>CM060900.1:58219594-59419594 GCA_030762935.1 Hymenopus coronatus
TTTCTGAAATATGTACTGCCAGCCCTGTTGGAAGAAGTGCCAGTTGATGTTTGAGCTCAACTGCCTTTCCAACGCGAGATCCTGTGCATTATAAAATAAACGGTTGGGAGCATATAAATTGAGTCTTCCCAAATTGCTGGATTAGAAGAGACAGTCCTACCATGCCCTGACCACCTCGATCGCCAAATCTCAACCGCATGGACTTTTTTTCTGGGGTCATCTTCAGACTATGGTGTATTCATCATCGATTGATTCTAAAGAGATGTTGGTTCCATGCATTATTGCAGCCAGTGATGAGCTTTGTAATGCTCTAGGAAGCTCAATAGGGTTCAGGAATCATTTATGCATCAATGTCAATGCATCAGTGTTAGAGGTCGTCATTTTGAGCAATTCCTTTGAAACCTGTGCCTACTAATAATTTGGTTGCTTACTTTTGTTCTGCCTGAATCTACCTATTGTTTTGCAGTGTTAATACCAATACAACTTATTTTTGTAATAACTCGGTAATATTTAGCTCTTTCAAGTACTTATCAATTATTTACATTTTGTAAGTTGTTAGTTGAGCTTAAACTAGTTCATTTAAGAAGAATTAAGTTTCCAGTATATACCTACTATTTAGGTCATCAAAATGTAAATGATAGTTAAAAGAACTTAAAATAAAAAGTTTAAGCATTGTTAAATGAAACATTACAGCACAACATGTTTCCTGTAAATAACATTCAACTAAGTGAAGAAAGAAAGAAAGAAAGAAAGAAAAAAAAAATCTGTTGTCTTGGGGATTCGAACCTGCAATTTTAATGCAGGTGCACTCTTGCATTCTTGCACCATAGCCATTACACTAAACACACAGGCTCCAAATTCTTCCATTTGTTTTCTAAACATGTCTTACAGTTGAAGTGGGCATGATCAGTGTTGTGCATATGACCAGCAATTTTAAGGCAGAAAAACTAATTTGTATTCAGAAACCATAGCTTTCTTATCGCAAATTGATTGTTTATTACCAGTAAAATTTTGCAGGGTTATTCACTTACACCTTGTAATTCAGTGTGTCGTCATGAATTTGTAGGTCATGTGCAATTCCATTTTACACTTGTTCCTGAACTTTGAATATTGAACTCAATAGTGCAAAACAATCAATAATATTTAGTAAGTCTGGCTAAAATTTCAATTCCACTTTTAAATTACTAGGACTAGTTTTAAGAACTAATGCTTCCATCATCATCTAATGACTGTTATTCTCAAAAGTTGTGCTAGTAATTAAAAAGAGAATGAAGTTGTTAGTTTGCACAGGGTCAATAGATAATAAGGTTAAGCTTCACTGCATCTATCTTTTGCACTTCATCTTGATCAAAACAATTAATATTCCACAAGAACCTCATTTATCTGGACTAGGTGAGACATTACATACCCCTCACATACTGATCCAACACACCCATGTAATCCACCTTATTGAAAATCTGCATAATCTAGAAATATTCTACTAAATGCAAAACCTTTAATATATACTAGAATATAGTATAAACCTTTTTATTTTGGCATTAACAAGAAATACTCTACTGTAGTCTACTCTTGTTTATTTACTGAAATAAACATGCAATTTCTTTTGTTTCGTATATATGCAGTATAGTTAAATAGATGTTTCACTAACATCATTTTGGCTGGTATTGTTTCCAGCTGATGTTCTAGTTAAACCATAGTTTTTCCAGCTATGGTGTTGCCTCCACATGAGGCGTCATTTCTTCCACTGAAACACCATGTCTTAACTCTGTAAGGAACAGATCCATACTAACCATAGTAATGGTAGCTGGAAGCATGGGACTTGCAATCTCAACACTACCAACATAACAACTAAACACATACAGTACCATACCAACTGTATACTGCACATTTTCATATTAAAAAGAAAAGGAAAGGGAAATAATTTAATTTGCATAAGCCAGAGATCTGGATTACTGGAACAGAATAAACAAGGTTCTTGTATATTTCTGTGAAATGAATGTCCTCAAGCTTCTCCTATAGACCTTGAGGGTTAGTAATTTTACTCTCATAGCATGAATCTAAATTTTTTCCCCAGCTTGTTTTGTGGTTCTCCTTTTTTCCTTATTTTCTAACCTCATTCCTCTTCCATTTTCTTATTGATCATTCTTATCCATTTCTCTCTGACCTTACCCAAAACTTTTTTATATTTTTCTCTCCTTTTGCTGACAAAATCTTTCTGATTACTATTTTGCCATATAATTTTTCCAATTTTTGTAGCCATATTTGATCTCTCCATGCCTTTATTTGATTGCAATACAGTATACAGTGGGACTCAGTGTCAATTTCTCTACATATTGGACATTTTCTTACATCTTCATCTGTCTTATACCTTTCAAGCTTTTAGCCCATGTTCTCGCCCTTACAAATCCTTCTCTCCCTAGTTTATTGTATATCTCTATGTACTTTTCCCTCTCCCATACTGTTTTTATTCCTCTATATATTCTCAAGGATATTTTCTGTCTTACACTGTTAAAAATATCTTGTTTGTCAACAGCTTCTAGCCTTGATTCTACTACTTTCCAAAGGCCTCAAATGTTTTGCATTTAACAATGAACTTCCCATACCTATTTTCTCCATAGTGGTTAGACCACTCGCCTCTCACCTAGATGGCCTGGGTTTGATCCCAAGCGACCACATGTGAGATTTGTGGTGGACAAAGCAGCACTGGGGCGGGTTTTCTCTGGGTACTCCGGTTTCCCCCGCCATCTCATTCCACCGGTGCTCCATCATCATTCATGTATCATCAGTGTCACCGCCTGCAGTGCCATAAGTAGTTAAAGTGGGCATTAAACACTACCCAAAAAAAAAAAAAAAAAAAAGATTGTACTAATATCATAGCTCTTATGATAATTTTGACTTTAGTGGAATGCCTCCCCAGTTCTAACTGAGCTGCCCCATTTGGTGATGTTATTGGTAGACCTAATACATATTTACAAAAAGATCTATTAATTTTATCAACCTCTCCAAGCATCATCTGCTCCCCATACCTCTGCCCCATTAACATTTTGTTTTCCACTATGGCCATATAAATTCTTTCAAGCCATTTAACATGAATATCTGGTGATTTTCTTACACATGACCTTATAATACTCATGGCCATTTTTCCTTTTGCTATACACATCTTGTTTTGCTCTTTTCAGCTTCCGTTAGAACTTAGTCTAATTCACAAGTAATCAAATCTCCGTACAACTTATGTTTCTCTTCCATTAATCCGCCATTTCTCATCCTTACGTAATCTGTATCATTAAAAACCATGATCTTGGTTTTCTTTTCATTTACTTTTAGCCCCCATTTTCCGCAAAAATTATTCACCACCTCGATTGTCTTCCTCAACCCTCCACATGTTATACACAACCACCAAGTCATCCACAAACAGTAATCCTGGAATTTCTTTATTATTAATAACTGGTGATCTCCTCTAAAATACCAGTGTTGTAGATTTATGGCACGTAAAAGAACCTCAAGTCTGATAGAGAGGCCTCTGAGCAAAATTAAGCTGTGTTTCTCGCCCAATTTAGAATGGGCCACTGAGAACCACAGTAGTTTAAAGAGCATCAATAAATAACATGCCATTTACATTTTATTCCTCTAGAATATAGTCAATATAAAGGTTAATATCATTGGACTAAGTTTACAAACCTGCCTCACCCCTACCTTACTCTGTAAATATTTAGTTACCTTATTATTTGACAGTGTTATACAGAACTCATTCTCCTGGTATATTTTACATATTTTTATAAATTTATGACTTATCCATTTGCTTTTTAATTTTACCCACAATGCTTCTCTATTCATGGTATAAACAGTTTCTCCAGATCAAAAAATATCATTTATACCCTCCCCTTTGTTGCTCTAGTACTTATCCACAATTGTCTTAGTTACAAAGATGTTTGTTACCTGCTGCTCTTCTTCTCCTTCTCTGCCCAGTTCTGAAACCTTTTAGCCAGAATTCCCATAAAGATCTTAGCTAAAATAGAAAGAAGGCTTAACCCCTGTAGTTCCATGGGTTGTTTCTATCACTCTTGGCCATATATAATGGCAGTATCATGCTTATTCTCCAGTTCATGGGAATCTCTCTTGCCTCAAATATTTCATTGAACAGCTTTATCACTATTTTTCTCCTAGTTCCATCTAACGACCAAACCTTCCAAAATTACCCTGGAATACCATCTACACACCGGAATACCATCTACACCCCCTGCTTTGTTGGCTTTTAATCTGTTAACATGCTCAAAAAATTCATCATCAGTAATTAGCCTATCTAATTCATGTATTATTTGCTGTCCTTCATGATTGGACCACTTACCTTTCACATAGGTGGCCCGGGTTCGATCCCCAGTAACTATGTGAAGTTGGTAGTGGAGAAGGCAGCACAGGGGCAGGTTTTCTCCAGTTTCCACTACCGTCAGATCTCACCGGTGCTCTATCTTCATTCCATGCATCATCAATATGGCATTGCCTGCAGTGCCAAATGTGGTAAATCACTATGAAAAAAAATATTATGATCAACCATATCAAATGCTTTAGTTAAATGTAGGAGTAGACCTGTTACTTGTTCGTTTTTGTCTATAGCTTTAAAGTTATTACAAAGGGAAAAAATTACACTGTTGATTGATTTTCCCTTTCCGGAAGCCAAATTGGGGCAATGCCATGGCAGTGTGGTTAGACTGCTTGCCTCCCACTTAGGTGGCTCAGGTTTGATACCAGGGAACCACATGTGGGATTTGTGGTGATCAAAGTGGTATTTGGGTGGTTTTCTCTTGGTTCTCCAGTTTTCCCCACCATTCACTCCACCAGTTTGCTCCATAATTGTCTTTCCTGTCATTCATTTCACCATATTTTTATATCATCCACTTCCTCATTTTTATACCAGGCACCAAGCTTATCACCTATCCTGGCTTTTCTCTGATCCTGAGCCTCTGCTCCTTAAGAGATGTCTGACCCCAGGCACTGGCTTGTAAGTCCTGCATACGAGGATGTTAAACAGAGACAGAGCAAATTGGGTTTCTGATACATTCTCCTGTGTTTCTAGAAATAGGACAGTTCTGTTGTATATACTTTTCTCATTAATTTTTGAAAAGACAGGTAATAAGGAAATAGGCCTATCATTTCCTAAGTTGTTTTTTTCACTCTTCTTGAGTAATGTTTTGACTTCAGCTATTTTAAATACATTTGGAAAGCACCTTCTTCAAGTGAAGCATTGCAAAATAAGTTGTGGCTGATCATTTAGAGGAATGCTTTGGTCAATACAGATGTTTGGAAGCTAAAACTACAGTGTCCTTCTTAGGTTGATATTAGAATCTGAGTGTAAAATAGAATGAAGAGCATTTTCAAGAAAGTGGCAACTAAATATGATATCCATGACTTTAAGATTCAAGAATATATATTGGTTAGTGAATTAGAGTGAGTTTTGTGAAATCAATATTTCTCAGCCGACCCTAGCAGCCAGAAGTGGAATTTCCTGATGTAATGATTCAATTCAATTGATCTAATGATTGGAAGTTTGAAAATACTAGGTACAGGTTTACTCATGTTTGTGTTCTAGCTCACCTGGTGTACTTATAATAATGCATTGTATCACAATCATTTCTATGCAGACCCATAAATGAGACATACTGCAAACAATTGCTGTGACTCTTATCATATTACAAATAGTATCATGCTTGCCTGGGGAAGTCTTAAACCGCTGATCTTTGTATGATGTCCTTACTTACATACAGGATAGATAGGCATTAGTACAGTGCAGATAGTCAAGGAGCTGAAATTTACTGTTACATTCATAATGAATTGACTTATAAACAATATGAGTGAAAACTGATAATAGGGTGAAAATATTGTAAAATTTCACCAGAGTATGAAACTCATATTTACATAAGCATATTAAGGGCAGAAAATGAATTGTGTTCAACTTGAGAAAAAATCAAACATATCTCTGAAGTGTGGGCTTTGATAATAAAGTCAAAGTTCAATGTAGGTAAAACTATATTTTACTATGTTCTCATTTTATGTTGCAGTTATTCACAATTCCAAGAGGAGTATACCTTGGAGCAGATAAAGAACTCGCCTAATGTATTTGGACCACTGACAAAGCTTCAGTGTTGTCCTACTTCTGATGGTGCTGCAGCAGCAATTCTGGCAACTGAAGATTTTGTCCGTGCTCATAACTTGGAATCCCAAGCAGTTGAAATTCTTGGAATGGAAATGTGTACTGACCTTCCATCAACATTCCGTGACCGAAGCTGCATGAAGATAGTAAGTTATTATTGATTAATTTTATCTTAATTTGAAACTTAGGTTAATTTCAAAATTGGTTTATAACCCAAAGTAAACTTCTCTAGAAAACAGTAATTTAATATTATGTGCTTTAAGTTTTAGGATAGAAATACACTTTTTGAGTACATTAAATGTTTGTTCTGTGAACACAGATGATGTTACAATAAAACAAATTGGAGGAAATGGTGACACAGATGCCGCACTCAAACAAACATGCACACATACACAGAGAGAGACAGAGGCAAGTGGACGGACAAACAGACACAGACAGACAGGAAGGCAGAACAGACAGGCAGGCAGGCAGGTCCATTTTGAATCAGAACTGAAATGCTGTCATTTGCTCAAAAAAAAAAGATAAAATAAGCAAAACAAAATTCTATTTACTGTTTATATATTACCAGTAATTGAAGTTGCATGATCTCAAATAAATACAAATTTGAGCTACAAAATCAACAGTAATAATTGTAGCATAGCGAGACCTGTGAATTAAATTTCTGTTCATTAAAATGGCAAATAAGCAGTTGACAGATGAAAAGTACTCATTATATTCAACAATTATTGTACTTTTTATTCTGTAGCATTTCATTAATATATGAATTAATTTCCTAACCATTTAAGTTAAATACAGAAATGTTCTATTTTGAGATTCTTTCACATGGTGGTGTTATATCTGTAAACAGAAGCAAATGCAGAGTGTTAATGAACTACACCAAAAAAATTTCAAAGATAGTAGATATATGTGATATAAGCAATTTGAAATATGCAAAGCATGGTCCATGGCTAAACATAATGCATTATATGGTGTTAAGCATATTGATATCAGATGAAAATAAGTGGGTGTTAAAGCACAGCCAGATGAAAACTTTGCTTAGAATGTACTTAAAACTGCTGCATGAGTTCAGAAATGTTAATTTTCAGTATCTCGTCATTATGTTCTTAAGATTGACTACCATAAAAAAACTCACAAATTTCAAACAAATCAGTTAACATTGTGACACTGAACATTAACTGCTTTCTTGAGTTATGTAACTTACTATAGAGGTAATTATCTGTCTGTGTGGCCTAATGTGTGACAGTAAAAAAGCTGATAATCCAAAGGTTATGGGTTCTTTCCTGTTATACAATTTCTTTTTTAATTTTTAAAAAAAAATATTTTTTAAAATCTATATGAAGAAGTGCTGGGACATGAATACTTAGGATGCAATTCTGATTGGCCAGTGCAATAACAGTACTATCATATCCTTCATTCTACTTACTGAAGTTCTTATTCTGAGGAACATCTGTAAGACAATATGGAGAACCTCTGAATTCACATTTACAGTGAATCAAGAAATAGGCACACTAGAAATTTTGAATAGAGTAAGGCAATCATTCCTTCACCACTCTCAACTTTGCCTTGAAAATGCAGGTCACCATTTTGGGCAATTCCTATAAAATTGACGCAAAGACTGATGCTTTTATTTTTTGTTCTTTCTATACTCTTTAAACCACTTCCCATTTTGAAGTACAGCATATCAAAGTATTAAGCATGATTCAATCTGTTGTTAGCAAAGATTGTAATTGTACTTATGATATGGTGAAATTAAAATACATAAATTGAAACATGAATTAAAAACTTAGGCTAATACTGCATAATGGTCTATTCAAGAAATAGAGAAGAGCTTTGGTAGGTGACACCGGAAGTCTAAACCAAAAACTTCATTCAAAAACTAATGTCATAAATCATAATCACTACACCAGAGAGATATGTTCTGCAACGCCCCTTTGTTTTTTGTATTATGCTCTAATGATTAACCAGTGGCTCACTGGTACTTTATAAACTTATAGCCATAACTTCAAAATTGGAACAGACGAGTCATAGGTCTCCTGTCTGAAAATACTTGTTTAGGATATCTCTGTATTCTCTAAAAACATTTCAGTGTAGCTTATTGACACTCTTTACAGTTATATCATACAAACACAAATTCAAAATGGCAAGGCACCAACAGGACATTTTCATCCTTTTTGAGGCATAGATAAGTGAACTGAGTAGTGCCCTCTTAGGTAAAAGGTGGCAAGAATGGTACCTGTTTTAAAAGTGTTTGATGTTGTCCATAAGAGTGGTTTACAAGAACATTAGAGCAGAAACTAGAATGGGAAGCAAAATAGCATACAGCTTTTTGGTTTACAATACCCTGATATTGAGAATAGGAATGCATATTGATGACCATATCAAGCTTTGGGATGTCATTTGTTTATAAATTATGAATGATGTTTTTTCAACTGTTTCAAATTCAGCCAATATAATGTTGGTTAGCCAACATCAAAAGCCAATAGAGTAAACATTGTTTAAAAGAGATCCATTAATATTAAGGATTCTCTTACTGTACCAAGTTTCAATCTTTTATTACTACAATATAGTTTTTTGTCGCCCTCTGTGGTGTAATGGTTACCATGCTAACTTCATATACCCAAGGTCGCAGGTTCAAACCTGGCGGAGGACGATGGATTTTTTCGGGCATAAAAACTCCTTAGCATGGCTTCCTTCGGAAGGGAAGTAAAGCATGGTCCCATGTCATGGATTTATGGCACGTAAAAGAACCTCAAGCCTGATAGAGAACTGAGCAAAATTAAGCAGTCTTTCACGCCAGTATAGAATGGGACGCTGAGAACCACAGCTGTTAAGAGAGTGTCCCTAAACGAAATGCCATTTCATTTCACAAAATAGTTTATTGTCCACGGCTTTTTTACAAGTTTTTGAAAATTGTCAATTGAAGCTAAACATTAATTACAAAATTTACATTAATACTATACAATAAAGTTATTTGTTTTTTCATTTATTTTTCTGTTTTGTTTTTTTTCTGTTCATTATAGTTTTTTAAGCAATAAGCAGTAATGAGTTGTAAACAAACTATAGATTTAATTAAAACTTAAATCAGAAACTTAAAACAAAAGCAAACAGACAAATTAGTGCTAGCATGGCATTTTTGGAAGGACCAACACTTCATAAATAGAAGTCTGAAAATACTAAAAATCATTGGAAGACAGAGCTAACAATTTGGGAAAATGTTTACATGTGGAAAAACAGGAACCACATTTTCAATTTTGAAACCCCACCAGGTGACCTACTAGTGCTGAAATTCATCCAATCATCACCACGGACAAGGTGTAACCACCACAACAAATGATGTCGGCAGTCGAGCAGAAATTGGCAATAGAAGCACATAGCTTCAGAAACATGTCTTCCATTTAAAAAAGGAAGTGATGTAGTGTTACAAAAATCAGTTTGTTAATTAAATTCAATAAATTGAAAACTACAGATTGCTTTTCCTAGACAAATACTGCTCATTGGATCTGGAGGAGTCAGGAGACACATTTACTAGAATTTCTTCAAGTTTATTTTCCAAATTTATGACTAGAGAGAGCTCTAGCAGCTGTTTCATACCATGTGCACCTTGAATAATTTCTACAGTGAAGAGTAATATGCACAATATGGATCTGAATTGCTGTGACTGGGAATGAGAACAAGAGCTTGGAAAGAGACTCAGTCAGGGAGGATGGTCATAGCAGGATTTGCACTGCAGTCTACCCATATGCAAGTCCATGCCTAATGACCTTGGTTACCCATGTTGATAGTGATGGTGCTAACCTAATGGTGTAATAAGAGGCAGTATGGCCCTTACTATGTTGCATTGTTTTGAATTTGTGTTTGTGTAACATCTTGATTACCCTGGGTCTACATTTTGAATTGTCTTTCCAATTTTTACATACTTTCTTAATAATGAATCAAGACAACATAGTCTACATTCTACACTATATGACTAATGTGTGGATCTATAGAAGCCTGAAATGTTACAATTGCTTGTTATTATGTATCTTCACTATGTAACCTGTAAATAGATATTTATATAAGGGCCAGTTGTACAATAGCCCAATAAACCTGCATATAGTTATTCACCAAATAATTTTATCTGGCTGATAAGCAAAGCTTTCGTTCTGCAATCACACATCTTCCTCTGGATAGTAACCCTCTAGGATAGTTTGTAGAGCATTAAGTTTGCCATTCTGAATTCTATGGAAGCACTACAGGTGGGGAATTTGTAAACCAAAAAACAATGGAGAATTGCCATGTGAAGTAAGCCACAAAAAAAAAAAAAAAAAAAAAAAAAAAAAAATTAAAAATAGTTTATACCAGGGGAATTTTTTGCCATGTTTTAGAATAAAATGAAAGAGTCGACTGTGAAAGAGTGTTAAACCTCGTAGAAGCATGTAAAATGGACAGGAACATAAAGTCTGATGCCATAACCTGGACAGGGGGATGCTAATAATTACGTTAGGGTTCACATAACCTTACTTTTCTGTAATTTTTTGCTTATGTACTTCTCATATCACAATGCTCCTTCTCCTATGCCAAAGTTAATGCATACTGATAGAGAGCGAGAGAGAGAGAACGTTTGTGTATGCGAGTTAATGTTTAAAAACCACATATTTTGACAATTCTTTCAATATTGAAAAGTCCCAAGATTTTGTAACCGGAATGGGCTATAAAATGCCTTAAATTCATAAAATACAATTCTCAAAATACTAATAAAGGTTTGCAAAGCCTGTATAATAGAATATGAATACACTGAATCTATAAAAGAACATACTGGGAAGACTGTCAGGGTAGAGGTTAAGAAGTCAGATGTTTCACTTATGTAAATAACAGCATTTTTCATTCATTATTACTAGAAATCCCTGGACTTTTTGAAATGGAAATTATATGGGTGAAGGGGGAGGATGAACCAAACATCCACTAGATTGTAGAGTGATTTCATAAATGTCAGCGGGAGGTATATAAAATTAAATAAACCATTGGGAAACTCCCACACTTTTCATGCTTTTTGGCATTTGCAACTTAATGTTGAGGGTCTTAATTGTAAGCCGCAAAGCGCAGCTGAGGGGTCGCCCCCATCAAAAACCCCAATCATCTGCATAATAGGAGAAACTCCAAAACATCATTCAAGTTTTAACAGCTACCTGTGAGAAGTATAAAATCCAGTATTACTTCCTCGCCATTGTCCCCTAAACGCAATTTTTACTTTCTTTACACATACTATGTACATAGTTACAGAGAAGGTATTGCATTCCACCCAAAAGTTTGATGCCAAGATTTCACCGGAAATAAACGTTTTAGATTGTTAGAAAAAGATCCGTGTGTCTGTAACGAAAATTTGGTAAAATACCAAACTTGGTATTTAAGTATCTTCCAAGCATGCGACGCAAAGATTTTGAGGAAAATCCCCTTACTCAAAACAACCCTTTACATGGAAAAAATTATGAAAATTGTAATTTTCTAAAAACATGGCTAGTGACTTTGATTAAAATGCTGTATATTAAAGATATTTATATGTCAAATAAAATCTATATCTTGACTTTTCTGGGAATAGCCTCGTAAGACCTCTTTATTCTGGATGAATTTTGCTGGATGTTGCATAACTATTAAACCATAAGAGAATGACAAAAACTTACTGCACAAAAAATGTAGATCTCGTCAAAACACACAATTTAGGTCATATAATTTTTTTGTGGAGTTTTATTGGTTTTAGTTTTAATATATGTGGAACTTTTCACAATCGGGGATTTGTCAACTATTACAATGCAAAGAAAGGAATTTCATCCTAATGGCAACTGACTTTTAAAAGATTTTACTATCATTTTAGCCTAGTGTATTTCCTAAGCTAAGAATAAGCTTATTAACAGTAATTTGTTACAGAGATGTAGAGAAAGATGTGAATGGAGCACTTCAGATTTTTTCTTAATTACTATTGCTAGTGATAATTGTGAGACGTGAATGTGAGTGGAACCCTAACCTCAATGGACTATGGCCGTGGAAGCCTGCAGATATATCTAATGCAAAACTTATTTGTCAGATAATAGAAAGTATCATCTACTCCAACCAGCCGAAAACTTATCGGCAAAGATATTTTCTGAGTAGTGCTATCCAGAGATTGTAGAATGCCAATGGGCTAGAAATCGGGTACATAGCTGTATCGGCAAGTTATCGGCAGATTGTATAACGGGCCGTAAGCTAAGTGTATGTAATATACATAGTATAAATACATTTTTTTATTTTAGGTTGGCTATGATATGACAAAAGCAGCAGCAGACAAATTATTTGCAAAAACAGGATATAGTCCTCTGGATGTTGATGTAATAGAGCTGCATGACTGTTTCTCAGCAAATGAGCTTATCACGTATGAAGCACTTGGCTTATGTCCTCCAGGAAAGGCAGGAGAACTGATTGATAGTGGCAACAATACCTATGGGGGAAAATACGTTATTAATCCTAGTGGGGGCTTGATTTCTAAAGGACATCCTCTTGGTGCTACAGGTGAGACCGTGCAAATATAACTTATGTATTCTTAAGTTTAAAAATAACTTAGTTTAGGCTTCTAAGGTTTTTTCTGGGTTACAGTAGTGAGAAAGTGGGGGAAAGGCATAGGGGATGTATAGATATGTTCTAGGACTTTCATTTTTATTTTTAGTACATTTTTTGAATTTATGAAGTTTTTCAATGAACAAGCACTGCATAATAGGCAAACTCATTTTATGCATTGGTTTGTAAAATTAATTTTTAAGCTTAAAAGTTATTATTAATACATTCATTTATCAATCCATGGATCCCTACTGTGAAACAGTTCATTTACCACAAATAAATGTGAACAAGGTAATGTTTGTGTATTTAAGTTTACTTTTTACATTCTACTGTTTACAAATACAGAATTTCTTATTTTGTTTCAGAAACGTCTGTATTTCTGTCCGAAATTATTTCAAAGTTCTTTCCTTTAGATATTTTTATCCAATAGGCTTAAAATATTTCTTGTACAATGCTGTTAAATGAAAATTGACAGTGTCTCTTGTTGCAAGTATTATGGTTGTATGTTTCACAATTGGTGACTGAATCGCTTAGGCAATTTAATTTGTTACGTATATTTAGTTATTTGTTTCTGTTAAGCTGTATACAAGTGAATATGACTGGTGTTGTTCAGCCCTGGCTCTTCTTCTCCATATCCCCCCCATATCCATCACTTTCTAAGTTATTTCTATGATAATTTACCCATCCATTGTTCTTTAAGCTTTTCTAATGGTATGCTAAACACTGTTTTAACAAATTTCTTTCTTCTAAGTTCAAAATTCTATACCAAAATTTCCATGTCCTTTCCATTATCTTTCCCTTACTTGCCATTCTGCCCAACTTTATTTGTACTACCTACCTAACAGAATATCCTGGCACCTCATCTATGATTTCCCATCCTCCTTCTAGTCCCCATACTTCTATTCCATACATCATTTTTGCCTCAACCACCATATATACCTTTTCTAACCATTTAACCTTATATTGGGTACTCCATAATTGAGCCCCTGATAACTGACGAAGCTCCTTTTCTTTCTGCTAGTGCAAATTTCTTTTGTTTTTCCCATCTGCTGCCACCATCAATTTTAACTTGCAGATAATTACATTCCCTCACTTCCCTATACTCTTCATTTTCATTCTTCCATTTTTCATATTTCCTCAATCCCCTCCCCCCCTTCTTACAGACCATAATCTGTTTCTTATCCTTCTTCACTTTCAGTCTTCATTCTTCATAATAATTGTCTATTTGTTACAATAGTTGTTTAAACCATTAACTGCAAATGTACCTACCACTAAATCATCTGCCAAAAATGATCCAGGAATGTGGATAGTATTAATTACTGGCATAAAATTCTTATTCCTCCCAATTTCCCATAATAATTTATCTGATTATAAATGGCTGGACTGGACTGGACTGGGCTGAACTTAACTTAACTTACATCTTTACTAGAGGCCTTTCTATTGCTGAATGTTTCTTCTCCCCTTTCTCCACCCTAATACACAAGGTATTCTCATTATATAGCTCTAAGGTGTTTACTGTTTGTTTACTCACTCCTTTACTCAGCAATTTATGCCACAACAATTGTAGCTCAATCTGATCAATGTAAACTTAGTGGTATTCCTTCTAGTCACACAGTATGTATTTACATACCACTGTATGTGTTTACAGTACAGGATAGAGGATATAAAAATGTTCTAAGGTTGTGAAGTTCAACTTTTGATAATTCACTAAACCTTGTTACACCTGAAATTGAAACAAATATTTTGTGTTAGATTTGTGTGACTTTCTCTAGCCACTTTTCTGCAAACTATTCTTAAGAAAGGTTATTCTGCAGTATACTCTTTTGTAAGTTTAACTTCCATTAACCTGGTAGGTTATATTGCACGATGAATGAAATGGGTGAAATGATGCTCACATGAGCTTGGAAAGTTTCCTGACATTCGTCTTCTTAAGATGTGGGAAAGAATACTTATCTGGGTAACTTACACTAACCAAGATTCAAATTCAGGACCTCTTGAATGTGAGGCAGACATATTACCATCACACCACAGAGGTGGCCTCATTTACTTCTTGTTAATGTCAATAAAGTTTTGTTACTCATTTACACATTTTGTTACAATTATAAGAAGAATAATAGACCAAGAAAAAGCAATAATCAAATCTTTTCAAAACCAATTACAGATTAAGGGCTTTAGATTCTTTTCTCTTTGAATGAACACAAAAGGGAAAAAAATGTACAAAGATAAGTGATTTGTTGTCAAGATAAGTATAAGTGTTTGATTATACAAGCCAATAACAGAATATCTCAGAAAGGGCTAGTACCTGTGCTTTTAAGAGTTCTTTTTTATAAAGTAAGAATTTGTCTATCTTTTACAGCTTACCAATTATACAAGTTATTTAGAATAAAAAGCAATCCACAGGCTATTGTCAGAAAATTCAGGATATGCATTTTATTCATCATGAAAATATGTCATGATATTTTGCACAATAAGAGTCACTTTTGAAGAAAGAAAAAAAAATATATTTTTCAAATGCAGCTGCTGCCTCTTGTCATTCTTTCATGCACACTGAAGAAATGTTGCACAATATTGCCCAATGATGAGTCAACTTTATAATATTGCACAATATATTTCTAAACTGTTTTGTTTGGCTCAAAATATTACACAATCCTTCAATGTGAGCACTAGATGATCAAAAATATTGTACAATGTCAAATATTGTGCAATATTGACTGTCTAGGGGCTGCTTTGTATTAAGAATTGTTGAAATCACCAGTGTAGAAATTAATTCAAGAATATTTCTTCTGCAGGTTTGGCCCAATGTTCAGAACTTTGTTGGCAGTTACGAGGTTTGGCAGGAAGGCGCCAAGTATCAGGAGCAAAAATTGCTTTACAGCATAACATAGGATTAGGTGGAGCTGCAGTTGTTGCTCTATACAAACTAGGGTTTCCTAATGCTGCATCTAGAAGGTAAAGCATTGATTAACTAGAACAATTACTTCATAAGTTACAGTTTTGAAAGTATATACCTATCAATAGATTTAGTAAAATCACAGCATGATCCAAAGAGATTTTAAATGTGTGTGCTTGGGCGTGTCCGTTTCCGTGTGTCCCTCGATTTGGATGGGAATGGTTATGGACATGGACATAGACATGGACATGGACATGGAAAGCAGTAATGATATGATAGTTTACAATCCACAAATGACAACTCAAGGGTTGGGCATAGGAGCTCAATTTAGCTCCTGCTACTGTAGCCAGGAACTTGAAAAAACTGGGTTACATAAATATTTGTAATATATGATTCCTCACGAACTGAGTGAAGTGAATTTGATTCAGCGCATTTCCATCTGTGACTCCTTATTGGGATGCAATCACAACTATCCTTTTCTGAAAGGTTGTAACTGGAAATGAGAAGTGGATTGTGTACATTGCCCAAAAGAGTAAATCAAGGCACAAGAAAGGGCAGCCATCACTATCGGTTCGAGGGCTGTATTTGAGAAAGGCTCTGCATTTGGTGGGATTGCAAAGGAATCATGTATTATGAACTTCTTCCAATTAATGAGACTATCAGTTTTGAGAAATACTGTTCTCAGTTGGATGGTCTCAAGGCAGCCATTGAAGAGAAAGGACCGGAATTGAGAAAAAAATGTCATCTTTCACCTCGACAATGTCAGACCACATACCTCTGTGGTGGCCCATCAAAAGTTGCATAATTTTGATTGAGATGTGTTACCCCACCACCGTATTCTTCAGATATTGCCCCATCCAACTTTCATCTATTTTGTTCCCTGCAGAATTTCCTGAATGGCAAACAACTGCCTTCTTTGGAGGATTGCAAACTGAACTTTGAAGAGTTCATCAATGAGAAAATCCCCACATTTTGGAGAAATGGAAGTTATAAGTTTCCAGAGAAATGGTAATATATTGTTGACAATAATGGTGTATACTGCAGGAAAAAATAGTTTGTTTACAAAACCTAACTGCCTTATTTATATTTTGAACATCATTGTGTTTAAAGTTTGTAAACAAAAAGTTGCGCAACTACTCTCATAGATATACTGTAGGTGAGGTGTGTTTCCAGGTATTTTTACTGACTGAACCACAACGAAAAATGAACTTAAGAGGCGATCTTATACAAGCATTTCTACAAAAAAAATTCCAACTTAGTTAAACAAGTGTCTAAACTCTATGGATATAAGTACTGCAAACATTGAACAAATCATAAAGTTGATTATGTTGTACACAAACCACAATTTTTTCACGTTCAAGAATAAATTCTATAAACAAGCAGAAGGTTTGGCTATGTAACCCAGTTTCACCTATTTTAGCTGATCTCTGCAGATGCAGTTTGGAAATACATGCAGGGATGGTTCCTTATAATGGCATGTTGGCGAGCGTCCTCCTAGAAAATCTTGAGGCACTATTAATCTTGGTCTTGTGATTGTTAAGACCAGTTTATTTTTAAACCATTAGAAAAAATATCTGGTAAAAGTGATGCTTTATACCAACATAGTGGGTGTGATGGGTTTAGCACTGGATGTTCCCCATGACAACTGTATGTGAACAGCAAAGGTGGAGAGGGAGTGGAGGGAGCTTTTACATTGTGTATGTGCATATCTGGCGTCTTACTCATTTCCCCAAGTAGTTTTGTAATGAGTTTCTAACTTTAATGCTCTTTATGGAGTTATTGCTTAAACAGAGTATTGAAGGTGGGTTTTAATTGTGTTGACCAAAGAAACTCTCTGTAAAGAAATGAAAACCACTTTTTTAAGACACAGCTTAATTCTAAGGACATATACAAAATACATGGCTGGATCTATGAAGTTTGCAAGTTCTTTTTCTGTGTTGTTTGCTCCTAGATGTGCCAATTGTTTGTGGACAGTAAAAGGAGTGAATGGTATAAAACATTAACAGAAAAAAATTAAATAAGCATGAAGATTTCATATTAAAGAAACAAATCATTCAAGCCAGTAAAAAATAGACACATAAAGGTTGATTTCATATGTTAAGGTTTGCGCTTTGTTTGAACTGACACTTAAAAGCCATGATGAGCCTGTTACATCTTCAAATCCAAGGATGTACAGGGACTTCATTGATTTTACAGCTGAATTGTATACATCAATGAAGGAATATTTAGAACAGCTACAGTTGTCAAAGGAACATCAAAAATAGTTTAGAATGAATTGTTAGATTGCATGTTAGATGTCTGTAGGGAGAAAATAGATCAACAAACAAATTTCTGAATTTGTTGACATTCAGTGTGATTAGACAATTTACATTTCAAATAACTGTCAAATGGTGTTTTCCTTACATGTGTGAGGAATCTGTATATGAGAGACTTTGGGTATTTGAAGGATGAGATGCAGAATCTCTAGCAAATTGCATGAGGAATGTGGTATTTCTTGGACTAATGTTATGAGTGAAAGGACTGGTGGAATATAGGTCAAAATAAGGGAAATTATCCTTAAGCATACTTTGTTCACTGCTATGCACAACAATTGAATTTAATTATACAAAAGGCAGCAAACGCTAATTCCCAAGTACACGTGTTCTTTTCAAATCTCTCTGGGGATTCCAGTTTTTTTTTCTCTTAATTCCTCTTTGTGATCTGATATTTTGGAGAAAGTAATGCAGGCAACACTGCCCAGTCACATTAACAAGATGGAATTAATTTATTTGTGCTGTCAATGCTGTGTACGAAAATATAGAAAACCTGAAAGATTGCATCAAAATTATTGAAGAGAGCTGTACTAATATAACCATAATAAATGAAGTCAGAGCTATAGAAAAGCTCTTGGAGGCCAACTTTTATTTTTTGGTTAAGAGTTTTCCATAAAATCCTAATGTATGTAGACATATTTTACCAGCAACCTCAAAAGACGAGCAAAGATGGTGTGGTGTTAAAGAGTGAATCTTTGTGTTTAAATAACAAGTGGAAAAGGAAAGATTGAATACTGATAAAGTGCACAGTTACTTGAAGATTTTCCACAATACTAAAGAAAAGAAAAGTTATGGAAAGTGCAAGGGTAGTAGAAGCCAAGGAGATGTGTGATGTCATCAGAACTGTTGTAACAGATATGTTTATAACAGTCATCTAGAAGCTGCATCTTTATTGTGTAACAAGTTATTAAAAGATTTCTGTGGAAGTTTTCCTGAAAAAAGTTTTAACACGAATAGTGCAATCCTATCCTTTTCTACTGCAAGGAAAACTGTGTACAGAATTGGAGCTAATTTACAGAGGAAATAACTTTTAGTTTTGAAACCTTTCAGTTCATAACTGAAAATGACCTTCCATCATTGTTCAGTGAAGCCACAAAACTTTTGAAAATAGTAATAACAACCATGACAACTGCAGGATCTAAATGTTGCTTTTTTCACTCTGAAAAAAAACTGAGTAATTGCAAAATATTCATATATGTGCATACACTATTGTGTGTGTGAGTGTAAGAAGAATGAAATATGAAGAAAAAAAAAAAAAACTATTTCAGGTAGCAGCTTATTTGGCTAAAATTACTTTTGGATGTGGGTAAGTTTGAATAATGCACTAATACCATCCTTTTATATGTTGCATGCACATTAATCTAGCACCTAATTTCTGAGGTCTATATTACAACATTGGGACATTAGGTATTTCTGTTGGTTATAGGTATAAATGTGAAAACGTGGCTAATGAAATTGATAGTTGTCATAATTTATTATTGTCAATACTTAGTAAGTAAAATTGTTTTCATGCCCTGAAATGAACCGTGAACTCAATATTATTCCACTAGAAGAAGAGGATTATTTGATTGAGTTTCATCATATACTTAGAATGCAGAATCAAATGGTTTCAATCCTGTTTCTATAGCTTAAATGATTAAACGAATAAGAAACAAAATAAGTTGGCACAGATCATACTTTAAAGAAAATAATAATATAGACTGGAAATACAAAAAATTCACATATCACCCTTGGGCTTTTAGGAAATTCGAGAAAATTTTCAAACACTAATATATAAGATTGACTCCTGCAACATTTTATAATGGTAGTATTGGGAAACGAGTAAGAGGTAAGTTTCGACACTCACTTGGCTGGCGTCATAAACCTCACAAGTATTCTAATGACCATTATATGAGAGTTGCAGACATAACTTTTTCTACAACATTTAGATATACAATAAACATATAAGACTTAGATATCTTAGAAATGAAACTCTACCGACCGCTATGTGTATTGTACACACGTGTCAATAACAAATGAAATTTGATTCACTGTGATAGTTGATTTGCAAGATGGAGACTGAGGTATTTTGGCCCATTGAAAATTATATGGAATTTGTTTCTATGCCTCCTGATATAAGAGAGGAGGCGAGTAATGTTGTTAACAATTTACTTCCACAGAAATCAAAATAGATCTACGAAAAGTTATATGATAAATTCATGGCGTGGAGACTAACAACAAATGTAACTTCATTCTTGGAAAATGTCCTCATAGTTTACTTCGAAGAAATGTCGAAAACAATGAAATCCCCAACCTTGTGGACAAATTATTCAGTTATATTAATTTGCTGAGTTAGTTTTTTTAACACTACATTCTTGTTAAAAAACCAACTCAACAAATTAATATAACATATAATTTGACCGTCACTGTTACTAAATACCTCCAAACATCAATCAAATTATTCAGAATTGAAAACTACTCTAAATGTGAAACATGGAATTGATATCTCCAAATAGAAGAAGTTGTACTCCTTGTTAAAACAAAAATCGGTAGGGTACAGTGGGGAAAAAAGTGAAAATATTTTCCACAGATGAATTTAAAACCTTCATTAATGAAGCACTTGACAATACATATCTACTGGTAAAGGTATGTAAATATAACTATTCTCATAAAAATAAATATTTTGGTTGGAAGTAGAGCTTGCACACTTGCCCTGGGTTATTGATTTCTTTGTTTCTGTAATGCTAATGTCATTACCTACTTCGCTTTGCTTAAGTAAAATTATGAGTTTAGATTTGGGAAGTAATTATATATTCTTGTATATAATTAAATATTCTTGGAGGTTATTGTATGTGTAAAATGTTTCTGTAATTGTATGCAGATTAGCAGGCAGTGAACATCCATTAGTAGGGCAGCATGCAAGCTTGAATATCTATATCGAAATAAAAATCTGTATGGAAATAGTTTTCATTTTGATATATATCTTTAACAGTAAATGAACACATTTCAGTATATGAATATAAAAAAATATAACTTGAAGCATTTACTAAATAAACACTTAAAAACACTTTACCATTTTATATGAAATCGGGAATTAAACAAATTAAATGTGAGGACTGTGATACATCTTATACAAGCATGACCAAGAGGAACTTGAATATCAGACTGAAGGAACAAACAAATATTAAATTTTAACAGATTGACAAATTGGCAGTAGCATACCATTTTTGGATATGCCATGACAATATTGGAAAAGAGATTAAATTATGAAACCTTTGATGACCATGCAGGAAATCATCACATGGGAAAAGCTTTTGATTTTTAAAAATTCCAATAGCCTGCCAAGTTTTGAGGTTTCACCAGTAAGTAACATCATCAAGTTTACCACCAGAGGGCAGCAGTTGGAATCTCAGTGTGAAGGAAGAAGGAACAAAGTTAGTAGTCAACCACCACAATGCTGATGATGAAGATGAATGTCTTCAAAAATGTTACATGTTAATACAACTTAACACATGTGAAGTTTTAGAGTGAATATTAACTCATTTTTTAAAATTTTAGAAGGAAGATAACTTCGCAGTCAATATTGCTTTTAATATTTATAAGAAATTAAATTTGAAAGTAACGTTCAAAACTTCTCTTAAGACAATATATCTTTAACCATCTGCTCTACAAGACAAAGAATACATGGGCCTTGCCAATCATGTTATAAGGTGCAAAATGGCATTGTTTCCCCCTCCCTGACTGAGGTACTCTTTCGTGCTCTTGTCAGTTTCCTATAGCCATATATACAAATCAAACTTGTGCTTAAACAGTGACTTAATTATTTCAAAATGAAAACAGGAAAGACAAATCAAATTTAATCAGTTCATGTATCAAAAATGGCCTGCATTATTGTTTGTTTAAGAATTATTTCCTGGACAAAAGCTCAAAAGCTTTAATATTTCTCAAAGTTTGTAATAAATATTATTGTATTTAATTTATATACTTCTTTGCTTCCAGTAATGCAGTTGGTCTTAGCTATGTAAATGCAGCAAGTGATTCTAGTGACTTTAAAGCTGCAGTTCTGTTCAAAGCTTTGGAAACAGCAATGCAGGAGGATAAAGACAATTTGATTGAAAAAGTAAGAGGAATTTATGCTTTCAAAGTTAAAAATGGACCAAATGGGAAGGAAGGCTATTGGATTGTCAATGCGAAGTCTGGGAAAGGAAAGGTTGAATTCAATGGAAAAGGTAATCTTCAGTAATGCAATTGATTTTCCTTAGTTAGTTTGTTTTTTATGTGCTTGCCCAAAGCTTTTGAATTACAATACCTAACATATTTGTTGTTTTAATCTAATCATTGAGACTTATATATTGATTATTTTAATCCATTACTATTTTAGGATGACATGCTGTAGACCTAATTTCATAAAATATATGAGAGCCATTAACACCTTGCATTAAAACCTATACTTATAGTTGGTGTATACCTACTTACATATAATGAGTCAAGTAATGTTTACAATGGATTTGAGTCATCCTCTGTGGTCTAGGGGTAACATGCCAGCCTCTAGTTCTTAAGTTAAGATAAAATAAGATTTTTATCCACCAAAAAAATTACAGGAAATTAAAGGCTTTGGCATAAAAAATTAAATTTCTCTAGTATACAACTTACAACTAATATGTTCAGCTTTATAGAAGCTCAAACAGGGTTATAAATTTTTACTCAAGGATTATTACTGATATATGTTGGAATTTGTGACAGTGATATACGTGCATCACTGTCACATGCATACATACCTACCTACCCACCCACCTGACCCGACCCGACCCGACCCGACCCGACCCGACCCGACCCGACCCGACCCGACCCGACCTGACCCGACCCCCCAAACTCCTGGATGTAGATCAGGTCAACAATTACAGTTATTCATACTTATTAATACATTTATTTACAAATAATAACCCTGACAATGAATTTTCAGAGGTGTCAGTTTTGCATAATTTTCAATTACATGTCTGTTTCCAAAATCATTTTCATTCTTAGAGTATTCATGTTTATTATATTTACAGTGTTACATTATTACCAGTGTTTTTCGATTGAATGAAATCCTTCTCTGTATAGAAGGTGTGAGTAATAAAGGTACCTTTTTAGTTCTGATCTAAACTTGTTTTTGTTCCTTTGCAATTCTTTTATAGAAGAGGGAAGTGAATTAAACTAAACTATTCCTTTGTATAGTAAACCCCTGGAATAACTGCGAATTATTTGTTGGTCTATGTAAGTCCTGCCTATGTCTGGTCTCTTTGTTATGAATATCGGTTTTTTTTTTGTAATGTTTTCTGTGTTATTTATTACAAATGACAATATGGCTAGAACATATTCACAGGCTAATGGTAAAATTCCAAACATTTTGAAGAGCGGTTTGCAGTGAATTGATCGTCTTTCCCCTGCTATGAGTCTTATTACCTTTTTATGCATAATGAATACTTTTTTAGCATTTACTGAATTTCCCCAAAATATTACTCCATAGGTCGTCAATGAATGAAAATATGCATAATAAGCTGTTTTAGTATGCTCTTATTTATAAACTGAATTAAAGATCCAATTGCAAAACATGCAGAGCTCAGTTTGGCTAAGATATAATCAATATGGTGTTTCCAATTCATTTTGCGATCAATCATAAGACTTTTGACTAGCTCATGTGAAGTATCCCCAAGACCCAGTGTGATTTGGTGTCCACAGTAAATTCTCTTATTCCATTGCCAACCATATTACTTATAGGTGTACATTTTGGTGATTTATAATATTTGCACCTGCTTGCTGCAGCACATAGGTTTCCTGCAGGCCAACCTTTGCATAGGCAGGCAGTTTTCCTCAATGCTGGGGTCAGGTTACAAAAACCTATCTTATAGAACATCCTTTTTCTAGTTTAAAATAGCTTGCGATATTGCAAATGCTTTCTGCTTTGCAAGTGGATGTGGTGGTGGTGGTGCTGCTGCTGCTGTTAAGGGTTCTGTATCTTTGTGCTTACAACTGTTCAAAATGTATGATTTGAAGTAAGTGCACAATTAACCAAGTTATTTGGGGATGAATATGCATATATGAATAATGTACACTCTGATAAAAGATTTACCATTTGATTTCCATCACTGTAAATAGACCCTTTGAAACAAACATGATATGATTAAAATGTTTGAAATCATGTGAAAATGTAGAAATTATAAAGAAATAAAAACATTTATAGTAAAACAAATTTAAAACATCTTACCAATGTTGGATAATGCACAGCAAAAGAGGGACCAGAAACAAAATTTTATGAAGTGTGAAAGGTTAAATATTGTAAAATTTTGGAAAATTACCAGATTTCAAGGGTGGGTAAAATGGCTTCAAGCAAAGCAGGATGTGCTTTGGCTGGTGATGATTTATTAGAGCACTTGAACAAATTACTATCCAATGTTTCGGATTTCACTGACAATAAAAATTATCAGGATACTGCTGAACCTGTTTATGAAAGTGCAGGCATTGAATATAATGACAGTGAAACTGAAGATAGTGATTTTGTCAGAAAGGCATGCCGCAAACAAAGAGAAGATGCATGATCCTTTGTTCCAGTGGCACCTGGATGCTTTTAGCCCACATTTGCACCAACTCAGTAACCAAAATTCAAGTATTTTGGCATTCATGAACAATGGCTGTGCAATATTAAATGTTTTTTCAATCATTTTTTCCATTTCACATCATGCTACACACAACAGATGAAGCCAATAAAGTCACATATTCTTATGCCAGAAACTACAACAATCCCAAAGCTTTCAAATGCAAGCATGGAGTAGTACTACCCCAGAGGAATTGTAGGTATTTTGGAATCAGCTCATGATTAGAGCAAAAAGGAACACAAATCTGGGTACTGGTCCAAAGATCCTCCTAATGTCACATTATATTACTAGGGATAGATACCTTTTAATTTTGAGACTGTTGCATTTCAATAGCGATGACAGCACACAAATTCAGGGTGAAAAGCTGCATAAATTGAAAACATTATTGACCATCTGAGGAAAGCTTTCAGAGAAGTATTTTATCCTTTTCAAGACCTGTATAGATGAAAGTCTTATAACTTTCAAATGCTGTAGCAGTTTTTACAATACAGACCATTTAAGAGTCATAGGTTTGGAGTAAAGGTGTTTTTCTCCTGTGATTGTGAAACAGGACACGTTCTGGATTTCATTGTATATACAGGGACAAACACTAATACAAGAATACATATACAAAGGTCACACTTTATGGCTAGATAATTTGTATTCCAGTCCTCTACTGTACAATTGGCTACATCAGGATGAAACCAATGTTTGTGGTGTAAATAAAAACAACAGAAAGGAAATGCCAAAAATGAGTGAGAAATTGAAAAAAAGAAGAAGTACTCTCGAGACATACACAAAACATATTAGTACTTAGATGGGTGGACAGATGTGAGGTCTATATGTTGACAACACTTTACTCAGATTCAATGAGACAGAGAAACTTGATAGATGAACACAAACACAGATAGTAAAGCCAGACTCTTGTCATGGATTATAACAAAAACATACATGCTATAGATAGATCAGATGATTAGCTCTGTTGTATATGTCATAAAGGCTTTAAAATTGTATCAAATATTCATCTTTCATCTCTTAGAATTAACTCTGCTAAATTCTCGGGCAATATGCAGATTCTGGTGACTATCCCCTTCGACTCATTGAAAGGCACTTCCTTTCACCTGTTCCACCAACTGAAAAAGAAAAGAAAAGGAACAAAAAAAAAAAAAAGCCTAGGATGTGTCATGTATGTCACAATACAAATTTTGGGCCCCAAAAAAAGGCAAGATACCAGGGTTATGTATGTTAAATGTAATGTGGATCTGTGTGTATACCCTTGTTTTGAAAAACACACAAAAAAACTAATACTAAAATTCATTTCAGGAGGATGTTACTGTCATATTACTAAACATTCTTTCAAACGCAATTACTGTAAAAATATTGCATTATATCTTCACACAAATTAAATATAACCAGATAAAATAAATAAAAACTAAGCAAGGAAAGATCTGTACATTTGTAACATTTTGTAACATGTACATATATAAATATATAGATAGCATAGAATTTTCACTGTAGTTCTTCACAGTCGATGCCATTGCTGAGATTAGACTTGGAAAGTGATTATGAAGGGCTCCATCAGATCATCTCCTCCCATTTCCTTTCAAAAACTCTTGTTCCTGTAGTTCTTCTGCATGTTGCACACAATTCACTCAGGTGGAAACTTTCAGTAGGAATTACCTTCCATCAATTGATGTTTGTACTTAAATACCATACCTTTTGAAACGTGCAGTATTGAGGATTTTATACCCTTAAAATATTCAGCTTCTCTCATATTTACCACAAAATTTTCCACTGTTGGGTATTCTCTTCTTTCGTATCCATAAAAAATTATATGACAAAGAATATTTAAAAGACATCTTACCCAGTAACTTCCTTATTGTGATTGTGTTGCTAGCCTAGTGATTTAAATATTGGGGCTGTATTGCTTTTAATTGATCAACAGCTTTTTAGAAATATGCTGGACTGTTCCAACTCCATGTGCACTTG
The DNA here is from genome assembly GCA_030762935.1 of Hymenopus coronatus. NCBI lineage: Eukaryota > Metazoa > Arthropoda > Insecta > Mantodea > Hymenopodidae > Hymenopus > Hymenopus coronatus. Next base: position 58,246,088 of record CM060900.1, read on the forward strand.
CTGTCTTCTGAGCTGTGGCAAGCAAGAGGTAGAATCACATGGAACTTCACAGGTTTCTACCTTTGACTGTTTCCCATAATAATTATACACATGATGCAATTTTCTATTGATTGCCTATGCAATAGCTGATGTACTGTTTTATCTTCCATTATGGTTCACACCAGCAACATATTTCACCAGTTACTTCTCATAAAATGAAAGAAAACTTTAATTATAAATAATGAACAGTTCTACTCTTATGCTGACACTTAACTGAGGCGCATTGACTCAGTTTATTTTGCATCTAGCAGATGAACACCTTCTTAGTCGACCCAGAGTCAAGAAAACACTTGATAGCATAAGCATTTTATAGATTTTGTTAGCTTTTAATCAGTTTTCACATTGATTGCTATGAATAGAACTTAATATTATTCACAGTAACTATATATATGGTGGAGGGGGGAATAAGATCTGAAAAATCTGATGTCACTTTCATATAACTTTCTCTATCCACTGTATATACAGTTTCTAAACACTATTTCTGCAAAACCTTATATATGTGCCTACTTCAAGTAGTGATAAATGTTTATTATTGAGTGTAGATAGGGAGTAGCAATATTCAAATACTTTAAAAGCATATAGATAATGTGCTGCCTTGAAATTCCTGCTCTTTCTGTGACATTGCAAGAAAAAGTGAATAGCAACACCACCTTGAAAAATGACAAAGTATGACAAATTTGGATAAATAGTAATGAATACCTTGAAAATGGCTAGTACCAAAATAAGTGCATTTTAAGTAAACCACATGCTTTAAAGAGATCTACATTTTTTGGTGTAGTACATCTTTGTCTCTCTCTCTTATGGTTTATCCTGTATACAAAATGTTCAGAATTCCTTCCCAATGTAGAGAACTTTGCAGGCTATTCCCAAAAAATTATACACACACACTCACATACACACACATTTTATTTGTTATGTAAATACCTTAAATATATCCTATTGTAATCAAAATGGCTCTGAACCAGCTAAGCAAATTGGCAGAGCACAAAATATGCTACAGAAATGGATCTGAGGCGGTCCCTAACACCACATTGGTGGTATAATAGGAAAGTTGAAGAAGGAAGGAAGAAAGAAAGAAAGGAAGCAAGCAAGCAAGAAAGAAAGAATTAATCAAAATGATTATAGCTATTTTTGAGAAGATAAAATAAATTGTTGAAAAACTTTAATATAAAGAGCAGTTTGAAGTAGGAGGATTTTCTTGAAAATATTTGCCACATCTTTTGAAGATACTGAACTTAAACAGTAATGTTGGCTATCATTTTTAGTTATGCCGGTCATTAAAGTTTTGGGCATCATGCAACACATCCACTGCCTACTAGGTATGTGATAGAGAAAATAAACTTTGGTGCTGTGTTGTCATATTATTACTGAACTTTGAAGACTGATTTATCCTTCTGCAGAATTTTTTTATTGTTTTTGTGTTGATGTATCTATCGGTTGCAAATTTTTTTCATACCTATGAGTGTTAATTCTTACATAAATACAACCCTATTCAATGCTTTGGTATTTAGAAAAGATGACTAAATGGATGTTTAATTAAATACTGTTCATATTCTTTTTCTGAAAAAATTGCAGACTCTCTTCACCTATAAGCAGTATATTTTTTTAATTGTTGATTTGGTATTTATATTGTTTTTGATTTTTTTTTTTTTTTTTTCAGCTAAACCAGATGTTACTTTCATCATTGATGATACTGATGTTGTCGATTTAATATCTGGAAAGCTAAACCCTCAGAAAGCATTTTTCCAAGGAAAAATTAAGATTCAGGGCAACATGGGTTTAGCAATGAAGTTAACAGAATTACAAAGACGTGCAAAGAACAGAATTGAAGAAATAAGATCCAAGCTATAATCCCCATGAAATGATGCTGAAAACTGAATAAAAGAAGTTAGTATTTCTTTATCACTGTTGCTGGTAAATGAATGAATAAATCTTTCTCATCCTACACTTAATAAATGCAAGAGCTTAATGCATGAAGAGAAGAATAACGGCTGTGTGCTCTCAAATAATATAGCAGATCTGATGCATTTATTTCTGTAATTAAATATAGTTTGATAACGCACATCTTAACTTCTAGCATTAACATCTTGCTATATCTACTCATCTATAATGATGGATATTTCATTATAAGTAGCAGTTCAGGATTGACACATTGAAATTTTATTCAATCCAATTTCAAATTTATATAATCACCCATATTTCCATTTAAATTTTGCTGCAACAAGAATATGGGAAGGAGTATTTAGGTAGTTCAGGTCATGCTAACTAGAGATGTGTGATGCTATCAAAATAATGCATTGAACCATTCCACTAAATGTCCTATAGAATTATTTTTATATTATACAGATATATGGAGTGGTTAAAAGTAGTTAGAGATGCGTAGGGTTAAGTAGGAGCTCAGAATGTACGGTTTTTTGATACTCTGATATTCAAAGTATCATAATTTATGCACAAGTGACCAAAGTTACTGGCAACATTGATAACAGGTACAGTAATTAGAGATGTAAACAAAAACTAGTAAGAATTTATGTATTCATATCAGAGTACTGTTAACATATATTGTACATTTACTATTTTATAAGGATTTATAATATAGAATTATTAAGGTTGGTGAGTAAAGGGTTACTGATTATATTATGGGAATATGACAAGACTATTTCCTAATGCACCCTACTATAGTGCCCTAGCTTCTCTTATTGTATATTATATTTTACATAATATTTTGTAAACCATGGTTACTTACTGTGTAATAAATAGCATTTAAATGCAAAATGCAATGTCATTTTTTTATTTTCCTTCAATAAATGCATTATTATTAATTTTGACTTGCCTCTTAGCAGCATTTATTAGTGTAGTTAAAAGAGTTTACAGCTTCTACACTGGTGTAAAATAGATATTTGGTATTCCATAATAATGCACACAAAGAATAACTTGAATAAAATTTGAGCCAATTGTAAGCAGCAGAGTAAGATTTATCTGTTTCTAATATCCATATACGTAATCAGATGAGAATGGAGAAACATTAAATTCATTGTAATCTAAGCATGAATTCCATCCCACCAAAGTATGTGAGAGAGAATAACACTTTACAGTGGAAACCTATGCATTAATCTCAAAGGTAAATTTTAGGAATAAGATATTTAAAAAATATAAAAACAGTTTTTCTCCAGAACTTTACGCAATACATGAAGTATTTAAATAAAACCTGCTAAGGAAGTAGGTTTATTGCTTGTGGTATTCTACTAACATTCTGTTATGAAAACTCAAAAGTGCCCAAAATATTACTAATAAATTGACTAAAGCTTCAGTTATATATATATTTCCCCCCCTCCCCCCATTTAATCAGAAAAAAATTGTGCTCGATTTTCATATGTTCAAAACATTTTTATATATTGAAAGAACGTTAAAAGTGTGATCAGAATTCTGTCTGCTTCTTGAGTAATTCAGTGATCCATGAATGGAAACATTTCATTGAGTCATATTTTAAGTAGCTAAGCCATTAAAATCTTTTTAAAAATCTTTTGCCTAATTTACTAAAATATAGTTGAAACATTTTGCTGGTATGTTACCATGTTAGCTCAGTTGGATAGAGTTCCAGCATGAAAATCCAAATATCCATGGTTCAAATTCTGGCTATGATTGAATTTTCATTCTGATTCTGCTTTTTCTAAAATAAATTGTTTTATTTTATTTCTTATTCCTAAAGAATACCAAGGATAATTTGTGTATTGTACAATGTGAAAAAAAGGAAAATTTATTAGAATATTAAAATGTTCAAATTCTTATATCAATCCTGTACAATGAATGAAATATTTTTGCACTTTCTAATTACAATAACAGTGTAGGTTTTATTACCACCATTTTTCATAGTCCCCTAAAACATTCATTTTGAATCTCCTCTTATTTTGATTTAATAGCTGAATGTTTTGAACGTGCTTTTGAAATAGTTAAAATAAATTGCTTATATAACATCCTTGAAATAGAAGTTAATGCATTCATTTGTTATAGTAAAGTGTATTTCCATTGCATTCTTTTAGTACAGTTTCCAGAGAAAAGTTGTTAGAAGAATATGGTGGTGCTTAGTATAAATAAGTATACATAATATGAAATTATAGAAATGAGGTGAACAAATCCATTTTGGGTAAGAACATTCCATTTTAAGACTGAACACGTCTTTGCTGTTGTGGCCTTCCTTTAAACATTTTAATCTTTTATATGGTCAAATATTTTCAATGTGTGAGAGTGACATTACAAAACTAGCAATGCAGGTTATAGTTAGAAGCAATAGAATTTCATTTGGTGAAAGGTGTATTTTGATTATTAATAGGGTATAATGTGTTAGGGAGGGTAATATAAATTTACCATTTTGATTCTTTTCCTGCTGCCCTCATGTTATTCAGTAAATAAGTTTTTCTTTTTTCTTTTTTTTTTACCTTAAATTCCATTAATCCATTGATTATTCTTTAATTCAACTATTTGAAATTTGTTTATGAAGTATATCATTACTAAAATCTTCTATTATTCCATTTTATTATTATTGTGTTTTAATACAATGGGATATGTACTTAATAGTTGAATAAAAAGTATCTTGTTATGTAAAATTAATGGACATTTTATTTCCCAACAAATGAGCAAAAATTGCTCATTGCTTTGAAGATGTATTCAAAACAAACAAATGTGGGATTTAGGAAAATAATGTTGTAGTAGTAGTAGTATTAGTAGTAGTAATAATAATAATTAATAAAAATAAATACAATAAAATCTGATGTGTTCTATTCACATGACTTTTTCTATCTGTTCTGAAAATAAACTATTTGTACAAAAGATGACTCTTTTATTCACATCATGCTAATCAAGATGAGCATTGTTAGAAATGCTCTTAGTACTTAGCTGCTTATATGTAGAAGGGAAGTAAGAGAACACACTAGGCTAAAGGGACAGTCAAATCTTTTAAAAACTGTGGCTATGTGACTATCACTGAAATTTGGATCTCTTTCCATAGCCAGGAGTAAAACAAAAGAGATATGAAATGGATGAGTGCTTCTTGTTTGAGAAAAATTTTAAATATTTTAATATTGAAACCGATAACAGCAAATATCTCTGAAATGGTTAGCTCTACATTAAAAAAGAGAAAAAGTATGACATAAAGTGTGTGTTTTAACAAGATCTGCATTTCTTGCATTCTGTACTTGTTTTTCTCTATTTCTTATGGTTTATCATTTTTATGGATCATCCAGAATAAAGAGAACTTCAGGGGCTATTCCCAAGAAATTCAGAATTATATTTTATTTGCCATGTAAATATCTTAATCGTAAAATCCATTTTTTGGAAAATCTAAAATTTTCAAAATGATTTATGTAAAGGGTAGTCTGGGGTGGGGGGATTTTCCTGAAAATCTTTGGAAGATGCTGGACTTAAATACCAAGTTTGGTATTCAGCGGCCCTCAAAACATATTTCTATGATCTTGGTATCAAATTTTTGGGTGGAATACAATTCCTTCTCTACCTACTGTGTTTTCTTAAATGGTTCCTTGCAAGTAGATGTTCTGCAGAAAAGAGAAATGTGGTAGCCAGTGGAAAAATTGGCCTGAATGTGCTAATTTAAAAATTTTTTTGGTTAGAACTGTATTAAAATATAACATTTAATTCACTTCTTACTGTTCTATGAGAGAGAAACAAACAAAGAAGTACACTTAAAAACCATATAGTCTGCCCAAGAATAGATGCTCTAAACTTGATCTCATCATTTTGAAAAATGAGTTATGTTCCATGTTAACATAGTGTAGTTTTCTGATATGTATCCATATAATATTCTTTATAAGCATAATATGTCTTTACTTACCATCTTATGTCCATGTTTCCAACCACATTAAACTGTGTTTTAGAAGTGCTATTCAAATCCTGTAATACCGATTTTGTCATCGGTTTGTGTTCAGAAAAGAAACTTACTTCACCTGTGGTTAGCAATCCTGTTTGAAAGTGATCTAGAATGGAATTAGTACTAAAATGTGAAATATAATAAATGTATTAAAATGTTCAATTTACCTCTGAAAGCTTAAGGACTAACAGCATTTTCTTTCTCACAAAAATTACTCTTTAAGCACAAAATATCTGTGGCAATAGGTACCTCCTCAAATATGCTGGGACATGTTGTATCCTTGATGTAATTATTACGACTTGTGCATCTGAATCAATCTATGTGAAACCTACATTGAAATTAAGAACAGTGTTTTGAAGCTGTAAGAAGTTTAGAGTCAAAACGTTTACTGCTGTTTGGTTACTACAAGTATAACTGAATGCTGAATTTTTTCAGTACAACAAGATATGGGGTGCAGTCCAGACATGTATATTCAGATGGTAAGATGTTTTAGCTAGGCAGCAGGTAAAGCTTACCAATGCAACAGTGAATAATTCAGTTGCCCTCCATGGTGTAATGGTTACCCTGCTGACTTCATATACCCAAGGTCGCGGGTTCAAACCCAGCGGAGGACGATGGATTTTTTCGGGTGTAAAAATCCTTAGCATGGCTTCCTTCGGAAGGGAAGTAAAGCCGTTGGTCCCGTGTCATAGATTTACGGCATGTAAAAGAACCTCAAGCCTGATAGAGAGGCCTCTGAGCAAAATTAAGCGGTCTTTCACACCCAATATAGAATGGGACGCTGAGAATCACAGCAGTTAAAGAGCGTCCATAAATAACACGCCATCTACATTTGTGAATAATTCCTCTTTCCATTACTTTTTATGAGGTGAGAACTTGATTTTTTCAGGTCACACTTGAGTTAGGCATCTTTTGTTATAAAAATATCCTTCTGTTATTCAATAATGTAGTAACTACTTAGGAAACATTGAAGATAATCTAATTCTGGCTTGATCTTGCCATGCCTTCTTATTAGCATGTGTGTGATATGAAAGAGCTCCTTGTAAGTTATATAAAATGTTCATGTTCAAGTTTTGCTATAAAATTGTCATGTAATAATATTTTTAAGCATATATGGAATTTATATATATAAATAAATAATTAATAGAATAAATAATTAATTAATAGAATAAATATATTTCACATGTTTGCAATTTGTATTGTAATGGTATACAAAATTTCTTACTATAAAATTCTTGTCAAAAACTCATTGCAGGGTTTCTAAAAACATTTGAATTTCCAATGTCCTGCTTTGTGTGAACAACGACTCTTATCGCCATAAATTGTCAAAACCTATATTAAATTGTTTCTTAAATTCAGAACATTTATATCCAGTCATTCTCAAAGACCTCTCTCAAATGAAAATGTGGCTTTGGGATACTCCAATATATAAATTCTGCTGCATTTCTAGTATGTCTTAAAATTGTTTATTTGTGTGTTTTCTTGTTTTGTTAAATTAAGTGTTGGTATTATGAAAGACAAGTAAACGTATTTGTAATATTTTTGCTTAGGAATGTTCCCTCCTACTAAACTGCATATTGAAGTCAACTTATACTTAATTTAAGAGCAAAGAACCATGCATTCATCCAACTTGGTCACTTCTGTTATTCTTGCATTTGTATCAGTCTGCCACATGTAGCCTCCACCCCTTTTGGATTTCTATCAATTAAATGAATTTGGTCAATGAACAGATGCCTCATGATTTGGATTATAACAGAAATATTGTGCTGTTAGCTTTATTGGGGAATTCAAAGTTTATAGTACCAACCTGTACAACTTGTGCTTGGCAATACAAGCATTGATAACAAAATGTTTATTGTATTATTCTTTGTACTAATAGCAATGAATATCATACATAAAAATTATAGTGGAACCTCCCATGTGTTCCTGTACAAAACTGTCTATCAAAATGAGGGAAAAAATAGTGTTGCGATGACCTAATATAAAAGAAGTAATAACAATAGTACCATTGAGCAATCTTGTCAAAAAATGATACTACAGTGAAATTTGTAGGAGTATCAAGCAACTTCAAAAAATGAGCTAACTTTATTTCCTGCCTCTTAAAATATATGCCCTTAGAAATCATACATCTGAATGTATTCAAGCTTTTAGTTTAAGCAGTTAAATGCTGTGTTTACCATGTAAATGGTTTCTGATGCTAGCCACAGGAAGGGTTTTTCATTGTAAAAATATCACAATTGCTTTCTATAGCCTCAGCATTTTATGTTTGAAACAAATTACCTATCAACAGTGGTGTAAATTTGTATACAGTAATTGCTTTTCATTGGATTTCTTTGGGTTTCATACATTGGATCTTTCTCACACACACGCGCCCGTGCATGCACACACACACACTCACTCAATCTTTCATTCATAGTTCAAGACTGTGGGGAGGTTCGGGAATAATCTTAGCAAGAGAAAAATTCCCTCCCTCAGCTGGAAATCAAACCTGGAAACCCTCAAATAGCAGGCAGGTGGTCTGCTGACTGCACTTTTGAGTCAGCCTCAAAAAACTTGACTGTCACTTAAGACTGTTATATTCCCCCTGTAAAGGCAATAAATAATGAAAATATAGTATATATTATAAATATTTTTACAAATATGCATCTCAATTAAAATGAAGTAGATATAAGAATATGTTATGGTAAGAATACTTTGTGGAATGTGCAGAGAAAGTCATGTGAATGTAATGCACCAGAACTGTTGTGGAGTGTTTATGTAAGAAAATGGACTTCTGCGTATTTCAAAGAAATCAATCATGTCAATAGCATGTTAAAATTCACCATTCTTTATAGTGTTTAATACCCGCTTTTACTACTTATGGCACTGCAGCGATGACACTGATAATACATGGAATGAAGATGGAACACCGGTGGAATGCAATGGCAGGGGAAACTGGAGAACCCAGAGAAATACCTGCCCATGCACCACTTTGTCTACCACAAATCTCACATGTACTCACTTGGGAATGAACCTGGGCCAAAGTTCTCATAAATTAAATTTGAGATTATACCATACTTTTGCAGCAACTCGGAGTGATAGGAATCTGAAGGAATGCAGTTAAGTGAAAGAAGTAAAAATAAAAGAAAATATGAAAAAAGCAGGGTATCCATCAGTGAATAATAATAATATATTATTATTACTATTATTATTATTATTATTATTATTATTATTATTATTATTATTATTATAATTATGATTATTATTATAAGAAGAAGAAATGTTATTGCTTTTAATAATGTAATAAATGTCTTTATTGACTCTGAAACTGTTTACAAATGAAGTCTTTAATTCACTGCTGCAAATAATTCACTTGCCGCTTTGACACATAGTCAGTTGCCCCTTCCATGCCACTGTACACTAACACTCCAGTCATTCACAACTCACTACACACTCTGGCTTGCAACTCTTCCTCCTTTTATAGCTAGAAAATAATGTTACAGAACTTTCTGAAAGCTTCTGGAAAAATGCAGATTTGTTGTGTTCCTAGGCCTTTGGTTACTGGCATGCTATATGTTCTGTATGTCCCAACCAGCACCAACATTGCAGACTAGACAGTCCAAATGTACTATCAGTTTCTTCCCCTGGGATAGCCTCTGGATGAGTTAGATGACATCATTTAGACTCTTTGCCACAAGGTACTCCAGATCACCATGCTGGAAATGTATCAGTTGTAACAGGTCTTCATTTGATAGTTCGCTACCTGAATGTTTTATTGGCTACCTCATGCATGTTATGAAGTTGGTCTAAATGATCTACTTAGTTGACTACTGGCTATTCTGCCCCAGAGGACTCCTGGACATCAGGTTACATGGTAGACGCAGCTCACTGCCAAAGATCCAACTGGCCAGTGTCAACCTGGTGGTGTAATGAGTTGAAGAGAGTTAAGTCAGGCGGAATCTCTCAATCTCTCTTTCCTCGATCACATGTTCTTGTAGGGTCTTAATGTACCGCTCAACCATGATGTCTGACTGGGGTAAGTAGGTGTGCACATCTTGTGTACTCTTGAGTCGCTCCAGTATTTTCCTCCTGAAGTTGGACTCAAAAGTTGGTGCCCTGATCACTGTGTAGCTCTATAGCAACAAAACAGTTCTTCCACAAGCCAGTTTGTGATGGTCTTAGCCTCCTGGTTAGGGTTGCCCTCTGCCCTGTATTTATGCAAGGGCGGTAAATTTTTAGAAAAAGAAAAGGCAGCAGTGATGATTGTGGGAATTTTTATTAGTAAGAGGTAAATCGTAGATACATGGTTAGAGATGTGTATATCATGCAACTGGCTGGGCATGGATGTGTCCAATGTAGAAACAGAGGCTTTGAGTAGTGCAATTTCGGTGCTTATCTTATTGTTTATGTGAATTTCCCCCTGTTTTATTAATGTGGTGAAGTTCTGATGTAAAGTAAACATTAACATGGATGGTAGGAAATGTCTGAGTGGCATAGACTACAGAAAATTAGTTGAACAAAAGAGGAGGGAAAAGGAAGTGTTAGATCAAATACCAAGGTTACACACGTTCTTCGTCAACAAAGGACTAGATTCTGTAGCTGCAAGTTCTTCCTCTCCTGAAAACTTGAAATCTACAAATGATTCACAGTGCAGTGATGTTTGTGGTGAAAAGCTTGACATTAGTGAATCTGAAATTGATAACCAGTATACGAACAATTCCACAGCAGTGAACCACAGTTAGGCCTAGGAGAAGTTTCATCACACTTTGTAGCCGATGGAGATCCTTTTTTTTTTCTCTCTCTCTTTTTTTTTTTTTTTTTGAAAAATCAGTGAAAAAACACAAGATTACTTAGTGTGAAATGAAATCAGCCAGAATAGAAACTGTGATTTTGCAAAGTCAGAGCGAGTATATCCTGATAAATTAAGATTTCTTTCTAAGGATTTGTTTGAAAGGAAATTGTTGAATGGAGATATCATGCAACAGTATTACTTGATTTACTCTCCCAGTCAGGGATCACTTTACTGTGCACCATGTAAACTGTTTAGGGGTTCTCAGTTCGGTGCAAGTGGCTTTATGATTGGAAAGATGCTAGTCAAAAGGTAACTGAACATTAAAATTCCAGTGCATGTTGTGATTGTGTTGTGTGCAGTTGATAAACAATTTATTACCCAGAAGAAGTAAAGTATTGGAGAAATGTACTACAGAGGTACTCTACTGAACAAATCTTTCTTCAAGAGGATTACCTTTTCATGGAGATGAACAGTTTGGTTACTTAAGAAATGGTAATTTTATGATGTGTTTAGAGCTGATAGGTGAATTTGATCCATTCTTAGCAGTTCGTATACAGTTTAAACTCACTTATATGTTATTCACTTCAACATTTTTTGCACATATGTGCTAAAATTTTAGGGACCAGTTGTTCTTAATTAAAATTTTGCTCAATTATACGCTTTCTCGGTAATACGTCACTCTTTCTGATCCCCATAAACAAAATGTACCCATTTATATGTTTTTAAAAAAAACATATAGTCATATGCTTGCTGTGCATAACCTTGCAATTGCCTGGTTTGCGGTTTTCATTCACGCTTATCGTTTTATTGTCGTCATATTGTTCCAACAATCTATTAACCTTGGTTCCAACAGTCACTTCTCTGCTTTAAGTCGAGCACTGCTAGTGTGCTGTTTTCAGTGTCATTTATCCTTTCATTGTCATATCGTCCCAACAGCCACTTATCTATTTTATGTGGAGTTTTGGGTTACAAACAGGAGAAGAAACATGTCTGAATATCAACCAGCAAGGAAGAAAACAAGAAAATCCTTAACTCTTGGTGAAAAAAATAAACATTATGGATGAGGTTAAAAACAGTCCTAAAGAAACGAAGAAGAATATTGCTGAGCGTTTGGGCCTACCATACTCCACATTGACAACCATAATAAAAAACGAAGAGGATATATGCAACGTATCAAAGCCTGGATACAGCTATCAAACCATAAAGTGAATACAAACAGGGCATTTTGCTGATTTAGAAAAAATTCTTATAGTCTGGTTCAATCAACATCGTGAGAAAAATGTTCCCATTGATGGAAAAATGTTACAAGAGAATGCACTAGATTTTGCGAAGCAGCTTAACATGATGGATGACTTTAGAGGTTCTGTTGGCTGGCTCCAAATGTTTAAGAAGAGATATGACATAAGTGGCTGGAGAATTTGTGGAGAGGCCAATAGTGTCGTGAGGAAGTTTTGCTTCGCTGGAAAGATGAAGTTTCTAAAATTGTGGAAAATTTCAACATTTCCAACATCTACAATTTAACCTCCTACTGGAGAGAACTCGCAGTAAAGGGCAATCCTTGCCATGGGGGCAAAAGAAGCAAAGAGCGATTAACTGTATTGCTTACAACAAATGCAGATGGAAAAGATAAGCCTACTCCATTGGTCATTGCGAAACCTCGCTGTTTGAAAGGTATCAAATCACTCATTCCAATATGAGGCCAATAAAAAGGCCTGGATGACCGGCACCTTTTTCACTACTTCCCTTGAAAAACTGAATGCTTGAATGTGTCATGAAAAACAAAAAATGCTGATGTTTTTGGACAACTGCGCTGCGCATCCCAGCTCGAGCTTTAGTAATATAAAACTTGCCTTCCTACCAACAAAGTGCACCAGTCGCACACAGCCACTTGATTTGGGTATAATAGCAGCCATGAAGGTCCAGTATAGGAAACTGCTGGTACGTGTGGTTGCTGATATTGGTGCAGGGAAGGATGTGCTGAAGATAAATGTACACCAGGTTTGTACTGCCTTTTCTTTCCATAAAGTATGGAATGTAGTCTTAAATTAAATTTAACTTCTATTTTTCACACGTACATCTACAATATGATTTATTGTGCTTTTGTTTATTTGCAGGCTATGAATTTCATTCAGTGCGCCTAGGATAGGGTAAAATCTGAATACATCCGCAAGTGTTTCACTAAAGCTGGGATCCTAAAGAGAACAGCAGAGGAGACAGGCGAAGATGAAGAGGGAGAAGTGGAAGAGGAAACCACTTTACCAGGCCCCTCAGAATTGAGTCATTTGGAAAGTGATGTGGTTTTGAAGAATATGTGTTTTGTGATCGAGATCTCTCCACCTGTGCTATTCAAAGTGACAGTGAGTTTGTTTCAGAAATTGTTCCTCCAGATTCATCTGATGATAGTGATCAAGAGGAATATTGTTAAAGTGTTCCTAGTGCATATGATGCAATTCATTCCTAGAAATAAAACAACGATTTCTGTCTTCACAAAGCCTTAATGATGAAGATGTTAAAGTGATGGTGCTTATAATCAACTAGTGTATGACTGTACAAAAAAATAAAAAAAAACAGAAAACAAAAAAATTGGAAGATTTTTTTAAAGACATGTGAAGTGCACAGTGTATACATTAATTTTATTTGTGTGTAATTAAAATGTCCATACCAGAAGAGAAAATCATTTACACATTCTCTCATTAATTCAGCATTTTAATAGTCTCCCTTGAAAAAGTATAAGTGAAGTTCCACTGTAGTTAAATATGGAAACCCGGATAAAGGAAACCCTCATTTTATCATTTAGCACTATGAAGAATTATAAATACAGGGTGTATATAAATGAATGTCAGGGTTTTAATTCTATAATATTTATTACATTCAACTTACAGTTATGAATGATATGTCAAATGAAAAAGCAACTCAAACAGTTTTACCAAGAAGCTTATAAATGTTCAATGTGACTACCCTTTGTCACATGGCACACATCAAGTCTATAGCCGAGGTCTTCCCAAACGTTGATAAGTGTGTATTCAGTAATTGTAGCAACAGCTGCTTCAATCCGGTTTCTTAATTCAGGGAGGTCAGCTGGTAGTGGAGGCACGTACACACGATCCTTGATGAAGCCCCAAAGGTAAAAATCGCATGGCGTTAGGTCAGGAGAACGTGGAGGCAATGCATAGCAAGCCCTGTCATTGATGCCCTTGCGGCCTATCCAGTGCTCTGCTACAGTGACATTCAACCAATCGCGTACTTCGTTATGCCAGTGAGGTGGCACATCGTCCTGCTGGAAAATGAAGATCTCTGGCTCATTTTCTTCCAACTGAGGGAAGAGCCATTGCTCTAGTGTATCAAGGTAAGAAGTGCCAGTTACCATAGGTTCACCAAAAACGAAAGGTCCATAAACTTTTCGCTGGGATACGGCACAAAAACATTCACTTTAGGGGAATCTCGTTGCATTTGTACCATTTCGTGAGGATTTTCTGGGCCCCAGATGCGCACATTGTGAATGTTAACATGTCCACTAAGGTGAAAGGTCGATTCATCACTGAAGACAACACGATCCACAAAATTGTCATGAAATAACATGTCGTTTGTGAATTTGGCATGTAATCCGTGCTCTGTCGGCTTTAGAGCCTGTAATAACTTTAAACGGTAAGAACGTATCTGTAAGCGTTTTCTTACAACTTTCCAACCAGTCGACACAGGAACTTGTAATTCACGACTAGCCTTCTGGACTGATTTCTTTGGGCTACGAGTGAACGACTCTCTCACTCGCTCAACGGTCTCTTCACTTACTCCTGGACGTCCCGTGCTCTTCCCTTTACAAAGGCAGCCGGTATCTTCAAACTCATTATAGCATCTACGAATGTTTTTATCACTAGGAGGATCACAACCGAACTTACTATGGAACGCACGTTGCACAGTAACTACAGATTCGGTGTTTGCAAACTGCAAAACACAAAACGCTTTCTGTTTACTAGTCGCCATCTTTGCTACTACCGCTGTCTAGCAGATCGTGGCAGTAACATTACACGCACATGCGCACTTGTGCCAACAAACAAAACTGTTTGAGTTGCTTTTTCATTTGACATATCATTTATAACTGTAAGTTGAATGTAATAAATATTATAAAGAGTTAAAACCCCGATATTCATTTATGTACACCCTGTATTATGGGGAAGACTGTCACAGGAGAGATCATAAAGGAGATAGTTGATGCAGTTATAGTTGAAGAGTTCATGAGAAATGCTGGGCATACCGGGGAAGAATTGACAGATGCAGTACTTAAGTTCAACTCCCACAGATTAGAAATAAAGGACTGCTGTAGCCAAAGTTATGATAATGCTGCAAATATGGCAGGAACCTACACTTGCCTACAAGCCCTTCATTCTCTTGGCATTTTTCATCCTTGCTCCCCTCATTCCCTGAATCTGGTAGGATCAAGTGGAGCCATGTGCTGTGAAATGGCTACAACATTTTTTGACTTGCTATAAACAATTTAGAATTTTTTTTTCGGCATCTACAGAACACTGGAAAATTCTATAGTCAAATTTTGAAGATGGAATCTTGAGTTTAAAGTCTATTTGCATTACAAGATGGTCAGCTTGAGAAGATGGATGCAAAAGCATAAATACTAATTGGGATGCAGTCAATAAAGCTCTTAAGTACATTTCTGAAGAGGAATGCGACAAAGCTGTGATTAAATCAGATGCAACTGGGATATTGCAAAAGCTTAAGTCTAAAGAAATTGCATTCATAGTTACAGTGTGGGGGAGTATTTTGGAATGTTTCAATGCAGTGAGTACAACACTACAGTCAGAAGAAGCTGACATATCTGCAGTAGTGAAACCTCATACTTCACTTCTAACTTTCATAGAGGAGATGACAAAGGCTTTTAAAGTGTACAAAACGTTGGGGAGAGAAAACTTGAGACTACACAACTTGTATGAGTCAGTGAAACTAAAGAAAAACTTGTGACAAAATGAAAGAAATTTTTAGATGACTCAGACTCTTGAGTATGAAAATGAAACTGTGGTTGGTAAATCTGATGACAAGATATTGAAAACCAAATTTTTAATTATATTGGACATATCATCCACATAGCTCAAGAAACATCTTGGTATCTACAGAGTTTTCTAAAAAGCTATCATTCTTATCCAGTTTGACGAACTCTATAATGATGCAGAACAGCTGCAGCATGTTTACTCAGAGGATATAGAGGAGTCTTTTGGAACAGAATGTGTTCATCTTAAAAGCTTCATTTTAAGTTCTGGATATAAGAACGGTCCTTCTTAGCCTGTCTTAAATAAAATGCTAAGAGAGAAATAAATATCCCTTTGATATTTCTCCAAACATCAGAATCACTCTTCAAATTTATTTTAGCATACCAGCAATGAACTGTTCTTCTTAATGATTCTTTTCAGTTCTTGGAAGGGTTAAGAATAGCTTGCATGCTTCTCAGACTCAGGAGTGTTTGAATCATCTGACTTTAATAGCAACAGAAAATTATCTGACTGTGAAACTGGACTTTGAGAATGTGGCAAATGTGTTTGCTGATAACAAGGCAAGAAAAAAGCTATTGAACTATTGACATTCTTTGATGAAATATTAATAACCTTTTGGTTTCTACTGAGTTATCCTTTGTGTGTGGTTAATAAATCTTAATATTTGGACACACTGCAACAAATCTTTCTAGTCTGAACTCAAGATTAGTTACCATAAGTCTGTACAATATTTTCCTTTTTCGAAGATTTCTTTTTTAAATAATATATACCTATTTTAAATAGCCTGTTTGCAATTTGCTTTCAGAATTGCTTAAGATTTTATTTGAGGGGGAGGCAAAAAAATTGTTGGACCCATGGGTGTAACATTACCTAAATACAGGGCTGGTTGGTCTACACCTCCGCCCACATGGTGAGGTAAATCATGGCGACCAACAGATATCTATTGCCCCTGTCTGACGGAATGGCCCAGGTACATTGGTGGCTATGCTTTTGAAGGTTGCTTCCATACACTCCTATATGTGACCCAGGTTCCTAGAACATATATCGTGACTTGCCACTCACACATGAAGTGTCTGCCTGAAGTGTCAGCCAGTAGTGCCATGATGGAGCTTGTGATAGTTCGGTTGGGCCCCAAATGTCCTTCCGAAGTCCCCGCATGTACTTCCTTCAGGACTTCAACGAACATACTCTAAAGAGTACCCCATCCTTGATTTTCAATGAGTCCAATTGGGCCCAGTAGGACTTGTACACAGTACCCTTTGGTGTGATTTCCTCCCAGCTCAGTCAAATCCCTACCTCCACATTTCCCCAGGAGTGGCCCCAAGTCAGAGTCTGCCAGCTGCTCTCTCAGTTCTGCGCTATCCCATCCAGCTGCAGGCACAGCTGAAATAACATGGACAGCTGCTGCATGCTCCCTTTCTTCAACATTAGTGCATTGGCCACTCTTTTGGATAGGGTTGTATGGACATTGCATCTGCATAGGAGTGGTTCTTTCCTGTCCAATGTTCTGATGTGAAGTTGACTCTTGCAGCCCCTGGACCAAACAGGCTGTCTGGTCCTCCAGGTTCTTGAAACTTAACAGCCAGGTGAGGGTGGAGTGGGCACTCCTCAGGTGAAATGGGTGATCATACAGGTCTTGTGGAAGTGCTCCAGCATCTTTACTACTGCTCTCCCCGGGTAACGCTTTCTGCTTTAGAGAGCGTCTTTCTGTTGTAGGCTATAACACTTTTCTGGCCATCCTGGATCTGTGATAAACCGCTAAAGGCGGTGTCGCTGGCAACGGTGTCCCCAAATTCGCCATCAGGTTGTACAAATCGTAAAATAGGAGCACTGCAAAATGCCGACTTTAGCACCAGTATCATGCGTTCTGCCTCTTTCGACCACATGTAAAGCCGGTGCTCTTCCGTCAGACGTGTGAATGCGTAAGCGATGTTGGCGAAAACTGACGAACCGGCAGTAGTAGCTGCATAGGCCCAGGAAACCTCGCAGTTCTCGTTTGTCTTTCGGGTGAGGCCAATCTTTCACTGCCCAAATCTTGTCCGGGACTTGAACACACCAGATGGTGAGAATTTGTGGCCCAAGTAGTCCACTTCCTTGCAGAAAAGTTGGTACTTCTTCGCGCTCAACTTAAAATTAGCTGCCTGCAGCCTTTGCAGTATCTTTGTCAGGTTTTCGAGATGCTCTTTGAAATTATCCATGACGTTGATGTCATCCAAATAGAATAGGCGGGTGTCGTAGGCCAGCCCTCTCACTTATTCCCCGGAGCGCTGGAAGATGACTGATTGATATATTCCAGAGAACCGAAATTTGCCTACGCCTGTGGCCTGTCGAAAATGCGGCCTTCTCGTCTCTGGGATGTAAGGCCACTAGCCAGTATCCCGATTTCAAGTCCAAAGTCGAGATCCACTGGGCATCAGCAACTGTATCCAGGGTGCATGCATGCAAGGTAAGGGGAAACAGCCCTTTTTGGTGTCACAGGTCAGCTTCCAGTAGTCATATAGAAACGTAGTTCCCCGTTCTTTTTCTTCACTAAGACATAGGGGAGCACCAAGGGCTGTTGGACTCTTCAGTTATTCTCTAGATTTCATGTGTTCCAACATGACCCGTACTTCTGCTTCCTTCGCCTGGGAAACATCTTGGTAGTTGCCAGATTGGTCGGGCGTCCCAGGTGTACGTGTTATGGAGTAGATGGTCAGTGCGACCGCAATCGCCGTTCCCTTCGCTGAAGACAAACTGATATCGGCTGACTAAACACCAGACCCCCTCCAGTGATGACGCTGTCAGAAGGTCGATATACTCCCCGCTCATTCGCACTTGCCTAACTCCATCCCGGCTTGCATGTCCTTGTCGGTGTCCATTGGATTTTGTAGCCTGACGGATACTTTCTTCCGGCAAAGCAACAATACTCATGCAACCCATATCCTTTCAGTGATGTATTCTGGTCCAATACCAGGTTCCTTGACCGCTGGTTATCCAGATTCATCTTCATCACCACTCACTTCTCGTGGGTACCACTGCAGCGTCCTTCAGGATCACCCTGCAGATGGCCGCGCCGTGGCCGAGTGGTTAGACCACCAGCCTCTCACCTAGACGGCCGGGGTTCGATCCCAAGCGACCGCATGTGAGATTTGTGGTGGACAAAGCGGCGCTGGGGCGGGTTTTCTCCGGGTACTCCGGTTTCCTCCGCCATCGCATTCCACCGGTGCTCCATCATCATTCATGTATCATCAGTGTCACCGCCTGCGATGCCATTAGTAGTTAAAGCGGGCGTTAAACACTACCAAAAAAAACCCTGCAGATTTCCGGATGTTCATGTGGGCTCGGAGTAACACCCACTTGCTCACAATGTTCTCCTAGTGTCAAACTCAGCAGGGCCAAGATGTCGCCCCGCGCCATCACTAATTGGTAGGGCAGAATGGTTCGTGTTGGCAAGCCCTTCGCACGTTACGTATGATAGTCACGGTTGCACCTGTGTTTACGAGTATTCGGCACAGCCACCCTTGTATCTAGCCGTCTGCGATGAGGCTGTCGTCCAATCTCTTGCCAAAGGCACGTAGCGTCACTCGATGGGGTGGTCAGGACTGATCCGAAATGCCCCTCGCTGCGCCGCTGCTTACTCGTTTTCCGCCTGCTCATCTCCTTGGCTCGGGCAGTCCCGCTGGGTGATCTCGTTCACCACATCCCCAATGCACACACTTGAAAGTTGTCTCAAGGTTGTTTCTCCCTGTCATAGTGAATACTCCTGGTCTTCGAGGTTTGCCTCCATGTCTTGGCTGTCTCCATACCAAGAGATGCGATTAATGTCTCATGAATGTCTTATAGTTGCCGAGCATCAGCCGTTGTATCTTGGCGTCACGTACCACATCAACGAAAGAGTTGGCAGCTAGGTGGCAGATTCACAAAGGCTTTCTTCTGTTCGATGGCTAAGGCGAACACCTACACCGTCTCGCCAGACTGTTGCAGCCTCGTAGGCTGCAGCCAAGCGGTGTTTCCCAAAGGGCCTCCCAAATATCCCCGTATTTCACCGTCACGCATGCAGTACTTCTGCCGTGCATCCCTGGATGCTTATCAGTGGAGCTTCCTCTTCTGCTGACAATCGGCAATGGGTGGCGACTACGGCAAACTGTTGGCGGAAAACTACAAAGGTTGATGTTCCGTCGTACTTAGGTGGCTGGACGCACGGTATGGGCCGCGTCCGGTAATCTCGATCTCCAAGTTCTTCAGTCTTCCATCGATCATTCTTTCCATCATGTGGTTTAGTTCCTTGGCGCCGTTATCGACTCTGCACTCCAGAATATTAAGTCGTTCTCCGAAGACTTCCAGAAATGGTTGTGGTCTTTCACTGTTTCACTAAGCTCATTTTTTCTCCAAACTCTTTCACGTCCTTTTTTCGTCGATTTTGCTTGAAAATTCCGCCTTTAGTTTTCCTTTACACCCTTCAGTTTGGTTTTCATTTCCGTCCGCTCCCTCTCTAACGAATTAACTGTCATTTCGCCCTCATTTCTTCCATGCCGGTATTCCCCGTAGGTATTTCACTTCGCAGTCTGTCCATCTTCTGCAACAATTTTTGAAGAATCTTTTTCATCTTAGTTTCTCCATGCAACTTATACCCGTGTAACAAATGTCTTTATTGACTCAAAAACCTGTTGCAAATAAAGTCTTTAATTCACTGCTGCAAGTAAATCTTTAGACGCGTAGACGGTTAACGTTTTGCACGTCACTGCGCGCTAACACCCCAGTCACCACACTCTGGCTTGCAATTCTTTCTCTTTTATATCTGGAAAATGGTGTCACAGAACTTTCCGGAAGACTCGGAAAGCCAAAGTTTCTGGAAGAATTCAGACATGAGGCTTTCCAAAGCCTCCTGTTAATGGCTCGCTGCACTTTCTGAGTTAAGCATTCCAAGTTCTCCAACTGCGCCGATTCACATACCAAGGCGAACATGAGAGTGGTACCACACGGCTGGCAATGTCACAATAATTTACATGACTACAGAATTAAGTGCGTCTGATATGAACTTAATATTTTGTAATAGGTGTTTTTAAGTTTGTAAAATATTTCAAAATACATACAAATTATTCAACATGTAACAGTTTACCGAATGCATACAAATTTGTAAGCTGGATACACGAAAACTGGTGCACAACGTGCATTTTGAATGTGAATCTTTTCAGGCCTAAAACGAAAAACATTCTCCAAAACTTGAGTTCACTGTTAACCCGTCTTTGGTCGACGTGTGAGCGAAGCGCTCACTTTGAATAAAAAGTTACCCTATGTTGTCTTAAATTAAAATGTTTCGTACTACGTGTACCTTTCAAATCATGGTTACAGAACAAGTTAATGTATTCTACATAGCATTTCAATATTTTAGTTCCCGACAGGATTAATTCATGCATCGAACTGAGCGTACCGCTTACATGTCGACCATTGGCGGACCATTTTCTTATTTATTTATTTAGCTAAACGTCCTTTTGGTCATATCGGACGATGAATGAAATTGGTGAAATGATGCTCAAATGAGCTTAAAGTCCATGGAGCTTAAAGTTACTCGGCATTCGTCTTCTCATGATAAGGGAAAGCCCCGAAAAAGAAATCTTAGCCAAGCAACTGACCCTAAGCGAGATTCGACTGAATGTGAAGCGACACATTACCATCACAAACCCAGGCGGGTGGATCAATTGTCGGATTACTGTGTTATTCTTTCTGGGGTTCCGAGACAAGAATTCGTAGGTATTAACTAACAGAGTGTTCGCATTATTGGCTATAATTGCACCGTGTCAGTCTGCATTAGTAAGCTATCAATGGTGGAACGACAAAAACAAAAATGTCGAAATGGCTTGAGATGAATATTAATCTCCCTCATCATTTGAATTTTTTATGACGATAATTTACCTGGACAGGTGGAAAACACCGAATTTGTTTGCAAGGGAAATTCCATATGTAGTGATCATAATACATCGTCGGAAATATCTGCAAGATGAATCAAATTCTGAGCATTATCTCTTCCTACATTCTTATGTAGGTAGAGATAATGTGACCATGTGAATGTCCATCCACCAGCACCTAACATGCCTATCAGGAAGAGGAACATTGTTATTTATGCCGTAGGTGTAAATCAAGGAGCTCAGTATGCAACAACATAAATTGAATGATGGCAGCTGTTCTTACCAGATAGTGTTTTAGGAAAAATAGTGGAGTACACCAACGTGAGACTTACGGTACTAGAATATAGTTTTGTAGAGGAATGTAAAAAGTCGGTCATAATAAATTTATAACAGTATGTCATCAAAGTAGTTTTCTGTTGCTAAAGAAAGCAAGTTAAATATTAATACAATAGCGTGGAACATTACAGTACTACAATGAAAAGTTAGCTGTAGCGTTCAGTTGTGTACTATTATACGATTCATTTAATAAAGGAAACCTTGAAAAATATGTTCATATTTAATTCTAATTTACTAAATGTAACCATGGAATAGTGTGTTAAAACCTGGGTAAACACTTTGAAGCCCTGCGCTCTAATGTCGACCATCGGCGTTAGCGTAACAACCTCGACCAATGTCGGGTTAAACTTTTAAATACCCAGGTTTAATCAGCAGAACTGGAGAAAGTTGCCTTCTTCTTGTAGGCAAGAATGACACAGTGGAACCATGTACAACTAGTAGGTTATGCATTTCACCTTAAGTATTAAACTGTTATCTTAAATGTTAATATGTATTTCCTGTAAATCTAAGATTTACTTCTCACAGTTTTTGTTTATCCCCCTTCCCCAAAAAACAATTGTGCTTTGCACAACGTATTCTCCGATTCAGGGTCTTGGCTTCAATGGATGTGGGTGTACATATGCTTTCAGTTTACTAGTTTCTACTGTATTTCTTGGAATGACATAATCACTATTGAGAAGTATGTTCGGAATAACGGTTCTTCCATGAAAAACCGTTCAGCGTATCATGCCAGTCATTGAAGTAAACAGGGAGCTGCAGTTCCTTCATGGTGCACGCTAGTCCCGTTAAACGATATTTTTGGGCAGTGGATGCAACAAGACAATTAATCTTGCTTGGTAGTTTAAGCCTCTCATTGTGTTAGCTTAACAGCAGAAGTAAATTTTTCACTTTTAACTTGTTGCGGACTTATTAGATTACATTGTGCACCATTTTGGACAGTAAGTGTCAGTGAACGTGTAAGGAAAACTACATCAAGTAAATGAGAGTAGAGCATGTATGTGGCTGAAGTACACATGCTTTCAGTACCACGAAGGAAACGTAGATGATTAGATTAGAAAGCATTATGTAGGTTCGTTTAAGCCAGGAAGCCACTGAACATAGAACTTGTCAAGACTGTAAACGGCACGGTCCAAGTTGTATAAGCCAAATGCAGAGAGCATGTAATCCCACTGTTGTGCAATCAACAAACTAAAGGAGAGAAAAGTTTTAAGTGTACTGTAAAAGAAAATATAATTAAAGCATGAACCAAAAAATCTCTAATATAACATTAAAAATGTCCCAGACATGTTAATGTTAAAGTGTCTTGTATAAATATTAATCATGGCTCTATAGGTCTCTAAATGTGTTATTTTGTTGGTCGTTCAATTTGAATTCTGGTATTTATATATGTGAAAAAGAGATAAAACTGTTCAGTAAAAACTATGCACCTAAATTAATTCTATATATACACTTACAATTAAAGTAATCACCAAACAGCACATGTAGTTGAGGAGTCTCTACTTATCAGACTACAAATTATTGCTATAAATATTCGCACTACTTTGTACTAATTGAGTTAAACATTAGCAGACGTTTTATTACTTAGTTCCTTCTAAGTAGAAGGGAAATAAGCTATTAAATAGGCTAATGCTATAGTAAAATCGTATAAAGCCTGCCACTATGTAATGCAATTTAGATTATCTTCTCTTTCAATAACCAGAATGAAAAAAATTGAATAACTACTTTTTCAGAAAAATGTAAGAGTTAAAAACTTTAAAACTAATAACTAATAATGCCTCAGAATTGGTTAGCTCTATAAAAAAGTTGTGTATGACAAAAATTGTGTGCTTTAACGAGATCTATATTTATTGCCTCTCTCCCCCTCCCCACAAGTGATACAAAAGTTATTTCCAATGTAGAGGACTTTTGAGGCTATTTGCAGCAAATTCAACATATGCATTTTCTTTGTAATTTTGGTATCTATTACACGACATTTTAATCAAAATTGTTATAGCCATTTTTGAGAAAATCCAAAATGGTACTATGCTGGGGGATTTTTTTGAACATCCTTGCGCATTCTTGAAAGGCCAAGTTTGGTATTTAACGGACGTTAGTTATGCAGCCCAAAAACACGCGCATATATGGATACTTTTCAAAAAATGTATATTTTTATTCAGATTCTTCAAAACGTGTATTTGCGATGAAATCTAGGTATCGAATTTTTTGGTTAAAGATACCTTCTCTGCCTACTCGTACGTACATAATACTTGGCAGAAAATTTAAAAACCAAGCAATACTACATATTACAGGCAAGTGTCTGTTTGGAGGGAGGGGAATATGGCCTCGTATTTCGTGGCCATATTGAGTGTGCTGAATCGTCTAAAAGAAGGGGATTCATTCAAATAAGAAACGTGATGCGTGTTTCCCAAACACTTCCTTGAAAAGCCTACTTCATTTCATGGTAACTCGCCTGATACGCAGAAAGGCTTAATTTCCACACCAGCACAGCTACAGTAAACAACCTTAGTACAGAGTTTCTGAAACATATTTTGTTTCTCATATTAGAACAAGTGGGACTGTCAGAACTATTTTCTGCAATTTGACCTCCTAGGGAACTATAGAAGAGCGACTCATTGGTTTAACAGATGTTAAGCAGAACGCAGATACAAAAAACTAATTGACCTTAGCAATTGAGGTTAAGCGTTAGTGTGAAAGCTCCCATATTTTCGTTCATTTTTTTGTAAAAATTTGATTGTAAAGAAGGTAAAAGCTTGATAAGTGGGACGTTAATCATTGTGTGAAATAGTGTGTGAAATAACTTAATGTATAGTATTTGTTAAAGTGTAGATTTTGTAATATTTCTGTTGTCCGTAAATCAGCTGTGAAATCCGCCATGTTGGAATTGAAGTGTCTTGTTTATAGCAGCTGTATCTCCTGTTTTTGGTCACACAGTTTGTTTTGTGTTTGACTTTTCGTTAGTGTTTGGTGAATAAATTACCTCTATAGTGTGAATATAAATCTTCGGCAAGCTAGTGCTGTGTTGTATCATATTTCATACGTTTAACTCTTGTGACAAACCTGTTCTAACCGGTTAAGCCGTACCTGTTTTTGAATTTAAGTGTTATGTTTGTGCAAAGTGCTGTGCAATGAGTGGAAGAGCGTGTGGTCTTAGTGGAATTTGTGGTGCATGCCGTCGTAAGGTTAGTCAAGGTGTCTTTTGTGAAGATTGTAAGTTTTGGTTTCATTGGGCGTGCAGTAACACTGTTAGTGATGATGTGAGAAATTGTAGTGAATGGTTCTGTGAATGTTGTAGGCTTAAAGAAATGGTCAAAAAGTACGAGGAAACCATTTCCAACCTCAGAAAAGAACTGGATTTTTTTAAAAAGGACTTTACAGGACACTAACTTGCTCCTTTAGAAAATTTGGATTGTAAATCACATGATTTTAAGGTGCCATCCAGAAAAAATCTGAGGAGGAAACGGCGTTTCTCTGCCGATGACCGGCACGATGTCAAACTGAGCAACAGATTCAGTGTTCTTGAAACTGTTGATCAGTCCCCAAATCCTCCTGTGCAGGTTTTAGATGATAACTGCACTAAAAGCAAGGTTTTGTTGCTTGGGAGTAGCCATGATAGGGGCATAGCATCCCTGCTAAAGGAGGATTTGGGAAGCAGTTATGATGTAGTAGGCATAGTTAAACCTAGTGCTGGGCTCTCTCGTGTCACTGAAGATCTGGTAAAACTGACTTCTGGTTTTACTAAGAGGGATCATGTAGTTATAGTGGGTGGGCCAGAAAATAACCTGGATAGAGATAGTAATTATTCATTTGAAAAAGATCTGTGTGACATAAGGGAATCCAGTAGCCATACAAGTGTGAAGTTTGTGGGGCTTGTCGATAGGCACGACAAGCAGCAGCTTCATAGGAGGCTGACGGAGATGAATCTGCAACTTGAGCGTGCCTTGTTGAGCCCTGCTGCCTCTCACATTCATATGATACATGTTAGCGGTATAGGCCGAGATGGTTACACATCTCATGGTTTACACCTCAATTCTAGAGGCAAAAGGCAGCTTTCGCAGCTAATTGATGAACTTTCTCTTAGTCTTGCTTCTGAAAAAATACAGCCTCACGTTTTATGCTTATCTGAACATCACTTAACAGAACAGGAATTCATGCCAATTTCACTGCATGGGCACTCTTTAGGAGCAGCAAATTCAAGGAAAATTTTTAAAAAAAGGAGGTATTAGCATATTTGTAAGACACGATGTACCCTATAAAGTCATTAGTCTAAACAAGTTTTGCTCTGAGCTAGTCATAGAGATGTGCGCAGTTCAGCTAAACATAAATCAAGTAAATTTTGCAATAATAGCTCTATATCGGTCCCCACTAGGTAACTATGTTATTCAAAAAACAGTTGGATGATTCCTTAAAGTTTAAATTGAAACCGAAACGAGAAATGATAATTTGTGGTGACATAAATATTGATTATCTTATACCTAGTATCCGAAAGGACATACTCAATTCTATATTTTTTACATACAACATGTCACACACAGTATTTTCCTACAAGAATTCAGGGTAGCTCCTCTTCAGCAATAGATAACATATTCATTAATATAGATAGAATTAAAACTTCAATAACCTTACCATTTGCAAATGGCCTTTCAGATCATGAGGCACAAATACTTCTCATTGAAGAGATAAACTTTAAGTTAAAACCAGTCTATAAATATTGTAGAACACGAAAAATAGATGAAAGCTACCTCACGTTGTTTAAGTATGCCCTTCAACAAGAATCATGGACTGAAATCTATGAAGTAAATGGAGTAAATGACAAGTTCAATCATTTCCTACAACATTTCAACTCTCATTTTGTAGCATCCTTTCCAGTCAAATATTGTAAAATATATAATCAGAAGGAAAATAACACCTGGATTACATCAGGCATTAAAACTTCTTGCAAACATAAGCAAAAATTATACCAAGAATTGAAACATAATAAGACCCTATACTTAGAATGACACTTCAAAAAGTGCTGTAAAATTCTAAAAGAAACAATAAAAGCTGCTAAAATATTGCATTACAGTAAAGAGATATCCAATTCTAATAATAAAATAAAAACTATCTTGAATATAATAAAAAGGGAAACAGGTAAGGGCTCTCAAGAAAGCCCCTCAATAGCACTGAATTCCTCAAAAGGTCGCGGATATTTTCAAAATTTTCTTTTTAAATGTAACAGACAAATTAAAAATAAACTATGGATGTAAAGAATCAGCAATAAATTTTTTGAAAATTTCTTTTGTAAATAAAGTCCCTGAATTTAAAGTAAAAATGACTACACCATTTGAAATAAAAAATATAATAAATTTGCTCAAGACCAAAAATTCCACTGGATATGATGAAATATCAAGTAAAATCCTAAAAGCATGGTCTGACCTAATATGCATTCCCCTTAGTTATTTATGTAACGAATCATTAAAGAGTGGAATATTTCCTGACAGAATGAAGTACTCTATTGTCAAACCACTTTTTAAATAATATATCAAATTATAGACCTATATCTGTCTTGTCTGTTTTCTCAAAAGTATTTTTGAAAGTAATGTTCAATAGGCTCTATAATTACTTGGAAAAGAACAACTTATTTGCCAAAGAACAGTTTGGCTTTAGAAAAGGAGTAGCGACAGATAATGCAACCTACAAGCTCACACATAAAGTGTTAACAGCGTTAAATGAAAAGGAACATGCCGGTGGAATCTTTTGCGACCTAGCGAAGGCTTTTGACTGTGTGAATCATGAGATTCTGATAGCTAAATTAAATTTCTATGGAATAAAGAATAACATATTAGATTGGTTCATTTCATACCTAGAGAAGAGAAAACAAAGGGTCGAAATTAATAACTCCAACGGGTATCAAAATAGTGCCTCAGAATGGAAGTCAGTAAAACACGGTGTTCCCCAAGGATCAATCTTAGGGCCTCTTTTGTTCTTGGTTTACATAAATGACCTCCCATTATACATTAACAGTTTTGCAAGTATTTATTTATTCGCAGATGACACTAGTGTTCTAGTAACAAGTAAAGATTTCAATGAATGTGTAGTTAAATGAAACTATGTTCTAAATTGTATGTCAAATTGGTTCAAAGCAAACAAACTCTCAGTAAACCTTGAAAAAACAAAAACAATGACGTTTATAACTACTCGCTCACCACAAACACACATAGAAATAGGAATTAATGATACATTGTTAGAACAGCTAAATGAAGTCAAATTTCTTGGCCTTCAGGTAGATAAGGATTTGGACTGGAAATCACATATTAGCTACATCACACCTAAACTTAGCTCAGCTTGTTATGCTCTCCGTGCACTGGTTAAATTTCACTCAATCGATACACTTAAGTTGGTGTATTTTGCCTACTTTATCTCCATCATCGAGTATGGAATAATATTTTGGGGTAATTCAGTAGATAGTAAATGCATATTCCGGATACAGAAGAAAGCTATACGAATAATCTGTAATGCTTATAGCAGAGAGTCATGCAAAGAACTATTTCAAAAATTGGGCATCCTAACCTTACCTTGTGTTTATATACTATCCATTTTAAAATTGTATGCAGTTAATCGACATAGTTTTATAACAAACATGGAAATTCATAACATTACTACTAGACAAAAGGGATTGATTCATCGTCCCAATGCCGATCTTCGTTGCTTTCAGAATGGTGTATATTATGAAACAATCAAGATATTTAATGCTCTCCCCAGTAATCTCAAAGAAAATGTTGGGAATTTCAGGGCTTTTAAGGCCTCTCTTAAGGAGTACCTTTGCAATAAATCATTTTACTCTGTAGATGAATATTTAAGTGACAAATCTGTCGGACAATATCGTTAATACTCATTGTATTTGTAAATGTTACAATGTATTGCATTTTGTGTATATTAGTGTGTGTGTTTTATATTAAAATTAAACTGATTTATACTTTGACTTGCACGAATGTGTCAAATGAATTTTTTTAGTATTTAGCAATGACACAAGGTCTGTAAAGCCTGGTGTTTTGATATTTTACACTCTAGTACATAATTGTAAATCTTTGCATTGAAAATTCTATAACATATTTGTAAATATGTATTGTAATTTGTTGACATTTATGAAGAGTACATAATACAATAATCATGTTTTAGTTTATATAATTACCACTAGTAACTATTATATCAATAATTTGAAAACTATAATCTGACATAACATTAGTTTTACATATAATAAAATTATATGTATTTATTTATACACTTTAACACTATATTTTGATATTCTTTGTTTTTCAGTGCATGCAAAAAAATATTCTGTTGTTTTTGTAACCTATGCTTTTAGCACTAGAGTTTTATACATTTTTTTTCATAGTATATAAACATATGTATACATGTATATGCCTTGACAAGTTCTATGTTCAGTGGCTTTCTGGACTAAACGAACCTACAGAATGCTTTCTAATCTAATCAACATGCTTTGAATACATCCGATTGCTTGAATTAGAGCATTCGCTCTCTTGTTCTTTCCGTCGCACCCTTTCCACTTCAGTTTTTAAACATTAGATTTCTAAGTGCATACCCTAGTCTATATGCCATGCTACCCTACTGCTCCGATTACATTGCAGAACAGTGAATTACTCTACAGGCACGAAATATATGAATTACTATGTTTTCAGATCCAGGGAAAAGGAAATTAATTCTTTCATATCACCTTTCAATTTCTTTTTTACATTGGCGTCGAACAATTTAACGAAAATCCCTTATCATCCAGAATATGGAAATAACTCGTCCTTCAAATATAATTTTGTATATATCACTATATAAGTTAATTATCGTGTTTCGGGACGCAATGAACACAAAAGTGATACTAGTTATTTCGTGTTACATAATACTTTATATTGATTTTATATTGAAAAAAAAAAAAGGATTCTCATTTGCATGGCCTAAGCCATGGGTATGTGAAGATGCACAGCCGTGGACACAAAAAATTGAGCATCCCCAGATTCCATATGTCGATCGATAAGCTTCATCTTCGTAAAAGCTGTGTTCACACTGCACACAAAAGAACTATACGATGGTCTGTGACTCACAGCGCAATGGTTCGCTTATGAGTACTTGAAACATTTTAGAACATCGCTGCAGTGGCCGAGAAGTTAAGAAAATCTTGCTTCCACTCAATAAATACCTAGGTTCAAATCTCGACCTGCTTCCCTCCCTCACCCCTTCCATGTTTATTAATTCTATGAAGATACGTAGAACACAATATTGCATTAATTAACTTTGGCATTTGAAGCTATGGACCTATCTATGCACATAAAAGTCGCCCTCCGTGGTGTAATGGTTACCAAGGCCGCGGGTTCAAACCCGGCGGAGAACGATGGATTTTTTCGGACGTATAAGTCCTTAGCATGGCTTCCTTCGGAAGGGAAGTAAAGCTGTGGGTCCCGTGTCGAAGATTTACGGTACGTAAAGAACGTCAAGCATGATAGAGAGGCCTCTGAGCAAAATTACGCGGTCTTTCACGCCCACTATAGAATGGGACGCTAAGAACCACAGCAGTTAAAGTGTCCATAAATAAAACGCCAATTCTTATGCACGTAAAACATAATTCTACCAACATTCGTGTTAAATAACAAAAAAAAAAAAAAAAAAAATGTGTAAATGAACTATTATCTTCAAAAATTATAACACAAAAAGTAAACATATTAATATCGGTTCTATGACCACTCAGCACGCATAACTGCCTTCAATCTTCGGGGCACAGATAAAATTATATGCCTAGAGTGATATGGACGAGAACCTACTAGATGGTTTCTTGAATATGTGCCCAGAAGCCATATTTTGTCCTTTCCCATATGCAGGTAAATTGTAACACAACCCCCTTTTCACCTCGGCCCATACATTCTCATTAGGGTTCAAATCTGGTGAACAGGAAGGCCAGTCCACCACTCTAATATCCTGCCTTTCTAAAAACTGATTTGAAACCATTCGAGATGTGTGGACAGGATGATCATCCCAGACAAATTCATCCTCACAGAGGGAATCAAAATATTATCGAGTATTACCGTGTGCTGCACACCGTTCATTGTATCTTCAAGCTGCCACAGCACACTTAGACCGCCCCTTGATATCCAGTCCCAACACATAACATTATAACTATCATGATGAAATTGTGAAGCCACATACTTTGCATCGTACCCTTTAGACGATAGGCAGTCAGTCATATTTCCCTTACGCAATCGCCCTCCGTGGTTACCATGCTAACTTCATATACCCAACTTCGCGAGTTCAAACCTGGCGGAGGACGATGGATTTTTTCAGTCGTAAAAATGTTTAGCATGGCTTCCTTCGGAAGGGAAGTAAAGCCGTTGGTCCCGTGTCGTAGATTTACGGCACGTAAAAGAACCTCAAGCCTGACAGAGAGACCTCTGGGCAAAATTAAGCGAATTTTCATGCCCAATATAGAATGGGACGCAGAGAACCACAACAGTTAAAGAGCGTAACAAATAACACTCCATTTCCCTCTCTTACGTGTGGGAGAAAATTCCACCTCGTCTGAGTGTATTGCATAATTCTAGTTGCGATTGGTACTTTCCTGTTGGATCGATTTGTGAAGATTGTATTGAGCAAAATAAAGAAAGCTTTTTTTAACAATACTCTCAGTATTTCATTGAGAGAGAAATGTTCCTGCCTGATGCAAATGCACACCATTCTGCGCACCACATGCTTTCGTGTGCAGTATATTGCCGTTCGGAAGAATAAACCCTTAAAGAAGAATCCTAATTATAACATCATTAACTGCACCGAATTTCATATGTGAAATGAGCATGTCTAAAATAAGTAGCAGCTATATGTTTATTAAACATCAATAAGAAAAGGGAAGATAACGTTTGCTAAATGCAAGAAGTGAACCGGCGACCCTCACCGGAGGAGGTAACCTCGTTTTGCCACAGCGCTACAGTGACCACTGGAGACCAGATTTGTATGTAAGTACATATTTTAAACCCTGCAAAATATTTCAATGAGAAGTAACGATGTTGGCGAATTACGTCATTTGGGACTCCCTTACAAATTCTCATTTTACCCCCCCCTTTTTTTTTTTACATATTTTGGACATTTCTACATATTTTGACGATGTTACATAAAAGGTACATTTTCTGGGTTTCGTTACAATTTTATTATTTTTTAAAAAATATTGTAGTCACATTATAAACTACTGTTTTCACAATTTTTGCTGAAAGCAACAAAAATCAGTCTGCGAAATAAGATGCAAATTAAATTAAGAATGCGATAATAACCGCTCGCCTCGTTCTGATTGTTGTCTGTTTATATCAAAGCAGGTGCCGCTCGACAATGTTGCCCTCCAGTGTCACGTATCTCATAGCATTTTTGGGCATTTACAAGGACTGGAGAAATTGAATGTTACCATTGACGCGGTAGTCGGCATCTTGTAATAGCTGCGAAGAAACAAAGTGAGCGTTGAACAACCATCAAAATATAGCGAGGCGATAATACTGCAGTTGGTTTCTTGCAAGCCTTAGTAAAATGGCACCAATTGCGTCCTCGCTATCCTGCAAGTTGAATTCATGGGTGAAATTAGATAGCGCCTTTACAACCGACGGAAAAATAATCGCCTGTCAACCATGCGGTAAAACAATTGGCTGCTCCATGAAATCTTAATTGGAACAACATATAAAGAGTGCTCTTCACATACGCAACAAACACCTACAGTCTTCTAGAAAGCAAGTTCTGTTGACGCAGATGCAACAGGAACCGACTGGAAGTGATTTTTAAAGACCTGTGCAGTGCAATGGTTGCAGCTAACATTCCGTGGCATCAACTTCAAATTCCTCAATTACACTCCTTTCTAGAGAAACATTGCAAGAAGGTTATTTCTGACGAATCTACTCTGAGGAAAAAGTATTTTCATGTGTGTTATACAGAAGCAGTTGCTCATATACGGAATGAAATTGGAGACTCCTGTATTTGGTTTCCGTCGATGAAACTACAGATGACATTGGTCGGCACATAGCAAATTTAGTAGTAGGAAAACTAGATTCCGAAAGTCCAGCAACACCATTTCTATTCTGTTGCAAGGTGTTAGTATAAACAAATCATTCTACAATTGCAAGATTCGTAAATGATGGGATGAAGATTCTGTGGCCAGAGGGTGTGTTTGAGGAAAAGGTTTTAATTATGTATTCAGGTGCCGCACCGTACATGATTAAAGCTGCTCTTAAGGTTTTCTACCCAAATATACTTCACTTCTCCTGCTTGGTCCATGCATTGCAACGTGTTGCTGAAGAAGTAAGAAGTACTTTTCCCTGTGTGAGTAAGTTGATATCGGCGACAAAAAAGGTCTTCGTGAAAGCACCGCACAGAATTCGGTGCTATAAAAATCATCTCCAACATGCCCCTTTGGCTCCTGAGCCAGTACTTACAAGAAGCTGTGGTTAGAAGCTGTGAACTTCTATTGTGATCATTTTGAAGGAATGAACATGTTCTCTTCAGAAGTAGCTGTTTCCATACCTGAATATCAGGACATCTTTAAATATCCGAAAGTGGCAAGCTCCTGTGCTTACATCAAAACTAACTTCGGCTGGTTGCCTAGCACCATCAAGCAGTTGGAAACATCTGGTTCCCTTCTTCACGAATCTATGGATTTAAGGGATCGTGCATCACAGAAGCTAAGTGTAGTTGTAGGAGATGTAGGAAGGAAGGTGGGTGAAAAATTCAAAGCTATGCTAAACAGGAATCCAGGATACTTTATGCTTGTGTCCGTGTCTAAAGTGCTAAATGGTGAAGTGTCGATTTAACAAGCATTTCTCTTCAAATCAGATTCCTGTGTTAAAACATGCTCCTGTTACTTCGTTTGACGTGGAGAGATGCTTCTCTGCTTATAAGAATATTTTATCCAATAGGAGGCAAACAATGACCCCTGAAAATATAGAGAAGTATATGGTTATTCACTGTACGTTGAAAGAAGCAAAATACTCAAAATGAAAATGCCTGGTTGTTCATTGTATGTCAAGAGATAGAAAACTGAAAATGCATCCTCATAAAATGTAATTATTTTGAATTGATTTTCACTCTATGATAAATTGGTTCAGCATTTCAACACTGCATTTCTATCTAAAATTTAAGTAAAATAATTGTGTGGAATGAGTAATTTTAAGAAATATTCTCCAAAACACATATTTCTTATTTACCTACTTGAAAATAAATTTTAGGTTAATTCTGCATAAAACAAAACATTTTCCCTATATTTAGTCTTTATATTTTAACTCGTAATTTATTTACATACAGACCCATCAAATTACAAAGTTCTGGGTAGTTTGCATTCTGCATTTAGATTTGATGCGGTAATCTTAGCATTTAGAATATTACATAATTTTACATATTTTGTTTATATATATTTCATTACATAGTTTGATGTTTTTGTTACATAAATATGTACATATTTCGCATCTTGATATTACATAAAAATCCGGGACCTCGTGATCACACATGAATGGTGGCAGGTTTAGAAATGCCGTACAATACAAGCTTTATTGTGATTTGTGTCAACATTTTTAGTTAATATTGATAGTTTGTTGTTGAAGAAGCATAAGTCATGTATTTAATTGAGATTATTGATAATATGGGTTAGTAATATCAAGATTTGAAACTTCTGACAACTTGTTGCTGCCACTACACAACTGTATCGCCGATGGTTTACCCAAGGCTCTATGCCATGTATCAGACGAATTTGGCGTTCCAGAATGACTTTTTTTTTTTTGTTTTTTTTTGTTCACGCGTGTACGTGATGTTCTACTTCTTCTGTGAGTGAGAC
Organism: Hymenopus coronatus; assembly: GCA_030762935.1. Lineage (NCBI taxonomy): Eukaryota > Metazoa > Arthropoda > Insecta > Mantodea > Hymenopodidae > Hymenopus > Hymenopus coronatus. Next base: position 58,280,826 of record CM060900.1, read on the forward strand.
AGCAGAGATAGGCGTAATGATTATGAAATTCGGGATTTGTAATAAAGAGAGAATGTGGTGCCGGGGCTATACATAACGTTATAGAGACTTGTTTTATTAGCTTTAGTGCATAATTACTTGTTCCTTTTTTGTCAAAGCTGAATCAGACGAAAACATTAGTTAAATTTAGATCCGATTTTGGATAAGCTTTAAAACTACACACTCTTGTAAAAATGTATATTCTTTTTAAACACATGCATCATGGCATGACAGATTTAGAATTTTTTTTGAAAAATTTGACTATGCACAACGTTAATGTTGCTGCTAAAGGGGTCCGAGATCTAGTAAATTCGTAATGAGCCTAGGTATAGCTTCTGTGCACGTACCCTGGTAAAGGCTTAGTCAGGCATGAAGGAAGGACGGTTTAGGTATGGTAATTTTTGTGAGGTTTCGGGTGATGATGTTAAAGAGGTAGCGCTAGATAGGAAGTGGTATTTTTTCAACAGCTACCGAGGTGTTTATTTTAGACAGGGCGGAAATTCTAGCGTTTTGCTGAATTAAGTCTTGCGCCCAGCCGTCATCTTGTGCTCTACACCTTACCATTTACAACATGTGCAACATCTGTCAAATTGCTTTCCAAATTTGTGTAATAAAGAACAAAGGACAATGGAAGGGGAGGGTTCTCTAGTTAAAGAATATTTAACACATGGCCTATCAGAAATTATTAGTGATAAATTTGTATTATTGCAATAAACATCGCGGAAAAGCTATAACTTAATTTTGTTCTAATTTCTTGATCTAAAACCATTGTTAATGTAACAAAAGGCTGTATCATATATTACATCAGGGTTTAAAGCTGTAGTAGAATGTGTGATATTAATCAAGAATTGCGGTCAAGGAATATTGCAATAGTTACCATTGCATTTCATTGCCCAAGTGTACATAAGCCATAATTCTATTTCCTGAATACCTTACATGTTCTTTCAAACACATTTTATCAATAGTAAGTCACAAAACTGGTGTATTGCCCTGATCTTTACACTTATTTCCTTCATTTTTGATTGCATTGAAGCATTCTGCACATATTCCTGGCTCACAGTTAATTTTCGCGTATGGTAGTTGGCAATGCATTATTGAATTTGTTACATTGTTTCTTACAAATTTATACGCTTTAGGTGAAAAATAATGCAACCTTTATGAAAAAGATCTTAACACAGGATCATAAGTTTCACCTTGCCTCTGAGTTGTGTGTTACCTGCCCTATTTAACAACGAACATACATCAGAAGGTGGTGAATTTTTCAATACTTCAGCAGAGCTTTCAGCAATTATTCTTTTTTTTTTTTTTTTTTTACTGCCGTATAATTCCAAATTAACAATCAATACAGAATGGTCTGTTGATAATGTATAAGATATTTCACTAATTATGTCAGCGAAAAAACATTTAAATAGGTATATTAACCTGTGAATTGAAACGTTTCCTTTTCCTTGTATTTGGTTCTGCAATTCAAGAAACTACAACCAAATACCAAACACGTATTCACCATTATACTGGTTTAAAACTTACAATTTATTTACTGCTTAATTGAACGTTTAACCCCACAAAATGTTATTTTTGTATGCACATTTAACCCACACAAGGCGTGCACATCTCAAATGTGTAGTGGCTAACTATTGTGGCTACGTGAGAATCCTACTTCACCAGCTACAACGCATAAGGATAGGACATTTTCAATTTAATCTCTCTATGTCTGTGTTATTTTCGTATGCACAAACACCATAAAACAGTTACCGGTGCAAATCACAGTTACTAGCTGAGAATTTAACAGCGGCTACAGTCCCTTTAACAAGTGACAAGGGACGTTGAATATAAAAGTGGCTTTCTTTCGTTCAAGAACTTCATATTTCTTCCTCTAGCCTCAACTTATACCAGTCCTCTCCTCTATAAAATTAATTTTTTTATATTGAGAGATTGCCTTCCGTAAAGTTTTAACCCACCTGTTTTATACAACAGAGATTTAATGTAGATATGTGTTTAAAGTTTAAAATTATATACAAACTGCTAAAAACGCATACTTCATATTTTAAACTAATTATGTATGTTTAAACCAACACATGTAAAGTGAATGGTAATAATTTATAAATGCAGAATCTATGGTGTTTATATAACTAGGAAAGTACAACCTTTTCTCCTTGGATTCATTTGTATTGTTGCACCCATACCAAAACAGTGTATTTCCAAGATATGATTTCAGATTCCATTAAAATACAATATATTCTTAAATTCACAAAAGAATCGACAAGTCCAATATGGCGTCTTCTGTACATAGTAAGCAGACCTTTTAGCTGTCTCTCCGGGTTATACTCCCTCTGCGGCTTTAATTGCAGAATCAGAGTCATTAGGTTAAACACATGTAAAACCTACTGCCAGAGTTTTATTATGTCCTAGCCCAGAAACAATGAAAACACGTTATATTGTTTGTCATACGCAGTCGGCCGGTTGCAAGAGTATATTAGCCCACTTTGTATTTTATTAGTTTAATTATTATTTTAGCATAGGTTTAATATAGGAAATATATCTGCTTCAGCAGCCAAGACTGAATAGATGGCAGAACACAAAACCTTAGGGTGAGGAATTGCTATTGTGCACTCCAAGGTTACTTTCTTTGTTAATTTTAGCAACACAAATACTTTTGAAAGAGTAAGATTTTAGCGCATTAGAGACATAAGTAACAGGTAATTTTTTAGAGAAAGGTCTCTCCCCTGAAAGTTAGCAGCTCGGGACTTTTCCATTATAAAGGGCGGTCATGTGAGGCAAATACAAAGAACTTCCAAAATTAATCACGTGACAACGTTATTTTCGCGCTTCTTTTCATCCAATCAGAAACGAGCTTCAAGATTGGAGATTTTATGTATATAAGCGACGCGCTTACAAGAAATTAGGCTTCTTGTGCTTCTTCTTGTTTGGTTCCGTGTTACACGTGTGATGCTGTACGCGGTACACTATAGGCTGTACGATGTACGTGCGTGAATGCGGCGGTGTTAGTGCCTGGGTATGTGATATTATTACGCGAAACATTGTAGTTATCGCCCGAGTTGATTTATCGCGTAATAGGGAAGCACGCAATATTTACCTATAACCGTCGAAAACAAGTACTTAGTAAGCAGAAGGAAATAGCACTAGTTATTAATATTTCTACGTCATCAAGAATTACTATGACGGGAGTCGCTCGTAGGATTAGTGCCTCAACAAGTAACGAAGGTGAATAAAAGCATTAATTCAGTTGAATCTACAGTGAAGTACTTCTATTTGTGAGTCTACATCGTGTTACATACACCAGTCATTCTTCTCCCCTCATTGAGAGTCAAACTTGTGTTCTACGTGGATGAGCAGAGCATCAAAGAACTTTCAAGAGTTATGTACACGCCTGTTTATAAAGTAGTTCACTGGTGCTAATCCAGACCGACTCCAAGAAACACAAAAGAACAGCGACATATTGGAGCCCTAACGTGGGGTAAGAACGATAAAGCATGATGCAACAATGAAACAACTAAGTGCTACACTTCTGCAAGCATAATAACTCTGGAGAACATCTAGAGGGCGACCAAAAGTTTCGAAGGAATGGGCACCTCGACGACGTCACCAGCCAACTACGAGCATCAGGAACGACCACGAGAACGTCCAGAACATCACTCGTGAGTCCTGCCTTATGTAAAGTGTAAAAATTATCACCTCAGTGAAAGAAAAGGTGTTGAACCAGCTACAAGAAACAATAAGGTCAGAATACCGTTTTTAATGATTTTAATATAGATTTTTGTAGGGGAAAAAGGATATTTTGTGATTTTCATGTTATTAAGAAGCAAAAGGGTCATTTGTATAAGAATGCTAGGCCCAATGGAATCTCATAATATTAAGGAAAGGGTCACCCAAAATACTGTAACAGGAAATACGGAACATGAACAAAACATAGAAAGGGAACAAGCTCAAGGGAACATAATAACCCAGATATAAATAGCAGCTTAAGGTACGTTATTCAAACTTAACTATGTCGTACACTTCAGGGGGAGTGGGAGAAATGTGTAGGATCAATGACCAGAGGCAGGTAGAAAACCCACTAGAAGAATCAGCTGTGAGAGAAACAAACCAGAATCCACAGAGTTTAGCCGATTTATTTAATATGTTTAAAAGTGAAATGCAGTCACTTCTAAGGGGATTGAGTCATATTTAAATAAAAAAATACAGTCACTTCAAGGGGGAATTGAATCAGTTAAATAAAAAAATACAGTCACTTCAAGGGGGAATTGAGTAACAGTTGAATAATAAAATGCAGTCATTACAACAAGAAATGCAATCATCATTGAGTAATAATAAAAGGGAATTACAAAAAGAAGTACGGATACAATTAAACAACAATATGTAGTCACTTCAAGGGGAAATTAAGGCTAATTTCCAAAATCAGAAAAAAGAATTAGAAAAAAATAACTGAGTTAGCACTTAAAATTCAGAAATTATCCCTCCAGTGGAAATAAAAGTTAGTGTTCTAGAGGTCAAAATGCTGAAAATCTGTAAATGCTGGAAATCTTAGGACAGGTAGGTCTGACTTTAATAAAACAGGGAAACCAAATACAGAAACAATTAGTGACTGCAAGGATGAAATGGTGCTAATCCACACATGTTTAAGTGGAGATATTTGTCTTTTAGACAAAAAGATAGATGCAGTGGTAATTAGTAATAAGGACCATATTTCTGACTGGAGTGAGAAGCTCGCAAATCTTAAACTTGAGTTTAACTCAACAATAGAAAACTGTAGTAAGGATAGTATAAGTAAACATGAAGAATTAGAGAAATATTGTAAAGAATTAAGTAATAAAATTGAGGCAAAATTGAACTCAGAAATAAACATGTCAGCTTCTCCTTCCGAACAGAAAAAGTGTGAAATTCCTATAAATGTAAATAATAATGTAGGTCTTGTGTCAGATACCAAGAACACAGAAATAAGTTCAGCACGAGATACAAGTTATATTGATAGGGGGGACGCCTGATTTAATGAGGGTTATATACACTTACCGCCGGTTGTGACAGCTGTTGATCAGTTTGCCTCTAATAATAGCTGTCATTCCTTGACGAATCATACATTTGCGGATATACCTTTACCAAGCTTTTCAGAACAGAACAAAGATTAACCTATAGTTTTTCTTGAGCAGCTAAACGAATAAATTGTCATTAAAAATGTCCCAGAGCAACTAAAGATAACAGTACTGACAAGATGCTTAGATGCGCGCACATGACAATGGGTGCAACTTGCTATGACTAGGCAAGATTCTTTTGCTTTTTTTCAACATATATATATATATATATATATATATATATATATATATATATATATCAATAGATATTGGAATGCTTCACGCCAACAGAAGATTAGGGCAAAATTATGGTACGCCAATATTCAGCTAGAGAAAATCTTAATATGTCAAATTACCTCCTACAGCAATCTAATTATATTAAAAATCTCAGACCGTAAACTTTAGAGTAAGATTTCATAGAATTGATTATGAACCACTTCCCATTAAGAATTCAGAACTATCTACTAATTTCTCGACCTCAGGACATCATCGCTTTAGTAGACCTATTGTCGGCTTTAGAATTGCAAGAAATGGAATCAAGCGGAAACTGGAATCAAGAGAGCGTAAGGAACCTACAAAATAGACGCGGCGACTTTTCGGGAAAACACCGGAGCCGGGGAATGATCAGATACACTCATAGAGAACGGTACCGGAGAACTCTACCGGAATTTGAGATAAATAGAGACAGGAAAAAGAGGAGTGGGACCCCGGATTGCATAAACACGTTGAGGGTATATAGGAACCACAATAATGGTCATAGAAATAATAATTATAATAATCAAGTAGGACATAATAATTTTAGCGGTCGAGGCCAAAATCAGAATAATTTTTAAAAAGTCACAGAGGATCGCACCGTGGAGCTCAACAAAATTACAGGTCAGATGAGGAACGCGAGACGTATTCCCCATAAAGGAAAACTAGATCACCTAGACGCGTAGCTGAACAGCAAGAAATAGTATTAGAACCTGTACGTTCACGAGGAATGGATAGAAATTTGTCGGAAAACTACTAAGTGATGCCATGTTTGAGGACGTCATGCGGGTCACGAAATTATCCACACAAAATTGTCCCCAAGGAGCAAAATTGTCAACCATAAGCACACACAAGAAAATAAAAAATTGGAAAATTCAGAAAGAAAAAAAAAAGTTCAAACTCCATTTATTGCTGTGAGAATTTTTAATGTTACCTATAGAGCATCTCTGGATATCGGAGCATCTTGTTCATGTATTTCGCTGGAACTTTATGAACAATGGATCAGTGAAGGGTTTAATTTCATGGAACTACCCACAACCAATTTAGTAGGTACTGCTGCAATAGGGAAAGCAACTCAAGCTATTAAGCTACAATGTATGATTACCATGCACATTAAAATCATCTAGCTGACATTACGTTCTTAGTTTTAAGTAGGTTGAATAACCACATTATTATTGGTGTAGATGTATTTAATGAATACAGTGCTAATTTTAATTTCGAAAGAAAAGAAGTAAAATTTAACATTCAAGGAAAAAATATAACACCTAATTTTATACCTGAGGTAACTGAAAATATGTCTATTTCCAAGGAAGAAGCAGGAATTATTAACTCGGAAATATTCATTCAAAACATCAAGGTTTACTAACTACCTCAGCCTCCTGCTAAAGTGAGAAAGGAAGCAGTCAGGCGGGATTCCAGTGAAAACACACAATACGTCAAGGTAGAGCTAAGGTAAAAATGTCAACAAACTGACCGGCTGACGGATAACCAGCGTGAGAAACTGTTGAAAGTATTAAAACAATTGCGTGTCTTTTCAGAACAACCAGACTTGTGTAACCTGTATACACATCCGTACAAGGTAGAATCAGTGCAACCATTTCATCACAAATGCAATAATTTACCCCTAGGACAACAAAAACAAGCGCAAGGTATTATTGACCTGATGGTTAGAGAAAACATTATTCAAGAAGAACAGTCGCAATATATTTCTCCATTATGCTGTAATATAAAAAAGGGAGATCCAATAAGATTACGCGTTACATTAGATGCTAGAAAATTAAACACTTGCCTAGAACCCGATTACTTTCAGAATGAGAGCGTTGGACAAACTCTAGCAAAGATGGCACGTGGCAAGTACATGAGTATTATTGACTTGACAAATAGTTTTGGCAAATTACACTAGATCCTGCTGTTAGGTAGTATTTTAGTTTTTCGTATGGTCCAAAAATTTATGTCTTTAATGTACTTCCATTTGGAATTAAAACAGCTGCAGCAGCCTTCCTACGCGCCGTAAATTAAGTATTTAAAAACGATTCGTGTGTTATTGTCGAAAAATGTATGTCTTTAATGTACTTCCATTTGGAACTAAGACAGCTGCAGTAACCTTCCTACGCGCCATAAATGAAGTATTTAAAACTATTCGTGTGATTTTCTTGTTAATTATATTGACGACCTTCTAATTATATCGGGAACTTATGAATTGCATCTGGAACATATTGATTTGGTATTGAGAAAACTAGGACAACCGGACTTACAGTTAATTTAAGTAAATCTCAATTTTGTGTAAGACTTTGTCTTACATGAAAAAGGAATGCATCCTGATCAAGATAAAATAAAAGCTATAAATCAAATTCCAGCTCCGCACAATTTTAAGCAATTACGCCGAATTTTCGGTATATGGAATTATAAGAGCAGATTCTTGCCTAAATATTCCCAGGAAATCGAACCCTTACGTGCTTTGTAATCCAAAAGTCATAAACGGAAATGGGATGACACAATTCAACAGTGCTACGAACATGTACAGCAACATTTTTCCAAGTCAATCTTGTTAGAGAGACCAAGAGAAGGCCAGGAATTTTCTATGTATGTAGATGCCTCAATGGGTGGATATAGGTGTATATTAACTCAAATAGACAAGAATATGGAGGTGCATGTTAAATCAACTGCGTCGAGAGGTCTCACTGTAACCGAGAGAAAAACGTCAGTTACTCTTCTGAAATTAGGTGCAATTTATTTCGCCTTAACAAAATTTAAGACATATATTTATAATCATCCAGGAACCATCCATTCAGACCTCATAAGTTTGACTTTTGTAAAGCAATGCAAACTTTTGTCTACTAAGCTCTCATAATGCATTCAAGCTGTGTCTCAATTTCAAGCAAATATAATTTATGTGCAAGGTAAAATTAACACCTTTGCGGACTTACTATCTCGAGTGAAAACTATAGCAGGAATTCCAGAAAATAACACACGTGCTAAATGAGAGTTTCAACATTTAAATATTCAAATCAAGCTTAGCTCAGAAACTAAAGGAATGCTAAAGCTCTTAAGTGATTTGAAGAAATGCGAAGAGAATTTAGCTAAATATTTAGAGACAGCGCCCAATTTAGAGGACGACTGAAATAGTAAAATCGCTGTTCATAACGATCTGTTGTACAAGGTACACGGTAACAATGAACCTCAAGGGCAAGTTTATATTCACGATATATGGAAAAGGGACTAAATAAGGAGTTTCACTATTAATTAATGCACTAGACAAAGACCGCACTACTAATAGCATTTTAGAGCTATTGTATATACCTAAAGCAAGGGTTTTGTAGGTGGAAACTTATAAAACTAGTATTTTTTTTTTGTAGTGTTTAACGCCCGCTTTAACTACTTATGGCACCGCAGGCGGTGAAACTAGTATTTAGTTATTATTAACTCGGCAGTTGTAAGTCACTCTATTACATCGAATCGCAACATCTATTAAGAATGACTATATTTATCATTATAATTCTTATATACTATGAACACTTAACAATAACCATTACAGCGCATGCGTAAAATAATATACCTAATAATTTTATTTGTCAAGAGTGATAACTAATTAATCTAGACTTTTTAAAATAACCTCCTCGCAAAGCAGTACATGATTATACAGTCGAAACTCCATTGTAACCATTTGTGTAGAAAACCCGAGAAACGGCTGACGTCATCACTTAAGGAGTCCATAGTTATCCGGTATTATTTCATACTTTGAGATTGAATGCTTTATAGAAATTATGGCGCATATTCTGTTCTTTTGTTTGAATTCTCACTAAAGACTTTATTTCTAAATATTGCAAGAAAGATATGTGCAATATTTGCGTGCAAGAACTATGGAATTCAACAGAATTCGAGTTCTTTCTTCACATTCCCATGCGATAAGATCCAGTAAGCATGCTAGTTTTGCAAAGAGCCTATTAATAGATGTTACATTATTTTCTTCAGTTGAATTGTATGATATGTCACGTCTGATATTATTTGTTAACAGATTTCAGGTGTAATACTATATGTAGATGTAAACATTACTTTAAATGCATGAATAAATATGGATTTGTGTTGACTTAATATTTAAGCGCAGGTTGCAACTGCAACTTGTTAAAATTAACTAATTTGTAACTAATGGCAGGTATTATGTTTTAAGTACTTACCTGATACTGTGCTTACTTTATATGCTTACACGTATTGTTCATCTTAGAGGATGAAAGGAGTATTTCGTAAGTAAAATAGTATTTTAAATTAACATTAATATGCAATTGTTCTTAAGCTTATATATTAATGTACGTTATATAACTAGCACAACCCAAAGGTTTGCTGTAATTATTGCATTAGATATGGAGATTCCTTCATTTTCTCTCATGTACTCTCCGCAATATATTTCTCTTCCTCCCCTAACTTCCCCCCACCACTCTCAAATATTATAGATTCCAAAGATTGGAACATAATATTTTGATCTGTTGAATCTTATAAAATTTCACATTTTCAGGTTCTGCCGCCAGGAGCACAACCAGCAACATGGGAAACGTTGGAAGGGTCCTGTATTGTGGTTTACATTATTTGATCGTACCTAGATTGTAAGAATATACAGTTAAATGGGAATTTTCTTAACATAAAACACATGTGCACATTTTTGGCAATGTAATTACTTTCATAGGTATTTGAAAAACTTGTTAAATGAATTGGTAATCATTAAAATATTTGCGTTTTTTGGCTTATATTACCATAAGGTACTGAAAATTCCGAAAATACGTTATTTACTGAAGTTAATATTAGGCTTCTACTATGTGAATAGCTTAAATGAAAGAGAAATATCTCAAATAATGCATTTACATGTTGCATACAAATTTTACAGCATGCACACACGAGCACCGTATTTCCTTAACTTCTGTTAGTATCAACACATTTTGCAGCTATTGGTAACCAGAATGTGACGTTCAATCCCTTCTAATAGATAATATAACTCAGCACAGTGTGTGTGTTTGTGTGGCTGTGGGTGTGTGGGTGATATCATTAGCATGATGACTTGGTATTCTTAACACGAAACAGGAAATATTTTCAGGTAAATAATTTTCAATATGCAGTTACAAATTACTCAGTATCCAGAAAATATATATTTTAAAATACTCTCAATATTGAAATTACAATACACGCCAATGATATGCAGGTATCTTAAATGAAGAATGTATACATGATATATCGGACAAACTTGTCTACATACCATCTACTATACAGAAGTTTCAAAAGCTGTATTTTTTTTTTTTAAATATGTGTGGAAATCACTTCTAATTTTTGTGTAATTATTCGAAATAATATTGCTTAGGAGTCGACATACCAAAGACAAAACTAAAAGTGAAGTTATACCACAATATTTTTAAACGGTTAACGTCCGCTTTTACTGCTTTGGCACCGCAGGTGATGAACCTGATGTTACATGGCACTGCCTCTTAGAGGTTACCAAATACCCTTCATAACCAATAGTGGAAACTCCCTCAATTTAACATGAGAACGGCTGGATACATGCGGTAGTGCTACCATTGGTCTGGAGTACACACATCAGCTGATCTAAATCATTGGAAATAATGCTATTACACGGGTCGCAACTTCTCTTAAAATCAAAATAAATACGCCAATTTGTGCATTTTTTCTTCAATGTAGCTCATAAACAAGGAGGCTGGCTTTGATAAAATTCAAGTGTAGTTTGAGTTATCCTTTATAAGTCATACAATAAACTTGTTTATTTAACCTTCATTTAGGCGTACTTTACCGGGAAGATTATGAACGGCAATGACTTAAAATATGTGTTTTGAAGTTAATTTTAAAATCATTTATATATTTTCGGTGCTGAGAATAAAATCTAAATGTAACGCAATTTTTTGTGCCGAAAATACGAAATTCAGGAACTCCCAAGTGCATTTTAGAGAAAAGCCGATTTTGACAGAGTCTGTCAAAATTCAGAGAACCTATTTCCAGCTTCCCCCAGTTAATCCTGGACCGTCCATCCCACAGATACATCGGTCGCACTGCCGTCGCGTATATATGCGGAAACGTTTGAAATCTTTCGAAGGCATCGATTTCCGGAATCTGCACAAATTGGTTCGATTCCGTTCGCATACGTAAAACATTAGGAGTCGTAGTTTCGGCATTAGAATATTGTTATTGTGTGTAGACAAATTCGCAATAAACTATAGCTCAGATGTCGGCCCCGATTCTCACTGAAAAGGAAATGAAATATCTGCCTCACCGTGCTTAGAGCCGGCAATCCGTGAATCTGAAATACAATTTTGATTAATTGGTATAACAATGATTCTATTTTCGCGTGGACATAGGCGGGTAATTTCGAAGACATTAGCATCCGATAATCTAGACGCATAAAAACTAATGGCTTTATCAAGCTCAACAATGACAAAGGATGCATACCCCATTTGCCCGCCGCCACGGCGCTTAATAGATCGTAATTGTGCTTCGTAAACTGTAGGTTTTGTTGAATGAGAACATCCAAAACCGAAATTGATGTCACTGTTGATATTTTCTTAGCGTTTAGCATAATCGAGGGCGCCTGACGACACATATTCCTTTGGAATTTAACGAAGAAGTGTTCTATTCGTGTTTACCGATAGCCCAAACAGTTCCAGATACGTCACCACTTTTTGACATTCCAGTTCAAACGAGCGAATATGACAGACGTTCCTTGACGGCGGCGTCCAATATAATACTACGTCATCCGCGCATTGTAGTATGCGTAGTGGCGACTGTAATACCGTTTTAATATCCCCAACGTAGATCGCATATAATAACGGGCTCAATGATAAACCAATGAGGCCGGTCTTGGTGTATGCTTACCGTAAATTGTTACATAAAGGCGAAAGAATGATGTGTCTATGCCCAAATAGTTCGTGCAGCATATGAATGACGACCCCGGCAGTCCCACAATCTGCAGTTTCTGGAGCAATAACCATAAATCATAGTCATAAACGCGCGATACGTCCAAGAACAAAGCAAAAACCGTCCGCTCTCTTATAAGCGCCAAAAGTATATCCGTTAACAGTGTGTGTATATTAAAAGCTGTCCCACAACCTTTGCGAAAACCATATTGGGTCTTCGGCCATAGACCATTACATTCCAAGTAAAAACTAATACGATCCTGCAAGATTTATTCGAACAGCTTTTGTATTGTAGATAATAACGCAATAGGGCGATAATCAACAACGGACGTACCCGGACGATGTGGTTTTAATATTGGATGAATACACACCTCTTGACATGATGTGGGAATACAGCCGTTTTGTAATATCCGTGTGAACACAAGGGAAAAACAGGTAACCCAAGTTTCCGGCAACAATTTCAAAAATGTGTACGTTACCCCATCATTTCCGGGCGCTGACTGCCTCATTTCTTTTTTCCGTAACACAAAAATATCTTCCCTAGCGATCGAAGCCCTAATTGAATACAAATCCACTTCTCACTGAGATAATAGCGGTGTGGCCGGACTAACAAAGTCCGGTGTGAATTGCCGTAAATATTCGTCCTGTAGGTTTTTATCTGTGTACAGGTGTGGCAGTTTATCCTGTGAGTGTTTCAGTTGAAACCATGATAGTTTCTTGCATATCGTCCCCAGTGGTGTGTCCGACGTAAAGGGTTTACAGTAAGCTAACCAAATCTGTCGTTTTATTTTCAGTATTAGTCTTTTCGTCCGCGCCTCCACTCGTTTCGCCTGAAAGTAGGCCTCACGAGATCTATATTGTCTGTAGCACGCGTACGTTAATCGTCGCTCAGCCACCTATTTTGAGCATTCCGCAGTCCACCACCGTAGTTTTGATATTGAATTCACTCGTATGACCTTCAAAGAATGAAATTGTTCGTGATATGAAGCAAGAATCTGTTCCAGGTCTTCATAAATTACCGGTTCTCCCAGTATGTATTGCAATGTGGATTGAATATATTGGGTCACCTGTTCAGCCTTATAATTGCTATTCCGGCTGTACTAAAAATCCTGTTCCTGTAGTAACGGGGTATTTATATTAAGGCTAAAGAGAAAATGGTCACTCTCCATCGTTTCCGATAATATAATAAGATTAGTCTGTGTGACTATGTCGGAGGATACGAATATGAAGTCCGGCGAAGTATTTAATTGTGTCGGGTTTCCTAAACGTGTTTTAAAGTGCTCCGTCATTAATTTCCAGTGGTTTTGGCGCCCCCACCGTAAAATCGGATGTGGATGTACTTCCCAATCCAAATAATTCACAAAGCGTGGGATATTAAAATCTCCACAAAGTAAGGTTGGAGCCGGTGGTGAACCAAGTATGTTGTTCCATACTTGAGATGTATAGGGACCCTGTTGTATATACCCCTATGATTGTGAGAGAACCAACTACCAATTTCACTGCCTCTAAATACGGTGATATCCAAATACTCGTATCCCAATCGTAGTGATTGATGGACTGCGATCGGGACCCCCCCTTTCCTGTGTGGCCCTGTCGTTACGAAATAGTTGGTAGTGTGGTATCGAAACATGGGTGTCCAGCCGAAACCACGTTTCCAATATTATAAAAATATGGTATGTAGTAGCTGCTAGTAAAAGTATAAATCCGTCGTTTCCTGCGAAAACTCCTCGTCTTCCAATATAATATACGAGACGCAGTCGCATTCTCCAACTAAGGAAAATATTGGCCTATCTCAACGGCAAAGATTCTAAGGAAGGTTTTAAATGTGCCGGCTCCTCCCGTATAATATTATCAATGTGTAAGTATGATTCATTCCCCACACTTCTCTTGTTTCGCAGCATATCGTTCTGACTTCTTCTCTCCCCAAAACTTCTGGGGGCTGATTGATAATCTTTGGCTTACCAAAAAATGTTTGACCCATCTGATCATTAGGTTTCATCATTTTCGGCATCCCCTGTAGGCCACCTTCCTCCTGCTCTGCACGCCTATCTACCGGGGATCTTATCGCCGCACAATTCCCCGTGGGTGAACTTCCCCTGGGCGCTATTCACACGGATTCCTATTCCCGGGCTACACTTTCATGATCCGGTGATTTCGTCTTAGTGGTGGGGGCTCCGCCCTCACATGCCGCCCTTGACTTAAAGGTGCGTATTTTGTCACCCCTGGAAAAGGTGGTCGTCCGGAATTTTGTCTACTACAGTATTACGACTGCATTGACACAATATCAGCTTAACTATAATTACCAGTAAACAACTGTCGTGTCTCTAATCGGGAGATAGGTAGTTCTTGAATTTTTTTTATTAATTTGTATCTCCAAAGCAAAAGCAGGGCATTTGTCTATAGCCATGGTGGCATGGGCCTGCTTACAGTTGACATGCACCAACGTTGATTGTTCACACTCCGCTTGACCTCGATGCGGTTGGCCATATTTTAAACAACGGGTGGCATTCCGGCAGTACTTTTCCTTATGATTAAGCAGTCCACAATTTCTACATATCATGACACGATCCAAATAATAATAAACCTCAAATCTTTGATAGTATAAGTAAACAAAAACAGGCAACCGTTGTGCTCAAAACGTTATTTTAACCGTTCTCGTCGGCACATACGCTGAGCGACGATTGAATCGGTAAACATTCGTTACCGTGGTTTGATGGGTTTCTTGCATGTGGTGCTGAATTTCTTCCGGAGTTATGTCGAAATCTACCCCTCTGATTATCCCAGTTAAGGAAAGCGTTGTATTGAGGAATATATGAAACTGTGGCATGTTCTGGATCGAACTTGGAATCTAAGAAATTATTTGCCTATCCGGCCCATGGAAATGCACCTCTATCTGATTATATCCGCTGCTGTGTAGGTGTGAAACACCCTCCGCATGCTGAAATAACCAACGTCCTACCTTTAATGGATGTAATCTAGTGATATCTTCATCTTTCATCTTAAGCATAACAAAATATGGGCTCACATCATCATATTGGGATCGCAAAGGCGCAGCCCGAACTATCTCATTTGACACCTCATGACTCCCTGCCGGTGTGGTGGGCAAAATAGTCACCGACTCCGAAATAAGCAGTTCTTCGATTGCCCCAATTGTATCATCTATTGCATTAATAATTCGAAATGGTGTATCCGCCGTTAATAAACTCGTGGTCCCTGCACTATCCATCTCCGTAGCCGGCGTCATCCAAATTTCCCTATACCCCCGAAGGAATATTCTAAAAGAAAACCAAAATGAAACGGTTACCTTTCTTGTTTAAAAAGCAAATAAATAAATAAATACTAGAAAATAAAAACTAAGGGAGATAACAAAAACGGAACCTACTGTCCTCTACTGTATAGACACACGTCCTAAGCACACCCTGACGCTCGGGGCCAGAACCATAAGTGTACATGATTTCATCTCGAGGAAATCGAAAGAAAGAGAAGGAATTATTTTGCCAGGTACAGTTATGGCAACAAAATACTACACACACTTTCCCGTTCTTGAAGATTTTCATTGCCTAAAATCAGAAAAAGTAAACCTAAACCCCTCTTACATCATACTACTTATACTTACAGCTCCCAACAATGCTCCAGACCGCTGCACTAGGATCGCAGCCACTCTTTTGGCCGACTTTCCTGTATTAGTGATGAAGGGTTTTTGAGCGTACAAACCATGATGTTCGTAAATTTGATAACACTGTACGCAGGCTGAGAAATATGCATAAGAGTGAATACGTTGAAGCTGCATGTTATGAATTTATTTTCAAATACAGTAAAATTACAATTACATCACGTGTATTTACAACTGATGTATTTTTTCTCGTGCACATATAATATTTTATGCTGCGATAATCATATATGAAACTGCAAGTATTCTCTTGTATTATATTGCACATAGCCTGTACTTATAATAGATGAACTAAAATCTTTTATATATCAGATTTTGAAACCGATGCTAATGTGAATGTACTTTTCGAACGTCTTACAGCATTTCCTAAACTAGGCATTGGCAGTGTCATTAAAATAGCATATAAGCTCAGTATTGAAGCATTATATCCGACAACTTTTAAAAGGTGTTGTAGATGGTGTGTTTCATAAAACAACTATAGCTGTTCTCAAACTGTGATAAGATATGAAGTACTGTGTGTTTTTTTTTTTTTTAACTATTATAAAGTAATTTTGGAATATTGTAAATATTAAGGGTACACTGAATAGAACAATCAAGCGCAATAATTGGGAAACTCCTATTACAAGATTAAATGGTGGTAAAGTTAAATACCTTAATCAATTTTGCAGTAGTTAGAGAATTGGAAACGGGGGGGGGGGGGGAGAAATAGGTCACTCAGGTTTGTCGAAAGATACCTTTATAGCTTTGCAGTGGTGTACAAATGCTGTTGTATTATTTGTTGACAGTGCCCTAAAAAAACTGTCTATGAGTATGTTTGTCAGGTAAATTACAAGCATCTTCTCGAAAAAAGATTTGGTAAATATCGTATCATGTCTTGTAGTAATTATATTGTATTCTGTAAGCAAATAATTGGGTAAAAAAATAGATGAGAGTATAATGCTTACTTAAAATGACTGGGAAAACTTTAGAGATCTTTAAAAATATTAATTATGATTGGAATGGAAATGTAAGTTATCAAGTACAGTATTTTTATCCATTATTTCTTCTAATTACTTAGAAGATTAAGAAGTATCAAATAGCTAGGAAGTGTTGTAGGTTTGTGGTTATGTGTCACATAGTGTCTGCAAATTTTTGAGGTGTGAGCTTTGTATTAGTCCATTAGGAGAGGGAAGGGGGACAGAAATCAGTGATACATATTTTGACTATTTACAATGAGGAGGACTTTCTGTACCCCGTGATTTACTTGTGGGCGTCTTCTTTCATGTTACTGCCATATTTCAATATAAAGTGAATTCTTGAGACTTTACAAGAAGTAATCAAAGAAACATTCTTATTATACTAGGTATGCAGAGCTTAGAGACCAACGGTGTTTATAGTGACATTGGTGAGTGCATCTGTGGTCAGAAAGTGAAGGAAATTACTTCTAAACTAGTTTTCAAGTGTCTACATATTATCTTTAATTATACTAAATGTGTAAACAACACAATTGACTAGAGCAGCAAATAATGAAAACTTCAAGCTTTAAGTTATTAGCTTAAAGTACTGCAACTCTGTTACATATTCGCATTAGTATATTATTTATTTGTTATAAATATAGTTTATTTGGTCCAAAATGTATTATACATGTATAAGAACTAACAGAATGTAAATACATCTAATGTAATGACAATTAATAGATTGTTTTTTTGCATGAGATTGTCCTCTGCTCTAGGCCTACCACGTGAGAGCTATGCAGTGTTGCAACATCTATGAACATGACTTGTTAACAATGTAGGAGGCAGGTACATGGAATGAATATGTAACACCGCTAGATTGCGATGGAGGGGGAAACCAGAGAACAGGGCGAAAACCCTCCCCTTCGCCGCTTTTTCCACCACAAGACCCGCACGCGGTCGCCTGGGATCCAGTACGGGCCGCCCGAGTGATAGGTGGCAGGTCTAACCTCTCGGCCATTGCGCAGCCTCATACCCAATTTCTCTATGCAGAATTAAAGTTAGTGTAATAGTGAAAGATAAGCTTAAAAGTGCTAAAGAATGTATATTTGTTTTTATTGAAGTTTAAGTAACTTATGTATCAAATCAATGCAATTCATAATATATTAACACTGACACACAAACAAAATAGAATATACTTCACTTCATCTTTTTGAATTCCTTCCCTTTGTAATTTTACAAAATACGCATCTCCTCTGAATGTGCTTTTACTAGCTACTGCAAGGTCCAACCAAATTTACAAGACAATTTCCTCATTATACATCTAGCTGCTTAATCACATCTGCAACCTTTTTCACTCGCCAAAACTCAGGTTTCTCTAGGTAACCTGTATTTAGTATATTGTATATTCGTATATATGTAAGGCCATTTACATCGCTTTCAGTATTCCATACACAATGTTTATTCAGCTGCCTCTGTGTACCACGTACGTTTAATAGATATTTTAACCTATTGTTTTTTCTCAAGAATTTGTGTGTACGAAATATAATTTCAACCAGAAAGATTCCTGTACCTATTGGACCTTTTTTTTTTTTTTTTTTTTCTAAATAGATGGTGTGAAATTATCCAATAAGGAAGTATTTTATAGGGAAAATTTTAAACGAGTTATAAATCATCTCAGTAGTTGTCACAGTACTTTGACGAACTGCTTCTTAAGTTTCTTTAATGAGTGTCCTACAATTTGCGCGCAAATCCCATTTTCCAACCAATTTAAAATTTTTCTCAAACGCGCTAAAGTTTTTATTCCAAAGGCCAGTTATGGGTGTGGCAGAATGTTATCTTTTTATTTTACGTATATGTATTATTTTTTATTGCACTCCACCAATTTAAAATCACGTGTAAAATTCATGAGTACCGTCAAAACCAACTATGCTTCCTAACGCAACAATAGCGGAATCATAAAAATGTTACATACTAAGCTCATACTTTGTCTGCAAATTATTTTAATACAGTGATTTATCGTTCAACTTAAGTGCCTTCCCTATAAGACTGCGCCTTTCTTGGTTATGATATATACGTAAATGGATACAATGCGATTATTAGATAACAGTCAAGAGAACAGTAAGCAGTTGTTTCCTCTTCATGTTTTAGGTTTAGCCAACAATTAAGTATATTTGAAAATATACTAGGAGTATCAAACATGAAAAAAATATTTGGAATTGGGTTGTTATTTTAAATAGTATTTCTCGGCACAGAGTAACGTGAGCACACTCTGATTCACTCTGTTAATATCGCTGATAAATAATAAGTAGAACCTTAATAAAATAGTTTGAATGTAGTTCATGAATTGTATAACAGTAGTAGAAAAATATTCCGCTATTACAGATGTTACAAGAATTAGCTCTACTACTCTGGAAATTGCCAAAGGTATAAATCTTATGCTAACCGTTTGTGTTGTTTTCAGCATACTCTTATTTCCATAATCTACAAAGAAGACCTTAGTTTTACATAGGAGACAATGATTTCCGTTCAGTCTTTTTAACACATTTTCAACACTAATCCTGGAAGAAAAGAGTGACATTGAACGTCTGGTGGACCCAGGAAAAGAAAACTCACTCAGGTAGTAAAAGCAAAATGTGTCTTAACCCTAGGATTCCGGAGGGGGAGGAGCTCGTTGAACCAAAATCCCTTGGTATCAGAATTAAATCTCTATTATAATGCATTTTAAAACTGTTAATCTTGATTCCAGAGCCCCCCTCCCCCCAAGGAGTCAATGTCACTACTTATTTCCTTGCATATGTTGTTTCTTGCAACTACAGCAATGGAGTACAGTTTTTTGTGTTCGACGCATTCTTGGTAAATGCAATAATTTTCAAGTAGCCATACCTAGTATCGCAGATTTTTCAGTAATAATCGTACTACCACAGAAATCGGACACTTGCAAGTATCCGAAGTGTTTGTTAATTTAATGTTTCAAATCATACTGAATTACCACCTGAATGAGTTCTAAATTAAGTAGTAAATGAAAATCCAGTATCACATCTTATTTTTTCCAGTGGAACTGAGCATGAAGATGAGGTTATTGTCTAAGATTCAGATGTGAAAATTGGTAATGAGGGCATCAAGTTTAGTAAATCAAAGCAATAATGTGATCAGAGAGCAGTGCTTACACGCATAAATAATATACAAAACATTTAAAAAAAAGTCGTAAAATGTGTTAGTTTGTTCATTCAGATAACTAAAAGTAATACCCACATACCCTATTGTAAAACGTACTACTTCTACATGCTTTGGTGTTACACAGGGGTTTACTTTCGGTTTATGTTTGTTATGAAAAATAGTATAGGAAGCCATAGACATCCAATAAAACACACGTGAATAATTTAAAACGTGTAGTTTATTTAAAATTTAGGATCAATTAGCACACCCCCCTCCTCATCGTAATATCTATTTTAAAATAGGTACATCATTCGCGTTCTGGGGTTAATTGGAGGAACATAAATGATATTTTAATTTCCTTAGTTCAGTTTGTTGGTGAAGATGTATTGAAGGTAAATAGATAGAATAACGCGGGAATGATTTGCGGAGTCTTCATGAGCTTAAAAAATGTGCGTATGCAAGCACGTTTACCCACGAATTGCTTGTTTCCACAAATCGCTATTTATTGAAATAGTTAACTACATGCTTTATATGTTAATCTATGAGTTTGTGCGTCGAGATTACAATAGTGAAAATATTCGTTGCCAATTTCTAACCCTATGATGTTAAACTACACTGAAATTCCTAATGGTTTCCAAAAACTGCTATCTATAGTGGTCTGAAGAGCAATTTTGTTTTCAAATATGCTCTTTAGTTTTCTAGTATTAACCCCTGCAATTCCTTACTATAAATAGGGCAAAAATACATAAGTACCTCTACAGAATCTGCTTTTAACTTTTGAACACAATTCTTAGAAAGTGTTTATTCCACAAACTGGATATACTTGTTACTTAAAATAAAACTCTAATTGCACTGAAATTGGTAAGAAACCCGCAATAGAGTGCTACATCTTGTCATTCAACCATAAGCGCGTCTACATTTACACATACAATTTAATTAAATATATAAAACATTAAATAAACTAAATGTGCTAATCTCTCGCCATCACATAGTTAGGAAGTGTACCATACTGCAAAGAAAACAAGAATAATGAAAATATGAGGAAAGCTAAGAAACAGTGGAAAGTATCTTGAAGCCATAAATACTCACTTTTGTTAAGCTACTCAAATTTTTACAAATGGCTTCGACGTTTTCACAATAATTTCTGAGCTTTACAAGATGACAGTGTAAGACAATACAGAATATTCAAGTATTCGTGATATACACACACTCTTAGAAAAAAAAAACTTTTTAGTACCATCTACTCTGTTCAAAAATAGATGCAACTGTGAATGTATATAAACCATAAAAGGTAGACACAGGGGGTGACTGCGTGTCCACTGCGACCTATATAGATATATTGTGGCTCACACCCCGAGCAGAAACTAATGCTACAAGGCTATAGATCGGAGGAATACAGGGCACAGATCCATGCGCAAGTCTCTAAACTTTCCAAGCCGATGTCCCATTCCACTGCTACAGCCGCAGACAAGTGATGAGTTGAATTGGCAGCTCATTAGTGTTTACGGAGAGTATTGTTTCCGTTGAGCATGCATCCGTGCCAGAAGTCCGACACAGCCTTACATTACACTCGTTGAAACACACATGAAAGATAAGAAGGAGTAGAAGAGAAGGGTAAAAGGTAATCGTGGCAAATGAGAAACTATCCCAGCATTTGCCTACGGACTCTCGGAAACCCACTCCAAATTCATGGAAGGGAGTGCATGGTCGCCTGCAGTCGAACCAGGAATCTTCCGAATGCGAGTCTCACACTGTATCTTGGGCACCTTCGGTTACTGTATATAAAGTAACATTTCTTGAAATTTAAATAAAGAAGATCTAAATTTGAGTAAAATGTTTGTGGTAGAAGATGCAGAAATGAAAGAGAAGAGGTGAGCCGCGCCATGACCCAGTGGTTAGACCACTCGCCTCTCACCTGGACGGCCCGGGTTCGATCCCAAGCGACCGCATGTCAGATTTGTGGTGGACAAAGCGGCGCAGGCCGGTTTTCGCCGGTTACCCTCGCTATCGCATTCGACCGGAGCTTCATTTTCATTCCATGTATTACCAGTGTCATCGCCTGCGGTGCCACAAGTAGTAAAACCGGGTGTTAAACATTACAAAAAAAAAAAAAAAAAAAAAGAGGAGAAGAGGTGGCTTTCGAGTGACCGAAAATACAGACCTGTCTGAAGAGAAGAAATAAGGGATTATATCAAAGGATCCAGGTGTCTTGAATGGCTACGGTTAGTGAAACACGCCTGGAAGAAGATATTAACAAACTCTGTGAACGAGAAGCAAAATACGTAAAATGTTTTTTTAAGAAAACAACAAAAATAAAACAAAACAACAGAGGATTATAGGTATTCGTTAATATTATTCTGCTTTACGGTTAGCCTGCATTTTAGGATTAGGATCGTTGAAGCCCATTACTTATTGTGAGGACCTGAGGCTAGAAGCCTCACTATACGAACAAACAAGCTCGCAAAACAGAATTATTTCATTGATTCATTTCTTGTGCATAAAACTCGCGCAGATTTGAAAACTTTAACCAGCTACCTCTAGGTCCTTTAAGCATCATTTTTAATATCATGCAAACAAAACCTAATGTTACCAAAGACCAATTCACGAGTAGGTAAAGCTTACCACTCTTCGAATATGGTATTACACATTTATGTTAGGAGTTCGTACACCATTGAAACCGTTGAGGAAGGCTACAGTATTTCTCTATAGGTGACTAGAAGCAGTGCATGACAGAGCATGCAATGAAGCAACTTAGCAATGTAGAATAAGGATCTAAACAAATTCACGGGACTTGACTTCTTTTCCGATTCTTGTATGGGGCAGTACAAAAATCATGTTGTGCTAAATTTGGTGATTCGATTCTAGCAGCAGAAGACACTTCCCCATATGCAGACTCTTAAGTGAGTTTAAGATCGGCTACTTGCTTTGGTAGGAAGTAAATAAGGAAGTAAGAAAGAAACCATATTTTTATATCTATTCTACTATGATTATGAGTTTTCTTACAGTGGGAACCCTGTTCAAAATTTGTAAGATACATTTTTTTTATTGGAAGACGGCATGTGAAAGCACGGTCTTCGCATAGAAAATAACCGAGGCAAACGTGTTGGAATGTCCTGAATCTTCATCAAACATGCTAATATTTAGCAGTGTGTCCTACTCTGCAGTCATTGCAACCCATAACATTTTCAAGCAGATGTTTCCTCTGAAGAAAGGGACTTCCTTCCTTAAGACTATCATAGGTTCGAACAATGACAGTTCAGCTAAAGTGTCCGATATAAAAAAAATATATAAATAGTAAATAAAGTTGCTACGTACAATGGGGCATCAAGAGTACTACAAAGAAGCTTTGAGAGCCGAGGCTGAACACAGTGGTGATCAGGGGGTGAATTTCAATGACATAAAATCCTTAAAATCACTTACAGAGTGTCCGATATATTATTAGAAAATGACTCAAACCGCTCAAAGAATGACATAAAAGAATAAATTCCCACAATCTTATTAAGTAATGAAAATCTTACCTTAAAATAACAGCTCTCAGCTCTATTGCAATAGATGACAGTGTTCCTTCGAAATATCGGGAATGTGATGAACCAACGATTGACGGCAAAGTAATTCTTACATTGACAAACTTCTTTCCACTTCTGTGATAATTGTAGTAGCACACTTAAGATTTATAGACCACTGAGTGCTAACTCGTTTTGTATTTGCGCTATTTTAAGCATTTCATGTAAAAGTGATTTATGGTTGTGCACCGTTTAATATCCTGGATTTGTATCCAACACACTTCTAAGATTGATTAAGACCCTTTCGTGAATATCGCCAATCGCTTATTCCATTTAATCTTTAACGTTCTTAAACAGTGCTTTGGCATGCTCTATATCTATGCCCATAGCCAGAAGACGGTTGATAGTTAATTATAAATATCCAGAATTTGAATTAATATAACCAATTTTTTGGGCTGGGAAGGTTGTCAGACTAAAAATTTGAATGCCCTGGCCAAGATTTTGATCACGGATATCCTTATCTCCATCCGTTGCTCTAATCACTGAGCTGCCATGGCAACAATGCGTCTCACTCGCATTTTTTTCATTTCGATAAGCCACAAGGAAATGTCAAAATATCTTGAGAGGACATAGTAACATCACAACATTTAGAAAATGGTAGGAACCACCTGTTTAATAAATTGCCTTCCCAAACAAACTAAGAACGTTTTTAAACTAATAATCTTGCTAGGCTTCAATTTCGACATCGTTAGAAGTAAGTAGGTACCATTAAGTCACAAATAGTAGTCTTGCAGGTATGATATCAGTTGGTGTACTGATTTAATCAGATAAATTCTGCGAGAAGAACGTACTTATGCACAGATTTAAGGACTTCCCCATTGACGCTATGATGGCATGTAACCCAACTGAAACCCATCACAGCTTATTAACACCTAAATAGAAATGGTGCAATATTGTTATGTAGCTGATGGCCATGTTGATTAAATTAAATATATCATTACGCAAGAAATAATATTCCATCAGAGCAACGCAAATTGGAGGTAGGATGTCGCCATTCATTACTATGTCATGGTCTCATATGCAACGCTGGCAAAAGCATGGAATTAGGTACAACGATCCGCTAAATGGGTCAAGAGAGTACCATACACCTGTATTAAAGACGCGACAGGACGCACTCTTGATCGACATTGAGTGAAAGGGGAAGCTATATTTAAAGTACTTGGTTGGCTTTAGGTCGAGCATAATGTACAGCTTGAACTCTATGGAATTAGGGTCATTTATTGGATTTCTCTAAACAACTAGGTATTCTATTCAATTTCTATGACCGACATTAAAAGTATTGTGACTCTTCACGTCCTTGGATGCACATAGTTTTAAGTTTCCCGGTATCTCCCTGATTCCACCACCTCCTGCACCTTAACCCTGAGTTCGACTACGTCCATCTCTGCATGCGTGAATAGCAGCTCTACTCTGAACCTACTACCCCCTAACGATGCAATTGACAGGAGTAAGTCGTTCCTCACACGGGGTATGCTACATCTATTGGATACTTCAGTTATCGTTTCTACAAAGCGCAAAGAGAGTGCAACACCGTCTACATTTGGCGGAACGTTTCCTTTAGAACGAAGGTGAGAGCTAAAATCCTCATAATTTACCAGACATTTTTTCTCTGTTGTGCGTCTATAAAACACCACATCCGCAACAAAACCCTAGGAGTCAAATAATGAAAAGCAGTAGTTTAAACAGGTTGTGTATAACAGTAATTTATTCGGTTCTTGTCTGCATCTTCGACCCAGAGATGTAAAAGAGAAACGCTGAATCAGCTAGTTACTATAAATAACACAGACAAGGAAAGCACAAAGAAAAGTCGACATCAGCAATCATGTTAGCTCGCTAGACGAATCGCCAATCATCGTTGTCATCACTATCACCATTACTAGATGAATGATTTTAGCTGTCCATATTATAAGTAACTAGAAAATATTTTTAAGCCATGACAGTTATCGGCACCAGCGAAAAAAGTCAGCCACCTTCGGAAATGCAAATACGAGTAGTAGTAGTAGTAGTAGTAGTAATAGTAGTAGTAGTAGTAGTAGTAGTAGTAGTAGTAGTAGTAGTAGTAGTAGTAGTAGTAGTAATAGTAGTAGTAGTAGTAGTAGTAGTAGTAGTAGTAGTAGTAGTAGTAGTAGTAGTAGTAGTAGTAGTAGTAGTAGTAGCAATAGTAGTAGCAGGAGCAGCAGCAGCATAAGTAGTATGCCCTTAGGCACTGGCTTTTAGAAGTAAATAGTGTAACGTGTTTTTTATATGGTTAAGTGGCCCATGTTGTGGTGGTTATGTGGAACGGGATTTTTATATAGTGGTGGTTTGTAGTTTGCACCGCACGTCGGACACTCATTTGCAATAGGAATTTTACGTTGTTAAATTTTACGCCTCAACGTGGGTGCTTATGTGCGGCGTACCTAAGTGTCACTTCAAATCAACTCCACTACACTCACGTACCTGGTATTGAAACTCTTCTTGGATGGGTTGCCACGGCGTTGCTCTGCCTTGCACGATCATTGACTCTCTCTCTGGCATGGATTTGGGCAAGTGGGAGGAGTTGTAGGAGTGATCTTATAATTGTGAAGAAAACACTAGTGAACTTTTACTGTTATTTATTCTATAAGGAGATTTCAAGACAAACACCTTGCTGTACACTGTTATTCTGCTGACTGATACTCTTACCACTCACTCACACTTACTCTCAATTACACTGTTTCTACGTTAAGTACATGGCACAATTCGCTCTCAAGTAATCACGAGCCGACTATTAAATAGGTGAGTGACGTTACTTTAATTCACTAACAGTTTTTTCTCATCACAATCTTATTTCGCGAACAGAGTTTTACAGTTGCACGTCATTACTTTGCGAACAGAGTTTTCTTTTTACAGAACGACGACCTACCGCATTTCGTGGACAGATTCTTAGCACAACGACGTTGCCTCTTACGGACAAGTTCTTAGCAAACACGGCCTTGCCTTTCACGGGCGAATTCTTAGCAAAACGACCTTGCCTCTCACGGGCAGTTTCTTAGCACAAACGACCACGATGTGTCGAACCCTACTTCTTTTATACTAAAAACGATGTCATGGGGCTTCTTCCTGATTGGTTATAAAGTCCGCCAAAATGACACCATCGTGACCCAAAAACCATTGCGAATCTCCCAGAATACGTCATAATAACCACGTAATACTACGAATGTAAAGCAGAAGTCCCCTCTTGGGTTTTAAACTGGACTGCCCCTATATAAGAAATTTGTACGTGACTTACACAAAAGAAGCAACTTCTCACCCTTCTCTGCAGTCTGGCATCAATATTCTGTGTAGCTTTCAAGTCAACAACTGACTTCTTGGTTCCTATGTATACAAATTAATAAATGTTAACTTTCTTTACTTTTATACATCTAGATAATTAAAAGAATGATTGTCATTATTACGACGAGGCTAATTAACGGTCTCAATAGCGTAAGCTGGGAAATTTCGCATTGCCGTCCAAATAAGGCAAATAAGGGTTTTTTGTAGTGTTTAACGCCCGCTTTTACTGCAATGGCACCGCAGGCGAAGGCAAATAAGAGAAACCCCCTTCTTCTAATATGTAAAGTTGTGAAACTCATGTTCCTATTTTCGGCACTCGTAGCCTAAAGATGTGAAAGTAAGAATTTGTGTCGTAGCGAAGTTGTGGATAGCATTGTAGGGCTTAGAAAATGTTATAGGTAAAGGCATAGAGGTAAAAGTTATAGGACAGTTACACGAATAAAATAGGACCACAGACAAGTATCTTTTGGGGATTGGATACAGAAAACAACACTGAATACCCTTTGAAACGTCTCTACTTTTTTTCGGCAGGCGAAGTTGAATCCCATCCTCCAAGTTCAGATTATAGCAAGACAAGCGTTTCAAGCCCGTTTTTTATTTATTCGCAAACATATACTCATTTGTAGTGAGACGAGAACAGCATTTAAATTCCTCTCATATTTGAATGAAGCACATGTGAAAATGTAAGATCAATGGCAGTACAAAAGAAGAAATTATGCTTCAGGCAAAAACATGTACGTACAGATTTCTCATTTAGCGAGTAGAGTTACAAATTGTAACTTGGCATTTACAAGTCTAAGTAACACAAATAAGACGAGAGTTCAGAATCCCGCTGACAGTAACGTCATAGCCGCAATACGTAGCTAGCCTGAATTAACTTATCACGAACAGGCAAGCTCTCTATTAAAATCCAAACCAAGTACAGTAGAAAGAAATGAACGTCACCTAGAAGCATAAAGAGTTGAGTTTCATTAGAAATGTAAAAATGCTAAAATAAATCATCAAGAGCGCTTCATATACAATATTATAAGTTTAAAAGTCAATGTAATGATAGCTCTGTAAAGAAGAAGAGCAGAAAGATAAATAAAACGATAAAAGGTATAGCATTTGAAGAATTCATTGCAACAATGGGGAAAGGGTGACATTTGGATAATCACGAATAACATTCCACCTGTGATAAATAAACACACAAACAATAAGTGCATAAGGAATAAAATTAATGAGAATAGATTAGGAGGTGGTCGCGGGTTCTACAGCATTCATGAAATGAAATGGAGTTTTATTAATGAACGCTCATTAACTACTGTGGTTCACAGCGTCCCATTCTATATTGAACGTGAAAGACCACTTAATTTTATTCAGAGGCCTCATTATCAGACATGAGGTTCTTTTGCGTGCCGTAAATCTGCAACACGGGATCAACGGCTTTACCTCCCTTCCAAAGAAAGCCATGCTAAGAATATTATGCACGAAAACACCATCGTCCTCCTTCGGGTTTGAACCCGCTACTTTGGATATATGAGGCTATCACGGTAAACACTACACCACGGAAGATGGGTCACATAATTAACCTCAAGGACAACAACAACAACAATAATCATAATAATAAAAAAAATAATAGTAATAATAATAATAGTTGTAATAATAGTTGTAATAATAAATATAAGAACCAGTAACCGTGCGAGTAACTTAAATAATGAACAAAAAAAAAAAAAAAAATGGAAGAAAACTAAATATAGTAAAAGGTTTAGGTATACCAGCTGTTACGTTAATAGATTAAGTGAAATTTACAGTCTTTAGAGGATGGCCGCGCCGTGGCCGAGTGGTTAGACCATTCGCCTCTCACCTTGACGGCCCGGGTTCGGTCCCAAGCGACCGCATGTGAGATTTGTGGTGGACAAAGCGTCACTGGGGCGGGTTTTCTCCGGGTTCTCCGGTTTCCCCCACCATAGCATTCCACCGGTGCTCCATCTTCATTTATGTATCATTAGTGTCACCGCCTGCGGTGCCATAAGTAGTTAAAGCGGGCGTTAAACACTACCAAAAACAACAACAACAACAAAAAACAGACTTAGAGCTTAAGGAAAAAGACACGACAATAGTCTGGTAAGTCAGAATAATAAAAATTAAGTGAATTTAAAAGGATACATTTTGTAGCGAAAAATCTCGAATCGAAGTCCAAAACAACCCACATTTCCTATAGAAAGTAAGAAATGTCAAAGGAGTGGAATAAAATGGGAGCATAGAGAAGAGAACGATATTAGGTGGACATTTAATACATGATTTTATGAGGATAATCTGTGATACTTAGGATTACGGGTGCGAGGGGGGGGTAAGAAAAAGAAAAAAAAAAAACAACAACAACAAAAAAAAACCGGAGAGATCAGGAAAATATTTCACAAAGAAAATAACATTAGTAACGTTGTGTATACTCACCAAATCCAGGGCATTGTTATCTACAGTTAAGGTTCATGATACATAACATTAATAAGCATTACGGTTTGGCAGTATATATAAATACTTTATTAACATCATCGTGCTGCTGGAAACATTAACATGCGCTTTGCCTTTGTTAATAGAACCCTCTCAAATAGCGCACTGATTATCCTCGTTTTGCAGTACACCAATGAGTGCGTAAATTCATTCGAAATCACAAATGACAGATGTTAACTACACGTGGAGTAAGACACATTGTTGCAACGTCTTAGCTGTTTCCTCTCTCATTCATGTATTTTTCTTGTGAACTTCAAAGGTTCAAATGGTGTTTACTGCGATTCTTAAAATATATGAAGGCCTTGGGACGTATCTGGCTTTGATGCTAAAATAATAGTAATAGTGTCAGTGCTTGAGCTAGTTTTTCTCGTCGTGATAAAGCTAATTATATCAGTAATTATTCTGCTTCTAATTCTACTCTCGCTAGTGTGGCAGCAAGTAAAAGAAGAGGAAGAGGAAGCAATCCGCCTTTAGGAATACTAACTAAACAGTCCCTTCAGATAATAGATAAAGTGTTTCAGTACATGGAAGCCAATAAAGTAGAGAACTGTATCTGCTAAAGCAAGAGACTTAAGCAGACGAACAGTTAGTAAAGTTGCACGAGACTTCCCATTTCGCCAAAAAAAGAAAGGCAACAGGAAACCAAGGTTAGGCAAGGCTGATACTTAAATCTGTGACATATCTCGTAGAGACGTGTATAGGTTTTATTTAAAAAATAAGGGGGGGGCGGTAGGGCAGGCACCAACAGTGCTAGAATTGCTGAATGAACTTCAAACTGTGTGCGATTTTCCTTACAAAAGGGATTAGCTTAGACAGTTGGTGGTGAAGTTAGGGTTCCGCTTTTGCACGTTAAGTAAGACGCGCGTGATTAAGGAAACAGCTAGGATTGTGACATGAAGAAGAAATGGAATTTCATTTATGGAGGCCCTTTAACGGCTGTGTTTCTCAGCGTCTCATTCTCTACTGGGCGTTAAAGACTGAGTAATTTTACTCAGAGACCTCTTTTATCAGGCTCTAGGTTTTTTTACGTGCTGTAAATCTACGACAGGGTACCAACGGCTTTACTTCCCTTTCGAAGGAAGCCATGCAAAGGATTTTTACGCCCGGGAAAATCCATCGTCCTCTGCCGAGTTTGAACCCGCAACCTTTGGTATATGAAGTTAGCATGGTAACCATTACATCATAGAAGGCGACTTTGTGGCACGGAGATGTTGGTACCTGAGTAGACTATACTATTTCAGGCAGGAAGGGGATCATATAGTTTATTTAGATGCATCTTTGTACGATACTCGTAATGCTGTAAGAAAAGGTTGGGATGTCGGCAGCCCCCGTTTCAGGTGGAAAAAAATCACAATCTTGCTCGCAGGCGGTAGCCAGGGTTGGATTGAGAGGTGCTTATATTAGTCTTCTAAAAATTTTCGGAAATACTTGGCTGATTCATATCTCAAGACGAGTGCTGAAATATATGCAGCTTGGTTCAAGAACAATTTTTTTGAAAAATACTCCTCCAAAGAGTGTTATTGTGTTAGATAATGCTAGTTATCATTCTCGGCTAAAGATCAAAATACCCACCATGCCCAGCAGAAAAGACAAAATGATCAGATTAATTGAAGTACATAATTTAGAATTATCTAGTCCATTTCCTATAAAATCCGTACTTTTGGAGAAAATTCGACGAAATGGCAAAACATAATGGCCATGAAGTCTTCAGCTTGCCACCATATCACTATTGTCTCAATCCGATTGAGCTGATATGAGTACGCCTTATACAAACCGTAAGAAAGCGGAATGTGACTCCTTCTATAAGCTACAGTCTGTAACGTATATAGATTCTAGTGTGTGGGAAAGATGCGTTCAGCACACCATGCAACAAGAGCAAAATTTAAACTTCTGGATGTTTCACACCACAATGCTTAGTATGGGCGGGGAAGGGGCGGGGTAGTGTTAACGCCCGCTTTTACATCATGCGGCATCATAGGCGATGACATTGATGCCACATGGAATGAAGCTGGAGCACACCGGTGGAATGCGATGGCGGTGGAAACCGGAGAAAACCCGCCCCTTTGCAGTTTTGTCCACCACAAATTCCGTATGCGCTCTCCTGGGATCGAACCCGGGCCGTATTGGTGAGCGGCACTCGGCCACGGAGCGGCCGTAATACTTCGTTTGTGATACATGTGGGTGAACATGACAGTCACAGTGAGGAAGGCGAAGACACAGCTTAATGTAAGAATGTGGTTACATATTATTAACACTGTCTAGTTCACTCGTTGCACATAATAAGTATCCTGATAATGTTATTATGCACTTGGTACTCTAAGAAATATATGTCCATGTGTGTAAGGCGTGTTTACTTGAAGAAAACATGACAGCGTTGCTTTCTGCGTCACTGAATACCTAAAATCTAATCGCAGCCTTCGATGCCGCGCATGCTAACCTTTTCAGCAGCACGATAATATCACCGAAAGAAGCTTAGTGAGCTTCAGATGAGACAACGCAAAACACACATTCGTACCGCAGACACATGCTAACCAAACCCACAGGATAACCTACAGAAGGACAAAGGGAAGGAATGAAGCGCTGAAACAGCAAAGAACTTATTTTTGTAGTGTTTAACGTCCGCTTTTACTTCTTGTGGCACCGCAGACGACGACTGGTAATTCATGGAATGAAGAGGGAGAGAGAGAGAGGGAGAGAGAGAGAGAGAGAGAGAGAGAGAGAGAGAGAGAGAGAGAGAGAGAGAGAGAGAGAGAGAGAGAGAGAGAGAGAGAGAGAGGAGGATGGAAATCTGTGCTTCTGCTTTGATTACTGGAAGCTAAATGGCATTAAGTAATCGCTCTTCACCGGAAGACAAGGAGCAGACAGCATTTTGTGCTAGATATGGACCATGGCAGTTCACGTAATAGCGCTTTAACTCTAGAATGCGTTCCCACATATTCACCTAGGTTGTGATAAGGGGCGCCATATGTGACGATTGCCTCATTTATCTGAACACTGTCATCATTATCTGAAAGATTTACACAGATTTTTCGATCAATCTATGGAAAGTGTTCGAAAGATTTCGTCAAGCCAACCTCAAGCGAAACTCCAAAAGTGTTATCTGTTTAGAAACGAAGTGCAATCTACCGTTGATAGAGGTCACTTTCTCTGTGCACAGTATTAGTGACTTGGCATAAGCAATAAATTTACTCCTTCTTAGTCCGAGCTCTTACATGGATGAGTTTTTGCGGAAAATGAAAAACAAATACAGCAAAATATTCTATTTCTTGGATCACACAGTGAACTAATTCAATTTAGCGTACGGACTTCAGTTAAAGAAATTTATTAGTGGAATAGGAAGAGATAACATGTTAGTTTAGTTTTTACACATATCGCTGTTCGTATTAGGAATTACGCACAATAATCCAAGTTATAAATTATCTTTCTTTATTTGCTCTCCCCGTGTGGAAGCCATACAAACCAGCGCCGGGCTTAGATACCTGTTGAGGAGCAGAGGATAGTGCATCATAGTGAGCAATAGGATGGGTGTTCATACCGATGCTGGGTATGAGATTGAGGAGGAAGTTATAAAATGACGGTATACGGAATGAAACGAAAGGTGGCTATTTATTTACATAGAATGTCGTAAATGAGCATATTGCTCTAGGTATGGACTGCCCTTTAGTGAGGCGGTAAGACTATGATACAGGTACTGGAATGAATGGGAAGGTAGAACCGTAAAACCCTGAGAAAACTCTCTTAGATGCCGCGTTACACACCACTAAGCCTGAATGTGGGATCGAACCCGGGCCGCCTAGGTAAAAGGCGACCGGTCGAACGTTTCGGCGACAGTGCCGCTTCCGTAAATATTATTGATAATGACGATAGCAATAGTAGTAATAATATATTATGATTAATAATACTAATAAACAAATTATTTCTATTGTTATTATAATAATAATAATAATAATAATAATAATAATAATAATAATAATAATAATAATAATAATAATAATAATAATAATATTGAAGGCAAAGTCTGTCTAAATTGTTTTCTTTAATATATCCTCTCCATCATACAGTTTAGCATTACTCAATTAAAATTGTATGCTCTCTTGTAAGTCCTAACAGTATGCTGAATAGTGAATACATAGATGATTATAAAACGACACTGCATAGAGGTTAGTATAGGCACGAATAATACCCGTATGTGTGGTTACATATTCGTTCGCACATCGCTTTATGAAATTTTATGTCGTAATTAAACCATACCTTACAGTGGCAATACTTTTACATTTATTTTGACAAATAAATTAATATAGAATAAGCTTATTCGTGCCTTAGGAGAAATAATATGTTTGGAACTAGATTTTTATGGCGGACGCATGAGTAGGTATGTAATGGTTGTGTGTAGATTTACTGTTTGGCGCGTCCGTAAGGGATTGTTATGAGAGAAATTTCAAGTTTCTTGTGGTAAAGGATTTAATTTTTGATTATCGTTAAATAGCGAGTACCACTTGAGAGTAATTCAATATAACTGTAAGGCGGATACATTCCATTCATTGGTGAATGAAACACAAGGTGGGTAATAAAGTGATATTAGAACGTTAGACAGGCCCAGTAACGCGTACAAGAAGTTGTTTTAGTCGTGTTAGACACAGTGTTAAATAGTGAACATTTTCAACTGAAGTATGCACAAGTGAATTAGTTGTGAAAACGTGCTGTGAAGTGAATGATTCTAAATTTGAAATTTATACCACTACCCGGGCTACTCTTGTCCTTGTACACAAATGTTAATGGCCACTCTAGCGGCCAGCTGTAGAATCAATTGTGGCATCTAGATATGCTTTTCCAATAGCTTTGTATTACAACTTCAAGCAAACAGTAGGAAAGGAGTGTGGATCATCAGCATGAAGCATGAAAACAAATGTTGTGATAGTGAAACGACAGCCCCCTATACTGATGTCATGCCTTTAGAAAATGAATGAGTAACTGTGTATGTGCATAGTTAACATAACAGCCGATAGATGGCGCATGTGTAACAGCAGCTCCAAAATGGGAGTCATTGACATAATGGCTGTACAGGCTGCTTAAGTATAGCCAAGTACGTTATATTTTACAATGTTCAATTGATACATGCCTTCTTTTATATATTGGGTAAGTTTAGTGACATGAAGTGCAACAGAAAAATATATGTCCATCATATGCCTGCGTAGGTGAATGTGTGCGACATACTCCCACAAGTTTTGAAATTTCATCCATTTTTTTTATGATATTTCAATTGTTTACACAGCAATAATTTGTGATCATACTGAATGTTGTGCATACTTCAAGTGATTTTTAGACGATTTTTTTTGGTGTAACCAATGTTGTATAGGAGGAACGAGCTCAGGTAATGGTTAAACATAAACGTTGGATGAACTTGACTACAATTTTAGTACAACTAATTGGGCGTTATTATTTCGAGTGAGTATATTTATATACAGAGTGAATCAACTGCAGAACTATATATATTCTCACAAACGAAAATATATACGATAATGATAAGCGTGACGGCATCTTTTGGTGATAAAAGTTAATTGTTTAATTACAAACTATAGTGCACACATTCCCCCCAAAATACTGCTTGCTTGACGAAATTCGATAGCCAGAGACTTTGTTTTGTAAAATATATTATTTTTTAACAAGTTTCAAAGTGGAAATATATTCTTACAGTAGTTAATATGCTGTACGTTTGCTAGGTGTCAGTTATATGCACTAATGCTGTAGAGGTTAGTGCTAGGAAGACCATTAGTAACACAATTTGTGTACCATGTAAGCTCATCACCTGTGTCGCTGACATTTATTTAACATACACTGAGAGTTTTTACCTTGTAAATTTGAGCAACATCCACATTTTGATGCAGGCACTAGTTTTCATTAGCAGTTGTAGTGTCTTATAGACTGCAACCAACTGAAACCCATTGTAATTTCCTGAAACTGAATTTTGGAATTTAAGACCGTTTATTTTGAATAAACGTTATCTCTACACTACTGGTAAATAGAGCAGTTTTGTTTAATGAACCACTTGATTTTATGATTCTTAAATTAAAAATAATAACAAGATCC
Source organism: Hymenopus coronatus (assembly GCA_030762935.1). Classification (NCBI taxonomy): domain Eukaryota; kingdom Metazoa; phylum Arthropoda; class Insecta; order Mantodea; family Hymenopodidae; genus Hymenopus; species Hymenopus coronatus. Next base: position 58,316,286 of record CM060900.1, read on the forward strand.
TGTTATCAGTATTTGAGGAAGCATATTTTAAGTTCCCTCACCAAAAAGTACCAGAAAAAATATGCTCACAGTAGCATGGAGTTACACATTGTGTTTTGTAGACTCTTATTTGGATATTCAAATTAATATAATGATTATCCTAACCTGTATAACACAGTCCAAAGAAAAGTCATTTCAAGAAAGAGAAAAAAATCTGAATGAAAGGAATGAGAAAAAATATTATTCTCAAAATTGCAAAAATTATTTCACATAACTGTATTGAGCTGCAAAAATAACCTTTGGATAAATATCAGGGTGAAGAATATTTATTGTACGCATTGCTGATTTGAACCAAGCTGTGAAACTTAACAGCATTATAAATGAGGAGTAAAGGCCATGAAGCTTGCAGACAAAATGAATTGCATATTCAGTATTTGAAACATAAAATTGTCATAAAAGAAACTTAGAATTTCAAGAACTCTGTTCATTAAACTTGTAAATTTAACCAAATAATGGTTACCAAGGTTTAAGATTAAGCTTTAAGTCATTTATATGATATATTCTCTTAAATGAGTTAATAACTACTGGGGATGGAGGCTGATAGATGGATAGTTATTCAGTCGTACAGTTTTATTTAAGTAAATTATAGAGATGCCATTTTTATATTTCACAAAGTTATCATTAACTTAAACTGCATTTTTACTTGTAGTCTGCACACATCTATTAATGCTTCAATCAAATACCTCCTACAAATTTTTAAAAATATAAAACATGCTAATAGGTATGTAATTTGGTGGTGACACCTGATTCTTTTAAATTTATCTCTACTAAATTATGCCTAGCTCCCTTGACTTTTGGTGACAATTTTACATTTGTTTATATATAAATTTGTGATTTAAATTTGAACTGTCCCCCACCCCTTACAAAATAAATATATATAAAAACATTTTTCTTTTTGTTTTGTTGGCTAAAATGTAAATAATGAATTACTGAATTTTCAGTTTTGGCCTTTTATAGATCAAAATAAGTGCTGTATTTCTTTGATTTTTCAATATCCAATGCAGTGAGATAAACTGTTGGTGTTTATTGAGGTTAATTTTTTTTTTTTTAGCATGCCAAAAATTAATTGTTTGTTGGGTTTATGGGTTTGGTGGTTTTATTTTTCTTATTTATTTTTATTCAACACATCATGTAATAGTGCAATTCTGTTTATGAATAGTTGTGCATGACTTTCACTTTTAAAGGCATGACATGCTTTCATTGTTGGATTATTTACTTTTCACATAAGCCTGATTTGAGATATTTAATCAGTATTTGTTTTTATCTATCATATGTGAAAACAGTATAGCTTTATAACAAGTCATGTATGTACAAACTATTATAGCATGTTAGAGAAACTCATTAGTTTCTGTTCACATGTCCATCATTGTCATTTTTAATCAAAAAGTCCTATTCATTTTGAAATGTGTAGAACACACTAACAGGCATGTAATTTTAGTCATGCTTGATTCTCTTTAAACATTTATTACTGCTAAATTATGCCTAACTTTTTTTTTTCTTTGTTTTTCATTTTTCTACAGAGGATGTGTGATACCATGATTCTGTTTAACAATAGCAGTAAATCAGCTCCAGTTTAGGACATAACACTGATCAAAACTTAAAATTGTTTGTTTGTTATATTTTCCACATATAAAATAATATTACTGTTATTTTTATTATTTTGATTTCCTTAGTTGCTGAATCAGTATTCCTTTATTCTTTAGGAGTAAAAAACAATATAGCTTTATTACCAATTAAATAATATTTAGAAACTATAGTCTGTCTCAATCTTAAAAGACAGTATAGAGTTAAATGGGATCTCTCTCTCTCTCTCTCTCTCTCTCTCTCTCTAAGTGGGTATCCACTGCCTCAATAATCAAGAAACCATGTTGATGCAATATGATGAGCTCAACATTTCTGCAGCTAACGGGTGTCTCCATTAATCAATAAGCCTTGCGAAACACGTTGATTCATGTCTTGGCTAAACAAAAATGTTTTCTACCTATACTGGAAAACATGTTGAGCATGCTGTGTGTTCAGCAAACTTTACACAGGTCCGGCTAACTTTGGCTCGACATATAACTGGCCCATGCTTATTCTTTGTTTACTAGTGAGGAAATGGAGTGGATAGAGTAATGGGCAATACAGCTGTTTATGAGATTCATGCAATACCCATCATTTGAAATATATGTATAAAAGACAGTAGAAATAAAATCAAGAAGTTGAGTGTTTATGTGAGCTTACTCATTTTTACCTTCTCTATCACATACACACTATTTACATAATAGGCAGAGAAATTATTTTATTCCACCCAAATAATCAATACCAAGATTTCACTAGAGATAAAAGATTTGAGGACCCCTGAATGCCAAAAAAAGCATTAGAAAAGGTGAGTGTGTGTATGTGTCTGTCTGTGGGACAGCATAACGCAAAAACAAAAAGGCTGGTAAATATAATACTTGGTATTAAAGTTTTGTGTCTTCCAAGGATGTGAAACAAGATTTTCAGGAAAATCCTCTCCACCCCAAACTACCCTTAAGGTGGAAGACTTTTATAAAAAATTTTGATTTTCTAAATAATCGCTAGTAATTTTGACCAAAATACCATAAATTGAAGATATTTACATGGCATGTAAATTGTATATTCTGGGTATTTTGGGAATAGCTCCTGAAGTTGTCATCTGTCTGAATGATTTTAGCTTAACTAGTCATTTGTAAGTGGTATTAAACTTACTAAACAAAAATTTTGTTTAAACACACAATATGTCATACACTGTTTTTTGTAGAATAAGCCATTTCCAGGATATAGGTTTCAGTTTTAAAATACTTCTCAAATGGTAAGTCATCATCCATTTCATTTCTCTTTTGTTGTACTCCTGGCCTTGGAAAAAGAACAGAATTTGAATGACAATCATAAAGCAACAGCTTTTAAAAGATTTCTCATTGTTGCTTTAGCATAGTGTATTCACTTACCCTTCTGCTTATAAGCAACTGAGTAATAAGGCCTTTCCTTGTAATGTTTATCTTGATTTGCATAATGCAGATAAAAGAATAAATCTTTTTTAAGAATAGTTTGTTTGCAGAACAAATAAAGTCATGTGAATTGAAAACACTATTTTTTTTTTATGTAGACATGAGAACAGAGAAAAAAAAAAGGGTTAAAGCCTAACCTCAATTCAATGATATAGAAAATGAATGCTCTGAAAATCATTTCCTGTTTTGCAATTGTTGATGAAATTGTTTTCCCAAAGATATTTTAATGGTTTTTATTTAAACGTCATATATTAAAGATATTTACAGACAAAATGTATACCAATTTTCTGGAAATGGCCCCTGTGAAGACTTCATTCAGAAGGAATTTATAAAATCTTGTAGGTATAATTGGCAAAGTGATAGAAAAACTATTACACAAAAAGATGGAGATATTTCAAACACATAATTTATTCCAAATATCCTTATTGTGATTATGCTGTTTCTGAGATATCCATGATTAACTGCTCAAATTGTTCAGTGATTTGTCATTATGATCCTGCAAATAAAGTATAAGATAATAAATAAATACTGCCTTGTAAATGCTCCGGCTGTTCCTTGCACTCAAATATGCAAAAAAGCAATACAAATTAATTTTAAATACAGTATAAATAAATTTGAATCGGAACCAAGAAAAACAAATCATATTAATATACTCGTAAATAAAATTCTAGAATATTCTCTTAAAATTTATTTTCAGTTATTTCTCATGAAGGCATGGAAGGATAATGGAATTTTAAGGCCATCTTACAACATCCAGTTCTTAAAATTTGACTATCACTATTCTCTTTGTGTGTATAACAAATTTCTCTATGTCTTAAAAGTGTATTTTGATTAAAAAAAAATGCTTTTGTGTGAATACTTTGTATAGGTAGCCACTATAATGATGGAGGGTAGAGAAAGTCATGTGAATTTAAAGAATCTGATATTTTTTTTTTCCTTCTTTCTTTTATCCTTGTGGGTCTTTTACAAAATACACATTGTTACCACAAAGGCTGACAGTTGGTTATTTGAATCCTTGTGATTATTGGTTTTAGTAAATGCAACTTGTTTGTGTAGTGGAATGTTGACAGGAATTCAAGCTACACATATGATTCAAAATTTTTGCATTACATCTTTTGCAAGTTGAGAATTTTTAGTGTTGAGTAGAGAGTTGTTCAGGCAGTAGAGATCTGACTCAACACATACATGTTGCTATTCACTTCATCCTTTACTCTCGCACTGTCAGCATGTTGCTAATAATATGGTGTAAATATTCAGTTGTTGTAAGTTTAAGCTTTGAACACATTATACTAAGCAGAATTTTTTTCTCTATCAAATTAATCATATTTAGAGTCTTTTAGATTTTTGTGGGCCCAAATATCTAAGGAAGATATGTTTTACAGTAAATGTCCAAAATTTGCTGTTTCTATGCTTATCATGCAGTACCCAATAAACTAAAAGCCAGAATGCAACAATATTTTTTTCTTAGCTAGAGTAAACCAGAATGCTGACACACCCCAAGTTTTAATTCTTTACCAATAATAAGATAGCATTATGATTTTTTAAATCAAATATTTACTGAAAATTCTATACCTTTATAGTAGAAAAGTCTGGCATTGAGAAATGTTTTAGTTAATGGATTTACGAAAGGAATCAAACCAGGGATAAATGTTGACAGGTGTTGGAGAAAGTTTAAACAAACTGGAATCATAGCACACACTATCTATAACAATAAAGACACAGTCGTGAGGCAGCAAGCAGATAATGTGATATGGTAGAAGTTAACATAAGCTTATAAGTAAGTGTTTATAGCCTGTAGAACACTGAAAAGTTAATGTAGGTTATTTATTTTGTATTTTATATAAATAGTTCTGAAGAGAGAATGTTTGTAAACTAAGAAGATACACAACATAATAATGAATGCATCAGACTATTCAAATAAAATGAGTGAGGGAATAAATGAAACAGCTAAGGCTACTGGGTGTTCAGAAACAGTAGTATATAGACAACAAATAAATGAATGAAAGGGCCTGTAACTGCCATTAAAATAGAAAGGAAAAATAGTGAAGGAAACAAAATTGCTAAGTTAATGCAATACAACAGAATAGCGTAAAACACAGTGCAGTGAATTCTTCATGCTTTGTTACTTTAAAGCATTCCATCCCTCTGAATGTAGTTTTATTCAAGGGAAACGGTCATGATGCCCTACAAAATCCAAGTTTTTATTATTTTATATCACCATATTTGATAAATGTTTATGCTTGTAAGGTTGTATTTTTATGTACCAAAAATATAAAGGGGAGAGATATAGTGCAGGTGAAAAATAAATGTCTTACAATAGGTTTAAATAGCACTGCATATATTTCAGTATTTGCTGATGTATAATGCAAAAGATGACATTGATTTTGTAGACTAATTACAACTTAGTGCCAAAGTTCAAGGCATACATATAGTACATGTGGCAACTGTGTGCCCCATTTAACCTATATTGTCGTTTATGTTTGAGACACACTTTATCGTAGCATATTGTAGAAACTATTTAAGTACCTATTTAAATGATACAATTACCAAATCTCCTTAATGTTGTCCACAGTATCCAAATTGGAATTGTGTTATTTAAGTGCTCTTGTCTTTTTAAAAACTGGCTTATTGCACTGTAGTGTATTCTGCATTTGTTCTTGATAAGTGATGCTCAGGAGTGTAGACAATATCATGCTGGACAGCACCATCTCCAATCGCAGAATGCAAAAAAAGAAAAAGCTATGAAATTAAATTTGTGTCCTTAATGTTGATTACCATTTGTACCACTACCAGATTTAGAAACAGGCATACAATATAAAAACCATTTAAATAGCGCTACCTTTTGAGAATATGAAATGATATAACATATGCATCTCACAACACCAGTTACATTACTGTGTGATTCTGTCATAGGCAACTCAATCACCACTACTTCTAATTACATTACTCAATGTTTGATATGAATACATTTGAACAAATAAGCACTGGTGAATATCTGTCACTTCTTATGAATATACCATGCAGCCAATAACAGACAATGTCACACAAAACTTGTTTTATTGCATGATACATGCTCTTTTTGTCCACAAACTCATGTTCTGAATAATATGCCTTTTTACACATGTTTTGTTAGAGCACGCTTGTATTTCTCAATATTACCAGATACAATTTTAAATGTGTATTTTATTATGTTGAGCAGTCTTATCAAACTATTATTATAGCAAACAAGTACTGTGTGGTCATTTGTTGTCATTGATATTTTTCTGTCAAAATCTCTTGTGCTACACAGTAGGACAAAAGTGAAGAAGAGCCCTCCTAAGGCAAAAGCGCCTGTGATGCTTTAGAAGTTCAATGCTTTAGTTAAATGATAACCATTTGAATGCCAACATCAAAGAATCAAGTAAAGAATGTGATTGGGAACATTAGAGTAAGTTGTAAGATGTTCGCAATGACAAAAAATAATATCACAAATGGGTGTATACTAATGCGTTAAGTATAGTTTAATATATCTAGGTTATTACTGGTGCATATTCCAGTTACTGCTGCTATGTTATTCACTGGGATGTGGTTGTTTGAGGTAGTCTAGAGTTTAATGATGTTTTCGTCTTTTTAGAACATTACTCCCTGTCAGATCAAGGAGCTAAACAAACAAAATCTAATGTGTTAAGACAAGAAAGCATCACACAAATGTGTGCAATCTTGTGCTTGATGCAAGTGATTCAATTTTATGCGAGTACAATGTTTAAATTTGTTTCATCGCGTGAGAAATTGAAGCTGTAATTCTTGGGTAGAATAGGCTTGATGTTAGTTATTCAACTGGAGCCATTTTTCATGTTATCTTTGTGGTGAATTTCCATATTTTAGCATCTTCCATAATATTCTAAGAACTGCTCAAAACTAAAGCAGAATAGTTCAATTTCATGTCCATGACATTTGACTAATGATATAATCACTTCCAAATTAATGACGTTTTCTTGTTAGAAATTTAACATAAAAGTGTGGTTGCATAATTAGTTTCATACAAAAACAGTGTAGAATGCTTTCCATTAGGGAAGCAATTCTTTGTTAGCTAATGAGCTGCAGTCATGGTTATCTAAGACTGATACTGTGAATCAGCTATGTGTTCTGAGTTTAGCAGCCTAAAAGTAATAGAAAGTATTATTGTTGATTTTATGCTTTGCAAGATAATATAAGTGAAGGCATCAAAGAAATTAAAATCCCAATATCCAGTCATAAATTGAGGTAAAATTAAAACAGGACCCTATACATGATTCAGAATTGCTTTATATTTAAGAAATAAAATGGTATAGAAGGTTTTTGCTCTTCATAAACTATAGTTTGAAACATAAGGGTCTAGCTTTTACATTGTGATTGCCATATTTATTGTCGTGATTTGTATTCAAGAGCTTTTTTGATGAATTGGTTCATGGTTTAATTTTATCCAGTAAAGGAAATATATCTAGTAGAATTGCATAGGTTTATTGCTGTTTTATTTCAGAAGTTGCTTAAACTCTTGCTGTTTTCTTGTAAGTGTGGAGTGAAAGCTTAATTTTTGTGTGTACTATGTGCGCATTTTTCCTTGAGTGATTGGCTCCCTGGTCTCCATTTGGTAGACTAAACACAATTTCAAAAGCAGAGCAGAATGACATTGGAATAGGAAGTCTATTATACATAATTTAGTTAGCTAGCTAGGATAAATTAAAAAACCTATTCACTGTAATGACTAGGGGCTTCAAAGAAAGAAACTTTCTTTGATTGATAACACTGGGGAACAACAGGAGATCAAACTCCCTCCCCCCCTGGCCCTTGCTTTCCCGTAAAACTGTCACCCAAGAAAAGATGCATACATAGTATTTTTATAATCACAAAAACATAGGTATAACATGTATTGAGTAAGCTTTGCATAAATATTGTGCATCTAGTAGCCCCTCAATCTCTTGCTCTCATAAAATACTTTGTTATTATTGCTGTAAGTATATGACAAAATCATTCTAAATAGAATCAAAATGTTATGCACAAAAAGTAGACCAATATTTCCATAGAAGGAAAAGTCCATCAATCTATGTTGTCACTTAAAACACAGAGCTCTTTTTCAGTTTGAAATACTGGTTTACAATATATAATGCTTTTCTTTAATTTGGTTCACTTCATTCTCACTCAAAGCACAGAACTCTTTTTCAGTTTCAAATATTGGCTTACAACAGAAATTTGTGTCCAATGCTTCTCTTTAATTTTGTTCAGAGTGATCGGTTAGTCATTGCTATGGATTGTTACAAGGATATATTTATACAACTCTTATCACCTGTATATGAGGTTCTTAATGTGTTATAGAGTGCCACACTATTCATTTAATTTCAGAATTAAAAGCCATTAGAATAACAGAATATATACATAGCAAGTAAATTTGGGCTTGAAGAATATTTCTTAGCCAAGCTCAGCATCTTTAGCACCAGATTTTGAATTAAGGCTGGTGTCACTTGTTTACCTGTTTGAGTTGTTAGAGAGAGACAACAGGTGCAAGTATTAGGAAAATCAAATTGATAATAAAATTGTTGTGAAAGTAAGCAATGAATGATATCCCCCCCCCCATAATTTTTTGTTTCTTGCTCGTGTATTTTAGAACAATAGTTTTAGTAAATGATAAGTATTGATTATCCAAATGTTTTTTTGTAATAACCTTTTGAAGGCAGGCTAAAAAAAGAATGATCATTGCATTTAAATGAAATGAACGTATAAATGAAAATGAGAGGCCAAAGATTACATAATTTTAGTTTTTATGTATAAGGAAAAACTCCACAAGTTAGAATCATTGAGATATAGCTTTGGGCCTTCCATTTATGGGGTAGATGTTGTTTGCCGTAGTCTTTGGAAGGGGTCTTTGATTTCAGAAGGAACTGTGCAAATTGTTGTGGTTATGCTCTAACTTTAATACTATCGCAATGTGTGGCATTCTAATCATTTGGGTACATCTAGCAGTAGGTTTTGAATAAAATATTGTGCTGTGAAGAGCGGAACAGTTGATTTTCTGTTTTATGTTTATAATTTTAATAACCAGTTTTGATCATTAATTTTCTACATCTAATGTGCACTTGTATCCCAGAACTCCTGCCAATGTGCAGCTTTAAAGCAGTTCAAGAGTATGAGGTCAATTGTACTGCGCTTCAAATTTAATAGGGTCATATCTGTGCAGCAACTGTTATCTTCTCTTATTTTTGTTTAATGTTATTGAAAATTTTGGGGTTTTGAATACACTGGTTTAAAAAACTAAGGCAATGTGTTGAATTTTTTGTAGCTACATTGAATAAGCATTCATATTGTTATTAAAAGTGTAACTCTCAGGCACTAATACCTAAATCAAATTGCAAAAAGCAGATTAAATATTAAAAAAAATTAAGTGTAGTTGCACTTTAGAAGAAGTAAACTTTGACATGCTGGTATTATCAGCAGTAAACACAAAATGCATGAAAGTGTTCATTATGCTAATTTCATGTCCAATAGTTTGTACAAACTCTCAGTGCGTTTTACCAAACTTTCATATTCTCTCCTTGAAAATGATGGAGAAAATGTCCGCAGTGTTTTCATTAGTCAATATTTTGGTACAGGGTATTGGAAGAAATTGAGGATAAAAAATGTAGACCAGCTTCTTTTCTCTCACATATTCAGTACAACATACCTTAATTGTTATATATTTGAATTAGGATGTAGTAGCAATAATAATAATAATTAGGGTTCGGATTTTTAGGTAAATACATATTTTGTTTGTGTCTTAATATGAACTTGAAACTGAGTTTAATGTTCTGGATATATACACTAGACCAAACATTTTAAATTTTATTGCACATAATAATACATATTTTCTGATTTTTTTTATGTAAATATCTTTAGTATATTCACATAAATTACACAAAAATTGCATAAAGGAAAGTTTTTAAAAATAATTTTCACATAATTTCATAAAATCACAAAAGCAGCAGCAGAATTATTTTTAACAAGTCACTATTCCTTCTGTAATGATCAGTTACACATGCCAGATGACTTAATTTGTTAATTATTGGAAGAACTGATGTCAGCTTTAGTATCGTTTCAGTTTGAAGAAAATATAAACATCCCGTTATCCTTAGTTACGTGAGCTCGCTAAAAGGAACAGAATTTCTCCACTGCCATATGCTTGAAATAAATAAACACCTGTTATCGCTTCTCAAGCCGGCTAGTATATACACTGGTACTTGTTAAACTGTATAGTCAATTACTCATTTGTGAATCCGCAAAGTGTAGAAAATCTGCTAGTTGTGTTGGGAAGTTACATATAGACACTTTTGACTTCACAGTGGATTAAGCATGAAAAGTAGTGCAAGATATCGTGTGCAACAATATGCTGCCCAATTTAGGGATATTTTCAATTGTGATGGTAAAATCCTGTATTGTCAGCCATATGGTAAAGTTATAATGGCAGACCAACACAACATTTAAATGGTAACAAACATAAGGCAGCTATTTTGCGCTTTACAAAAAAACAATCTTTTATTAACTATCCAGCACTTTAGCAGGGCCTTCTAAATTTTCAGAGTATTGTGACAAAATGCAGGGAAGTGTTTGAAAATAATAGTGGATTTAACATTAGGTGAAGCGCTATCTTGTAAACCTAAATTTGCCTGTGTAGGCATATTCTAAAGAAAAATGATTAAACTTTAATTGTGGAGCTAAAATTCACTGCACTAATCTGGAATCAAATTCAACATCTGAAAAACCTGAATATTCGTAACTTCAACATCATAGAAGTCCAATATTTTTTAAGCAGTTCAAGTACTTCAGGATGTGGGAAAAAAAACTGAATGTTCTTTCTGGTCCTGCAGCACAAAATTTAAAAAGAAAATGCTAGGAAGTGTTTGAAAATAATTAACATAATGTGTAAAATTTAAAACGTGTTGGATGGGCAACATGAAGAAATTGTTGATATGAGTGACATTCCATGTTATAATTGCACTGGAATTACTTCTTGTGAAGTAGAGCGATCATTTTTGAAATTTAAGGCACTTCTTCATCACAATCGTGAATCTTTCAGGACAGAAAATTTGAGGAAGCATGTGGTCGTATACTGTAACTCTAGAGTATTTGGTGATCCCTCCCACAAATGATGACTGGTGAGTACCACGTGCATTTCTATTAGATCAGCTATTCAGCTCTTCAAAAAAATATTTTATTCATTTTGGCACATATTTTTAACATTTTTAGTGCATAAAAAATAAATATTTCCCAAGTTTTTAGCACTTAAAAATCCAAGCCCTAATAATCATAATAATAATAATAATAATAATAATCATAATGGGTGTTAGTGTAATTTTTCATGTTTTGTATGTTTAGATTTACATCCCAAGTATCTGTTCTTCCACCAAGATATGATTGTCTTCATGCTTAAATAATCTGAATGAATACTTAGCATTAAACACTGCTAATTGATGATAGTGAACAGTTTATAAGTTCTGTTGTAAGCAGCATGTCTGCAATTGGTTCCTTGTATATCCATACAATTGATTAATTTTGTAGAAGTATTGCCAACTTATTTCTTTTTTTTTATTACCTACAATTATCAATGCTACTTTGAATACTTGGATTTAGGCCTTAGTTACTCCTTAGAGACACAGAAGTCAACCTTTGTAGAGCATTTCCATATGCTTGCCCCTAAGAGACAGTGATTAAATTATAGTGTGATAAGAATGTAATGGCCCATTGGTAGCTTGAGTAAAAAGGATCCTTTACAGGAAATTTGTACAATATTGCTGTATACATAGCAACAAAATTTTGATCACAGCTATAAAACTCGGCTAACGGTGATGTGCAGCCGCTGTGCTTATCATTTCACCATGGTTCTCCTCTTACAGGGGCAATTGTCACATTATTGAACTTCAGTTATTTGCAGTGAAAATACATTGGAAAAATAAAAAAGGATACCATGTGCATAAGCTTTCTCTCCCTTATGGTCCATTTTTTACAGGAAAAAAAATTACAAAGGCTGATTTTTGGTCTGTCTTCTGCTTAATAATCAGTTGTCTGATAGCATGCCAGATGCTGAAAATGAGCTTTGCCCACACTAATCGTGCAAGTATCTGCATGCAAGACCGTAACTATTATAACTTACGAGTAAAAGTTTAACTAAGATAGTATTGCCCTCAGATGATATATTTCATTTTTCCCCAGTGCGTGGTGCCTCCAAGAAAGAGAGGAAAAAAAAAAAAGAACTGGAGATAACGATTGCTCACTTTTGTATGTTCTTTTTTTTTTAATATTTTTTAAACATTGATATATGTAAGGAATTAAGTATTTTAAGTAAATCATTCTAATTTGTAAATAATTTTTTCTTGTCAAATTTGGGCTAATGGATGAGAAAGCCAAGGCACAGGTATCTTATTTTAAAACTACTTTCATTTAAAAAAAATGGCGTTATGCAAAACGTGCCCTGTGTTTGATTCAAGTTCGTCGAGTGTCACTGCTACTCAAGTTGATTTTTAGAGTGAGACAAACTACGTTTACTGGATGAGCTCTCTCCTTCATACAATAACAGTCATGGTAAAAAGCTCTGTACAGCTCAAAGTATGCCATATTTTTGGTGCCTAACAGATTGTTTCTATGTATAGGAAACAAATACAAATTATTGAGTTGTCCTCACATATAGGTTATTTCAAAAGGACACTGAAAAAATATATATAGTCTTACAGCTGGTACTTGAACTAGTCTGAAATGTAATATTGGAACATGGAAACACTATTAGATGCGTTTTTATGTAAAATAAAAAATTACATCATTTTGAGATTAGGCAGCCCAAGAAGTACTTGTTATGATGCCCACGTGTACCTTAGAGAATGTTTGTGATTAAGCACTTGTCATGAAAATTGGGTTTCTCCTTGTGCATTTATCAGCATAACTGTCCTAGCCTTCAGGCTAAAGGGCAATACGTATTCAAAAATTATGAATTGGACAGTTTTGAGCTTGTAATATGTGAAGCAGTTATTTTGTAATCATCCTATTAGCAAACTCTCAACAACTTATGGTAATCAGCAAGAATTTTCTGTGAAATGTACAAGTGTTTCACTAAATATTTTTAGTTCCTGACAGTAAATTGCCTTGCTACCAAAAGGATTTATGTTTAACCTTATCTGCAATCTTTTGGTAGTATTGTGATAGTACTCTTGCATCTGTTGTCTTTGAGTTCCTTGCCTTCATCGGAGCAAATTTTCTACTACAGTCAGTCATAAAATTTACAATATTTTTTGTGGAACCTTTGGGCATCCGTAGATAGTCATCATTTACATGTATCCCCTTGCTTCGACCTCTACAGCCATTTAGAGATTGTACAATACATCTTTCCTAGCATTGTTTTATAAAACAGTATTTTCTCAAAATTGCATTTTCATACTTTCAAAATGTATTCAGATTTTTTTAAATTCCATTACAATTTCCCATAAAGTGCATAACTATACATAATAACATTTTGCAGAACAAAACACTATCCAACACCAATAATTTTTCTTTGAAAGTGAGGGTAATTTTAAGAATTATATTGTTATACAGGTTTATAGACAGTTTCACTATTTGCTTCTCATATTTACTTAAAATATCATTTCATACTATTTTTACTTGTGATTCAAAGCTCCAATTTAAAAAAATTGCAACCAATTTTCTCAAGTTATGAGATGGGTGGTACATTTTGATGATTATGCAACATATTTACATAATAAATTTGTAAACTAATTTATAGCCAATATGGAGTATTTATCCAATATGAATGCATTTTGATATACATATTAATTAAATTACAATGCAATCATAGTGAAATTTTCAAAAGAATCAATATAAAAAAATGCTTCTGAAGTACATGTACATTAAATTGCCTGTAAATCACAGTATTAGTGTTGTAAGTATCCCAGCTTATTTTCTCAGTAATTTCCTTTCATTCACTGTCTGTTATTTTAAAATATGTTGGAAGAATAAACAAATAGCTAACAGTAATTTAAATTATATATATACATAATACCTAATAATAATGGCAAAGAAGCAAATAAAGTATAAAATAAATAAATACCAGCTTGTAAACGTTCTGGTTTGTTTTAATAGGGTTTCATTAAGACAAAGAGCTTAATGTGGGGTAACCATTGTGCAGTCTGTCGGTATGTTAGAAGAATATACTGCATAAGCAAGTGACATGGAGCTTCCCACGCTACCTACATTGCTTCCAATAGGACTTCGTTCCTGGATAACTGCATAATCCATGCTGATCATGAAGCATATTGTTCATATATGGCATTGGCATTGAAAACTATATTGACTTTCTCTACGTGTACTATGTACATAATGTATAGAGAAGGTATTGTATTGCACCCTAAAATTCAACACTGAGATTTCACCAGAAATATACGTTTTGAGGTCCCCTGAGTTCACAAGAAGCATTTTTGTCCATGTGTGAACAGCATAGCTCAAAAAACTAAAAGACCGTAAAATACCAAACTTGGTATTTAAATTTATATTCCACGGATGTGACACAAAGTTTTTCAAGAAAATGCCCTCACTGCAAACTACCCTCTACATGGAAATTTTTTTGAAAATTTTGTTTTTCTCAAAGATGCCTAACGATTTTGATTAAATTATCTTGCATTATACATATTTATATCTTAAATAAAATGCATATCTTGAATTTTCTGTAAATAGTTTCTGAAGACCTGTTTGTTCTGGATACATTTTTCTGCATTTTGCATAATTACTAAACCACAAGAAACAGACAAAAACCACATAAAATGTAGATCTTGTTAAAAAACTCAATTTTTGTTGAGTTGGCTGTTTCCAAGATATTCCTTGTTATTAGTTTCAATTTTAAAATACTTTACTTTTCTTACACAGGAAGTGTTCATTTTTCTTTTTTGTACTCCTTGTCAAGCAAAGAAGCAAATTTCAATGACAATCACATAACGATTGCTTTTAAATTATTGACTCTTGATTTGGCAAAGCACATTTCTTTAGTTCCCTTGTACTTATTAGGAACTAAGTAATAAGTTCATTCTGCTAGTGGTTATCTCGATTAGCATGGTGTAGAAAGAAAGATAATCCTTTGTAAGAAATTTGTTTGTGTGAGTGTAACACATCAGATTTGTTTTGGTATATTGGACCTGAGCAACATCATCTTGGTTCGGTGTCATTTTGGTACACACTGTATGTATGAACTACATATTTCAACACTGGTCTTGCCAAAACTTTATATAAACCACACATAAAGTAATGAAACTACATTTATGAAATATAACTCCTAGTTGTGAACTCTGAGATAATTATGATGCAAATTATGAAGTTGTTACAACACATATGAAAAAAAGTGTTCTCCTTGCTAATTATATCCAAAGGGAAATAACTAGAGTGGAGGCGCTACCTCCACTCAAACCATAATGGATACTCCATAATAGCTTATGCCATGCAAAAAGCAATTTGAAATAAATTGTGCCATTTAAAAATTATCTGCATTTTTTGTGTAATGTGTTTTCTATCTATTGATTTACATTTAGCAGTTGTAGAAGATTGTAATGAGTTTCTCCTGAATGAAGACTACATCACATGCTATTCCCAGAAAATTCAAAATGTGCTATTGTTAAGTTAATATTTTAAAAATAAGTCTTTTGTTATGTCAGAATTTTTAAAACATGTTATTTTAATCAAACTCTTAACAGCCTTTTGAGAAAATAAAATTCTTTCATAAACTTTCCATATAAAGTGTGTAGATTGGAGGGATTTAATTATAAATCTTTGTGTAACATCTTTGGAATATAAGTATCAAATTTGGTCAGTTTTTGTATGATTGCCCCCCCCCAAACAAACACACACACGAGAGAGATAGAGAGATAGATGGATGGATGGATGGATATGGGTGGATGGATGGAGGGAGGGAGGTTTTTTATTCAGGGGACTCCAAGATTTGTATTTCCAGTGAAGCATTTGTATCAAAATGTTGGTGGAATGCAATACCTTCTCTACTTTGTATGCAGCAGAGAAAGTAAAAATATAGGCAACTTTCCCATAAATGTAACACTCGCCACATGCATACATAGTTGCTGCTGGCATTGGTGTTCACAAAGTCACCATCAGGTTGTGGAAATCCTAAAAGATGACCACTGATGAGTGCTGACTTTAATGACGGGAATGCACTCTCTGCCTCTTCTGACCACACATAAGGGCAGTGCTCTTCCATCAGATCAGTGAGGGTTTTGCAATGTTGGAGAAACTTCTGATGAATTGGCAGTAATAGCTGCATAGGCTCAGGGAACTTTGCAGCTGTAATTTGTCTTTTGGATGAGGCCCGTATCTCACCCCAACCCTTCTCCTGTGGGTGCTTGGCCACCCGAGATGGTGAGACTATGTGGCCCAAGTTGTTCACCTCCTTAAAGAAGGGATGAGGTCTTCTTCTTGGATCTATGGCCACTAGCCGGTATCGCAATTTCAGGTTCAAAGTCAAATCACTGGGTACTAGCAAGTGTGTCCAGGGTGTCTGCCACAATTTTTTTTTTTTTAAATCAAATCTTTTCAGTTCACTGATTCCATTTAAAGGCTTCAAATCGTTACTTAGCTCCTTGTAATTACAGTAAACCCTTGTTAATTTGGACTGAGAGTTATCCATATTTGCAAAAGTCTGATTAACAGAAATTCAATTCTGTGAATAAGAACAATATACTTAGTGTGTATTATAGTAACACAATAAATTACAGTATGAATGGTACAACAGATCTGGACGTGTGAAAATCTTAATGAGAGCTAGATATTTGCTGTTACCAGATAAATAGTTCACCAGTCACTGCATGCATTCTGGACTGTGTGTCACAGCCACCCTGCACTGCACTTTTATATATGTATATATATGTGTCTACGAATACCACTGTACAAATAGCCTAACATAAAAGCAATATCAGTAGTGTCCTATAATTCTTCCACGCGAGTTTGTCTTCACTCACTGCTCAAGATTATTGAATAAAGAACAGTGCATAATGTGTATAAGTATGAACCAGTTTCCTCCATTACAAAACTTTGTCAGTGTTTGTATTTGTTTATAAAACATCACATGCTATCTGTCACACACTTCACCATGTTTGCACATATTCTGGTCCTGGCATTGGCATTCTTTTATTTATTTTTTGTCCTTTAACCTGGTTGATCATATCAGATAATGAATGAAATTGTTGAAAAGATCAATGGAGCTTCGAGCTACATGAGATTCATCTTTTCAGCAAAAGGGAAAACTCCGAAAAAAAAAACCTTATTCAAATAACTCGACGATCTCATAATATCTTGAATGTGATATTCTGTTTTGTAGCATAACATAGGGTGGAGACCGTGAACAGCAATCATCTTGTAATACCATGGCACTTAACTTTGAAAACGTAGATGTGATAATCATTAATGTGACAAATACACTGCCATTTGTGAAAATTGCAGCACCAAGAAACAATTTCCTGAATAACTCCAAACGTGGTGGAAGTATAGAAGAGGGTGCAAGCAATAAGTGATTAGGTTTGCAGAGAGAAGGGGTACATATAGGTCAAGCGAAGCCCTGTTGTGTCAGTCTGATAAGGTCAGTGTTACACCAAGTGTAGTCAGAGCAGAGCAGCCAAACAATGAGGAAAAAAATTGAATGCAGTATGTCTCGTCGATGTCAAAAAGAGCCATACCAGCTTGTGAGTTCGAACAGGATAGAATGATTGGTCTCTGGGAAGTGGATTTGTCATACAGTGACATTTTGGCTCATTCATAGCATGCTGCTATGACAGTGATGCATGTGTGGAAGTAGTGGATAGATGAAAGTTGTATGCAGGGTAGAGCAAGCAATGGACCATGGCAGATGACCACAGCACGGGATGACCACCATGTTTTCCATATGGCCATAATGGACCATACAGTATCATTCACAGTGTTGGCTCGACACAGGAGCACTGCAACAGGTGTGAACTTGTCTGCATCAACGGTTCATCGCCATCTGCGGCAGATTGGACTGGTTGCACACATGCCATTATATTGGCCTCATTGTCCAGAAACCACAAGCTCCCTTGACTGTAATGGACATTTGAACACTGTCGTGGCCGAGTGGTCAGACCACTCGCCTCTCACCTAAACGGCCCGGGTTCGATCCCAAACGACTGCATGTGAGATTTGTGGTGGATAAAGCAGCGCAGGGGCAAGTTTTCTCTGGGTTCTCAGGTTTCCCCTGCCATCAAATTCCACCGGGGCTCCATCTTCATATATCATCAGTGTCATCGCCTGCAGTGCCACAGCAGTAAAAGCAGGCATTAAACACTACAAAAAAAAAACACTGTCACTGGGGTGCTGAGTTGCAAAATGTCTTTTTGGATGAATTCCACTTCAGTGTTTCCTACAGTGATGGTCGCATATGTGTCCGGCGGTACCATGGTGATTGCAACCTGGAGGGCTGCATTGTTGAGCAGCATAGCAGATGGTGTGATGGTTTGGTGCACCAAATGAATTGAGGGCACTTTGTGAACAGCAACTGGTAGCTATAGGTGGTTTAGAGCCTGAAGTACTCCCCCTGCTTCAGGCATCTCCACAGGTCACATTTCAGCTGGACAATGCCTGGCCACATATTGCAAGAAATGTATTAGTCTTCTTTGAAGAGCGACAGGTACCATTGCTTCCCTGACCTGCATGTTCACCTGACATGTCACCCATCGAACATTTTTGGGATATGGTTGGTCGGCACCCAGTGTGTACGGTCCTCCAGTAACAGTATCACGAATTTGTGGGCTCGAATACAAGCTGCATGGAGGGTATCCTTCAGGAACATATTCAGAAACTTTTTGATTCAATGCCAGCTCTAATTGCAGTGCATGGAGGCCACACCAAATACTGAATATGAGGGCTCAAAGGTCATGTACCGATTTGAAAAGTTTATCATTTGTCACTTGTCATGGACCTAATCTGTGGTATTAAAGCTATTGCATTCATGAGTTTCCATCTTGGTGTTGTAATTTTCACAAAGGGCAGTGCATAAAATTAACACTATTTTCTGCCCTCTTTGAAAATATAAACGTGCAGAATGCAGGCTGTAAAATATTTTTCTCACTGTGACTGTGAATAAAGGTATCATATTGCAAACTCTGAGTAAGCTAGGTTCAGTGGCTGGGTTGGCGGTTAGGGTCACGATTCCAGAAGTTTTGTACCTGCTGTACTTGTGTTGATATTACAGATTATCCATAATTACCTTGGTTTAAAAAAAAAACCTCAACTTTCTTTTGTGGTTCTTTGCACATCTGCTTCACTACAAGTTCAGCAAATGTCAAATGATATAATTTCATTTTGTTTTGTATGTTGGAGTAGTGTTTGTTTAGGTGTTCCAAATTCTGTAGACACACTGGCATCAGTGGCACCGTGATTTTTAATTTATCATGTTATTAGAGAGCTTTATGTTTCCACTTTTCTGACAATAATACTGGTTTGCTGAATGACATTGTGCACCTTGAATTGTTTTGTCAGCTTAGTATTGTACTGAGGAAAAGCTAGAATGAAACTGAAAGTGTACAAAGCCCTGAAAGTTCAGTAGCACAAGAAAGGGATGGGGGAGTACCCATACTCAGGGACAAGGATGCCATATACTGTTCGACTTCTAGGAATATGAACTACATAGTACATATTCGCATACTGAAATGTAAATTGTATTATATGAAAATACTAAAATTTGTTTTAAAGCTTTTTGTGTCAATTTTAATTATGTGCATACAATTTACCATAAATCAGGAATAAGTGATATCCAGTTTAACAGGGTTTCAGTGTATATATTTCCCAATCTTAACCCAAAATCCTTATTTGATATGTGTTTGAATTCAATATTTCTGAAATGTTATTAAAGTTTCTTTCTACCTGGCCAAAATCTTTGCCAGCAGCTAAAATGGAGTGACCTCAAATTGTAAAGCAGAGAACTACAGCAGTCACTTGTGGTGGAGATTCTCTAACTGGCCTGAAAGCAATAGCATGAACAAGATGCCAATTTTTTTTTTTTGGGGGGGGCGGGGAAGGGGGATTATAGTCATTTGCAAAGAATCTCTGAGAAATGTTGCAGATATACCAATGTTCACCTTTTTTAAGATACTGGTGATGGCTGAAGAAATTTCTTCTCTCCCTCTACCTGTCTGTGTTTCATACCAGATGTAAAATGTAGGTCCTGTATCTGCTATATTGGTTATGCAAAACCTGTGCAAAGAGATTTGTCGAGCATAGTATGCCTCACCAATAACTAATTTTGGGAGATTGAAAGTTAATGTTTTGCTGCAATCTAGGTATTGCTTTATTAATCTATAAAAAGCTTTGGCTTTTAATTTATATGCTCCAATTTCAATCATTAGCTTACTCTGTATGTTGCTCTCGGTAGCATCTGTATTTGGTGGTGCCTACTAAGGTAAAAGTTATAAGCTTATAAGCATCTTTATCTAGTGTTCCATACTAACAGAACAAAACACATAACAATGATGTAAACGAATATCAATTTGTCATTGTTGACCTGTAGTAGAATTCTATTTAATCTGCCAGTATAAGGTTGTTACCAACATTACTTAATAAGACAAAATAGAATAACTTGGTAGATTTTATGCAGTTTGATGCTTTCATAGCAGTGGACAAAATGTGCTTTGTTGTGTTTGCTACTTTTCATAGTCATTTTGGAGGCTTTAAAATGCAGTTTGTTGAAATATAATTGCAAGAGCGTGTAGTATGCATCAGAAGCTATAAGATTTCATATTAAACTCAATTTTGTCCACCCGTGGACTTGCATTTTGAAATGTTATAACTCGTGTAAAGCTGGCCACGTAGATATGCTCAACATCTATGACTGTGTGCACTATTCTAGGCCAAGATTTTACTATTTTACCATGGTAAAATATTGGCACTATTCTGATGAACAGTCAATTGTGGTCCATTGATGAATAAAAGTTTACCCAGAATTTTATCACAGTTAAATCTGAACAACCGATTTTCGTTGATTATCTCCCAATTCACTTGTGTTGTAATCTTAAAATGGCAGAAAGGTATAGATTGGAATTTTAGCTAAAGGAAACACTCCATTTTCACCTATGAGTATATCCTGATAAAGTTGTGGCTGGTCTAGTACTTTGTACTTAACCCTTAGCTGGTACGCTATGAAAATAAAACATAATTGGTGCAGGAGGAGAGACCGCGTAAATTTAAAACAATTACTGTTAACAATCCTGACAGCATAATTGTTAAACTGTTTCACTGTATTAAAAAGTTCACTAATAAACACCTTTTGACTTAAATAACTTTATAATATTGGGAAAAAAGTAGTTATTTGTTTAATTTGGAAAACTGAATATTTTTGTGTAATATAAACAGGCAGTCTTTCTCTGCACAAATTCAATACACTTTTTTTCGACAAATTGCACACTGACACTTGTAACAAGGGTATGCTGTTTTCCTTTTCAGTTTCAGGTGGCACAGAGTACATGTTTTTCATTTTCATAAACCTCTTCTTCAGCCACATCTTTCTCTGGAATTTTGTCAGGGAGCCTCAAAATACTTCTTATTTTGAGTTTCAATTCTTGGAGTAAACTGTGTGAAAGTGTTCCTCTAATGTGAGTCTCTGGGGGAAACTGGAGAACCCGGAGAGAACCCACCCATACGCTGCTTTGTCCACCACAAATCTCACATGGGGTCATTTGGGATCGAACCCAGGCTGTCTAGTTGAGAGGCAAGTAGTCTAACCACTCGGCCATGGCACGGTCCCATTTCATTGGGAATGATAATTACCATATATCTTGGGATTTGGGATTGTTACCAGTATGTTTAGCTGGAAGATGAATTAAAATGTTGTGCGCTCTGGTTCAAACATTTTGTGGTGGGGGTGTTTTGTTCCAAAGAAAACTTTTTTTTCGTAGGAAAGTTGCAACATTACTTTGTATACTTTCTGACTCATCACATTCCTCGATTTCTGAATCTGAACTATGATCACTTTCCATTGCAAAATTATATATTTTCTATGTTTACTGTGAATGTATTTGGGATATATGTACTGTTAAACGATGAGTCATCTTGTATTATTACTAGGCCCAGATTTTTAACTTTTTATAAATGCACTTTTAGCCTTTTATTAACCTCTTTAGGTTTTTAAATAATTTTCCTAACTTTCTCTGTCTGACAGTATTCCTAGCCTCTTATTTTTTTTTCAGGATTTAAAACAATTTTCCTACCTAGTGAAGGAAGTTGATGACAAACACCCTTTATAACATAATACGGATAAAAATATGAAAACTCTTTTACTTCATAGAAGCATGCTATTAATATTTACTTTAATTTAAGGTAATTTATTACACAGTATACTCATGCTCGAACATTTTAACTAAAAATTTAGCTTGTATTTCTAATATATAGCACTCATTTGAAACAAACTTAACATTTTAGTACATTTGCTGAACACAGCTAGCCACATTTGCAAATTTTCTGTTATTTTTTAATATATTCCTAGAGGGAGATGAAGATCTCTCAATATCGCAGATGTCGCTGGTGTATATTTTATACTCGC
This sequence comes from Hymenopus coronatus, assembly GCA_030762935.1. Lineage (NCBI taxonomy): Eukaryota > Metazoa > Arthropoda > Insecta > Mantodea > Hymenopodidae > Hymenopus > Hymenopus coronatus. Next base: position 58,338,903 of record CM060900.1, read on the forward strand.
AATTTTTATACCAAGATAAAAACCGTAGTTAATTCTTTCCTTAGGTAACATTCAAAACAAAACTAAACAAATTGTTAAAAAAAAATTGTAATTAAAATGCATTGAAGAAAAACTTTATACATTTTCTACTGAGGTTAAATATAAATACATAAAACTTAAGTTTAGCGAGTTTAAGTCTTAATGTTCCATTTAGCTTTTTTTTTTATTTTAGATTAAATAAGATTCACACATTAGCAGCAAAACAGCTTGAAACATTAAAGTACTTTGAAACCTTCTAACTTACAGTGGAAAAAATAGGTAAAAATCTAGGTGCTAGTTATTATGTAACCAGTTTATACCATGGATCATATGCGGACCTACTTTGTTTTTTAGTTACGAGAATACTCGAGTCGCCTCGTTTGTGAGCACTCGTTCTTGATACATGAGATTCTCGTTGCCACACTCTCAAGAAGTGGCGTGGCTTACAAGTAACAAGCAAGAGAGGCACAGGTTTTGACCACCTCTGACTGCTTCCTTCATGGTACCTCAGAGTTTATCATCTAATTTGTTACATTCACATGACTTTCTCAACCTCATTTATTTGTATATCTCCTGTGCAACATATTGTTACAAAACTTTTATTTCACTAAATACTTCAGGTTAATTGAAACATAATTGGGTTTTTAAGGATCTAAATGTTTTTGTGTAGAAGATTTTGTATATTTTCTTTGTTTTACTCATTATACAAAATGCCTTCAGAACAAAGGAAACTTCACAGCTATTCCCAGAAAATTAAAGATATATGTTTTACTGAGTTTGTCATGCAAATATATTAAATATTTGGTACTTTAATCCAAATCTTTAAGAGCCATTTTTAAAAGGAATAAAAACATAGAATTGTTTCACTTGTATAGAGTAGTTTAAGGTGAAGGAATTCTATTGAAAATTTTTGTCACATCTTTGGAAGTTACTAAACCTAAAAGCCTATTTGGTATTTATCAGACATATTTGTTTTTTTAGGTATGCTATGCATGCACACAACCAATCACACATTCTTCTGCACTTGCACACATCATTAACTTACTGGATTCTCGTACATGAGCAGTTAATGTATTCTAACATTGCTGAACTAATTTCACTAAATTCGTTATTTGCTCCTCTTATTTCTGTTTTGTTCCTGAATCTATGCTTCAACTAATATATTATATGTAACACTGTGCTGTGTGAATTTTTGTTATGTCTTCAGTCAGGATATTTGAGGCACCTGTCACACAAAGAGTCTTAAAGCATTAACCTTTAACTGGTATTATGCAGTCTTCTGGACACTGGTGTATTGTTATGTCATATATTTTCGCGTTTTATTAAGATATACACATCTGCACCCTACTACCTTCTTATCAGTGAATATGCAGTCTGTGTAGAAAGTGGACATGTTATGCTTGTTTGCATTGTTGAGTTATATCTTCTGGAACTCAAGAAACGGTCTCTCAAACATCTAGTACGGGTTATTTATTTCCAACAAAGTAAATATTTGTAATTATTCATATTTTTTAATTGTCAGTTTAAATTATTGAGGAAAATAATGCATAATATCCCTATTATTAAATAAATATACTAAAATGTGTATATTATATATTACTTAATATTTAATTAACAGTATATTTATAAATACAAATTTTCGCTGTAAATTAAATGCATATACATGAATATGTTAAGAATAAACAAGCATCTGCAATATAACAAATATAGCTGGTACTAGCACATAGGGGACTTTTCTCCATTCATTTACACCAAATTTCGGAAAACCGGGGCCCATTGTTCCATGAAAGCAGATGATCCCAGACTTAGTGAATTCATAACTCAGACTTAGCGGAGTTAGAAGACTAACATTCTTGACAGTGATGAAGACATAGCTGATGAAATTCCTATACTTTGTATTACTATGTATAAACATGTTCACATTACAATCAAAAATAGAATTATTTCTTGCAACATAAAAGTCTTAGGAGTAATAAAATATATTCACATGAATTTGTAATAAAATTGGAGACCACGTACACATCTGCAGATTCTGTGATGCTACATTTCATTTTTAACCCTTTCCCTGGTGTGGTTATTTAAATATCATCTCTATTCTGGTAGGCTATTTAAATCTTAAATCATTTAAACAGATGAAATAATATAACTCACAGGAGTAATTATGCAAGTTTCCATGCATTGCACTGCAGTCCTGCTATTAACATGTCTTATGAGTCTTGCAAGAATCAAGACTCCATATGTTTGTTGGTCAACCTCTCTCATGCTGGCTATGCATTCAACGGCATCTACTGGTAGCGAGAAACGAGTGAGACTGAAAGCGAATTTGACTGGCTTTAGAAGCAGTTTATGACACATCAGTGGAAAAACGGCATATTTCATATAATTCATAATGACTCCCTCCATTATGTAATGTAACCATACCTCTAATACCAAAGGTTGCGAGTTCAAACCCGGTGGAGGATGATTTGATTTCTTTAGATGTAAAAAACCCTTTGTGTGGTTTCCTTGGGAAGGAAAGTAGAGCCATTGGTTCAATGTAATGTTTATTTTCATGTAAAGGAAAGAAAAGTCATTGGGCTAAATTCTGTCGTTTTCATGTCTGCAAGTCCTAATTTTGTCCAATGGTGCCATCTATGGGGGGTGAGTTGATCCCTTATCACCATGTGTGCGTACAGTGGCTAACTTTGAACTAGAAATTCCATTGATCTTCCCATACACTGGCATGGCATGATGGAACTTGAATAAATCCTACAGTAGAAATCTTAAAAAGAATGTTCTTTGCTGCATGGTTTGTTACTTGGGCAGTGTCAATGGTTCTGTGCTATGTTTGAAGATTTGTTATAATATGGACATAGAATAAAAATAATAATAATAATAACAACAACATTAACAACTTATTTCATAAACAAAATGTGACTTTAAATGGCATTATTCAAAAGAAAAAGAGAGAAAGCTGCTTTCAGCCCTTTTGAATTGGTATTATTGAGAGAAAATGGGGTGCACTACTATTAATCAGTTAATGGTGCTATCTGCTAGTTATACTTTATATTAATTCCATCCTTGTAAGTGTAAGTGTGTGTTTTTTGTGGAGTATGCCTTTTGTTTTATGACTAATGTTCAAAATATTTACTATGTATTTTCTTTTACTTTCAGGTTTGTGCTACAGAAAGTGAACAAAGAAGAGATAAAGGGCCTTAGTCACAACATAACATTGACAGTACCATTATTATTAGTGTGGTTGAGGAGGTGCAGTTTGTAGCTGGCATTCTAGTTATTGCTTATAGCGGTGGGCATTTTCATTAGAAGGTACATTCATAGTCAAAGCGAAGAAATGCAAAATGTGTTATATAAATGATGGATGGGAACTCGGTTATAGTGAAAACCTATTGCTGAACCTTGGCATTATGAAAGTGGCCCCTGTTGATATGAAAGCACATAATCTCAGTAGAAAGTGATGAATAGGATTTATCTCACTGAATTACCTTAGCGGTATGGAGTGACAAGAAAGGGGAAGAAAGAAAGGGGAAAAAAAAAAGATGTTTGTGTGACTGGAACAGCTTTAAGCACAGGAGTGATGAGATCTGAAATCTGGCCAAAAATACTGTGGTATGTAATTTATAAGATCATTTGCATATTTTCTGCCCATACTACTATTTAAAAGAAAGTACTAATTTAATTAAAACATTTATGGGAATGCACAGTAAAGTAACTAATCAAATAGGAGTAAAAATATAGATTACACTCAAACTTGAATGCTTGTTGATGGGACATGAATGTATATTTATTTTCATTTTTTTTATAAATGTTTTCTAAAGAGATGATTATTAATATGAACAGGCATTTCCTAGGTGTATGAGGTGTGCGATGATATTACTGGTTCATTAACAGCATGATTTCATTATAAATGTGACAGACAATGTGTTGCATCTTAAGAATATTTTGGTTGCTGTTAAATAATTGAAATTAACCTTTGAAGCAAAACTAATAAGTTGTTAACCACTAGGAATTGTGACAATATTTAATAACACTTCACAAATTGTTGTTTCTTGTGTAATGATAGCTTTAACAAACATAAAAAGAAAATTGAAACATAATAAAAGATATTTTAAGTATGGTTGAATCTAAATAATCTTAAAGGTTTGTTTAAATAAGCTTATAGTTCGTTCTAATGATATGTGAAATGGTACATCAAATAATATCCTTTTGTTAACTTTCTTTACATGTAAACAAAGCACATACAACTGAAGCATCTAACATGATTAAAAACTGTGCCTATAACAACTTTGAAGCTGGATTGCATGGAATGCAACTTGCATAATAATACTCCCTTGCTGTTATGTAACATAAAGCAATATGCTACCTACAGTTCCAAATAGTGATATCTGTTTATAGAGAGTAAGAACTTTACAATTTAAGTAAGGACAGTTTTTGATACATGCCACTGAGGTATTAGTTTGACGTGTGTTTTTAAGTTATGTTCCCATTTAAAATATGCATGTCCTTTGCAATGTAAACTATCCAGCAACCATGTGGCTAACGTGTGTATTGTCAAAGTGGTGATGTTTTGCCACTTTGTTCTTTTCTTGCTTCCCGTTGTTATATGTTAGATATTTGTTATTTTTAATTTGTAAATTACAAAGAAAGTTTTGGAAAGCTGGAAATGAATGCCATTAGAAGATCAAAGTAAACTTTGTTTGAATATATTATAACAAATGTCTTTATTGACTTAAAAATTGGTTATAAAAATTCACCGCTGCAATCAATTTGCTCGATATATAGACAGTTGATAGCTTTTTCATGTTAGTGCTTGCACACCACTATATGCTAATATTCCAGTCTTAACCGAACTCGCAACACAATGCTCATTACTTACGCACTTCCAATTATCCCTTTCTCTAGTTATAAATGACGTCAGAAAACTTTCAGTATAAATGTGGAATACAAAGTTTTTAGACGATTCTAGCGTGTACCAACTGAGGTATTGTTTCCAAGGCTTCTGGTTACCGACACATCGCAACATTCCAAGGTTCACCAACTCGCATACCAATGTGATTATGAGAGCAGCCACACACTAATGGCATTGTTAAACTGCTCTTTTCTCAGGGTCATTTCGACTAGTGCCATCATAGCAGGCTAGATAGTCCAAATATAGTGTGGTGTGTGTGAGAGAGAGAGACACACTCCTTTTAGCTACCCAGTATTTGGCGACAATATTAAGATGCATCTCCAAAGCTTGGCATGATTCTAGATGTCCCATATTCATAATTCCTTCTTTGGTACATAGGCAGTTTGGTGAGGTTGAAAGGTCAATCCAATAGAGATGGTTATTCAGACAATCATGTCCACTTATGAGATGAAAGTTAGTAATAGCTGATTTCCTTCGTAATTTTGGAATTAAATTAGGATTTTGTACACAATGTAACCACTTTAAATTTTTATTTTCTGGTGTTATTTTATTTATATAATTTGTATTTTTTTTGTTTTTACAATGCGTTTGATTCATAAGGAAATTTATAATAGTTTTTTGTTTAATTTGGGTTCCTTTATTTGACAAAAAATTTGCTTTTTCAGTACCATCCACTCCACAATGAGATGGAATCCATTGTAATACAACTTTTTTCTCCAGTTTATTAATTTGATTAATCATCTTCTGGATTTATTTAATTTTTTCCATTTTAGGTAGTCTTACTATTGCTGGTATAGGCAGGCTTCAGACAGTATCAATCTACAACTCAACAAACAATTAAACTCGACCAAGAAATCAAAGATAACTTAAACAAGAAGTAGTATTAGCTGTCTTTGTAGATTTCAAAAGTGCTTATTCAGTTTGGCGAATAAAGTTATTAGATAAAATGCATAAACTAGGCATAAACAACAACATGCATTGTTTTATAATTGTTTAATTCAGCGCTTTTTTGGTACTAGATGTGGAGAAACTATATCAAAATTCAAACAGTCAAAAAGAGGTCTTCCTCTAAGTTCTGTCTCCAACACTATCCTGTTCAACCTGATGATAAATGACCTACCAAAAAAATCAAAAGAATCTCACAATATCAACTGTGCCCTTTTTGCTGATCTAGCAATTTGAACTTCACTGAAAAGAAAATATCACTCCCAGTTTGCCTCACAAATGAATGATGCACTTTGTAAGTTATCTAGCCAGTATAAAGAAAATAATATGGGAGTTAACACAGAGAAAACAAACTATCAAATATTCTCGCTCTCTCATAAGACACCAACAGGCTCATTGTATTGGACAAAGCTCCAATCACCCAAACTGAGGCTTCTAAATATTTAGGGGTAACATTTGACAATAAGCTAACATGGAAACATCATGTATTGATAGTAACAGAGAAAGCCAGCAGAAGACTTTCCATTTTGAAAAAGATAGCTGGAAGTAAATGGGGATGTCCTAGATAAGTATTGAATACTACTAATAAAGCCCATATCAAACCAATTATTTCAGCAAACAAATCAAATTTAGATGAAGTAGAGAAAGTTCAAAACCAAGCATTACACATTATTACAGGTGCTCTTTCATCTACTCCCATATCAGTTCTGCAAGGATTTACACACAACATCATATTACAGTCAGACAGAATTCATGAAAAGTTGAAAAGACTACCTAATATAGACTACTGGAGAAACTATTCAGATACTCCTAGAAACTTAGAAACCCAACAAGGTTTTATGTAAAAAGTTAAAGCTCTACAAAATCAATACAGTGTATCATTGAACATTTATAATATAGAAAAGCTATCCCCTTTGCCTTATCCTGTCAATAGAATTAAAATTGATTGTAACACAGAATTAATGAAGCAAATTAGCAAAGAAGATGCAAACCCAATTCAACTAAAACAAGTTGCCTTAGAAACTATGTACAAGTTCCTAGAAAATGAGTGGATCTAAAATTGGACATAATTTTAATGATACAGCAGGTGCTGGAATATACAGCAAATTATTTTGCTCTTGCATATATCTTGGTCTAAACTCAACCCATTTTGACAGTGAACTTGAGGCAATCAATTCTACATTGAAACAGCTTTCCTACCACATTAATCTCAATAAGGCAGTCATCTTTAGTGATTCAAAATCTGCATTACAAGCCATTTGTACCAATATATGCACAACAAAAAGAACAGCTGAAATCTACCAAAGTATTAAACACCTACAATCTCTTTACAAATTAATAGTTTTACAGTGGATTCCCTCACACTGTGGAATCCTTGTTAGTGAAAAGGCAGATGCCTTAGCAAAAAGAGGCACAACAATTCACCAAATTAAAAACTCATCTTTATCATTTCACTCATCAAAACCAAAAATACAGAAAACCATCCAACAAAAAACACTTGACAGTTTAAATCAAGAGAGTATAAATAATAGAAAATCTTGTTGAACAAAGCAACAATAATTCGAGAATGTCCATGATCAAAAGCTGTGCTCTATTTCGATTACATACAGGACATGTTTGTTTGGCTGCCCAGCTAGATAAACTAAATATCCTTCCAACTCCAAATACGAAGGCCGTTCAGAAAGTAGCCTCCGGTTGATTGCAAGAAATTCACCAAGTTAAATAAAAATATTTTAATATATACATCTTACAACTACATCTTTGCACTATTTTTCTACATAGTTTCCATAACGATTGAGGCACTTATCGTATCTGTTCACAAGCTTTGAAATTCCTTCTGCATGCATAAAAATCACCCGCTTGTGCCTGGAGCCAGCCTGTGACCGCATCTTTGAGCTCTTCGTCGTCATCAAACCGCTGGGACCTGAGCCATTTCTTCATATGCATGAAGAGGTGATAATCGCTTGGCGCCAGATCTGGGCTGTAAGGTGGATGGTTGACAACGTCCCACTTGAAGGACTCAAGAAGGGCTGTTGTTCTGCGAGCAGAGTGAGGACGGGCGTTATCGCGCAAAAAAACAATACCGGAAGTCAGCATACCACGGCGTTTGTTCTGTATAGCCCGTCGTAATTGTTTTAGTGTTTCACAGTACACGTCTTGATTAATGGTCGTCCCACGTTCCATGAATTCAACCAACAACACCCCTTTTGCATCCCAAAACACCGTTGCCATCAATTTTCGGGTAGAAAAATCTTGCCGGGCTTTTATTGGTTTGGTAGGCGAATTTGAATGTGCCCACATCTTTGATTGTTCTTTTGCCTCAGGGTTCACGTACTTAATCCAGGTTTCGTCCCCGGTCACGATTCTGTTTAACAATGGTTCACCTTCGGCCTCATAACGTGACAGAAAGTCTAATGCAGAGGCCATTCTTTGAGTTTTGTGGTGGTCGGTAAGAATTTTGGGCACCCATCGTGCACAGAACTTACGGTAACCCAATCTTGCTGTCACTATCTCGTACAAGAGAGTCTTAGAAATCTGTGGAAAATCAGTAGACAACTCCGACATTGTGAAACGTCGGTTTTCACGAACTTTTGCATCAACTGTCTGAACGAGTTTGTCCGTGACCAATGATGGTCTACCACTCCTCTCTTCATCATGAACGTTTTCTCGTCCACTTTTAAATAAACGTACCAATTCACGGACCACTCCTTCACTCATAACTCTTGGTCCGTACACGGCACAAAGCTCACAATGAATAGCTAATGCAGAATATCCTTTGGCTGTAAAAACCTTATAACAGCACGCACTTCACATTTGGCGGGGTTTTCTATTGCAGTACACATTTCAAACGGCCACAAACACTAAACTAGCGCAGGTACGACATTCACTCGACCACGGCTTGATGCCGACTGACCTGCTGAGTGCGGGAATGCACAGATGGCGTCGCTACTCCCCCCACTACCCGCTACCCGCACTGTGACCGATCGGAGGTTACTTTCTGAACGGCCCTCGTAGTATACTTTGTAGGGAAGAATATCCCAAATGAATATAAAGTGTCAAAATTTAACAACTCAAATCTCTCATTGGCTACTGGGAAGCAAGAAGGCAAATGGAAGAACTCTAATATGCTGAGCATTAGCAACCAACTATTAAATAACTCAGAAGTTTGAGACAAGTAAGGTAGTTCAGGTATAATAGTTGGAATAGTGACACTCAGCATAAGTTTGTAACCATGTGGCGGTAGTGCTCATGAATTTTGAAATACTGCCATATGATTACGAACTTCTGCTGAGAACACCAGGTGCAGACCACAGAGCACAAATCCCAGCCATTAGTCAGACCTCACTGAAGAAGAGGGCAAATGCCCTTGAAACATATGTCTTGAAAGCTTAATTTTAAGTGAGGTGGGTGTCACTATTCAGACTCATTTTCAACTATTATACAACCAACTATTGCTTGTATAGCAGCCTGTGCATCTGAAAGAATAACTACATTTTTGCATTGATGCCGCCAGGAAAATAAATTTTGTAGCTCCTATTTCTCCATCAAAATTTGTGGTATTTTTTTCAACATTTCTATAAAAGGAAAACAACTGGCATATACCACCTGCTCCAGCCCCATCATTGGTATCACAGAGGGAACCATCTGTGTATACATGTGTCTATTCTTAAGTTGGATAATTAAGATTTAAGGTTTCTAGTTAAAGGGCTTTAGCTGTAACAGAACTAACATTTTTTTTAGTACATATTTTAAATTTAGCTGGTGCTCAATTATAATAGTAGGGTTAATGCAAGTGATGAGATTTTCTCTTTGAGTTAGTATTTCTAATTTTTTTTTCCAATTTACTGACTTGTTGTATGAATCCAGATTGTGTTTTTAAATGAAATATAACATTTGAATTATTATTCCTTTTATTGAAATTTGGAGATCTTATCATTTTTTCATACTGTAAAATAGTTTGGGCTTCAAGTTCTAAATTCAGTGCTTTGTTAGAAGTAGCTGTCTGCAGTACTTCTATTGGGATTGTTTTAATTGCCCCAGTTATTACTTTAAGTACTAGATTTCATGTACATTTTAGTTTTATTTTATGGCATTAGAGAGTTCTATGCCAAATATTTTTAGTAAAAGATTGCAAAAGCTAACTTCTATAAACATTTTAAAACTTCAAAATGGCTTCCTAATTAAATTCCAAAATTACCATAGGATTGGCACAGAATCTTTGTATTAAAAATTTAGAGATCTAGCGTAGCATGTTATGTTTTACTCCAATATTTTGTAATTTTTTAATTAGATTGTATATCCAAATAGAATCATACACTGATTTAAAGTCTACAAATATGGCAAGTTTGTTCTTTTATTAAATGCTTCTTTTATCCCTTGACTTAATAGAATCACCTGTTCATTTGGAGGATGACTTTTTCTAAAGCCAGCCTGAGATGAGAAGAAATTATTGGATTCTAAGTATTAGTTAAGCCTTGCTAATATTCATTCAATGACTTTTGCTATATGCCTGTTTAGTGATATGGGTCTATAGTTTATCATATGTGCAGCATTTTTTCCTGGTTTTAGAATTGGAATGATAATCACTTTTTTCCAATCTGTTGAGACAGAAGTTTTTCAAATATGATTATAGAAATTTAATAAATATTCTTAGCTTTAAGGCCAAAACGCTGTAGAAATTCAGGGTGAATTTTATCTGGTCCGGGTGTTTTCCTTGCTATAAGATGTTTGAGCACTACATTGAGTTCTGTTAAATTGTACTACCCTTCAGGGTAGATTCTGGATGTGGTACACATCGTCATCTATCTTTCACCACAATGTATGGCCCTTGATATAGTTTTTGAAGCTTGTGACAGCATTCCTTGGTCTGGATAGGGTGATATAGCCACACCAGACCACCTTGCTGGAAACCGTAGCTGTTGGCCTGCCAGTCATAACACCTCTTCATCTCATCGCTTGCTACCTGTATGTTTTGATGGGCCACCTCATGCATGTCATGAAGTTAGTCTACGAGATGCTCCGTGTAGTTGACTGCTGGCTGTTCTGCCCCAGGAGGATTTCCAAACATCAGGCTGGCATTAGAAAGTTCTATGCCAATTATTTTTAGTAAAAAAGCTAACATCTATAAACATTTAGCTGTAGCATCAGTGTAACCTAGTCTACATAAAATATTTAGTCATAGCTGAGCAGCAGCTGCATTATGAAATAGGTACACATTAAGTTTTGCATAATAACTGGGTGCAAAAGAAACTAAATGCCAATTTCCAGGTTAATTATGAGAAATTAGATTAAATTATGAGAATTAACTATCTGTTCGGGCACTTGTGATAAATATTTACTATAACAATCCTGAGAAAGCTGCTATTAATGTTTAATCAGAAATGCTTGTTTCCAAAATATGGTTTAAAGTGTGGGTAAATTATATGTGCAAGAAATGAAAGACACTTATTTTAATGTATCACTGAAATTATATGCAATAGAGCTGAGATTATAACCTGAAGTACAGCTGCCTTTATTTTTTAGGACAAATACTGCCTTTGCAATCTGTTCAGATTCTTCTTGATATCCACTGCTGTGCAGCATTCCTGTGCAGTGTTTATTACTTCTGCAATTCTTTTGCATGTTTCTTGTTTTTGTGATCTGTATGCATTGTATTGTACAGGAATTTGCAACATTTTAACTGTATTAATAATTCAGCATATTTATTTTGTTCTATGTTGCTTCAGTAGTTCATAGTGTTTTATATAAAGTAGCCAACTTTCCATTCATTTTATCACAGAAGCTTTATAACAGAAAGCTCTTATAATACAAGGACCTTTAGACGTCAATATTCTATAAAAGATATTTTAAATAAGCTCTTTGTCGCAGATGCTTTACAGTGTAATGTCTGCCTAAGAAAGGAGGTGATATAAAAAAAGTCATATAATTGGGAAACAAATTCAGAAGAGCCTCATTAAAGAATCAAATTATTAAAATTGCCATACTTTCAAGAGCAGGTATTGAGCTTTAAAATGTGAAGAATGTATGACTCGTCAAATGTTTTAGGTGGTGTCTCATTTCTGTATAAATGTTAATTTTTGAGCTAAGTGTTTTCTAATTTTTTGGTGTAATGTGAGCAAGTTTTTTTAAACCCTTTTAGCGTCAATCACAATCTAATCGTAATAGGAAAATTCTGCGAAAGTTGCCAATCACGATCTAATCATGATGCCGTTTTAATATGTTTTAACACTTTCCAGTAGGAAAGTGATGTACTTCCTACATCATAGCCATAGAGAATGGTTCTCTGGAGCATTTCAGGACCTTCACTCCAAAGCTCCAAATTTAATTTCTCTTGCTGGTGTTTATGTATGCTGGTTGAAACATAGCGTCGTCTAGCCGAAGTTTATGAACCGAAGAGAAAATAAGAGCTGCACCTCACGATGTATTAGAAAAAACCAAGTGATTTTGAATATTCAGATATTGAAGAAAGCATTTCTAATATTGAACTAAGAGAGGAAGATATACATTCTAGCTTCAGCGATGAAAATGCATCCGATAACAACAGACCTCATACACATGCAAATAGTCGATATACTTATCGAAATGGATTTACAGAGGTGTAACCAGATGATGAATGCAGTGTGAATCAACCATTCAGCTATGCAATAATACAAGTGCTAAATTGTACAGTAATCCACATTACATTTGTATCCTATTGCTTTATGACATTTTCATTAATAGTGGTATATTTTTTTTTTTGGGGTAGTGTTTAGTGCCTACTTTAACTACTTATGGCACCGCAGGCTGTGACACTGATGATACATGAATAAAGATAGAGCACCGGTGGAATGCGATGGCGGGGGAAACTGGAGAACCTGGAGAAAACCCGCCCCAGTGCCGCTTTGTCCACCACAGATCTCACATGCAGTCGCTTGGGATCGAACCCGGGCCATCTAGGTGAGAGGCGAGTGGTCTAACCACTTGATCATGGCACGGCCCTAATAGTGGTATCATGCTTATGTTGTGGGTTTTTGGTGATTTTTTTTTCCCAGTTTCAGGTTATGTGAATTATTTTTTGTATTTAAAAAAAATGAAACACCAGACCATAACAGGATGCTGTTTTAGTAAAGAAATATCTGTACTTTCATTTAATTAACCCAAACTTTCTGTGTAGTAAGCTTTTGTATGCCTAATTATTGATTATTTTGGGATTTTTAATTTTATTTTCAAATTTTTATTTTCTTTTTAATGTTTTAAAGAAAATGGTAAGAATTCTCATCCATATAATGCATATTATACAGTAGACAAAAAGGTTTACTAAAATGAAAAAAAATATTCAGCTCTCTATGTCATTTGGTATTCATTTTATTACTAATAATTTAAAACCCTGCATTCTCCGTTAAAATTAATTGACCTTTTTCAGACAGTATTTTGCTATTTGGGCTGGCACTAAAAGGGTCAATGTTGCAGTCATGTTTAAAAAAAAGTGTTAGTATTTACCACACATTCAAAGTTCAAGAATTCAAATTATATCAACATACATTTTATTTTTTCTGCACAGAGCAACAACATGTTTAATATGCTATCAAAATAATTTCATATGCATGTTAAAAGGCTTAACAGATCTCATAGGCTACTGTAAGACAAGCAGAAGAAATTCTGTTCAGGAGATCTTTGATAACCATGATTATGACTTTAGAGTCGATAAGGTTTAACTTGTCGGGTTTGTCTTTGTGGTAGACCACCTATATTTGTGTCCAGAGGGTTGAAGGAACTGCAACAGCCACAGAAGTTTCTTGTTTTACTGTTAGCAGAATCTTAAATGAACAGAGAAGAGCTCAAGAAAAGGAGCTGTTTTTATATACTCTAGGCAAGAAATACCCTAACAGAACTCGCCCAAAACAATAATTGATTCATTCAACGCTGCTGCAATATAGTAAATATTTAGTAATTATATCACAATAATTTTCTACCTAGCTTAAAAGATATCAGTCAGTCTTGAGACCTTGAGCAGAGTGGACATGCCCGAATGTGCCAGGTAGTTGCAGTTATAAACAAGTAGCGGCCTTGGGGGGTGGATTTAGTAGTATACTGGGTGAGGATCGGAATGTGGTTGGGTAGGCACTTGCGGGTAGCAGGTAATGAAAGGCAGAAAAAGCGAACTTGACTTCCAAGTGTTATTTTATGGTTTGTTTTATTAACACTGCTTGTGATAGGAGGAATTGAATGAACCTAGGGTTTGTGGCTGATGATCGCTGTGGGAGCTGCAACAAAGCATTGAGGACTAGACTTGTGTGCAGCAGCTGCGCGAGGTATCATTTTGGCTGCCAAAACCTAAGAGGGATAAGAACATTGAGGAAAACTGGGGGTATAAGGACTGCAGGGGAGCTGAGACAGTTATCAAAAAGAACAAATAAAGAATGATGTTGCAAATTTAAAATTAAAACCTTATAAGATAACCATAATTCAGGAACTGCAATAGTATGAGACTGTGAGTAGAGTAAATTTCTGCAATTGGGTGTTGGATAAAGTTAATGATATCTATCAACTCCAAGTTCAATTTTTTCACAGACAAAGCATGGTTTTCTATAAATAGCCATGTATCAATACAAAACAACAGATACACAGAAAAACGTGATATTGTACACAAAATGCCATTGCTCGACCAAAAAATTGGTGCTTTGTGTGCTGTGAATGCCTGCTGAATTATAGAGCTTATATTCTTTGAGAATAGAGTTAATGGACAATGAAACCATTTATGGAATATGTGTGTGACATTGAATGTACACAGGCATAAGAATTAATGCGTAAAAATGGAAATTTTCTTAATAGGTGCATGGCAGCACAAGGACATCATTTCCAACACCTTCTGTGATGAAGGTATGTGGTTATATGCATGTAAATCTATGCGCTTGAGTTCAGGTTCTGTGAACATTCAGCTCGGCTGGTAGCAGCATGCAGTCCTAGGGCAGCACGGGGTGCAAAACGACTGGCCAGGAGTCAGAAATGGCAATGTATAAGGATTTAATTGTGTTAGAAATGTGTAAGTTCCTCTATATCCTCTTAATGTTGATATTGGGAAGACTGATTGTTCAATTTCTCTGAGCTGTAAGTACTACCTGAGATCTGAGGATTTATGCATGTGTGCATATGCATGCTTTTTATTATCAAGATTTTCTCAAAAATGCTCATAATGATTGTGATTAAAATGCAATATACCTGGTCATTTACATGACAAAATGTATAGGATGTTGAATTTTCTGGGGTTAGCCTGTAAAGCGTGCTTCATTTGTAAGGGGTTTCGCAATTGCTAAAGTTTTATCTTGAAAATAACTAATTTATTTTCAGTTTTTGGTCCTAAAGTCCAATTTTTAACAATATTTTGTAGGTATTTTTTTTTCCTTGACATTTCTTATAATGGGTAAAGCACAAAAGATAGACATATACTAATTACCCAAAGACTGTAGATCTCTAAAGCACACATTTATGTAAATAATATATTTTGTGGCAACAACTATTTTTGAGATATTCATTATTGGCATAAAGTTTTATTCAGTCTTTAAGGTGGTGTTGCTTCGGTTGTTTCTTGTGATATAATATGGAATTTCAAAGCTAGTATATAGGTGACACTTTTAAACATTTGGCTCACTTAATTTTCCTATATTCCTACTGGTTAAAGATCTCGGTATTGCTTCAGCCTACTGTCCCTCTTATACCTACATGCCCTGGTAATTTGGAGGTAGCATGTCTGCCTCACATTTAAGAGGACATGAGTTTCAAACTCACTTAGGGCGAGTTACCTGGATAAGGCTATTTTTTCGGATTTTCCCTTATATTGAGAAGACAAATGTCTGATAACTTTAAACTCCTGGGACCATGAGGAGATCATTTGATGATAGTTTCACTGATGTCATCACAGAACCATTGTTTAGGAGTACTATGCACTCATTTGTGCACAGCTGCTTGCAATTCCTCATTGTTGCTGAACCTTTTCCATTGCAGTGTGTCCTTCATGCTGTCGAATTGAGCAATCTGGTGAATATGGTGTTTTTTTGTTTTTTTTTATAGTGTTTAATGCTTGCTTTTACTACTTGTGGCACTGCAGGGGATGTCACTGATGTTACATGGAATAAAGATGGAGCACCGGTGGAATGTGATGGGAAACTGGAGAACCTGGAGAAAATCTGCCCCTGTGCCGCTTTCTCTACTGCCAATCTCACATGCTGTCTCTCACTTGGCCATAGCACAGCCCTATGGCACAACAATGAACCCATGAGGTCAACGTTGCAGTATATCAGCGACCGCACATTATTTTGATGGCGATTGTGCACTCCTTTCAACTGCTTTCTCTTTTGCTGAATGTTGCATCTAAGTCATGTCATGAGAGTTGTTCCTTGTGGAAGCCAGTGCATTAGCAATATGCCACAAGTGTCCCAAAAGAGGGAGATCATCTGCTTACCTGCAGTTGGAGCAGCACAAAATTTCTTGGGCTGCTGACTACAAAGGTGTTTCCATTGCATGGCAGTGGTGGCTCATGCCTAAAAAACATAGTGTGCTACATGAAAAAACAGTGCATGCAACTCATCTAGTTTCAGAAAAAGAAGTCCATATGCCTAAGCTTCTTCATGCAGAATTTATCGATCATTCTGATGTTGAAATCCTTCCTGTTTGTGACAAATTTCTTCTCAGTAGATAAAATGGCTAGAGAGGTAAGTTGATCCTGACACATTGTGCTCCTCAGAAAGGTTTCTATTCTCTTCAAAGAGAAGAAATAGCATTTTGGTTCGCAGTTGATTGAGAATTGTTACAATAACTGTCATAACTATTGTCACTTTACTAAAAGTATTTTGCAGATTGTTTTTTAAAATTAACTCCAGGTGCGGAAGCACACCTATTTTTCTGGAGCTTGTTTTTGTCAAGTTCTTTGTATAGAGCATTGACAATCCCTAGTTCTGTTTCAGGAAAAGTTGAGAAAATAACTAAAAATTGTTTGCATCCAATGGTTTTGTAGTATCCTCATGTTCTTTAGAATCAAAGCAGCTGTGCACCTCTAAAATTTGCTAGATTAGTTTCCTTGTGGCACCTTTTTGCAACTTGAATGTTAGATGTCTGAACCTGTTGTGCTATATCATGTGTTCTGCTTCGCATGGCATTGATTGCTTTGACGAAAGATTGGACCACATTTTTTGCCTTCACTGTATCTACCTGTCATCCCTTTAACTGCTTGTATAAATTGTCAACATGTGCCATTATTTTTTGAAAAAATGTAACCTGGAAATTAAATTCTGCATCTTCAAAATTGTGAAGCAAACCATGAGCTTCTTGCATTGTCCTGTCTGATAAAGATGTTTTTAGAACATCAAAGCAATGAATCAGTGATTCTCTGTGCTCATATACAGTGTTTACCATCTTAGATTCAAAATTCCACCTTGAAGATCCTCGAGGAACCATCTGAGCAGCAGTTGCTTCCAGTGCTGCCAAATGCTGGGGAGGTCATGAAAAAAATGCTGGAAAAACTGAAAGACGCAGAAGAATATTCTAGCGGACTGATTTTGAGAAACTGCTTTCTCCATAACCAGATTTAACTGATGTGTGTAGCAATGCACATACTTTGGAAGAGGATAGTGCTCTTTCACCTTGATCTGAATGCCTCCTGTGATGTCCTTATTACAGACTCACCATCATATGTCTACACAGTTATTTTATGGTAATCCTCCTTAAAAATCGTAATCCACTTCTTTCAGAATACAACCTGCAATAGAATTGACAGTCTAATCTGAAAGTTTAAGAAATCCCCAAAACTGTTTGAATAAAACCATTATTTTATATGTAAAAGCTAAAGCCAACTGAATTTGTTCGTTTATATCATAGTTTTATCTTCTGTGGTAGCAACATAAGCAACCTCCTTCACTTCTTTTTCAATTTCTTCATGGCACAATACCATCATACAGTTGAATAGTTCATTCGAGATGTTTTTAGATAACCCTTTGAATACTTTATTGCTTTCAGTATGTTCTTTTGCCGCATTGCTCAGACTGCCTATGAGATTTATAAGACCTAAAAACACTACAGGGTTATCTAATGTTTCAGTCTCATCATGTCCACACAAAGCAAGCTCAAGCGCCCCTCAAAATTTGATGCAGTCTATTATTATTCTGGATAATATGTATCAATTTTTTTCAAATTGTTAGTAATGTCTTTGTGTTGCTTCTTGATATGTTATGCTTAGCTGAGTTGCAATATTTACAACTTCAAGCATTGAGAGGTCAAACAAGTATTTCACATGCTTCTTGCTATTTGAATGTTTTCTTATATAGTCATTAATATGACGTAGATCTTTAACACCAGTCGTAGACCATGAATTGTTACACCCAGAGTGGAGGCAAGGAAAGCAAAAGAGCTTGTTTCTGATTTCACAGTTAATACTTTTATTGGTAAGGTTGTTCAATTATCAAGTTCAAGAAATCGAATATTGTAGATCCAGTCATTGTTATAAATATTTCTGCTGAATTTCTTTGTATAAACAGAATTTTTACTTCCTTTCGATTTCTTTTTAATTTTTAGATTAGGTGTAGGTCGCCCTGCAGTTTCGCTGTTAATCTTTTTATCAAAGTATGTTTTGAAGAGGGAGTTTTCAACAGCTCTGCAACTACATTCATGATGTATTGGTTAAAGCTTTCTTACACATATATGCACTGAATGAAAATGAACTATAATAAACTATGCTTCACACTTGAAAATAAACTGAAAACATACACTGAATAACTTCTGCACAACCGAATACTTTGTCACAATGTGAACCATATGCATCTACTATAAGTGGGGCTTACTTCACATTTGCGGAAGTGCTGAGGTATGAGAATAACAGTCTGTTGCATGTATCAGTTTATAATTATAACAAGCTTAATTAGTTATTACATTAAAATGTAATGCTGAAATACATGTGTAATTAATTTCAACAAGTGTTCAAATTCTGGAGCTGTGTGTTGGCATTGTTTTCTCTGCTGCCAAAGTGTTTATAAGGAAAAGAACTTTCATAATGAGGACATTGTATCTTGTGCGATACCAAAACACGGCATCGAGCAGGTTGAAAACCTTGGGATCTGCAACCGTTAAGGAGGTAAGAGGGGAAGGTTTTACACAAGCGCAGTACCGACCTAAGAGCTTGCAAGCTTCCAGCATGAGAGATTTGCCAATGCATTCCAATTGTGGAGCTTACATGTATACGATTCTTGTATAATTCATTATTAGGTGTGCTCCCTTCCTAATTACTGCCATATTGCATTGTGCTGGTTACATGGTCTTTCAACATGTCTGTTATGTGATTTATAAAAACAGAAAAATTATGTGCTGCAGTACTTCAGCATGCAAGGGCGAATTGCCCCTGTTGAATGGATTGAGTTTTCTTCTCAGGTGTAAGGAAGTGACATGATTTGTTACCAGTCACCACCTTCTCCAAAAAATCTGGATCATATTTGTTCATTTTCAGCAGTCGATGCCAGACTTTAGGTCTGTTCTGCTTCTGGGCTTGTGTCAAATCTCATGGAACCCATTGTACATGAATCTGTTTCATATCCAAATCAACATGGATAATGCTGTGCAGGTTTGCATGGCTGAGCTCTGTCTGCAATTCCAATTCATCAAAAGTTATGTGCCTATTAGTCATAATCAACTCAGACATGAACTCAATGTTCCTTGGAGATTGTGATGTTGACTGATGACCAGTACTCACATGCTTGCTTGCTTGCTTGCTTGCTTGCTTGCTTGCTTGCTTGCTTGCTTGCAGATTCCCTTCTACTGGCAAACCCAGAAATCCAATTGTAAAGTCTTCTATAGGAGCTTCTTGACCACAAACTGAGGTTAATATTCATAGGTATGTGCTATTTTGACTGTTTCCTTTCACAAAAACCATGCAGTCCACTTTGTCCGTGGTAGTCATCTTTCCATCTTGTCCATAGCTTTTTCTACTTGACAACAAACAAGCATCCTTTCACTATACCACAGAATAGAGAGTATACAGAAAGGAAACTCCCCTGTAATCCGTGTGCCAAAATTCAGTGTGCATGCGCGAATTCCACCATACTTGGACCGAGTAAACAGCTATGTTGTTGAAATTACACACTCCATAATATACATTTTATTAATGTAATTAATTGTATATTTTAGCTACTGGGATTATACTCTATTCAATGGTTATATTATACACTGTACAAGTTAGAATATTTGTTGACTCTTAAAGCTTTACTGCTCTTATAATGAGCAGTAGTAAGAGAAAAGGTGGCCTATGGTGCTCAAATTCTAATGCAAAAATAATTCAAATACAATTAATATGGCAAAGAAACATGGAATGTCTGCTGTAAAGTTAGTGATGTGGTTTATCATGTGTTTGCATCAAGCTTCAGTTTTGTTTTTTTGCTCTCTCTCTCTCTCTCTCTCTCTCTCTCCTTCCCCCCCTCTCCCTCTCTCTCTATGATAGGCCTGATTTATTCTGACATCATATTTACTGTCCATTCTGATTCAACATATTAAGCTTTGTTATTATTTTATTAAATAAAGCTTGGCAGCCCATTGAATCACTTGATTATTTACTCCTATCTACATATTTTCCTAACCATAATTTCATGTTGCTACGGTTTGTTTTGTAGATAAGCATAGCAAACAAACAGTCTAAAAAATCTGATGTGTTCCATTCGTATGACTTTTTCTAACTGTTCACAAACAAAATTTTCTTACAAAAGATGATTCTCCTATCTACATCATGCTAAACAAGATAAACATTACCAGAATTTGTCTTAATACTTGATTCTTTGTAAGTAGAAGAGAAATAAGAGAATACACAGGCTAAAGCATTAGTGAAATTTTATAAAAGCCGGTGACTATGGTATTTAAGCTTAGTATCTTCCAAGGATGTGACACGAAGATTTTCAAGAAAATCCCCTCACCCCAACTACCCTTTACATAGAACATTTTTTTCGAAAATTTTGATTTTCTAAAAAATTTTTCCAACGATTTTGATTAAATTACCATATATTTTATTTTATACAAATAAAATTTATATTTTGAATTCTCTGGGAATAGACTCTGAAGAGCTCTTTATTCTGGTTGGGGTTTGCAGAATTTTGCATAACTGTTAAACCGTAAGAGATGTATGAATGTAGATCTTGTTAAAACACAGAGTTTTTGTCATATACATTTTTTTTTTTTATGTAGAGCTGATGGTTTCTAAGATATTCCTTATTAACTAATTAACTTTTCGCCAACGGCACCATAAAAGCAAACCGAACATCAATTGTTTCACATACCGTCCAGCTTTTAAAAGTTTTGACCATCACTTTGGTCTAATGTATTCCCTTATTTCCCATCTACTTACAAGGAAGCAAGTAATAGACCATTTCTGCTAATGTTTATCTTGATTCGCATGGCGCAGATAAAAGAATAATCTTTTATAACAGCAATTTGTTTGTGAAACAAATAGATAACATTATTGTGAATGGCACACATCAGATTTTTATACACTATGTTACTGTCTATCTCTTACGGTTTACCAGTTATACAAAAGCTATATAAAAGTAATCTAGAACAAAGAGGTCTTCAGAGGCCCTTCCCAGAAAATTCAAGTTATACATTTTGTTTGTCATAAAAATATCTTAAACCTGCAACATTTTAATCAAAATCCGTAAGAGACAGATAAAATCTTACTACACAGAGATTGTAGATCCTGTTAAAACCCACAATTTTCTCATGTACATTTTTTATGGTGTTAACCATTTTCGAAATTCCCCCTGTTATTGATTAAAATGCATACGCATTTTCTTTCGTGGAAATTATCGTTCAGATTTTTTCTTTTCCTTTTTCAAGTTCTTGCAAATAGAGTGGGATTTCAAAGCATCACTTTGTTGCTGGCATCGAAAGGATTTGACTATTGTTTATACCTATAACAAAATGCGCAGTTAAAATGTATCTCTATTAACAAGAAACAGAAGAATAAGCAGCCGTGTAAATAATTTGTAGGAGAGCAAGCAGAGAAAGTCATGTGTATGCCATACATGAGATTATTACAACTGTTCTTGCTGTTTTATTTTATGCATTTTAATATGCTTAAAATGGTATGTAATAAACAGCATTCGCTTTGCGTTTACTAGGTCCCAATATGACGTCTAGCGCAGAGTTTGGCTTCAAGCAAATCAAAGGAAGCGCCCTCGAGTTTCCTTTCTGCATACTCTCTATTCTGTGACTATACACTGTGCTCACAACTGCCATCTAGCATGTGTGTGGTGTGCTAGTATCAGATTATCATCTGACAAGATAGATTGAGTGGTATTTTTAAAACAGTGCATTTACAAATAATTTGCGAATGCCCCTCATATGTTATTTTGAAAGCTCTGAGTGGAAAAAGAGGAAATTCACGACATCCTTCAAGGATCTTTCCACTTATGTGAAGCTAGGATTTTGTTTGGCTTGGAAGGTTAACTAACTGAACAGTACACTTCTCATAAAATGTTTTGAAGCATTAGCATTTCTATTGTTGGCCTTTCGTTAACTTGTGGAGGAAACATAAGAAAATGAGAAGCCAGAGACATTCAGAGAGGCCAATCTGGTGTGTGGCTCAGTACATTAAACTTGTAGCCGACCTACTGAAACTTCAACACTTAAAAATGACCCAAAATATCATTAATATAACTTTGAGCCGTGCATTTAAGAAACAGTGCCAGCAAAACTTAAAACCTAAATGAAATCATAGTTTCAATTGAGTGGGATGTTCCCTGTTTGTATAATCCACATGTGGCAATGGGAATGTTTGCAGTGATGCCATTATTTTGGCTTTTGTCCATGTTAATTGCACACTTCTCATAAATAATGGGCCAACTCTTGGATGCGAAAGTGAAGTGCAGTTCACACACAATGTGTGACGGAAATAATGCTGCTACATTGTGCATCAGTTGAAGGCAGGCTGCCAATTAACATTTATAATATATTCCTGTGAGTAGGGCTCTAGGATATACTATTGTTGGGGTAACATCTATTTCTTATTCAAAACTCTGCAACCAGGTAACATTTTTTTTTAATTGAATATTTCTGCTTATTTACAAGTTATATTATACCTCTCAGAATAAATATTATGCTAATGGCATTGTGATAATATATTGTCTATCACTTTTGGGCTATTAAATGCCACATTAAGCCTTAATGGATACAAAAATATTCTTATTCTTGAAAGTATACAATAAAATTCAAAACCAAAAGATGGCGGTAGGTCTAGTATTTCATACACAAACCACCACTGTCAGCAATGCTCTCTTTTGTGAGGCATGGAATGCACAAGATAGTGAAAACAAGTCCAAATTTATGGAGACTTCCTCCCACACATCAAACACCATGTCCCACAACTCATCTACTGTATGGATGAGTGCTCTCAATTAGAGCACAAGACCCATTTTACTCTAGCCCACACATGTTCAATGGGATTCAAAACTGGTGAATGTGGGGGCCAATTGAGCAGCTCAGTGTCTCTTCTGTTCATAAATTATCTTTGAATCTGATTGGCGGCATTTACTAGGTGAATGTCCTGCTGAAACAAAAAATTCTCTTCGGGGAATCGTTCTTTGACTGAAGGATTCATGTTTTTCAAAACATTTTCATAAACATCCACCATAGATCAACCTTGGATGCATTCTGGAGTTCCTGCTCCCTCACATGAAATACACTCCCAACAAGCAATGCTAACACATCCCGACCTGTTAAGTTATCTCACAAAGTGTTCATCTCATCATATCCATTCGGTAAACGTGGACAGGACTATCATTGCTATTTGCGACCTTCACTTCATTGGGGAACATAACATTTATCCAATGAAAGTTCTGATTGATAATATTGTGTGCTAGACAGTACATGATTTGTGCTTCTGTTAAGCATTGCTTCCTCACAGCTTGATAAGACTTTATTCCACACTGTCCAAAGCATGTCCCTACAGTGTATGTGCACCTGTAAAAGTTGGGCATTTTGAGATCAAAGGCGGTTCTAAAAGTGTACAATTCTGCTTGCCTCAACAAGGTGGCATCCTGCTCCTGTGTAGAGATGTGTGGTCATCCAGGATGTCACTGATTGCAACTTCCCCTTGCTGGCAAAATTGTTTATCCATCTTTTAGCCATCTGATTTGTGTAGCTGCCCTCGATGCAGAGTAACTTACATGAATCAGATCAATTGGTTGGTGTATTAGCTGTTGTCTGTTCTACATTTCAAAGGATAATAGCATAAAGGAATGATATGTGTCTTCCATTTTGAAGGATAATGGCATAAAAGAATGTTTCAGCTGGGAAAGAGCTTTCTTATCTACTGGAATTTTGAATATATTCTGCAAGTTGTAATATATCCTTAATGTTCTAATATTTTATTGACACCTTAGGAGTAGGAAAAAAAACAACATAGCTACTGCGAAGGGATTCAAACCTGCAACTTGCTTACATTCAGCCTACAGGCATGTGCATTAACCATGTATGCCATTCCTATTTTGCATTTGCTTACCAAGGCATATTTTTCAACAAACTTCATATTTTAGCTATTATATGCATTGAGTCTTTACTCCGTGGTGTAATGGTTATCATGCTAATTTCATATACCCAAGGTCATGGGTTCAAACCTGGCTAAGGACGATGGATTTTTTCGGGCATAAAAATCCTTAGCATGGCTTCCTTCGGAAAGGAAGTAAAGCCGTTGGTCCCGTGTTGTAGATTTACGACACGCAAAAGAACCTCAAGCCTGATAGAGAGGTCTCTGAGCAAAATTAAGCGGTCTTTCATGCCCAATATAGAATGGGACACTGAGAACCACAGCAGTTAAAGAGTGTCCATAAATAACACTCCATTTGCATTTATTTGAGTCTTTATAGAAGTAGCCCTACATATGTCAGTAGAGCACATTGCAAGCTACAATGTGTAAGGTATTAAAAGGTTATCTTCATTACTGTTACCTTGCATACCAAGGCTTTGGCACAGTGAGCATGTCTATTTCTTATAGTTTATGTGTTATAAAACATTTCACCAAATTCCTTGTGAAATATGAGGATTTCACAGACTATTCCCAGAAACTTAAGGTCACATTTTAATCAACTTTGAAGATATTTTTGAGAAAATTAAAAATATCTGAACATGTTTCCATGTAAATGGGTAGCCTGGGGTTGGAGGATTTTCTGGAAAATCCTTGTATTGCATTTTTGGAAATATTTCATTTAAATATGTACATCATTTGATATTTTTTTATTTTTTGTTTCTGAGCTATGCTGTTCACACACATGCATGCGTACACACTACACCCACATACACTGTATGGTGCCTGCTCAATCACTATCAGGGATTCATATCCGTGGCACAACTATTATACCTTTAGTTGCTAGGCTCAGTTATTAAATATTTTAATAAAGTCATTCATTGTCTAATTGTATTTCCTTAAATTGTTGATTAAAAATACTTGCTTTAATTTGTTTTCTGACTGATGGCTTTGACAAGCACCTGAACCTTTCTGATCTAAGAGGTATACACTGCTATATTTATTTTGATTTTCAATAAGTGCATAATACAAAATGTGTAAGTTAAATATTTATTTTGCTGTATCATTAAAGCAAAACTTAGAGTGTTTTGATTTAGTTGACTTCATGAATTTTTAATTGAAAATACACAAAAGAGCTGCTTTGGAATTAATCATCACTAACAAGATTAATGCCATTCCTGTAATGCAGTAAGAGTTTCTCAATGGTATCTGAAAAGTAGCATGTCGCAGGCCTGAACTTGCCCACTAAGTGTCATTTTCCCACCCAACTGCAAGGAAAAGAATGTTATTGCCAAACATCTCTGCATTTTAAAGTATTTTTCTACAATTAATGAAGGTGAAAAAAATAGCTATAAGTTTTCTGTAGGTAGCAATATGCAGTTATTGTGAACCAGTCTTTCAGTTTAACTCAGTGTCTCATACCAGCAGATACTGAGATGCAAAATAACTTTCATTGAAAAAAAAAATTTGAAATTCTGGGATGCTGCTTGACCTTGGTATTTGCTAGCATCATTAAATAAATGTAGTAACACTATCAATTCATATTGCTTATGGAAGGTGGTGCAGTTAAAAGTAGTATGCCTCACCTTTGAATGTAAATGCAATATTTCAACTACTGTACATTCATGCTCAATAATGGATAGTTCTATGCAGTTATCAATATTTAGCATTCCTCACTTACTGATTGTTAGCTTTCTTATGTCAGCATTTCAGTTTATTTCATCTTGAAGTTAGATGTTTCTCTTTGTGTTCTGCAAAATGACTTTCTCAATATAAGAAGGGATTGAATTGTGGAAGCATATATCAAAACAGGTTTGATTAAAGAAACTTGTTAAATTTTCGGGGTCAAGTATCTGGATAGAGGACTACCAGCAAAAGAGAGCAATACTGAGTCTGTATAAAAACTGGCAAACCTACAGATCTGTACAAAATGTAAAACGCCAAAGAATTCGTTCAGTTTACACACCAGAAGTTATTGCAGACATTCACCAAAGAATTAGGGCCGCGCCGTGGCCGAGTGGTTAGACCACTCGACTCTCACCTAGACGGCCGGGGTTCGATCCCAAGCGACCGCATGTGAGATTTGTGGTGGACAAAACGGCGCTGGGGCGGGTTTTCTCCGGGTACTCCGGTTTCCCCCGCCATCGCATTCCACCGGTGCTCCATCATCATTCATGTATCATCAGTGTCACCGCCTGCGGTGCCATTAGTAGTTAAAGCGGGCGTTAAACACTACCAAAAAAAAAAAAAAAAACCAAAGAATTACTCGGAGCCCAAAGAAATCTACACGTAAACTGGCTCAACAGGCGCAGGTAAGTAGGAGTTGCCAGCAAATATTGAAAACTCTTAATTTGAAGCCTTGTTGTCTGATGGTTGTGCAGCAATTAAGGGAGGATGACTGTCAGAAACGTGTAGATTACTGCACGTGGCTTTTGAATAACATCAACAATGGTTTGTTACACCCCTTCCACTACATCGTGAGTGATGAAGCATGGTTTCATCTTTCCGGTCATGTGAATTCACAGAACTTGAGGCACTGGGCACTGGAGAATCCTAACATTTTGTGTCAGCAACCACTCCATATTGAAAAAAATCAGCATTTGCTGTGGTATGACAGGAATTCCCATCTACAGACTACAGTTTTTTTATACTACCCCCGACACGGTTTGCATGCATGGAAATTTTTGATACACTTTGTGCTTAACTCGCTGAATATGAAAGACAATACTGCTTCTTCCATCAAGATGGGGCAACATGCCACACATCTTAAGGAGTCCATGGTGTCTCCTCTGAGGAACGAACTGTCAACAAACATTTGTGGCCACCACGTTCACGGGATCTAGCAAGTGATTTTTTCCTGGGGGTACACTTGAAGGGCAAGGTCTATGAAACAAATCTACACACAAGACAGGAACTGAAAGACAACATCAGTCATGAAGTTGCTGTCAATGATACCCAAACTTTACGCCAGGTGTATGTGAGTATGTTTAAATGTGAACAACTGTGAATTGATGCTGCAGGGATCACCTTCAACATCTATAAATTTATTTTTCATTGTAAATAAATGTTATGTCCATTTCAACTCTTTGTTTCTGTAATTTCACTGTACCTCTGTTATAATTACATGGGCTAATTTTATCTGTGCTACCCTGTATAAATGAATTGCTTTCTACACTTTCATGTGTTTTGTGAAAGAAGCAGCTAGCATCTTTTACTTGTGAATACAATCATCATATCCATCTGTTATCTTGTGTACATTTATATTCAGCTCAAAATTTTATATGAGATACAGAATCTGAAGAACTGTTTTAATTGCAGGAAGGAGTACATCACAGCGTATCCATTTGAAATGAGGCGTTCCAAAATGAAGTAGGGAAGGACAAGATTTGTCATGAAATCTAAGGTATGGACTTGCAAACAAAATACATTGAATATCTTGAAATAGTAATAGTGATTATGCACAGAACAGAGCTATTAACCATAAAGCTGTTGTAAAAGTTTAGCAGATATTATTGTTACCAAAAATAAATACAGCAGAACTGCAGTAATGGTTTAGTTTTTGTCTGGGCTGAGCTTTGTCCCTCTTGCAATGTCTTTGAAAATGATACTCTTATAGTAAGATATCCAGTCTTCTTCCAGTAGAAAAAAAACCCCTCAAAAATTATTTCAGATTAGCCAGATGGGCCTATCTTACTAGATGAATAATATTCCTATAAAATTCCCAAGGTCAGAGTTTCAAATTTGGTGCAGGTTGATGGACTTTTTTGGGCATAAAAGTCATTAGCATGGCATCGTTCAGAAGGGATATAAAACCGTTGGTTCCATGATTTATGGCATGTAAAAGAACCTTAAAACTTACAAAGAGGCCTCTGGGTAAAAAGCGATCTTTCACCCAATATAGAATGGGACGGTAAGAACCATAGTGTGCACAGTAGTTAAAGAGCACCCATAAATAAAACTCAATTTAATAAGAGAGTGACAGAGAGCCAGAGAGCTATGCATAGGTAGTAGTTGCATAGGACCAGGAAACTTTGCAGCTCTCACTGTCTGAAAGACGATCTCTCACCACCTGAGCCTTCACTGGGTCCATGGCCACCCAGGATGGTGAGAGTATGTGGCCTAAGAAGTTCACCTCTTTCGAGAAGAATTGCACTTCTTTGTGTTCAACTTCAAGTTAGCTACCTGCAACCTTTGCAGCATTGTGGTTAGGTTCTCAAGAGGTTTGTCAAAGTTTCTGCCCAGGACGATGATCATCCAAATGTAACAGGCAGTCGTTGTATGTCAGCCCTCTCATTACTCATTTAATGGGGCACTATGAGGTAGTTGGCAGAGGCCAAAGGACATAAATATAAATCGCTAGTCCTTGGCCAGCCAAGAATATGGCCTTCTCCTTGTCTCGGAAATCTAGGACCATTTGCCAGGATCCCGACTTCAAGTTCAAAGTTGAGAACCTCTGGGCACCAGCAAGTGTGTCCAGGGTGTTGTTAATCTGGGGTAAGAGATTTTTGGTATTGGATTTAGCATCATGTAGTCCATGCAGAAGCATAGCTTGCTGTTCTTCACCTAGACTCAGGGGAGTACTAAGGTCTTTCAGACTCTTCAGAATTTTTAAGACATGACATCAGGCCAGATGTCATGTCATCCAGCATGTTTGTACCTCTGCTTGCTTTGCCAGCGGAACACTTCTAGGTGGTTGCCAGATAGGTCAGGCATTTCCAGTGTTGATGTTATGGAGTACTTAGTCACTGCGACCATAATCACCATTACCTTCACTGAAGGTGGACTGGTATTGACTGAGTAGATGCTGGACAGATGGTTGGCTGCCCTCTTTAGAAAGTCTTTAAGCTGGGAACGCAGGTTGTGTGACAGTGTTGGCTGCACAGCAATGTATTCCTAACTGTACTCAGCCTGGATGTCCTGGATGATGTCCATTTGGTTCAGGAGCCTTGCAATACAATTCACACAATGGTGTCTTCCAATCCAATGCTTGGTTCCTGGACAGTTGCCTCTCAAGGTGCGCCTTTACCACCACTTCACTTCCCATGGGTACATTGTCCTTCAGGATAACTGCTGATCTCTGGAACTTCATATGTACTCTGGAGCAACACCTCATCTCAAAGTTCTCTAGCAAATAACTGTCGTCTCATGGCTCCTGAGGACATCCAATTCCAGTAACCCACCCTCAGTATCCCTCAAGACAAATATTCACAGGCTTACAGTGCTCCATCCCAGTGGTTACTCTCTGGCTCCCAAGGTCTTGGTTCAATCCCAGAGTAGGGCGATGAATTTTTGGGGGCATAAAAATCCTTAGCATAGTTTCCTTAGGAATGGAAGTATAGCCGTTTGTCCCATGTCATAGATTTATGGCACATAAAAGAACCTGAAGCCGTATAATAGGCCTCTGAGCAAAATTAAGTGGCCTTTCATGCCCAAATGGCTCTCTGAGAACCATAGCAGTTAAAGAGGATCATTAAATAACACTCAATTTCAACTTCCAGTATCAACTCCAGTATCTGTCTCTACAAATAAAATGTTGCCTGATGCCATCAATAGTGGTAGAGTCAACTGTGTGTTCATATTAGCAAGCCGTTCACTATATCAGGTCTGATTACAGTCACGGGCTGCGCCTCTGTCTGGCACAGCTTCTCTTGTATGCAGCCATCTGATGAGGTTGTTGTCCACTCATCTGACCAAGGCACATAGTGTCACTCAAGTTGGTGGTGAATATGGGCATGATGTGCCCCTAGCCATGCTACTCCTTACTTGTTTTCCACCTGCTTATATTGGTGTAAATGTTATTAATACATTTTTATGTTTGGAAGAAAATACTCATAAACAAAAAACAAAACAAAAAAAAAAATAAAATAAAGCATTATTAACATTAAATTCCTTCATTAGGTGACCTGACTTACCGCACCCCAAGCACACAGCATTTGAAGGTGCTTGTGATTGTCTCTGGCTTGCTTCTCTGTCATAGCGAATACTCCTTTTTGAGGTGGGTACAGCTGTTCTCTTTGACCACATCCATTCTAATTGCTGCCATTAATGGCTCATGGATTGTCTTATAGTCTCCGAGCATCAAGCAATCTATCTCGGTGTGATGCACCCCATTCAATGAAGGAGTAGGCAGCTTCCTGGGACACAAAACTAGGTGGTAAGTTCACCAGGGCTTTATTCACCAGCTGTTCAGTCTAGAGCAAACTCCTGCATCTCTCCCTTGTTGCAACCTTGCTTGAAGCTGACTTGTCTGTGGCCAAGCAGTGTTTCTGAAGTGGTTCTCAAGATCCTCCCAAATGTCTCTGGACATTGCCAATGGGATCACATTCAGTACTTTGGTTACCTTTCCCTGGAGACTTCCTATCAGCTGTGCATTTTATTCTTCTGTTGAGCATTGTTTGTGGGTAGCGATAGCAGCAAACTGTTGGTGGAAGTTGTCATAGGTTTGCTTCCCGTCATACCTGGGTGGTTTGATGTGCCCGGATGTTCTGTCACATCCAGGTCTCAACCTTAAAGGTTTTTGCCTTCCATAAAGTGTGTTTTTCATCATGGTGTTTTAATCCCCATGCATTAATATGTTCTCTTAGGTTTCTGGGGCCTCAACACAATGGTCAAGGTTCTTGATCATTTCCCCAAGTTCTTTTACCTTTCCTCCCAGCTCCTTTATGATTTTGCCCATGCTATCCCGTGATTCATTTTTGTCATTAATTCCATCTTCATGTTCTCCATCACACAATTCACAGTCAGTTATTTCATTTCACATCTGCATTGTGGTTTCCATTCAGATTCTAATTTCTTCTGTTCCAGTTTTCAGTATCTCTTTCATCTTCTCATGCTGGATGCAATCCTGGATTTCATTTTCTCATCCATGTTCTCCTTCCTGATTTCATTGCCTTCATTTTGGTGAGCAAACTTTTCATCATCTCCACCTTAGCATAAAAATCCCATTCCTGGCTCTAGTGTAACAAATGTCTTTATTTTGGTTACAAATAAAGTCTTTAAGTTGAACTCACTGCCACAAACAATTCACTCAATTGCTTTGACATGAAGTCAATTGATGGCTTTCTTATGCCACCTTCTGCTAACATTCTAGATGATGTCTGACTCACGCCTCACACCAGATTGCAACTCTTTCTTCTCTTTTTAGCTAGAAATGATGCCACAGAAATTTCTAGAAGCCTGTTGAAGCTACTGGAGAGAATTCTGGCATGTGCCAGATGTGTTGCACTCCAAAATCTCCAGTTATCAACGCATTGCACTTCTTGTGTTTACCACACTCCAGCTGCATTGCTGTATAAAAAAGCTTCTGTGAACCTGAGAATGGTAATGCTTTCTCATTTGCTTCTACATTCCTGAGCATGCATGCTGGCAAACACAACCACCAATTCACAGATGCAGTTATCTTTATATAAGAATGCTCTTTTTGGAATCAGGTTCTTTAAAATGTGTATTTCCAGTGAAATTTTGGTATCAAATTTTTGGGTGGAATCCAATACCTTTTCTACCTCTTATGTACATGCCAGAGAAAGTAGTAAGTTTCTATAGTATGTATGTCAACACTGATTACCATGGTGGTTTGTAATTGCAAAATGCATTCTCCTTTGCTTCCATTCACACATGCATGCACCTGTGGACTTTCATTGTTATGTTTGGTTAAAAATGTAAGTATCTAGCTAAGAATTCCAAAGGAGTGGGAACTGTGACACATACCTTCACATATATGTTTAGAAGTCAATAGTTTTAAAATTTCATTTTTTTTTTTTTTAAATGAATTTAGAGAGTACATACTGCTTGAAGTTTGCACCTCTGGATCTTTATTTAACTGTTAAAACTTACATATGCTTGAATTTACTGGAACACACATATTTTGGTACTAAGAAGTATTAGTAGTTTATTTACTTCCATCTACCTGCAATATATAGAAACTTGTGCACTTGTAAATTGTACTTATGTAATCATCTTGGTGCAATGAATGCAGTTTAATTGCCTGAATGCGAACAATGTGTTTAATTGAATGCCTGCTGGCAAAAATGTTGCAACCCTCAAAATGCAAATTTTTCAGGGGAGAGTAAAAACAAATACATTTCTGCATCCGAGCGAACCGCGGCGAAATTAAAACAAAAGATAAAAGGCAACAAAAGATAAAAGGCATGTAATGTTCAAGTTTGCCAATATAACTTCACACATGCCTCACTCTTACTACATACAATGTTTGTACGCAAAAATCCAGCATTTTATAAAAGTGAGGGTTACAACATTTTTGCTGGCAGTTATTCAATTGTGACCTTGCGCTACATTCAAAGTGATAGGAAATGCACTGTAATAAACAATACTTGCAACTCCCTGCAATGATTAAGCAAACATGTAAACACCAGTGGCTATTTTACGAGAGTGAGTCTCTGAACGTATGATTTTTCCATGTATTTGTGCTCCTTATAATGAACTTTGAGATCTTCTAAAGAACAGAAAAGAAATTTCTGTTTTTAATTATATTACAATAAACTTGGATATAACTGGCAATCATTAAGAATTTTAGAACTATATGCCATTAGTGGACATGAGAAATAAGGTAAAGGAAGCTGGATTTAATATTTTACGAGGGCCGTTCAGAAAGTATTCTCCGGTTGATTGCAAGAAATTCACCAAGTTAAATAAAAATATTTTAATGTATACATCTTACAACTACATCTTTGCACTATTTTTCTACATAGTTTCCATAACGATTGAGGCACTTATTGTATCTGTTCACAAGCTTTGAAATTCCTTCTGCATAAAAATCACCCGCTTGTGCCTGGAGCCAGCCTGTGACCACATCTTTGAGCTCTTCGTCATCAAACCGCTGGGACCCGAGCCATTTCTTCATATGCATGAAGAGGTGATAATTGCTTGGCGCCAGATCTGGGCTGTAAGGTGGATGGTTGACAACGTCCCACTTGAAGGACTCAAGAAGGGCTGTTGTTCTGCGAGTAGAGTGAGGACGGGCGTTATCGTGCAAAAAAACGATACCGGAAGTCAGCAAAGCACGGCGTTTGTTCTGTATAGCCCGTCGTAATTGTTTTAGTGTTTCACAGTACACGTCTTGATTAATGGTCGTCCCACGTTCCATGAATTCAACCAACAACACCCCTTTTGCATCCCAAAACACCGTTGCCATCAATTTTCGGGCAGAAAAATCTTGCCGGGCTTTTATTGGTTTGGTAGGCGAATTTGAATGTGCCCACATCTTTGATTGTTCTTTTGCCTCAGGGTTCACGTACTTAATCCAGGTTTCGTCCCCGGTCACGATTCTGTTTAACAATGGTTCACCTTCGGCCTCATAACGTGACAGAAAGTCTAATGCAGAGGCCATTCTTTGAGTTTTGTGGTGGTCGGTAAGAATTTTGGGCACCCATCGTGCACAGAACTTATGGTAACCCAATCTTGCTGTCACTATCTCGTACAAGAGAGTCTTAGAAATCTGTGGAAAATCAGTAGACAACTCCGACATTGTGAAACGTCGGTTTTCACGAACTTTTGCATCAACTGTCTGAACGAGTTCGTCCGTGACCAATGATGGTCTACCACTCCTCTCTTCATCATGAACGTTTTCTTGTCCACTTTTAAATAAACGTACCCATTCACGGACCACTCCTTCACTCATAGCTCTTGGTCCGTACACGGCACAAAGCTCACGATGAATAGCTAATGCAGAATATCCTTTGGCTGTAAAAAACCTTATAACAGCACGCACTTCACATTTGGCGGGGTTTTCTATTGCAGTACACATTTCAAACGGCCACAAACACTAAACTAGCGCAGGTACGACTTTCACTCGACCACGGCTTGATGCCGACTGACCTGCTGAGTGCGTGAATGCACAGATGGCGTCGCTACTCCCCCCACTACCCGCACTGTGACCGATCGGAGGCTACTTTCTGAACGGCCCTCGTAAATTGCCAATGAAATAAACGTTACCACAAAATTATGTTTTGGTAAGTCAAAATACTTAGTACCTAGGTGTACTACATGAGTCACAGTGAGCTATAGCACAGATTTTGTTGTTAGTGTTTAATGCCTGCTTTTACTACTTGTGGCACTGCAGGCAATGACACTGGTGATACATGGAATGAAGATGGAGCACTGGTGGAATGCGATGGCAGGGGAAACCGGAGAACTCGGAGAAAACCTGCCTCTGCACTGCTTTATCCATCACAAATCTCACATGCGGTCGCTTGGGATCGAACCCAGACCATCTAGGTGAGAGGCGAGTAGTCTAACCACTTGGCTATGGCGCGACCTCCATGTAGCAAAGTGAATAAATAGTACATTAGGTAGGAAGTTTTCTCACCAGATGGTACACTAGATCAACAATAGTATTCATGATATATTGTAGAGGAAATTACTACTGTGTAATGAGTTCAGATAACTATTTCCTGGTAAGCAATACCAATACACATATTGTGAATGATGTCACCTAGACTCTGTAACCATTCATGAGATAACTCTTCATTACTTTGGTGATCATTATT
Organism: Hymenopus coronatus; assembly: GCA_030762935.1. Lineage (NCBI taxonomy): Eukaryota > Metazoa > Arthropoda > Insecta > Mantodea > Hymenopodidae > Hymenopus > Hymenopus coronatus. Next base: position 58,373,800 of record CM060900.1, read on the forward strand.
GGGTAACTAGTTCATGTGTAGTCATTGTAATAGTTAATGGCTAATTAGTTATTTTGTGTTAATTATTTTTGTACGTTACTGGGTAACAAGTTAGTGTCAGTCTAGTTTACTTCTGTAGTACATTGTCAATTTATATTTATTGTAACTTAACTGTTAATTGTTCTTCATACTTGACAAGTCACCTGTTTTTGGAGTCTTTACTCATTAATTGTAAGCGTATGTGAAAATAAAGCATCTTATCTTATTATGGTAACTATTGTAAGGTAACCACTATGATATTCTCTGCCCATCCCTAACGCATGCACCTATACCATGCCATTGTGATTGTTGCACATGTGTGGTCAGCTACCTTTATACCCCAACTCTTTGTACCTTTGGTGTAATTTAAAGCATGAGCAAGCAAAAGCGTGACATCAAGCCCTGCATTGTTTCAATAGGGTGTAGCATGGTCACACCTGCATGTAATGCAGATGTGTTATAATGCCTGTCATTCTGGAAATACATTGTTACTAATCAGGATGTATAAAAGGGAGGACAACCAACCCTGCAATTTCAGTTTGGACAGATACCTGCAAGATTGCAGTTGAATTAGAGAAGAGGAGTTATCAACTGTGTACAAGTGTCAGAGATGAGAGCACTGAACAAAAGACATTTGTTTGTAATAGAGATTTTACTGCAATATCTTCTTCCCAGAACCTCGGAAATTAATAGTAAATGACTGGCAGTTTCTTCTCACTGCCCACCATCTGCAACTGACATCCCCATGGAGGCTAGCCACAGTTTGTAGGTGCTTTTTGAAGCAGCTCTTTCCAGTTAGTAATCCTCCAGATTTTACCTCTACCTAAATGTGGAAGTGATGCAGTGAAGGCATCATTGAGTATTAAACTATGTATTTACATAATGTTTGGCCAGAGACATTTTTCGATGTTGCTCTGGTCCATTTTATTACTGTGGGTCTAGCAAATGGTTTGCTTTATACCACGGGATGGTTCAGCTGCTTAGTAAGGGTATTTAACTCCCTTCTTGGCTAACTCATCAGTTCTTTCATTCTCAATACCTTGATGGCCTGGCATCCATCCCAGCACTACAGAGTTTTACTGTGGTAGAGTTTGCAAGATTTGATTCCAACTCCAACACCAATTTTGATTTGAATTGATATAAATCAAGTGCCTTTAAAGCAGTTTGACTGTTAGAGAGAGTAAGTAGGAGCTCTTTTCTAAACCTCTCTGTGCATAGGCAATTATTGCATATATCTCTGCCTGAAACACATTACAGGCATAGATGCAACCGTTTTTAAGTGGACTACAAATTCTTGTGCAATGATGGTTTCATCATCCACCCACGTAAATCCCAATATGAGTGTAGGAGCACACCTGTTGTTGCTCAATGGATCCATTGGACATAGCTGAGAGGAGAGCAAGTCCACAACTATTCTCACAAATGCCACTTATTAAGATGCCTTGACAAGCCAGTTTATTTGTGGAAATAGCATTTCCTCTAACTCTGATGTTATAGTTGTGCTGCTATTACTCAATTCCCAGAGCAGGTTGCACCCTGGGCAGGATGAGGTTGAGCTTAGTTTAGGCTGCTCACAGATCATGATAGTTTGGCAAGTGTTGCATCCAAAGCAAGGTAATATCATGTGGTTAACTTAGGAAAACCAAATCTAGTGGAATTTCAAACTGATGCCATTTACGAGATATGAAGTTGGTACTATGTATAGTATCTATAACTGGTGACTAAGGTATGAAAAATGAACACTTTTGCATTTTCATAAATATAATTCATACCATAAAATAAATTTTGCTTCCCCCAACTGGAGGGTACCACAAACAAAGAAAACTAAACAACAACAAATTTCAAATACATAATACAAACTTTCAAGTAATACAAATAACTAATAATGAAATTCTAATTCTAATAACTAATAATGAAATTCTAGAAAGTAAACATAAACTATAAACCATTAAGTAGAAAGATGTGAATACAATATGCATATATAGGTTTATTAGGGAGCTAGTTTTATGGGGAAATAGGGCCGGAAAAGAAGAAAGAGCTCTCCTGCCTGTCTTTCGGTGGTGTTGTCAACCAAAGAAAGTTTCTTTCTTTGAGGCCTTCAACCATTATGGTGAATAGATTATCTAATTTATTGCAAACTACCTGAGTTATTAAACATAATATAATTCACATGCATGAACTTGGAATCTGGTAAATCCATGTCAATTTAACTGCCCCATGACAACCATGTTCTCAAATTTTGATGAAACTTTATGCAATTGTTCACACTGTGCCTCTAAGGAGTCATACCAATTTGCTTTTGTGTATTTCAAGTGGTGTATTTTTACAACTTATTGAAGTTTTTATTATTTCATGATTTTTAACCTATGGGTGGAAAAGCATGATTGGAGTTTTAAGAGAGACAAAATTCTTATCTTTCTTATTTACCAATCAGTGATGATGAACATTTTTAGAAGTATACTTTAGTATAAAAGGAATTCAGAAAAAAATACATTTTGGGAGAAAGGTTGTAAAGGAACTTAACAGTATATATACCTTCTGTTTTTGAACTAGTTTATCAAAATTTATTGCCATATTACTCACTAAAAATTTGTTGAAAGATTTTTTTCAGTGTTTAAGGTCTTAATTAATATGACCAATATACCAATTGTTGCTTAATCTACAGTAGAAATATGATACTTTGAATAAAATTTGGAAATAATTTCACTGTCCAATCAAAAGATACAAATAATAACGGCTGACATGTAGATTTAAAGCAAAATGCTTTATTAGAGGGATGAAAAGCCATCAATTTTATCATTTTAAATGATAGAGCACACTTTGTAGAACAAAAATAAAAAGAATTACTGATTACTCGCAACCCTTTTGAAAATGCTGCAATTTCCATAAAACCCTGCATTCAAAATATTTAATAACTGATCTTTCAGAATTTTTTTTTTTTTTTTTAATATTTCTAACTAAGAGGGATCAGTTATCCAAAAAGTGGTAACCTTTTTTTCTGAATTCCTTGTATATTAAAGTATTTTTGTAAAAATCATTGATTGGTAAATAAGGAAGATACACAATTTATCTCTTAAAATTCTAATCATTCTTTTCCACCCAATGATTAAAACAATGAAACAATGAGAACTTCAAATAAGCTGTAAAAAATAAAATACTTGAAAAAAAAAAATAAAATGCTTGGAAAAAAAAAAAAGTAGTATGACTCTTTAGAGATGTAAAATGAACAATTACAAGAAATTTCATTAAAATCTGAGAACATGAATGTCAAATCATTATTTTGGTTTGTTAGAGGTGGACTAACTCAATATACAAACAGAATGAACCTTTAGCATTGAAGCCACTAGATTATCAGGGTATATAGGGTTCTTTGTGTTTCAATGTTGCCATTCTGCTGTGCTTCCAAAGTTGCACAAAACCTAGCTAATGAAATCAGGGACCCGAGCACCCAAGAAAAGGTGCATGCAAAGTAATACAATTACAAGCATATGGATAGCTGGCCATGTATTCCTTTATTGGATAAATGAGACGCCCTTCACATAGCGATGAAATATGGCTAAGACATTTGCCACATAACCTGAAATAAGTTTTAAATCATAACCCCAAGCATATCTGCAACATTAAATTAACCTTAAAAACCCAAAATACCTTTTAAATTACAATCTCACACATTTCTGCATATTAAATTAATCTTAAAATCTAGACGATTCTTGATGTATTTTCTTATCAAATAATTCAAGGTTCTATCACAGAGTTATGGTTGAAAGTGTTCACATAACCCAAAATAGTTTTGAAGCATGACCTCGTGAAATTCCACAATATTAAATTAACCTTAAAATCTGGATGTTTCATCATACATTTAACAAACAATACAAAGTTCTATCATTGGGTTACAACTGAGAGTGTGCTATATAACCCAAAATAATTTTTAAAGCATAATCACCTTAAAATCTGAATGTTTTGTAATATGTTGTTGGTTAGTTCTGGACACTATCCTGACCTGTAATGGACCTCCTAAATTACGAGTCATAACATGCTTATTTAACAATAATTTTAACAGGGCCTCCTTTTCCATAGGCAAGGTGTTGCCCGACATCATCATAAGCTAACTGGGATTTCATTTTGGCAAGCCCTTCACCATATCAGCAAGCCCTTCACCATATCAGCTCTGATTAGTCATAGCTGCACCTGAGCTTACTAGTATCTGGCACACCTTTTCTTGAATTCAGCCATCTAAAATGAGGCTGTCCACTCTTCTGCCCAAGGCATGTAGCATCACTTGAGAGGGTGGTGAAGATGGCTTTGACCTGCCTCTTGCCACACCAGTCCTCACGTTTTCCACCTCCTCATTGGCTTGCTGTCGACAGTCCTTCACTAGATAACCTGGCTTGCCACAACTCCAGCACATCGCATCTGAAGGTTTCCATCATCTCTTGAGTTGTTTCTCTGACTGCAGTGGGCTGTAGACAAGTGATGGTTCTTAAACTAGTTATCAAGGGCCTCCCAGATGACTCCGGACACAGCAGAGGTTTGAATTATGTTCAGTACTTCTGCTGAATGTCTCTGGAGGCTGGCTATCAGCTGTGTAGCTTCCTCTGCTAACCATCAGTTGGGGGGGGGGGGTGGACCTCGGTAAATTGTTTATGGTTATAATTCCAGCACATTTGGGTAGCTTGGTGTGTGCAGATGTGTCACATCTGATATCTCAACCTTCAATTCCTTCACTGTTCTGTCGAGCTTCTTTTCCAGCATGGCATTCAGTTTCCTGGTGCTTCTGTCAACTCTTCCCTCTAGGGTGTTAAGCTATTTCCTGATGTCTGCCAGAGTGTTAATGCATGGCTAAGGACTTTCATCATTCCACCAAGCTCTTCCAGTCTTTCTTCAGGCCAGCTAATTGTTTATTGATAGTTTCAGCTTTGCCATGGGCATTTTCGTCTTCACTTCTGCTGGAAACTTATGCATTCCTCCATTCCAGATTCCCTGATCTTAATTTCAGCAATGCTTTCATCATCTCCACCATTGTGGTGCTGAGTGCCATATATTCCATTTCTCATCCAAGCTAGTCCTTTTTCTTGCCTGTTACAGCAATCTACATATGGTTTTCTTATTTGTTTATTAAATTGTACTGAGCTCTTGTTTTCTAAACTTCCCCATATCTACTGTCTTTCAATGTCTTCCACCCTACATTTTACTACTTTACCTACATTACTTTCATTTCTTTCTTCAAGCCTCCATATATCTCCCATTCCTACTTTCTCCAACCCCTCCTCACCAACTATTTGTTCTCTCTAGATTTTTTGTTGCTTCATACATAGCTTTAAGATTTCTCCATCTTCTTTTACCAAACATTTATACCAAAATTTTTATTATTCCATTCCTTGTTTTCCCAAGTTCTACCAAGACAACTTCTCTTGGTGCTGATCTTGGTAACCCTAATAATTCTTTGCAAAATATTCTATACAAATGATGAACATTCTTATTTATGTCCATGGCTCACCCAGATCTCCACTGCATAAAGCATCCTTGATTCCACTAATGCCTCATACATTCTTTCCAGCCACTTGGTTGTCATCTCTAATTTGTAATTGCAAATTCTAAATCCTAACATTGCAGCCCTCCCTTTTGCTCTATTTTTCTCCCATGTGCCTCCCATTCCCCTCAGTTATTGAACCTCACTCACAAGTATTCAAATTTACAAGGATTAACACTGTAATGTACACTGCATTTTGGTATTGCACAGTGTCATGCAGTATTTTTACAACCCTTATTATTTTATTCAAAATAATTACAGCCATTTTTGAGAAAAAGAAAAATTTTAAAAAGATAAAAATTTATATGTCAAGGGAAGTTTGGGTTTGAGGAAAGTTTCTTGAAAATCCTTATTTTGTACTTTGGAAATTATAACTGAAATTTCAAGTTTGACTGGCTTTTCATGTTTGAGTTAGCTGTTCACAAACAGACACACATACATGCAGGCCTACAGATGTTCCTCTACTTATTGTGAGTATGTACTAAACAGCAATGTTTTTGTACATGGTTATGTCTAACACATATGTCAGGCTTTGTTCAACAAATGTATTAATTGCAGAATTTTTTTAAAAAAAAAATTTACATAAAGATGAGTGATGTAAACCTATCTCTGCTGTTGCTCGTCACATCCAAAAATGACTTGGAAAAACATTTAAAGCATATTGCAGTACCATTTATTCAAAATAATTCAAGTTTCTTACAGAAACTGTGTTATCTCCTTTCCCATAGATGGCCATAGAATTAACATTCATAACTGAAATAACTTCATAAACAGCACCATTGTTATTTTTCCACTAAGTGTGCATCCTCAAATGTAAATTTTCTTCCCAATTCATATTCTACAACAAAGATATTTGTACATGCTCACTGCAAGAATTCAATGAACAAGTGGTCCGGAGAACAAATTATGAATTTCCGCTTCTGCTTGCAACTGTCGATTCAACAATTCCTGCAGTACTTTTAACATTTTGATGGTTATATTAATATAATGGTTACAGAAGTAATGAATACAAAGTAACCAGTTACCCTTTAAATTAAGCGTAAATGCAAAACAACTGGTTACCCAGTAATGTGTATAGCTACTATTGGTTAGCTTGTTAACAGTTACTAAAATAAGAGGTGGTTACCGAATCTGAATGATGTTATTCACTGCATATGCATTTGTGCAGTTTATTTGAAACTAGTTACCTCATCTCGTGGCACAGTACTAAACTGCTCTGCAAGAAATCATAGGTGGCATTCTTGAACTAATGTACTATCTGGTGAGAAAAATGCCTACTGATTCTTTGTTCTTCTTATACATTAACTGAGGTTATTTGCATATTTTGTGTTTTTAGACAATAATGTGTATGTTGGCATTAACGTTTCTTTTCTCTAGTAACATTCCTTTCAGAATGGCATTACCATGTTTAATATCCTACCAGAATATTTAAGTAAATTTCAGTCATATAACAATAGTGATGTATTTTCCTTTGCTATGTCTGCATCATGTGATGTTTACCTTTATGATTCCATATACCTCAATTCACGTGTATAAACTGTCTATGTACATAAATATAGAAGCTAGTGAAAATGAATTTTGCAATTATAAACCATTAAAGTAATCAAATTGTTTATACAGCTAGAGAAATTTTATTTTTAGATTGCATCAAATAAAAGAGTAAACCGGTATCAATATTGTTCACATTGAAGTGTAATTACAGCTAATCGATACTGGTAATCATTAATGTAAAGTAACTATGAATGTCATAACCATGAAAACAAATAATTTAATGGTTACTGGTAACTGTTATATATAACCATTAATGCACTGTAAATGTGAGTTATAACCATTACCTGAAGACAATGGCTTTTCGCATCCCTATTAAGCACTGAAGATATTCAGCACTGCTATAGGACTTGGCCTGCTGATTGTACTCATTGTTTTTCATAAATAATGACTTTTGTGGCTGTTGAAATTTGTGGAGGAAGAGCATATTGCTAAGTAGCATAGTCACCTATTATATGCTTGATTGTACAAGTTTTCAAAGTTACAACACATCTAATGCTTATTTTGAAAAACTAGAGTGTGTTATTGATTAATTTTCAGAAGCCAGTTTTGGACCATGGTGATAGAATTTCTCATTTCCAGCAAAGAATTAGGGTCAAACATCTGGCTTAAAACTTTTTGATAAGACCCGTTAATTTGTATTACATAGATACACTGAACACCACAGGAAAATGGGGGGAAAAAGAAAATAGTTGCAACTTGTTGATGAAATGAAACATAAATGTAGTTGTTAAAAAATGCAAGGCACTTCTAATTATGGTGTAAGGATAACATGAAGAAAAGTGCAAATAATTCAGTAAGGTTTTATTTTGTTTTATGAAGATGGTGTTAGTGATGAAAATGAGAACTATTAATTGCTTAGCCTAGAACATTCAGTGTTGTATTTGGGTAATATTATATAATTATTACTACATTTTATTAAATATGTATGAAAGTTATATGAAATTTTTAACCTGTTTTTAAATAGGTTAAAAGCGGCAAATACATGGTTTCAACAACTTGATGTTAAAAACAGTTAACTCCAAAAATATATAGCTTATAATGTATGTTTAACTTACATCAAAGTGATACTCGCAACAATATATGATAGATTTTTCCAAGATTTTGATGACTTTTTTTGCTATATAAAAGTCCTTTTTCTGTCCAGGCTTTTTTGGCTTGTGAATACTTTGCTAGAGGTATGCAATATATTGGCACACAGAAAAACTATAAATAATTCATAGTCTTTCTGCTTCAGCATCTGGTCAGAAGTCATGTTGATCCCAAAATGAGAATGTTCTGTCACAAAAAAGCTTTTTTTTTTTTTACTAATAAAAGAGAAATAAACAAAGTGCATCTCTGTTTTGCAACATGTTCTATTCTTTCATTTAGGAGCATCAACATAGGCTGTGGTGTCAGAGCAATAAGGATTTGTTGTTGCAACATGCTCTCTGCAGATTAAACTGTAATTAAATGATGTTTAGAATTATTTTTACTAGGGTGAAAATAGTTGAATTCTACATGAACTTCGCAATTACAATAACATATATAAGCATAATTACATTTTTGTGCATGTTTCCTAATCATACTTGATGCCAACATTCTCTGTTTAAGAAACAGCATTCACTTTTTAAGATGAACTGGCATAAGTTTAGCATATACTTTAACTTTATTTTGTAATCATGTAGATCCATTATGCGATGCATCAAATTTCACAAATGTTAAAAGTTTAGGGTAAAATTTATTAAAGGACTAAAATGCTTGGAGGGCTAGGGTTTATCAACTACATATTTTTGTAAAGCTTTCCAGCAGTGCATCTGACTTAAGTCTACTCAGGATTAATATACCAGCTATTTTAGAATTGCAAACAGTAATACAAGCCAATAGGTAACCTAAATTATCACCATTGATTATCAGAATGCAAATAATCCTATCGCCAGCAGTGATGTGCATTCAAGGGTAGCAACCAAAGCAACAACTACTGCACTGCAATAATTGGGAACTGAACCGAGAACTTTAGTCTGAAGGCTAGCACTCTAACTTGGCCAAATTTCAGGATTACAGAAAATATTCAGATTTGTTAATAATACATACCATTGTCATCACATACTTATTTAGTAATATCTAAATTAATCGTCACACTTCTTCCAAACACACAGATCTGATACCTTACTTACCAATAGTAGTTGTGATCCAGCCAAAGTAATTTACCTGAACATACACCTCTGAAGGTCTCAGGTCTCAAATTGAAGCTAATTTCGTATAGGAGTTAATAGAAAATATGAGCATAAAGTAGGGTATCAGGCTAGGTATACGAATTTGAGAAATTCTGTTGTCAGTATCAGAACACAGACCATCTGTTAATCATCTAAGATCATCTGTACCTATAGCTGCTTTTAGGGAAAGAACAGAAATTGTGCTTTATGGCCAGCTTAAACATGAAATATCTCTACACAATCAAAAAGCAGAACAGGGTTATCCCTGATGGGAGTAAATTTTGTGGAAAACAAACATAAGCCTTTCAAGAATAATTGATAAAGCAGCAAATTTTATTTATCAGAATAATTATGTGAAACTGTTGAAGTACGCTGCAGAGTATGATCCACTGGTGTAGCACTTAGTAACATCTACTGTGTTTAAAGGAATTTAAAATCAACTTCAAAATACCCCAATACAAACTGTAGTTTCGACTGTTTTGTCAACTATAAAACACAAAGTTACAGGTATTCCTTTTGTCTGTGATGAAATAGCTTGTCAAGATTGGAAACACTGCATGCAAGAAGATAACTAAACTTTGTAATGTGTTTAGTGCTATGCTAGAACAGCCCCAAGAAATTGAGAAATTTTATGAGGGGCATTGAAAATTATTTACTATAGTCTTTTGTACCTTATTTATAATGAACATGAATCAATGTTTATGAGATTTCTCAACATATTCTCCACAGACATTACTGTCATCTTCCTGACAACTTCATTATTGTGTCACAGAACCATTGGTTAGGGGTACTATGCATCCACTAATGGACATCTGCCTACAACCCCATGTTGCCAAACCCTTTCCCTCAAAGCTCATCCTTCATACTGTCGAATAGAGCATAATCTGTTGGAGTGAGATCTGGTGAATATGATGGTTGTGGCACAACAATGAACCCTAGTGATGTCAACTTTGCAGTAGTGACATAGCTGGTGTGTGGCTGTGCATTGTTGTGCTGTAGTAGCACTCCTTTCGACCACATTCCCTTTAGCTGTTGAATCCTGCATCTAAGGGCCGGTTGTACGAACTCGGAATAAATCCTGGAATAGTTATTCATGGAATACACTATTCATGGTATAAATGTGGTGACGAGTTGTACGATGAAATTTTATTCCTTAGGTATCTATTCGACTGTTTGTAGATTTAAAACTAATGTTGGCTATGCTGCGAGTCATTCGTGGCCAACTTGATACGTAATTACTGCTTTGTTTTGCTGAAAACTTCATTGTTTTCACAATCAGCTGTTCCTAAACTATGTATTATTTCTTATTTTAACTACTTACGGTACTATGAAATCATTATGAATGTTCATAAGCGTGTTCGGATGTAGAATTGCTATACGTTTTACAAAACATAAACACACATGTATACTGTGACTTCTTGCGATAGGTTAGGAGTATGGGAATATAACCTTACCGTATGTGCAAAGTTGTATATTGTGCTGATATATGACATCTTTGTGTTTCGGTGATCAAAACGTACTTAGCCTCATTTCTGTATTTTATTTATTAAAATACTTAGTAAGTGAATTTTGAAAATTACATTTTAGTGTTGCCAATGCCACTATCAACTTAAGATATGTATAATTGAATTGTTGCACCAAGATAAATAGAAAACAATTTGCTATATAAGTATTATTAACCAACAGAAATATTAGTAATTATGTCGAATAGTACATTAAACCGTTCCCATTACAGTTCACACTTTGCTGATGGCAATATTTAATACAACAGCTAGAAATTGTCAACCAATAAAACCGAGAACATTATATTTTAGGGAAAGTATTCTCTATTCAATCAAAATTGTCTCTAATGTGTTAAACCTACAGCATATAATACGAAAAATTATGAATTTATTGTAAACTAATATATTTAGATTTACGAGCTCTGATGGCGTCTTTTAATCTGGGCATCTACTCCCTACATCACAAAGCTTGTAGTGTTATAGTTTTTAAACTTGCACATAACTTCCAAAATCTGATTATAGTACAGAATGTCGCTAACAGTAATACTTGTTTTTATTAAAATCTGGACATCTATTACCAACACGTGCTTCACTTGGTCATGGTATAGATGGAGTGCAGCAGGGTACTCCATCTACACCATGACCAAGTGAAGCACGTGTTGGAAATAGATGTCCAGATTTTAATAAAATTGGCAGCTTCACTATATGTAATGGCTTTTTTAACATTTTAAAATTAATACTTGTGGTTATCTTACGTTTTGAAGCATATTGCCATAGAAGTAACCTATCCTTTGTATTTCGTCAATAAAACGTAACCTCACTCTTTACAACGCTATGCATTGTGCTGGTGAATTGCTGTACTACACTATTTTATATTTATCTTGGGTTGGATTAAATTTAATTGTTTCCATAAAATAGAGGTATTTTGATGATAATATTGTAGGTAGATTTTACTTTTTTATAAATGAAACTTTATTTTAACTATCTTCTTGTCATATTTATCTTATAACCATCAAGTTGTCTGTGTGATATCATTTCTCAACTTTAATTTCATTATAGCCGTGTTGATTTATCAGACTATCTCTACAAATATTGTATTTAGGTATAATATGTCCTTAAAACATATTATAAAGAAATGAATCATTTATATCGGTTAAATATGGGTCAAAATTGTGCCGAGTACCCAAGCGGCCATTTCCTTTTTATACTCTATTCTCGGAATATCGGCTTATCCCCGCAAGGAATCGCGGAATAAGTTATTCCATGTTTATTCCCTTGATAGTCTCTATTTCGTTGTCATACAACACAATTTTGTACATAACCATGGAATAACGACTAACAGAGGTTTATTCCAAGTTCGTACAACTGGCCCTAAGTCATGTAAGGGTGTCAGTACACCCTGCTGTTGACAGTTGTTCCTTGTGGAAGCCAGTCCATTAGCAGTATGTTACAAGTGTCCCAAAAGATGGAGATCATATGATTAGCTCTAGATGGAGTAGCATAAAATTTCTTGGGCTGGGGACTCCAAGGTGTTTCCATTTCATGGATTAGATGTTGTTCTCAGGTTATGGTAGTGACACCCTGATTTGTCACCAGTCAGAGCATCATTGTTCATTTCCAATAGTCTACAAGACTTCAACTCTGTTCTTCTGGGCTAGTGTCAAGTCCTGCTTAATCCAATTCATCATGGATAATAGGTTACAGGGTTCTGTGATCCCAATTCATCAGAGTTATATGCCTATCAGCCATAGTCATTCAGACTCACCCTCAATGTTCATCGGAGATAGTAATATTGATGGACAACCAGTACTCACATCCTTGTTTGCAGATTCCCCTTCCACTGGCGAACCCAGCAATCCAGTTGTAAATAATCTTCTGGGCAGGGGCTTCTTGGCCACAAACTGTTTAAATGTTTATGAATATCGGCTGTTTTGACTCCTTTCCACAAAAACCATCCAGTCCACCTTTGTCCATTGTAGTTGCTTTCTATCTTATCCATGCTTTCTCCGCTCAACATTGTGTTCACAACCGCCATGTAGTATCTGTGTGATGTACTAGTATCAGATTATTGTCCAATGAGAGTGCATGCTTATAAATTGAGAGGTATTTTTAAAACGCAATTGCAAACTATTTCTGAATACCACTAGTAGCATCATTTAATGGCTTTTTGACACTTTTGGAAGATATAAAATTTGTTGTTCTCTTAAACAAATTCAACAAAATATTCTTCCCTGATGTGTTATAAAACATCCTTCAAAGCCAAGCAAGTGATATCTTGTACTGTCAGCAAAAGGTCGATGAGACTTGCCATTGCATAGCCACGTTACATGAGACAGAAGAGAGTTTTCAAGAAAGCATGTTCCAAAATAGAAGAGTTTTCGAAGAGGAAAAACAATGAATATAAACCCCTCTATTCTGAAGTGCTTGCTAATATTGATAACTACTTGGATGTTAGATCTTAATGTTATTCTAAATTAAAATGTTTAAAGTTATTGTCATGTAAAAACTATAGACCAGTTCCCCAAAAGCAGCTTTAGGCCGCACCGTGGCCGAGTGGTCAGACCACTCGACTCTCACCTATATGGCCCGGGTTCGATCCCAAGCGACCACATGTGAGATTTGTGGTGGACAAAGCGTGTAGGGGTGGGTTTTCTCTGGGTCCTCCTGTTTCCCCCGCCATCACACTCCACTGGGGCTCCATCTTCATATATTAGTGTCATCGCCTGCGGTGCCAGAGCAGTAAAAGCGAGTGTTAAACACAAAAAAAAAAAAAAAAAGCTTTCATAGTCTTTTATTTGCAAAGTTCTTTGATGCCATTCAATTGGAAAAAGACCTAACTGTATAAGTTTAAAAGTAAAACCATGAGTGAAGTTGAGCTACTAAACACTAAGTCAAAGGTAAAACAAAGTTTTCTGCAGTATAAAATGTTACTCATTTAGTATACAATTCCTGTGAGAACATTTTCAGTAAAAGTGAGGTCATTTTCAGCACTGAGGTGAATTATAAGTTACTCTTGGAACTGGAACTCTAGTGGAGAAGAGAGAGACTTTATCATTTTGAAATTATTTCAACTAAAGCTTGCCTACTAAGAGAATTCAAAAATGCAAGGGTTTCAAAAGGACCAAAAAATTGCTAAATCAGCTTCCCAGGAGAGAAGGATAGAGTTTTAATTCCCTTAGATCTTGCAGAGGTGGCCTAACAAAGTGTAAAAGATGAATATAAGTCCAGAAACTGGTTACTCTCTATTAAATTTTACTTAAGATGACACTATTAAATATAGTATTTCAATAACTATTCTTTCAGTCTAAACCAATCACCAGGTGTAATTTTCACCTAGGTAAATCTGTTCCTTTAATTTTCTGATATTTACTTAAAAACTAAAATATTCATAGTTTTGGCTATATTAATGGTCACTGCATGCCATGATCATTAGCAATTGTAAGAGGTTGAAACCTCACCTTAATAATTGGAAGAAAAAACTGAATGCAGTGCATTTTGCCGATTTGTGTGCATTAGACTGTATTTTATAATGTAACAAGCTATCTTTGAATCCAAAATTATTGAACATGTATTTTTCGTGTAATTTCATGTTAATTTCTTTGAATCATTGTTTCAGATTATAATGCTGTCAAGCGTGGGTGAAGAAGTGCTGCTGATAGCATCAAAATGAATGGTGAAATTCCAAGTGTTCCTATTACCACTTTGGCTGGCATTTCAAGTCTGACAGACTGTAAGTAATTCAGAAGCATTTTTAATAATTTGTGAATATGTGTATTAGTGAAAAATTATGTGAATAAATGAAGTAAACAAAATCTGGTTTGAATGCTTATATAGCAAAGCCTCTCAGATAACTAGATGTTATGGACTTAAGTTTTGTTTTTATTGGATATATGTAATTATGTAATTCTCAATATTAAAGGATGAGGTTTCAAAACATATCCTTTACTCTGTGTATATTTAGCTCCTCTTAAGTTGGAACCATCATTTGATTGTGTGTGCAAGTTGTGTGACAAAGTGTGTCCAAGATACCTTTTCAGTGAGTGTGCGAATAGATTAATATCCTTGACTGAATAAACAATGAAAAATAAACTCATAGGAAACAATGCACATTTGTGCACCCTCCTAACTTTATTCAAGCTGCAAGGAGACACAAATATGTTAAAAGTTTTTTTTTTGCAATTTGTAATATAGTTCTTCACTTTTATTCCAAACATTGGAATTATTTTGCTACATATTTATAAATACTTGCATTTTATGATTGAAAGTTAGTGATGAGACATTAAAAAAATCTAAATCCTTATTGTGTTGAATATTACACCAAGCTGTAAAGGGTTAATGATGTCTTTAGTTTTTGTTGTTCTCACACAAGAAATTTAAATGCACTGCAGCTTGCGTTAGTATAGGAATTAATAAACCTTTAATGTCTTTTATAATAGCTTGGTGAATTGTTTATGAAAGAATAGCAGTCCATATCATGCTTTAATTTCCAGAGCATCATTGCTTTCTGGGATGCGAAGATAAGCAAGATGAACTTGCTTTGTAAAACATGCACTTAGTAAGGAAGCTTAAATAATAGATATGGTTACCATAAGATAATGAGGCAAACTGTTATGAAAATTCAGTTTGCATGTGAAACCCTTATGCATTATTGTATTTAAAAAAAAAAAAAATCTAATATTTTTGATTCACAAAACATAACCATTCTTATAAAAGATTATTCTTATATTTATTTAATGCTAATTGAGATAAACATTAGTAGAAATGGTCTTGTTACTTAATTCCTTGTAAGTAGGACAGAAATTGGGGAATACACTAAGCTATAGAGTAGTTAATTCTTTTAAAAGTGGTTCCTATGTGATTGAAATTCAATTCTCTTTACATGGCCAAGAGTAAAAGAAAATAAACAGGAATAACTTATTCACATGTTAGAAAAGTCTAAGTATTTTAAAATTAAAAGTAATAACAAGGAATATCTCAGAAATGGTTAACTCAGAAAACGATATACAACATAAATTGTATGTTTTAATGTGAACTACAAACTTTGTGTAGTAAGTTTTTGTCTATTATGGTTTACCAGTTGTGCAAAAGTTATCCAGAATGAAGTTCTTCAAAGGCTATTCTCCCAAAAATTCAAGATATGCATTTTACTTATCATGTAAATATCTTTAATTTACAGTATTTTAATCAAAATCATTAGAGCTGTTTTTTGAGAAAATAAAATTTGTTGTAAATTTTTCCATATAAAGGGTAGATTAGGTCGGGGGGATTTTCTTTAAGATCTTCATGCCACATACTTGGAAGATGCTGAACTTCAATATAAATTTTGGACTTTAACTGACTTTTTTTTTTTTTTTTTTTTTTGACTTATGCTGTCCACATGCACATGCATACACTCAATCGCCCTCCGTGGTGTAATGGTTACCATGCTAGCTTCATATACCCAAAGTCGTGGGTTCAAACCCGGCGGAGGACGATGGATTTTTTCGGGTGTAAAAATCCTGAGCATGGCTTCCTTCGGAAGGAAAGTAAAGCCGTTGGTCCCGTGTTGTAGATTTACGGCATGTAAAAGAACCTCAAGCCTGATAAGAGAGGCCTCTGAGCAAACTTAAGTGGTCTTTCACGCCCAATATAGAATGGGACGCTGAGAACCACAGCAGTTAAAGAGCGTCGATAAATAACACGCCATTTCCATTTTGCACACACTTTTTTCTAAA
This sequence comes from Hymenopus coronatus, assembly GCA_030762935.1. Taxonomy (NCBI): domain Eukaryota; kingdom Metazoa; phylum Arthropoda; class Insecta; order Mantodea; family Hymenopodidae; genus Hymenopus; species Hymenopus coronatus. The sequence continues at coordinate 58,390,307 of CM060900.1, forward strand.
AGTGATTATTTTGTATTAAGGGTTTCTCAAAACATGTATTTATGGTGGAATCTCGGTATCAAATATTTGGGTTTTGGAATACAATACCTTCTGCATCTACTATGTACATTGCACATATGCTAGATAAAGTGAATTGATAAACTGATTAAATATAGTAAAAGATTTTTCAATTTTATTTTTTGGTTTTTACATAAGAAAATTAGCATTTTGCAAGCAGAAACAAGCAAATATGAAACAGCGTAAGGGGTGATGGTGGTGGTGGTGGCACTGGTATTTCTGGTTTACTCTCTGGTAGTGCTGGTCAAAACAGCATTCAGTCTTGCTTGTTTCTTGCTGCTGCTAACCACCTCTCTTGCAGCCAGTAGATGCAGCCGAATGTATGGCTGGCAGGAAGAAAGTTGACTGACAAGCTAACGAGATTCTTGTTTACTCGCAAGACTCATGAGTCTTGTTAATAGCAAGACTGCGGTGTAATGTGCAGAAACTCGCAGAGTCAGAATGCAAATGATCTATAGTTTTATTATAAATCAGTATGTAAACGTTATTTGAAGCAGTAATTCGGTTATCCGCTCTAATCTAAGCACATTTAATTGAATGGAACAAAATCTTTTTTCCCTGGCATTGGTTTGTTTTAAACACTTTGGTAGGTATGTATACACTTCTCCTCTGTGCTACTTTGTTAGTCAGAAAGTAAAGAGATACCTATTGTAATTATATGTTACGTCTCCGCTTGACCTTGTGACTTGCATTCACATTACAGCTATCAAATGAAGCTGAATAAAAGTAATCAGTGCATGTGTTTATTCTGACCTGCATTTTATTACATTAAGCACGTTCCGCTAGATCAGGTTGAGTGCGTTGCTCACCAGAGTTGCCAACACATGTTATTTTTTCCGTCCGACCAGCTCATAAAAATCCACCAAAAATAGTAATTTCTGTATTTTCTTTCAAAAATAAAAGTTAAAACTCAAGGTCAGCACTTTGGAACAATTTCTTGGTCAAGTCTGAAAGATGATCAAGGGAAGTGATTAACTACAAACAACGTGAGAACAGCTTCTGCAGCTGCACATTCATACGTGTCTTTGATAGGCTGAAATGATATTTGTGACTGTGAAGTTAAAAGGGGTTCAGCTGCTTTTAGATGTTTTTTATTTTTTCTATGAAAAAGTAAATCTGACAAGAGCACATTGCATTGGCAATATTGGCTCTGCGCTCTACTAGGCTCCCAGGGCACCTCTAACAACCATTCCTTTAATTATTGATTATTTTATCATTCTTTTCTAAAATGCCGTACATACTGCAGAGGCTTCTGTTCAATTAGGTAATTAAAAAAAAAGAATGCATTAGCACTGCATTCACTATGCTGAATTCAGAATCCACTCTGATAAACACATGTGGCCTTATGCCACAGTGTCATGTTTGCAGAGTTGTTCAGTCATCTGAGAAGTTTGTTGCTGTTAGCTCTAAATAAAAGTTAGCTGTTACATTGCTTAACAGACACTGTCTTGTAGGTACACAAAGACTTACATCCGTGACAGTTTTTCTATAGAAAATCACTATAATATTACTTAACAATTGCTAATAATATCTGTAAAAAATCCATCATCCGTGAAAACTAAATTTTGCCCGTCATATAACTTGGCAACCCTGTTGGTCACTAAAACTTTTGTATAGGATGAAGAAGTGCTATTCTGTTTATAAATCACAAAGCTAGACCGTTTCATTTTATTCAAGGTCACAGCAGTTGCAGAAATATGCGAAACTGATGCGTTACGAACTGTGTTGCCGAGTGCAAGCCAACGCAGCATCGAGACATAACATACCAGAAGTGATGAAAAATCTATAGTATTCCTTCAGGTGGTTAGGAAATCATCTATAAAATTGTTAAAATGGGCTAAAAGTTGATAAAAGTATGCATGTTTATCTAAACGAGAAGAACATATACTAAAGCAATATTTGCCTATGATCTGTAACTTCTGTTATTTCATCTGTTTAAATGATTTGAGATTTAAATAGCCTGCCAAGACAGGGATGACATTTAAATAACACACGCTAGAGAACGGGTTAAAAATGAAATGTGATATCACAGAATCTGCAGATATAAATGTACGTGGTGTCCACTTTTATTACAAATAAGTATTTAAATATTTTATTACTCCTAAGAAGTTTATGTTGCATGAAGTAATTCTATTTTCGGTTTTATCTGAAGTTTGAGTATAAGTTAGGTATGTCATTAACATTAATATCGCTGATTCACACGCGTAAACGTGTTTGGATGTACATATGTGCTGTTAAATGATAAGTTCATCTGTTGTTATTAATAGAACCCGGAGTTTTAGCTTTTTATAAATGCAGTTTTAGCCTTTCAATATCTTCTTTTAACCTCTTTAGGTTTATAAACAATTTTCCTAGCTTTTTCTAGGCTTTTAAACAATGTTCCTGCCTTTTTCCTAGCTATTTAAGCAAGTCGACTACAAAAGCATTTTAAACACAATAAACATAAGAATATGAAAACTATTTTATGTCACGGAAGCATGCTATTAATATGTACAATAATTTAAAACATGTATTACACAGCAAACACATGCTAGAACATTGTAATTAACATATCAAGCACATGTTTTAATATATAGCACTCACATAAAATAAAGTTCACCTGACAGCACTGTTGCTACACAACCAGCCACATTTGCAAATTTTCTGCTGTTCTTTAATATATTCCTATAGGCAGAAAAGATCGTTCAACATTGCAAGATGTCATTGGCGCATACTTCATTCGTGCAATTTCTATACCAAGAGCATTCTTTGCCTGGATAATTCCACATGTACACTCAAAACAAAACTAAACGAATTGCTAACAAAAATTGTTAATTCAAATGAACTGAAGAAAAAAACAAAACAAAAAAGCTCAAGTTTAGCGAGTTTTAGGTCTTAATGTCCCATTTAGCTTTTTCATCTTGACATCGACTTAAGAGAGGATTCAGCAATGAAAATGCATCTGATAACAATGGTCCTCGCTTGTACACATGCAAATAATCAGTGTACTTATCAAAATGGATTTACGCAGGTGTAACCAGACAATGTGAATCAACCATTCAGCTATGCAACAGCACAAGTGCTAAATTGTACAGTAATTTATGTTACTTTCAGTAATAGTGCTATCATGCTTATGTGTGTGGATGTGGGTGTGCATTTTTTTTTTTCACCCAGTTTTCACCCTTCAAGTTACGTGAATTCATTTTTTGTATTTTAAAAATACCAGACCAAAACAGGATGCTTTTTAGTAAAGAAATATGTGCTTTCATTTAATTAGGTTGAACTTTCTGTTTAGTAAGTTTTATTGGCCTAATTATTTATTATCTTGGGATTTTTGATTGTGTTTTAAAATGTTTCTTTGTCTTTCATTTTTTAAAAATGTTTTACTGTATATTACACAGTAGACAAAAGGATTTGCTAAAAAAAAAAAAAATTCAGATCTGTAAGTCATTGGTACTCATTTTATTACTAATAACTTAAAACCCTGCATTCTCCTCTAATAAAATTGCTTGGCACATTTTAGACAGTAGTTTGCAAATCGGGTTGGCACTAAAAAGGATTAATATTTCACTGTTTTACTTCAACAAAACCATTGTTTGCTTTGCTCCATGACAAAACCTAAACATCTGGTTAAAAATACATTTTAACTATTATTTTGATCATATAAGATATGTAAAGTGAAACCACAGATATGTAAGTGTGAAAACATGCCTGCACGAGAAATACATAAGGAGTTGCCTAACCCAACTTTTGACAAGTTATTTTATTTTGTTAATCGAGCAATACCATATTCTAATGGTAGTAATAACAAAATCTTGTATTTGTTTACTTCTGTATCACCAGCATTGTACTAGTCGACAAAGCAACCAGGCATATCAGAAAATATGCGTAGCTGCTCAATGTTCACATCATTTTCATTTCGAAGAAGAGCCATGTCAAATGCAGTACGCTCACTGAGATGGAATGGTAGCAAATATGTCATATGAAGGCAAAGTATTATTCATTGCCAGTGAGAGATGACATATGCTATAAAGCTTTTGCAGCTGAGAAGACTAAAACATTATTACTGAAGATGGATTGGGAAAAAGCTTAGTTGTTGGAACAAGAAGTTGGAAGGTTGACAATATCTGTCAGAAATAATAGCAATGAATAGTGAACTGTAAGGAATATTTCAGTGGCAGTTCAATGGATATTGCTGATGAAATTTTTGACATAATACTTTTGCCACTTGAATAAATCACCACCTCAGAAACTATTCCAGTTGTACAAATGGATTCAAACTCCAGACATTTAGTTACAGGATACAATATGTACAGAAGCCGTTACTTATAAGAAACATCAGTGGGTATTTTAGTTTGTTTTCTATCTCTATTTGCTTTCTCTGAAATGTATGTACATGGTAGGCAGAGGTGTTGAATTCCTCCCAAAAATTTGATACAAAGATTTCATTGGAAATACAGATTTTGAGGCACCAAAAAAGGAGCATTTCTAGAAAAAGTTCTGTTTCTGTTTTTGTCTCTCTTGTGAGCAGTATAACTCTTAATGAAACTTGGAAGATTTTCAAGAATATGCTCTCACTCCAAACTACCCTTTACATGGAACATTTTCTGACCTTTTTTACTTTGTGAAAAAAAAAAAAAAAATGGCTAATGATTTGACAAAACACCACACATTAAAGTTATTTACATGAAAAATAAAATGTGTATCTTGAATTTCTGGTAATAGCTTATGAAGTCCTCTTTTTTCAGAAGTATATTTATATAATCTTGTATAACTAGTAAATTTTAAGTGATAGATGAAAGCGTATTACAAAAAAAGTTTAACTCTATTCAAAACACACAATTTATCTAAAATAACTTTATTGTGGCATGAGCCACTTCCAAAGTATCAGTTATTAATGGTTCAAATTATTCAATACATATTCATTCCTTTAAATTCCTGTCGAGTTTTAGCTACTTCTCACGATACTTTGGAAAGAAAATGTAATTTTAAGGTGAGCATATAGAGCCCAGTTTCTATAACATTTAACTCACGATTCCCTTTATTCTTTATTCACTTAATGCATAGTACATTGGTGGAGCAGGTATTTAATTCCATCCAAAATTCTATAATTGGATTTCACTGGAAATATAAGTTTTAAGGTCACTGGTATAAAAAAAAAGTTTTATAGAAAGATCTATGTGTGAGTGTATGTATGGCCTTTTTGAATAAAACACCATGTACAAACAATATTTGCATGATAGCATGCACATATTGAACTTTGTGTCAGTAGCTTCTGAAGACTTCTTCATTCTGGACTACTGTTGCATAATGGATAAAACCTAAGAGAGAGATTCTTATCACACAGAACAATAAGATCTCGGAAAAACATATTTTTATTTGTTTTGTGGAGTTAATAATTTTATAAATATATTGCAATATATTATATTTATATTGTTATGGATTTCAATTTTAAAATAAACTTTTCTCAAACAGGAATTTATCATACCTGTTTTTTTTATTTTCTTTTTTATTCCTAGCAATGCAAAGAAAACCAAATTCCAATCACATAGCAACAAGCTTTTAAAACATGTGACTATTGTTTTTTCCTAGAATATCTCCTATTCCCTTCTGCTTATAAGGAACTAAATATTAATGCTATTTCTGTTGAATGTTTATTTTGATTATCAAGAAGTGGATAGAAGAATAAGGTTTTATAAGAATAGTTTGTCACAGAATAGGTAGAGGTGGTCAGTGAATGGAACACATAGATTATTTTTTTTTGTTAACTTTAACACCCTTTAAACTGGAAGGTAATAACAGATGGTGAATGGATGAAATAGGTGAAATGAAGCTCAAATGTGCCTGAGGTCCCTTAGAACTTAGAGAGTTATTCAACATGTCTTTTCAGTTTAAGGGAAAACCCCAGAATAAATGACTGACCGAGATTCAAACTTGGGACTGCTTGAATGTCAGACAGACAAGCTATCACCATGCTGCAGAGGCTGGCACTGTTCCCTTTATATGTGTAATGAAATGTGTAATGTAGCTATCAAGTTCTATCCCAATTAAAATGAAATAGATAGGAAGTTTCCTAGAATAATGTATGTACCCAGTAACATCTAAGTGATAGAGGATAGGGAAATTCAAGTGAATGTAAGTCACTTTTTTTCACATGATGGAAACTGCAGAGGGTAATGTTTTTTAATTACAATAAATATTTACATAGATATGTAATGCAGACGCCATTATTAGGTTATTTTTCCTATTATGTATCTGTGTCATTACAGTTGTGTACATTATTAATCATGTTAAAATTTCATAGCAAGATATATCCAGCTGACAGTGCTCCATTTGTGCTCTATTACCAACTGTACGCAGAATTTCACAGCTCTAGTGAACTGATATTAAGTGAATACCGCACTGTGACAACAAAGATCAATATGCCTCATCACTTTGCCAAGTAGTACACAACATTACCCCCTGTAACACAGAACTAACCTTTCATCTTGAATATATTTTTCATTTTTTATATTTTGTGATATTTATTGTAACATCCACAAAATATCTCTCAAATCAAGCTTACCATTTCCTACCATTCAATCCTCAAATTTAACCTGGATTGGAATCGCTTAAAACCTATAATTTTCATTCTCCCAAATTAGCTGATGCCAAAGGTATACAATTACCGAAATTTGGATGAAATGCTCAACGTGATTTCTTCTTGAGTTAAATGGTAGTTGCTATAAATTAGAAAAGGCATATTTAGGATGCAGCAGAACTTGTTGCATTTCAATATGGTTGGAGATTATTATAAAAATACATGTTTTACTAATTAATAATGCTGTATGGAGCCCTTGTCTATTGTTTGAGCACACTAAAGTAAGCTAGCCTTCAATTTATGAAAATGCATAATATAGCTACGTTGCACTGCTTTTGCAATATGCAAGTTGGGTACCAGATGACAAAACGTTTTTGTGTCTATCATTGAAATATATTCTAGTTAATGATATATGTGGTACTTACTTGTTTGAACACTATTTAAGTAAGGTTTGATCTAAATTTATGCAAATATATATTAAGTTCATATTCCTCTAATTCTTTTGGATGACTAGCTGGTGATAAGCTTCCCTAGTTTATATAATAGGCTTGTTACTGCAATTACCAATATATATTTTATACTGTTCTAGAGGTTTTAACAGTACAGAGCAAGAACACAATAATTGCTATCTACTGAACTGCAGACACATTCAAAGCATACAAATTTGTGATTAATCACTCCAGGTACCTAACAACATGGAAGACGACAACCATCACCATAACCGGCAGAGTTACAGAATATCAAATACCACCAAAGTTGTTCAGGAGTTGTTAGTGTAAGAATATTGGTAGCAATTTTCTTAACCAGAAAGTTACAGTATAGTCATGATTATGAGGCATTTTTCTTGTTCAAGTTCATTTCAGTTTTGTAGTGTTTCATTGTTGATAAAGGTTTAGTAAACATAAGTGCAAAATGTAACATAACATAGCAAAAATACAACATTAATACAGAGTCCAATAATGGAAACCTAATGGTGACTTTCAAAGAAATGTCTGAAGCATTTTTATCAAAATCACTATTAGATGAATCTTTTTTATTTGGTAAAGGAGCTATGAAGAATTTTATTTTGCAATGGCATCAGCTGTTTGTGATGATAAATGAGTTTGTGAATAATGTTTTAATGATTTAGCAATGAATTTGGATATATTACTATTGTCTTGTCATCATGATCTATAAATAACCTGAAACACTTAAATAGCAACAGGCCACTGGAATGACTAATAAAGCTGACTACTGCAGATAAACAGGAGAGAGTTAGGGCCGGCTGTACGAACTCGGAATAAATCCGGGAATAGTTATTCTTGGAATACACTATTCATGGTATAAATGTGGTGACGAGTTGTACGATGCAATTTCATTCCTTAGATATCTATTCGACTGTTTGTAGATTTAAAACTAATGTTGGCTATGCTGCGAGTCATTCGTGGCCAACTTGATACGTAATTACTGCTTTGTTTTGCTGAAAACTTCATTGTTTTCACAATCAGCTGTTCCTAAACTATGTATTATTTCTTATTTTAACTACTTACAGTACTATGAAATCATTATGAATGTTCATAAGCGTGTTCGGATGTAGAATTGCTATACATTTTACAAAACGTAAACACATATGTATACTGTGACTTCTTGCGATAGGTTAGGAGTATGGGAATATAACCTTGCCATATGTGCAAAGTTGTATCTTGTGCTGATATATGACATCTTTGCGTTTCGGTGATCAAAACGTACTTAGCCTCATTTCTGTATTTTATTTATTAAAATACTTAGTAAGTGAATTTTGAAAATTACATTTTAGTGTTGCCAATGCCACTATCAACTTAAGATATGTATAATTGAATTGTTGCACCAAGATAAATAGAAAACAATTTGCTATATAAGTATTATTAACCAACAGAAATATTAGTAATTATGTCGAATAGTACATTAAACCGTTCCCATTACAGTTCGCACTTTGCTGATGGCAATATTTAATACAACAGCTAGAAATTAACTCCATGGCACGACAGCTCACGGGGAACCTTAGCCTACCGCCCGGCCACTGCGTCCCCCATCTCGGTCCACTACAGACGTCATGGATGGGGTGCAGTATTGGAGGGTGAGACGTGGTCAGCGCCTCGACAGCTAGAAATTGTCAACCAATAAAACCGAGAACATTATATTTTAGGGAAAGTATTCTCTATTCAATCAAAATTGTCTCTAATGTGTTAAACCTACAGCATATAATACAAAAAATTATGAATTTATTGTAAAATAATATATTTAGATTTACGAGCTCTGATAGCGTCTTTTAATCTGGGCATCTCCTCCCTACATCACAAAGCTTGTAGTGTTATAGTTTTTAAACTTGCACATAACTTCCAAAATCTGATTATAGTACAGAATGTCATTAACATTAATACTTGTTTTTATTAAAATCTGGACATCTATTACCAACACGTGCTTCACTTGGTCATGGTATAGATGGAGTACAGCAGGGTACTCCATCTACACCATGACCAAGTGAAGCACGTGTTGGAAATAGATGTCCAGATTTTAATAAAATTGACAGCTTCACTGTATGTAATGGCTTTTTTAACATTTTAAAATCAATACTGTGGTTATCTTACGTTTTGAAGCATATTGCCGTAGAAGTAACCTATCCTTTGTATTTCATCAATAAAACGTAACCTCACTCTTTATAACGCTATGCATTGTGCTGGTGAATTGCTGCACTACACTATTTTATATTTATCTTCGGTTGGATTAAATTTAATTGTTTCCATAAAATAGAGGTATTTTGATGATAATATTGTAGGTAGATTTTACTTTTTTATAAATGAAACTTCATTTTAACTATCTTCTTGTCATATTTATCTTATAACCATCAAGTTGTCTGTGTGGTATCATTTCTCAACTTTAATTTCATTATAGCTGTGTTGATTTATCAGACTATCTCTACAAAATATTGTATTTAGGTATAATATGTCCTTAAAACATATTATAAAGAAATGAATCATTTATATCGGTCAAATATGGGTCAAAATTGTGCCGAGTACCCAAGCGGCCATTTTCCTTTTTATACTCTATTCTCAGAATATCGGCTTATCCCCGCAAGGAATCACAGAATAAATTATTCCATGTTTATTTCCTTGATAGTCTCTATTCCGTTGTCGTACAACACAATTTTGCACATAACCATGGAATAACGACTAACAGAGGTTTATTCCAAGTTCGTACAACTGGCCCTTAATGCAAGCAAATACTAGGTGTTCATTTTTATCTGTGACTTCTCTGTGCACTGATAGAGAAAAATGACATCATATGACTTGTGAGCCTATTGAAATCATAGAACTCTGTACCAAGGAGCAGTGATTATTTGCAGAAGACAAAGCAATCACAGCAACCTCTGTCTAAAAAGACCACTGATGGTTTAAAGAAGAAAAAGCTAACCATAGTGCTCTGGATGTTGTTGTGTAGCTAAATAATATAATCAGCATTCCCACACCCCCTTCTGTCACAGTAATAGCATTCAAAGATTTATCTTTTCTTTGTTGACAAGCTGAATGTGAACACAACACAGGTGTTATTATCATAATTTTTCTGGTATCAAGAAAGCAATTATTTAATATGATTTATATCACAATATAAACACCTGTCTCACATTACCTCATCAGGATAGCATCACAATGTGGGATCTCCTGCTGCTAGATGGGTGTATTCAATTCAACTTTCGTCATCAGCCTCGGTTTCATATTATGATCCTCTGTCACCGGAGGGACAGTACATAGACGTGCTTCACCAGCATGGCATCTAAACTGAAATTTCTTGTGCAGAAAATCATGGATAAAATGAACACAGTATATACAGTATATGCAACATTTCACTCTGATCCTCTCAACACATAACTGAAATATTTTTACAACAAATGATTATATTGTGAAGATAGTCATGGCATACCTCCCCTTCCCCTCCTGTCACCCTTTTAAGTGCAATTCATATAAAGCAAAACATCTTTTGTAATTTACTTCATATTGTTAAAATAAATGTTATTTTCAGTGTTGCCAGAAATGCCACTACCTTCACCATTGCCACAAACCCTCAGTAACAAGTCCTTGTTATTTCATCCTCGAGTGGCGGAGGAGGCTCAGATACTCCTTAGTGTTAGGGATGAAGGTTTGGTGCCTCAGCTGATTCAGTCTCTTATTCAAACATCTGCTGATCACATGTAAGTACTATTCTTTTTGTAAATGATGCTAAGGCTATCATAGTTTCTGTTCATAAATATACTCTTAAGTTGCTCTGTAATCTAGTTCAGTGAATAATAACCCACCACACTATAGTGTGATATCTTATGTGGGGTAATACTACTAAGTCTTAGTGAGTCTTGGGCATGAACAAACTTCTGTGTTACATTTCATATATTTTGAGAAAAACAGCAACAAAGATTACTGTTTTCTGCAGGACAGGGCTATGCTGTAAGTGCATCTCTTTTTCAATTTGTGTACATCACTTGGTAGCAGCAGTAGCTACTATCTGATTGTATTTGTGGATAAGAATCTAAATAAGCTTTGTAATTTACAGCTGAAAACACCATAAATCTCTGATTAAAATGTATTCATTATTGTAAACAGTTCGTAACAGTGTTGCAGCACTCACGAGGGAAGCAATGTATGACTTTCCGTATGATTTTTCAGGTGCATTTTGCTTTGCAAATTCTGGAAGCACATTCTTAACACCTGTTGAGATATGCTCAAAATAGCAACAAACATGAATCCAGGACACAACTTAAATATTTTTTCTGTGAATATCTCAAATTTTCCAAAAAGGAACAGGCATTTGTTCACATATATGCTTCAATTGTATGCAATAAAGTTATACTTAGGGCCCTTTCACAGTTGAAGCTTAAGCCAAAGCTTTAGTAAGCTAAGGAAGTCACTTAACCAAGGCTTGTATAAAGGTACAAGAAGTTCAGCTTTACTGAGTTGAACAACTCCACAGAATTGAAAAGTTGGTAACCCTTGCACATGCACAGTGAGTGAATTCCCATTGTTTGATCTTGGTGATGCTGTTTGTTTTTCTAGGTTTTCCAGCAGTAATAGTAGTTAAAACAATATAAAAATCAATGTAAAATTGTGTTGCAAACTTTAATTCCCAAGAATTCAGTACTCTCCTAGAAATTGTGAAACAGTATAATTGTGTAATAGAGTGCAGGCAATAGGACAAATTATTATGAAATATGAAAAACCAATTGTGGGAATTGCAAATATGAAGAGTGGATTAAATTTTGTGAAATAAGTTCATTATAAATGTGATGGCAGTAAGTGCAACAAAGTATGCAATAAAAGTTGTAAATATCCCTAAGCGTAAGGTAGATTATGGGGAATTGGTTAAAAATCTTGTAATTCTAACCACATAGAATCTAAAAGTTCAATTATTCTCTTGGCAGATGGAGGAATTTCAGTTTTTAAAAGATGACAAGGTTTCATTCATAGTCACTATATGCATTCATGTTATTACTATAGTAATTGCCTTTACAGTTGCTAAACAATGCCTTTCAGCTGTGAACTATTCCTTACCAAGAGAAAATGTAACACTTAGCTCCTAACTCCATCAGCCTGATGCCTGTGTTTCCACCCCAAAAGTCCGTCCTACACTCACCTTGTAAGAAAACAGTTGCCAAACCAATATTTGGGTTAAATTCAGCAAGAGCTCAGCAGAGCCATGGGAGATTGGGTACATCTGGGCAGGCTTTTGAGATGCCTTAGTGTCCTCTGACCACTAACCTGGAGGGCTTAGAGATAGGAGTCAGTAACTGTTGCCCCTACCAAAGTTTTGGTAGTCATCTTCCATGTGGTTGATGCATGTGACATTGCTCTTCAGTCCTTCCATAAGCAAGGGGGTCGGTATATAAAATATCCACTATCCTAATGGAGAAACCCACAGAATTATTGCCTGGTTGTCATCAGGCACACATGAGTAATCAGGTCACAGCTTCCAGGCTAGTTTCCTTCCCCGACATGCAATGAACTTACTCATATGTTCCCTGGTGCCTGAAACATTTAGAATATTTTACCCCAAAGTATATCTTATTATAATAGAATAATCCCTTTTGTTACATCTTCTCCCTGTTGGGCAAAGTCAGTGTCCCCATTGACAAATGCAACCTCCCTCCCCCAAAGAAAATCACAACAATCCCAAAAGAATAACAAACAAACAGGTCTTCAACACTATTTCAAAGGTGGGCATGATCATCCTTTCTTCTTGGACACCCACCTTTCCACAATGTTTCCTCATTTAAAGTTAAGCCACACTTTTGCCATAGTACTTGACACCGACAAAGTTTTGCAGTAATGTACAAAACTGCACATGCCTGCAGAGCCACTAAAGTCTATAATCCTCTTGGAAACTGCTGGATGCTTCTTCTAACTTAACTGTGGTATCCCACCACATCCAAAGACATTTTCAGTGCCATTGCTGTGTTTCAATTTATAAAGAGTGGTTATTCCTGATCTTAGGCAGAATTGTTGTGGGTGTGTGAGTCTGGGAAGGTGGGTGGGTGGGTGCATGCAGGTTGGAAGCATATTCTTGTGGGATTTCTTCTTAGCCCATTCCGCTACAGTAGGAAGGGAGGTTCTCTCTAGATCTTCAAATGTGCAGGGACTGTAACATGTTTCCTCCAGCATCAATTTCCAACAAAAATAGAGGGAATTGTGGGGACATTGAACCTTTATGCTTAAACCTAACAGTCTCAACACATCGCAATATCCACACCGCCAGAAATCACCTTCAAGAGGCCTTAAACTTAATTATACCCTGGCTAGACAACTGGCGTATTTCGCTCAACCAGCAAAAATGTGAAGCAATGGTCTTTACACTATGCAGACAAAACTATCCACCACCAGTAACGCTCCCAGCGAAACAGATACCCTGGAAAACTAATACAGAAACAGTGAAATATCTCGGTGTACTCTTGGATCGTCGACTCACATGGAAACCACATATAAGTAACAAACTTAAACTAGCCCGAGCAAGACTGGCAAAACTCTACCCCCTCCTCAACAAAAGATCTTCACTCAAACTAACAAACTGCACACTACTTTACACGACTCTATTAAGACCACTGCTACTATACGCTTGTCCAGTTTGGGGAGGAACTAGTCCTTCTGAAATCAAACGTATCCAGACATTTCAAAACAAAATATTGCGAATCTCAACGAATGCACCATGGTTTGTCAGAAATAGTCAACTACATAGAGAAACTGGAATCAGCATCATTCATCAGTCAATACAAAGCCGAACAGTTTTACAGCAAGCTAAAAGACGTCTCAGGAGCCATTCACTATTCTCTTGGCAGAAAATCTAGCTATCCAACTCGCATCAAGAGTCGCCTACCACTGGACCAGCTCTCACAGCAAGGCTTTCTGTAAAATAAAAACAAAAAAATGTACCTACTTATGAGGGGCCCAATGGGGCTTACCTCATTTCAATGTTATTCAGTATCATGCATGTAAATAATGTCTAAAATCAATGATCTGTAGAGCGCACATGCGCTGATCGATCAATAAATCATTTAAAAAAAAAACAAAAAAAAAAAAAACCTAACAGGTATGTCAAAAAGCAATGAGTCAGCTAATAGTACTGCTTAATATATTGGTAGCAATTTAATGAGTGTGCACCCCTTAAACTTAATTTGTGTACAACAAATACAATTTTGTATTGAAATGGCTATGAAACACTAACAGCTGTTTGAAATCTGTAACCAAAAGAGAACCAACACAAACTAAAACAAAAGTATTGGCACGCCACACATTCCTCTCACACAAACACACCAAGAATAGTGAGGAGAAGAGAACTAGTCCATTACCACTTCCTAAATATTTGTCACTACTATCTACCAAAATATAAATTTGTCTATCCAAACAATGACAACTTGTCTAACACTACTCATTTTACTCGGTCACTACTGAAGGCATATGATATGCCACTCAGTTTCACTCAACATTCACATTCACACAAATACAACTACTTGTAATTTTACCTGAAACAAAGGAACAAAACATGTACTCAAATGCTATAATAATAATAAAAAAAAAATATTTTAGTGTCATTAAACTTAACAAAGCAATAGACGTCAACAAATTGTACAGTTTGTATGCAATGGGATATTCCAGCTTGTCCAGATATGTCATAAACAATAATAATAAATTAATATGATACAATTCACATACAACGTGGATGTCCAGGTGATAAATTAAATACAATTACATAGTTGTAGATAAAAATGATACACTTCATGTAATGTGGATGTCAACAGTGATAAGTGGCTAAGTAAATTACAGTAATTTTGTGAATAACATAATATGTTGTTATAAATATATAATAATATAAAGTTATTATAAATATATCAGTATAAAATGGCACAGTTCACATACCAGATGAATGTTATCATCCAAATCCTTGTCAGGGAATACTTTCAACTGATGCTTCAAAGTATGTAACAAAGTATGCATTACAGCACTTTCAATTGACCCAACATCAGTAAAACTTCAGTGGAAGGTATGTCCACCTACTGACCAACCATGTACTCGTCCCATCTGTGCGCCTCCACTTGTTGGTAATGGTATCACTCTGTAAAGAACACTCCAAATTTGTATAAATGCACAAAGCATACAACACTCAGCATTGTGGCATTCACATAGAGGCAGGTATACATAACATCGTTATATCTATATTACTGTTGACCATTTTACTCTTATCCCACAATTAGTCATAATTTCACAGCAAGCATGCTCTGAAAGAAATAAAGTGACAAAATTAAATGGTGAACGGTACAGAATGAATTAGAACAAAGATAAAATAACAAAGTAAAATGCAATCATCATTAAAAAAATTCTATTTGTGTATCCTATACATATTATATAGGCAATTAAGGTACAGATGACAAATATAGGCAGTAAGGGCTAATAGGATCAAAATATTGGGAAATATGTGAAATGTAGGCTGTATATTGTTTCACCCTGGGAGTACTAGGGCGACCAACAAGTTAGGTCATGGAGGTTACCTTGTTTAACTGAAATGCACCAGTGTACTGGTGTAGGAGCTTTGTGCATTTTCCTATCTTTTGGATAGGAGTGAAGATCTTAACTAGCTGTTCAACTGGGTAGATGACATCCCTGTATTGTCTGTCAAATATAGCTTTCTGGAGAGGCTGGCGCTTTGTGATGTGGGCTACCTCATCCCGAGAAGTAACATAAGGGGTTAATGTACAATTCTAAGATGTATATTTTGGGGTGAAATTTACTAAATGTTTCAGGCAACAAGGAATATATGTTCACTGTGTGTGGGATGGGACTGTGAAATGTTAGTTTGGTGACTGTTTTCTTGCAAGGCTAGTTGTAGGGAGGAATTTTGGTGTTGGAACAAAAGCATCAATAGCTGGCTGATAGTTTGATGTGGGTGTTATGTTTGCTCAGTGGTGAGTAATGATTCATAGCTGAAAGGCATTGTCTATCAATTTTTAAAGGTTTGTACTCCATTACAGTAATAAAACATATGTGGATAGTGAGCATGAACGAAATCTTGTCAGCTTTTAGTAATCAAGCTTCTCTCTATCTGTCAAGTGAGTAATTGAGCTTGTAGATTCTATTTGAGTAGGATTACTGGATTTTGAACCAATTCTTCATAATCTACCTTCCATTTAGCGGTATGTTATTCAATAGTGGAGGCACCATGATCCGTAAAGGTCACAAAACTTTAGGAAATGGCATGTTTGTGAAATTTGTCCATTGATAAATGTTGTCAGCCTTTGTTTTGTCTTGTGACTGAAAATGTTAACAGTATTAATGTTTCCTTCACAGCAGTGATGTTAATATGTGGAGACTAATCCTGTGTTAGATATAGGTGTTATATATTTATTTATTTTTGTTTCCAGTTTGGCCCAGCTATCATTATGCGTAACATTTATAACAATGTGATTTTTTTTTTTTTAATGGAACTATCATGAATATACTTTATGTATTTATGTTTTATGTTGTGATCTGTTGTCAAGTTTTTGCTTATGTTTAATCTCTCTCAGAAACTGTAATGTGCATAATACTTCTGTGAAGTGCTAACAATGTAACATGGTTTTATGAAACTGCATCTGTTATTAGAATATTAATTTGATACAATACTTCATTAAGTAAATGCATCTCAATAAATATAAATATGTAAAATGGCTGAAATATCATTGAGTATGTTTATCTCGTCAATACCTACCAACAATTTAACATATTTCCATTTTCTGTCAAATTGTTTACATGATATAATGTGCATAATTTGTTCACGATGATTTTGGTATTCCTAGTACTAATTCTTTTAGGTGACTGTTTTAGAATTTTACTTAGAAGAATATTAATATCTGTAATTTTTCTTGGTTCTAAGTTAAATTAATTTGTATATTTCACAGTAATATGACCTTTGTGTTGTCTGCGGTGTGTGCATCCAATGAAAGGCTTTCTAATTTGTGTTAATGTTCATTACTTCTCTCTGTTATAGTATTATGCTAATCTGCATGTTGCATAATAAATTTTGATCGTGATAGAGAATGTAGTCTGCACTTCTTTGAGGAGATTGTCTTAGAATTGCATTACTGGTGGGACCATTAATGCACTGTGTAATACTTTTAACCCTTTGCTTCGCATACAATATTAGCAAATTATTCTCTAAGCAGACTTGTGTCCATTTAAATTCTTAAATTCTTCATTAGAGATGTTAAATTAAAAGTGACCTATGTACATGCATAATTATATCTTTTAATAACATAATTAAATTGAGTAATTAATAACTCATTTTTTGCAGTAAATAAGATTAAATGTTATTTCAATAGTTTATAACTGCAAACATCCACCCCTTTGTAAACAAAGAACATTTATATACATACACCCCTTTTATTCATCTATATAATTCCACAATATTAATGACAATGAAGTTCATTACTTTAAGATATTAAAAACAAAAATAAAACCTCCTATACTGAGATAAAATAAAATACAAAGGTTTATACAAAATTACTATGGTACTCACACTTATATTGTTTATATCCCTACCATTATTACTACAAATATATTGCAACATGTCCATAAATTGTTATATGCACTATTCTCTTGCATAATAAAAATTGTCTATATACACTTAATGTTATCAGTGGTTTATTATGTACACCCTTGAGTTAGTTTTGAATTTCCACCCCCTTCGCTTGATAATAATTGTAAGCACCCAATTCTACACCAGGCAATGTCACACTATTTGCACTTGCATTGTGACGTATGCAATGACTTGATGGTGTTTTCCTTTTCTTCACTATGCACTGAGCATACAGTTTCACCTGGCCTTGAGTTTTTGTAAGGATGTGAAGAGAACTTCTCGCAGGAATAGCAGAAGGTAGGCTATGCTGAAATCCTGCTCACTTACATCTGTCTGTGAGTAGCTGTTGCACTAAATTGTGCTTGTAGTAAAGAAGTCTGTTGACATGAGCTGTAGAAGCAGGTCTGTTTGAAATGTCATATATAATAAAACTATTTAACGATAACAAAATTCACTACAAGATGGAACAAGTATTTCCACCATTTTTTGAGAGTCAGCAGACACCATAATACTGCTTCCTTAAGTCTCTGTGGTCAAACCCTTCCAAATTATGAGTATAGTTATCACTGCATTAGGACAAGGTATCTTTATTTGTTCTTTTCCCCTGCCACTTTTCCTTTCTACTTCCTCATCAGTTCTAGGGTCACAGTTGGTAGATAATAAAACGTGCCTGTTATCATGTCAAACAACTGCAGTTACACCTTTGTGTTTGTTTGTGAGATTTGCCCCTTTTCAATTTCAGATGTTTTGGCTTTGAAAATAGTTTTGACCAGTCTTTTGTTCCAGCATGAGTTGTACCACATGCATATATTTTCCTATCCAAAAGTAATTTCATTAACTGCGTGAAAGTAAAACAATTATCAAAATATGCCTGATGCCACAACCTTGTGAATTTTTCATACATGTCTAAAAGTTGAAGTTTGTTGTTCCTTGCCTCTTTTTTCCCCAGATAGATCTTTAGATTTACATTCCAATAAATATTCACTCCTATTCTCCGCAATACCCTATGCCTTTATCCCCCATTTTGATGGTTTAGCAGACAAATTGTTTCAGAAAGAAGCGTCCTTTGATGCCTATCATCACTTCATCAATAGAAAGTTTGCAACTTGTTTGAATACTTGATTGATGTTTGCAGGAATCTAGTAACAGTGACGGTCAAATTATATATTATATTAATTTGTTGAGTTGGTTTTTTAACAATGTAAATGTAAGTGA
The DNA here is from genome assembly GCA_030762935.1 of Hymenopus coronatus. Classification (NCBI taxonomy): domain Eukaryota; kingdom Metazoa; phylum Arthropoda; class Insecta; order Mantodea; family Hymenopodidae; genus Hymenopus; species Hymenopus coronatus. Next base: position 58,409,241 of record CM060900.1, read on the forward strand.
TGTAGTGTTAAAAAACCAACTCAACAAATTAATATAACATATTGTTTGAATACATTTGCAATTTTTTTGATTATGTCTAAAGCAAGTCGTACTTTATGCAAGTTATACCCCTAAACATGGCCTTGCAGATTCATCATTCAGGTGAAGGTATTTTGATATCTTTTAAAAGTGGAGCAATGTCATTGCTTGTCTTAAAATTGGGCACACACAAAATATCCCCCAAAAACTATTCTCTGGTTTCTGGTAAAGTCACTAACCTTATATATATATATATATAATCTCCAAAGACAAGACAATGTTTCTTTCTAAAATATTAATGTTCAGAACTGGGGGATCGTCTTGCATTTGCAATATGTTTTCTGAATATGATACAGAAAAAAATAAGTTTCAAACTTTGTGGGTGTGACAGTGGCGAAGCCTGGGTTAAATGGCATAAATTACTTTCAAGGTTGTGACATATGCACCAGATTTTGTGCGTTGCATTTCACACCAAAAATTATCTGTTAATGGGCCTATGAGCATACTCATAAGATTATTCTCGATAGCAAAATACTTCCAATTATTTTGCCTTAATATAAAATAGATCCATAATCGTTACAGCTAAGCTCCTGCAACTGCCACTATTGTCATCTTCATGCTGTTGTTCCATCACACACATTCCGTGCATCTCTGTGCTCCATTTTCTGTCTCTTCCGTCCAAAATATGAATTAATGCATAAATTTGAATCAGGTATAAAACATTTTGTGATATACTAAGTATGTTGTCTTAAAATTGAAAATCGTATCCATAATCATCATTACAACTAAGCTGCTTCCTTCACCACTAAACACAGACATACATGTACATTTCCATTGTCTCTTCTCCGTCTCTCCCCTGCCCGCAATGCATATTTTTGTGCAAATTCAAATTAGGTAAAAAAGTGTACAATGTGTTATAAGTAAGTTTTCTGAATAGCAAATCATATCCATCACTGTTGTTACAGCTACACTGCTGGCACCACTGCCATGTTCCATCATTGCACACATATGTACTAAATATATTGATATCTTAACTAAAAAAGCTAAAATTATTATAATATATAATTTATAAAATCATTTATATACAATAATGAAGAAACTAAACAATTTAAATTATTATATAAATATATAATACCTACATTTCCATTCTCCATCTCTCCCTCACTCGCAGTGTAAACTTTTGCACATATTCAAATTAGGCAAAAACATTAAATGTTGTATAAATGCAAAATCATATCCTTCATTGTTAAAATTATGCTGCACCACCACATTGTACCATACCATACTTGTCCTACTCCCCTCTCTGCCAACTGCTCAAAACGTGAATTTCTGCACAAATTCAGTAAACGTATATGCTATATACATATGGCAAACTTTAAATTTCATTTAAAAAGTCTTATTTTTATACATATTTTTAAACATGTTTTCTTTTTATGTATGGAAATGATATGCTAACTTATTCCAAAGTTAAGTTCTGAAAAATGGGGGTCGTTTTCAAAATAACTAAATATGCCTGTATTTCCCTTGAATTTGTATCCTCCGTTTTGGATCTGCCTTTTAAGCTTGAATCTGAGCTTCACATCTGTTGGTTTCATCCGCAATTTTTCTGCAAAATTTGAAATCTCTAAAAAGCTCAAAATAATCTATTACTGGACTTCTTGAAGGAATAGAATGGTTTCCACCTGTAGGTGATGAAAATGTTTCTAACTTATTGAAAGTCAAACTGGAGTTCCACTGCACCGGAACTGCTTTAGTTTTTGCTTTTCAATAGTCTTACCCCCCTGTTCTGCTATGTGTATTTGGACACTTCCACTGACACTGGCATAGCTATGAAAGTGTCAACAAACTGCTTACTTATACAACTGCACTTGGATTTAAACTGTGCTTTTTGTGGTTTGCTATTACATTCTGGCATGCAAAATTGTTGGAACATTGCAGCAGCAGTATGTTCATATCGACATAGCTCCTAAAAGCGGAGTTCAGCATAAGCAAAACCCATATGAAACGATACACATTTACTACGTTCTACTACGGTATGTGCAGCAGGGGGTTTATCCTTTCAATACGATTTACTGTGCTATGTACCACAAAGGGTTAGTATAATTAAGCCTGTTTAACCCTCATGATAAGCAGAAATGCAGAAGAAGTGATATGGACATCAATAATCATTCTGTACATACATGCGTTTAACGCTTATTTAAGCATAATTATTTTAATTTTTCTCTTTTATAATACATTTAATTAAATTGTATAAAAGAGCACAGCTCACATCTCCACATTCATGGCAAATCATATTATTTTTCTTGCAAACTCATTTTTTGTGACACACCAGACACTTTTGAAATGGAAGCAACTTTTCTGCTCTGAGAAAATGTTTAGGAAGGTGTTTTCCTTCAAGTCAGGAGTGCAGGAGTGTAGACTTTTTACCCCCTGTACAAAGAGGCCTCTAATGTTATAGTGCTCAATTGGGTTGCAAGCTATTGATTTGTGGAAGCCCAGGTACCATTTAACTGCTTTTCGAATAGAAGGATATGTTTGCAATACCTGACTAGATCCATACCCCCCATATGCACATATATTCCTGGATAACATCAGGCTTGGAAAGTGACGTTTTGATGACTGTTCTAGAATTTTATTTAGAAGAATATTAATATATGTAATTTTTCTTGGTTGTAAGTTAAATTCATTTGTATATTTCACATTAACATGGTCTTTGAGTTGTGTTTATTTTTCCAGTGTCAATCATCAAAATCTTAGAGCTGCAATAGGATAAAACTGTAACTACCATTCTGTCTTGTTAAAGGTGGGAGCTGATGCACCTGCATTTACTTAGAACCTTTGTATTCACATCCTTAGGCAAATCAATTGGATTTTAATGTGCTATTCCAATTGCATGTGTTTTTCTTTTGTGTAAGGCCAGGGGAGCTGTACCAATTATCTAAATATACAGTCCTACCATGATCAAGTACAGGTTCCATCAGGTGCATTACTATGGAGCCAGATAACCCCAAATTTTTATCTCCAGCATTATCTGTCCCTTAATGAGTGTTTATGCAGCTGTTGTAAAGATAGTTCACAAAGATCAAAACTCTTTATTCCAAATCCTTTCATCAACAGTGACCTTTTCACAAGGCAAGTAATTTTCTTTGATTTTTGATAAAATATAAATATCTTATACTACACAATGGAATCTGTGTCCAATATGACATCCTCTATACAGATTGCACGATTTCATTCAAGAGAATTCCATTTAGATATCTCTCCAGTATATATACTCCATCTCCATGGTTAATAGAAAATAAACCTGTTATTTGATATGCATTTTCCTAAAAATGGAGTAGTTAGCATATCCTTTTAGACCAGTACATGTGTAATGTAGGTTAATGAATAACATTCGTGAGCATAACTAGACCAAGTAGCCCATAAATCTCATTTGATGCTGCTTCTGCTTATTTCTGAATTGTACTCGTAGGTCCTACATTGCCTTTAGAGGTCTGTCTTCATTCACCTTAATCATATATACATTTGTTTCTGTAACAATGAGAGACACTAAGTCAGCAGTAAGAGAAATTTGTGAAAATTTCAATTGGAAATCGGCTGAGACTAGGGTTGTACACCAGAGGCTGTGCTTGTGAAGATATGTCTGTTTTTGTTGGAGTCATTTTGACCATTCTACATGAAGGAAAAAAGTATATTTCTTTGTCATTGCTACCTATTTCCTCAACATCCCCTCAAAATCTGAAAACTCATTGTCAATATCCAAATCACTTTAATCCAATAAAGTCCTCCACATTTTCTGAATCCCACACAATTCCTATGCAAGCTAATTTATTTGCTACATCACTAATGGAGGCCATGGTTAGCACTGAGATGCAAAAATTTCAAGTGTGCTTTTCAGATAACTCCTGATAACTTAAAGAAATCACTTTGAACACAGAGACAGTCTAAATAACTAAATAAATGAGTGAAAACAGCAGCACCACAGGTCTACAATAGGCTTCAGTTTTGAAATATTCTAAGGCATACATACAAATTCTGACAGAGATTTGCTTTCTTTGCAGCCTGGCGTATTGCGCAACATACACAAGTATTATTGTATGGTAGCATAAACGGAATCATAAAACGTTGAACCAGAGGGCACTTTGCTTAAGCAGCTATATATACTTATCGCTCATATGCACAAAAAGCAAGGTGGTTATAAATTAGAGAAAAAAATAGTGAAATTTCAATGTTTTGTTAATAGTCTCTATTTTGTTAATACCATGGATGTATACTGCCTCTAATGAGCTTTAAACCAGTTTTTGTTTCATTAAAATAACTTATACAGAAGATATGAATGTGTATAAAGCATTTTTACTCCATTTAACAATTTAAATGTCTTGCACTGTTTACTGGGTATCCATATCCGGCCCTTCAAGTTTTAAATGGCCATTGCTGAACTGGTCAGGCATACTTGACAAATTTAGTTGCAAATTTTCAGGCATAGTTATTGACCTTGTGTAAGCTGATAACTGCCGAGTGGTTTTCTTCTGTACTTTTCTCTTTTCTTGCCATTATAGAAATATTCCTGCATAGCAAGATGAGTCAAAGAAATAAAAGTTGACAGTCTTCAGTTCTAATTACCCTAAAAGTAGAGGGTAACCAGCTTGTCTAGTTCACATTAAGTGGAATAACTACTTCAGATATTGCCACTGTTGTGCAAACTACTCAGTCTAACTTACCACTGTCTATGGCTAGACATTAGAAGAATCCAGGAATGTTGGATACCGTGGATGGAATTACAAATTTTTGGCAACATTGAGTTGTGTTAAATTAGCTATTTTTTTGGCCCTGTATGTGTGAACAATAAGAATGTACAAATTCCATCACTCTTCAGCATTCATGAGTCAAATTAAAAACCTGTGGAAGTCAAAACTCCCATTATTCCATGGAATTGGGTAATTTTGGCTTTCCATGCCTTGAGGAAAAAATGCATATACCTCTAGAATAGATTTACTAGAACACACAAATGTTGTGATGGTATTCAGGAATCTTTTCTGCCTTATGTGGGCTTGTGTGTTTTGATGAAGCAAACAGTGTTTCTTCATAAAATCTGGGGAAATCTGCTCCTTTGTTAACAACAGTAAAATATTGGGTGATAGAGTTAACTGAGGTCATATGAGCTGCCAAGGTGAACATTACAGTGGTCAACCAAATGAGGTGACCATGCCAGAAATTGTAAAGAAAATCCACAAAATGGCATTGGAAGACCATCGACTGAAAGTGTGCAAACTAGCAGACACTGCAGGCATTTTAGAAATTGTTGTACATCACATACAAATCTGAAAATTTGGACATACGAAACTTGTGCGCAAGATGGGTGCTGCACTTGCTCACGGCGGAACAAAAACAGCATCCTGAGGAAGTTTCAGTCGAGTGTTTGGTGATGTTTTGCCACAATAAAGCTGAGTCTGTGCATTGATTAATAACCTTGGATGAAACATGGGTCCATCACTTTATACCTGAGACAAAGGAACAGTCATAACAGTGGATTGAAAGGGGAGAATTGGCTCCAAAGAAGGTGAAGACAGTTCCATTTACAGGCAACTCATGGCATCAGTTTTCTGGATGCATATGGGACAGCTTTCGACTATCTCCAAAAAGGAAAAGCAGTCAATTAGTATTACACAAACTTGTTGCAGCATTTTGGTGATGAAATAAATAAAAACAGCCACATTTAGCAAAAAAAGAATATTTGTTTCATCAAGGAAATGCACCAGTTCACACATCTGTTATCACCATGGCCAAAATCAGTGAGTTAAAGTTGGAATTGATTGCTCATGCATCCTATTCACCAGATTTAGTCTGCTCTGGTTATTTCCTGTTTCTAAATTTGAAGAAATTGCTTGGTGGTGAAAGATTTGCCAATGATGAAGAGGTGAAGTCTGCAGTTGATGGCTATTTTGCAGATCTTAACGGTTCTCACTATAAACTGGATATCAAAGCTATTGAGCGTCACTGATAAAATTGTATTGAGCTGAAGGGAGACTGTGTTGAGAAATAAAGATATTTTTTTCCAAAATGTTTGTGCTTTCTGTGTTAGGTTGGGTAATTCTGGGAAACTCCTCATGTGAAAATGTACGCTTTGTTAACTGTTTGCCAGATACAAATTGGCTCTTAGTTGTGCTATTGTACTGTCCATTTTTTCATAATGGCCTAGTTACTAATTCTGATTTATTAAAATATTGCTGAATTAAACATAAAAATGATGTGTTACATATATGTACCTGATTTTGCTTACAATGATCTAAAAGATAATTATGCTCTATCTAAACCACCTTTTGACAAACAGAAAAATATTCCCAAACAGCTCTTAAGTTATACTGTTTTACTGTTCATGTTTTGTTGGTGGTGTATACCAATTCTGATTCATTAAATATTGCTAGATTAAGCATATGAATGCAGTGTGTTTCAGATATATTATATATATATATATATATATATATATATATATTTTTCTTGCAGTGAACTAAAAGATCATTATGCTGGAACTGAACCACCTGTTGACCAACAGCAAAATATTCCTGAGTTGTTGAAAGCAATACTTCAGAGAAATCCTAGTGTTTTCAAGGGACCACGTGGTGAGTAGAGTTAAAAATGTAGCATATGTTTAAATGATTTCCATTAGTGGCTCCTAGTTGATGCATGTGTGTTCAAGAAATCAATATGTTGAAATATGTACTTCTTTCACTGGATGGATACTAGTCGGGTTGCTACACATTTATCCTAAAACAAAGTAAACACTATGAGAAAAGCTTAGACAGGTTGTTTGACATTCTCACTATGTATGAGTAAAAAAAGCTGCAGTTTTCAAGGCTCTAGAAATGTAAAGTGGTTGATTTTTGGATGCACATGTGTCTCTATAAAAAGAAACTTCTTTTTGGAAATGTGTGACTTCCAACATTGCACAACAACAGTCATTAGTATCTCAATTCCATTAATATGTATGGCTGTGTGGATGAAGATATCGGGACTTGCATAACAGTATAAAACTCCACTTAACTTTTCACTAAATGCCCAGCATTATTACTTTGCACTTGTATTTGAAAAGATGATTACAAGATGCAGATAATTCTTCACTTTTGCTGAAAGTCTTCCTGAAGCTGAAATTCTGAAAACTCTTTGACATGTATCCTGAACACTTTCTGAAATAGATGAATTTGATCAAGTTGAAAATGGGAGCTCTGTAAATTAATGAAATGGTGCTTTCAGGAAGCATTTCCATTATCAAATACTGATAATGATCCAGCTCATTTACTCCTGAATAAAAAAGATGGTGATTGTAGTAAGTAAATATTGAATAACCATTTGGTAACGCATCATAAATGAAATGAGCTGTTACTGTTCCACCATTTATTCTTGACACAAACAAGTCCTTCTTCTCATATACACAAGTCAAGAGCCACTGGGTACTAGCAAGTGTGTCCAGTGTTGCCAATCCATGGTAAGGGGAAACAGTCTTTTTTGTTGATGGCATTCAGCTTCTTGTAGTGCATGCAGAAGCATAGCTCACCATTCTTCTTCACTAAGATTACAGGAGCACCAAGGGCCGTTGAACTCTTTAATGATTCTCCTAGATTTCATGTCTAACATGTCCCATACCTCCGCTTGCTGTGCCAGTGGAATGCATCTCTGTGTTACCCTGCTAGATAGTTTGCACTTGTCTGGTGTCGATGTTGTGGATTACTCGGTCACCTTTCCCATTGTGAATACATTATTATCAGCTGAGAAGACACTAAACCCTCTCTAGTTGCGAGGTGACTAGATAGTTGGTCGCCCTCTTCAGCAACTCCTTCAGCCAGGGCTCCAAGTCTTGTGATGGTGCTGGTTCATCGGGTATGTTGCACAGTGATTCACTGGCAACTGGCTTACACTTTCCTAACTCCATCCCCGCCTGGATGTCAGTGTCCATCAAGTTCAGCAGCCTCCCAGCAACGCAACAGTGCTCAGGCAACACATAATCCATGCAGTGATGTCTTCCGTTCCAGTATCAGCTATCTTGACCATTGACCCTCCAGGTGCACCTTTAGCACCACCTTGTTTCTTGCAGGCACTACAACATCACCCTTCAGGAACAACCTGCAAATTCTCTGATGTTCATTGAGCATCGGAGCAACATCACATCTCGGCGAAGTCGCAAAACCCTCCGACTGATATTAGCTATTGTCATGTGGCTCCTCAGGGCATCTAATCCCAGTATCACATCCTCAGTCATCCTCATGTCAAACATCCATAGGCTCACAGTGTTCCATCCTGATATCAACTCCATCAGGGCCTCCACAGGAAAGATGTTGCCTGATGCCATCACTAGTTGGTAGGGCTGACTGGTTGTTCATGTTGGTAAGCCCTTCACCATGTCAGGCCTGATTATTCATGGCTGCACCTGTGTCTACAAGTATCCAGAACAGCTTCCCTTGTATCCTGCTGTCTGCAATGAGGCATCATCCACTCTTCTACCCAAGGCACATAGCATCATGCAAGGGAGTGGTGAAGATGGGCCTGACATGCCCCTTGTCATGCCAGTTTTACTCGTTTTCTGTCTGCATGTAATTTTGTTGTGGACAGTCCTTCACTAGATGACCTGGCTCACCATATCCCCAGTATACACAAACTCTCTGGGTTGCTTTTCGCTCACTCCATTCTAAGTTCTACTGTTTATGCTTCATGGATCATCTTATAGTACCTGAGCATCAGGTGCTGTTGTACCTCAGCATCATGCGCTCTATCAACAAAGGAATATGCAGCTTCCTAGGTTCATGCAGCTAGGTGGTAGGTTTATCAGGGCTTTGTTCACAAGCTGTTTGATGGCTAGGTTGAATTCTGCCATTGTCTCACCTGGCTGTTGCAGCCTCGCCTTAAGATCATTGTTGTAGGCTGCAACCAAGTGATGGTTTCCAAAGCAGTTCTTGAGTGATACTGAGATCTCCCCAGACTTCGCCGACATCAAGTACACATTCAGTATTTCTGCCACCCCTCCTTGAAGGCTCACTATCAGCTGTGTGTGGCTAACCATCGGTTGTGAGTGGCAACAGTATAAGACTTCAAATGTTGATGTCCTGTCGTACATAGCGATTTGATGTGCACAGATGTATTGCATCCTGGTGTTTTGACCTTCAAATATTTAAGCATTCCATTGGGCATCCTTTATACCATGGTGTGCAGTTCCTTGGTGCATCTGTCAGCTCTTCTTTCCATTTCAATTGCAAGGTAATCCAGCTGGTACACTTTTCCCTGATTTTTAAACAGAAGTACTCTCTGCCATAACTCATTTTAGTTCTGATGCTGAAAATTCAACCCCCTTTTCTGTAGTCAGTCAACAATTTGGTTCTTTCTGCTGGCCATGTTCGGTACTTTGTTTTCAATAAGTGAATGATATGGTGCATTATCCATTATAATAATGCTTCCCTCTTCTAAACAATTTAAGAATCTGTTCAGAAACCATTCTTTAAATGTATCAGCTACCATCTCTTCATGATAGACTGAGATATTTTGGAGAGAAAAGTCCATTTGCCTTCAAGTAGGTATCTTTATAGCACATGACAAATGATTAGCCAACTGACTACCCTTTCCAACAGGTACCTTTAGATCCCCCTTTTTTGAGGAGTTTTATCTAGTTGACTTTTGAGTGTGGTTTTTATTACTTTCTCTACACGTACAATGTACTTAGTGTATAGAGAAGGTATTGTATTGCACCCAAAAATTTTATACCAAGTTTTCACCATAAATACATGTTTTGAGACCCCTGAATCTAAACCAAATTTTTTAGAAAAATGTGTGGGTGTGGGGGCGGGGCTGGGGGGCTGCAGGGCTGCGTGGGTGGATCCAGCATAGCTCAAAATGAAAGGATCGTTAAATACCAAACTTGGTATTTAAGTTTGTTCTCTTCCAAGGATACAAGGATATTTGTTATCTTCCAAGGGAGATTATCTTCCAAAGATTTTAAAGAAAATCTCCCCATACCTAACTACCCTTTACATTTTCAAAAATTTTGATTTACTCTAAAATCCCTCTAACGATTTTGATTAAAATACTGTGCATTTAAGATATTTTTATGACAAACAAAATGTATATCTTGAATTTTCTGGGAATAGCCTCCGAAGACCTCTTCATTCTGGGTGACTTTTGTATAACTGACAAATCGTAAGGGATATACAAAACCTTACTACACAAAAAATGTAGATCTCATTAAAACACACAATTTATCTTAAATACATTTTTTTGTGGAGTTAACCGTTTTCGAGATATTCTGGATTATTAATTTCAATTGTAGGCACTTAAACTTTTCTCAAACGGGAAGACATCTTTCTTCTCGTTTCTTTACTCCTGGAAAACAAAGAGATTGGAATTGCAATTGTTCCACATAGCGAGATTATTGCTTTAGCCTGTACATTTTCTTATTTCTCTTCTACTTACAAGGAGCTAGTAATAGGGCTAATTCTGCTTAAGTTTATCTTGATTAGCATGATGTAAATAACAGATTAATCTTTTGAATAAAAGGTTTGTTTGCCGAACAGCTGGAGGACATAATTTAATGGAAAACTTACAAGCAGCCAAGTAATAAGGACAATTTCTGCTGATGTTGATCTCAATTAGGATGATGTAGATAGAAGAATAAACTTTCTAACACTAATTTATTATGAGATATAGAGAAAGTCATGTGAATGGACCACGTCAGATTTTTTTCAATTGTTTTATTTATATAGTCTCCTTTAACATCTATGGTCATATCGGGGGCTTTACTTTAGAAATACAAATTATATTGACTTATATTTTTTCCAATTATCTTCTTAAGAATTTAGTATTAAATATAAATTACTCCATTAACCTATATGAAATTTTAGAAAATTTAGGAAATTGACTGTAGGTTCTTTAAGGTTAGGTTTTCAATTATCTTCTTTTCTTCAAATATAGTCACATTCACTCTCACACACACACATACTACCAGTCTTTGTGGGGGATAGGGAATAATTCAGGTTAAAGAAATAGTCAGGGCTCGAACACGGGACCTCTAGGTGAGACGGCAACTCGCTGTCCACATGGCCAGGGAGGCATTTTTAAAAAGATTCGACCATCGCTCTAGTCTAGTGTATTCCCTTATTTCCCTTCTACTTATAAAGGAAACAAGTAATAAGTCAATTTCTGATAATATTTATTTGATTAGCATGTCGTAGATAAAAAAATAATCTTATGTACGGAAAGTTTGTTTTTGAAGCAGTTAGAGTAAGTCATTTGAATGGAACACATCAGATTTTATACCCATGTCTTGTCTTAACTAAAATATAGGTCTTGCATCACCAGAATTACTAATTTCGTGCATTTTGCTTAAGAATTTCAACCTTGCTGCAACAATGGCACTCTTCTCCTTTAAAAATGTATGCCCATCATTTGTCTTTCTGTAAATGAACCCCAGTGAAATTGTCCCAGTGTATGAACCAGAAGTGAAAAGTTTGCTCTCTCTTGACTTCAACAAATGCCCTGACTTGTTCAGAGAAATCCTTTTAGAACGTCATATCAGCAGTTTAAATTCCAGTTCTGAGTAAATAAAAATATATATACAAACATACATCAGACAAATAATGATGGCCATTACAGTGCTGACATTGAAATTCATTTTAATATATTTATATTTTTATATTTTTATTTATTTGTATTCTGAAAATTATTTGAACTAAAATATGTGGCTTTTACGTTTGGGATATAAATATTACTCTCTATCTTCCTTGTGGATCACTTTTGCAAAATTTGAATCTTTGTCTTAGTGCAAATAGTACTTACTAGGGACAACACCACAGGTCTGCCATTGATTGCTGGCCGGGTGACACTCACGGACAAATATTATCCATATGAAAGTGACAGTAAAGATGTATTACAGACTTCCTCTGATTTTTCCAACATGATCTACGCAGATAAAAATGTAAAGAATTCAGAATGTTTTACACCTACTGGGAAGTTGAAAAGACCTTTGGGTACTCTTTACCACTAAACAGAAAACGAGTAATTTTATACAAGCAATTACCCCTCCAAATAGCTGGATTCATCAACCAGATGAACTCTTAGCAATGAATGAGAAGATGCACTAAAACACCATTTAACATATATCCAGATAAAGATGTTATGTACAGGGCCCAGAACAATGGCTATTGTTGCTGTTGTGGCAGGAAATTGAAACTCTTGCTCATGTACTTAGAATTTGTCCACATGGCAAAATATTCAGAAATATTAGGTGTCATCAACAGCACAATTTACGAGGTCTCAGAGAAAAGGAATATCACATGGTGTGTCAGAAAGCAGGTTTCATAGAAAAATGGATACTAAAGCCATAAAACTTGGCTCAACCTTTGGAAATACAATTTACCTTAGATACAAAATAAATGAGGACTAAACAGTAGAAGTGTGCAAGGAAAAGTGTAACATATAATAACCAAGCGGGCTATACTGTTGCACAAAATATCAATTAACCTCAGTCATAATGTTATTATTCCAGGTTTATTTTTGCAATTCTGCAGAGTGTCTCATTTGATAAAGGTATTTATTAAAATGTGTCACTTTGCATGATTAAAGGGCCACTTTTTATATTAAAAATTCTGATGTGTTACATTCAGATAACTTTATCTATTTGTTCTTCAGAAACATTATTAAAGGAAAGCTTATTTTTTTTAGCTACTTCATGCTAATTGACCAAAAATGGTCGTGCAATTTATTTCCTTGTAGGTACAAGGGAAATAAGGGTAAACATAGTATAAAGTAATAGATCTTTTAAAAGCTAGTTACTATGTCAATGCTTAGAAATTTGGTTCCCTCTGCATGTCCATGAGAAAGGGGGGGGGGGAAAGAAGACTTTTCATTAAGAAAAGTATAAGTATTGGCAAATTTAAATTAATAATGGGGAATATCTTGCAAATGGTTAACTTGTTAACTCTACAAAAAATTTTATCTAACATAAACTATGTGTTTTATTGAGCTCCACATATTTTGTGTAGTAAGATTCTGTGTCTCTTATGTTTTACTGGTTTTGTAGAATTCATCCAGAATGAAGAGGGCTTTAGAGGCTCTTCCCATAAAATTAGAAATATATTTATTTGCCATGTAAATATCTTAAATATGACGTGTAAAACAAAATCATTAGAGCTGTTTTGAGAAAATAAGGAATTTTGAAAAAGGTTTCACGTAAAGGGTAGTTTGATGTGGGGTGATTTTCCTGGAAATCTTAATTTTGCATTCTTGGAAGATCCTGAGTAACTTCAATACCAAATTTTATCCCGAGAAGATGAATGTCAAGTAACTTTAAGCTCCATGGACCCCGCGATCATTTCACCAATTCATTCACTGTCCGATATGACCAACCAGGTTAAAGGACGTTAAAACAAAAACAAAATTTGATACTTAACCATGTTTTTGTTGTTAGACATAGAGACACACATATGTACCTTTTTCTAAAAATGCTTTTCTTTAATTCAGGGCTCTCAAAACATGTATTTAAGAAAATGTGTCAATAAATCTACTGTCAAAAGATTTATTACTCCTTAATTCATTCACATCTTTCACATGAAACAAAACATGAGGAAATACAACTGTAGCCAACTTTAAATAAAATGTTTATATTACAGGATATTGCCTTCAGATATGTCAGTAGTCTCGTGAATCATGTCAAAAAACATTTACATAGTTAAAATCCTGCTGTCAGATTATACTACACTACACTTAAGAAGATACAAGCACAATCATGATGCTAGATTCAAAGATGAGATAGCAATCCATAGTCATTGTTTACTTACTGAAAATATGCCTAGTTTCATAGGAATAAAGTTTTTACAGTGTCCTTCCAATTGGCATCATACTGTATAGTAATGGAAATTTAAAACTTTATTATAAAGATTTCTAATAGATAAAACACATAATACAGATGAAATTATAAACTTTAGTAGTAAATGTGGATATTAGTATGTGTGAGTGTGTGCGTGCGTGCTTGCTTATATTTTTTTTGTAAGATTTGTGTTTTGTTTCACATTTTGATACTTAGTGTAGTCACAGGATTGCTTTACAGATTTTTGCAAATTATACTTCCTAGTGTTTTAAGTGTAATTCATATAATTTTATCTCTTATCTCCCTTCTGTTTTTATAGTGTTTGTACTTGCATATTTTAGAATCTTTATAGGCTGAAAAGTGAAAGGGAAAAAGAGCACCACAAAAAAAAAAAAAAATATATCTCAAAACAAAGCCTTGTCAAGGCAGAATTAAAGTTCCTAAACAAAGGAATGAAAAAGTCCGAAAAAGTCAAAGATTTTGTTCCAGATACCCAAATTACCACCCAACACCCAAACAAAATAGGACATAATACAGAGTGAATGCTAAAAAATAATTGAAATAATAGGAAACAAAAGGAAAACTAGCCCCCTCAAAAATGTAATAAGGGCACCAAAAAGTAAATTGTGATTTACTCAAAATCAAGAGAACACTGTTAGTTATGGATAAAACTGACTCTGTTGAAGGGATGAGAACACTATTAGTAAAGAATACTCTACAGTACAAAAGAATCCTCTAAATTGGGTATACGTCATTTAAATGCAACAATTGTGAATTTTAAATTATTAGATAAAGAAGAACACAAAATTGACGTTGACAATCCAGTATTACCCAGAGTCCATGTTCAATATTTAAATCAGGAAAGGCAGTGTAACAATTCATCCACCTACAAATTAGCAAAATGGCTTGCACCTTCCCAAAATTAGGAGCTTTAGCCATAAAAAGTTGTCTGGATCTAATCAAAGATGTGGAATTAGAAAAAACAGATACATTGATGTTACATTTAACTTCCCAAGCTTACCAATGGGAAACTATAAGTTCATATCAGAAACTGGATGCTGGTGATAGGAAAAATTACAAAAGAATTTTAGCAATACATCACATTAACAAACCTCTGCATAGACCAAAATATCTTCCCTTTCAATGGAAAATATTATAAACGAATCTCTTATCTTGTTATGGTCAGCCCACTATCACCCCATTAGCTTTTTATGAGCACTTTGGAAACAAGAGTCACAAAATATTCCCCTAGATACTCAAATATTATATACAGCTTTGTAGACAATATTTCTACAGAAGTCCTGGAAAAACATTTTGAAGATGAGTTGAAACTACTAAACCTTTAGACAAATCCATAAAATTCATAGTACAGCAAGAATGTAATTGACAACTATTCTTCCTCGATCTCAATATTATCAAAAAAGAAAACTAGCTAACTTTGGCATCCATAGTAAACCTCACACTAATACTCACATAAAACAGAATAGTTACAATCTCATTCTTTTCTTTTTGGTAGTGTTTAATTCCGCTTTTACTACTTGTGACACTGCAGGCGATGACACTGGGATACATGGAATGAAGATGGAGCATTGGTGGGAGAAACTGGAGAACCCGGAGAAAACCTACCCCTGCGCTGTTTCATCCACCACAAATCTCACATGCGGTTGCTTGGGATCGAACCCGGGCCATCTAGGTTAGATGCGAGTGGTCTAACCACTTGGCCATGGCATGGCCGAATCTCATCCATAACCAGCATGCAGTACTTAACAGTTTCTGAACAGAATAGTTAATATTCCCAAGTCCAAAGAAGAATGACATTGCCACAATAGACATAGCCTGCAGAAAAATGGATTCCAAACTGAAACAGTACACAAGAAAATAAACATAGCCTAAAATAGACTCCAAATGTAAAAGAAAACAAATCTTTCAAAAAGTTCAAATACCATCCAACTCTTTCTTCCCTTTGTTTTAGCTAATATATTATTACATAGTAACTGTAGGGAACAAGTTTTAACAAAAAATTTACAGAATCACAATACTAGAAATAAATGGTTAGTTATTCCTAAATACTCTTTGCACAAGTGAAAGCTATATTGGTTAAGTTGAATAAGTTGCTTATGTTTTAAGAAATTTTAATAATATTGTATATTCAAACAAAGAATAAAACATATATTTAATAAATAAATTTTACTGTGTATGAATATATTGATAATGGCCCTTGTAGTTACCATGCAGTTGAAATATGACATAAACCTATTGTATTCGTGTATTGCTTAATGGTGGAAAATAAATTATTAATACTGCCGCCACCACTTTCAACAAATTCTGTAGGATCTTTAAACAATACATCATTTTGAACTGAAAAACAGTTACTCCACATATTCTAAATTAAAAGATGCAATCTCATATGAAAATAAGCCAGGAGTATGCCAGTTGTCTCAAAAAAGAACAACTCAGAAACAAAAGCAGGAAGGAAAATCAACAGTGGTTTAGCATTTTTGAAGAGATGACCTCACCATAGTCAGAAGTTAATACTACTGAAGCAACATTTCAGAAAAGGCAGAGCTCAGAGTTTGGGAGAATATCTAATTCTAGAAGAACAGGATCCACATCTTCAATTTTGAAATCCTGCCAGGAGACCTACTAATGCAGAGGTTTATCAAACCACCATGAGGAAAGATGGTGGCAGTTGACAAGGAACTGATTTCACAAAAGACAGAGCTTATAGTTTGAGAAAATATCTAATTCTGGAAGAACAGGATCCTCACTTTCAATTTTGAAATCCCAGAACATGATCCATATTTTCAAATTTGAAAGTCTGCCAGGTGACCTGCTAATGCAGAGGTTTATCAAACCACCATGAAGAAAGA
Organism: Hymenopus coronatus; assembly: GCA_030762935.1. NCBI lineage: Eukaryota > Metazoa > Arthropoda > Insecta > Mantodea > Hymenopodidae > Hymenopus > Hymenopus coronatus. Next base: position 58,425,972 of record CM060900.1, read on the forward strand.
TGATAGCAGTCAACCGGGAACTGATGATTTCACAAAAGACGGGGCTTACAGTTAGGGGGAATATCTAATTCTGGAAGAACAGGATCCACACTTTCAATTTTGAAATCCCGGAACACGATCCATATTTTCAATTTTGAAATCCTGCCACGCGACCTAATAATATAGAGGTTTATTTACCATGAGAAAAGATGATGGTGGTGTATCGGGAACTGATGATTTCATAAAAGACAGAGCTCACATTTTGGGAGAACATCTAATTCTGGAAGAACAGAATCCACATTTTCAATTTTGATATCCTGCCAGGCAACATACCAGTGCAGAGGTTTATCAAACACCATGAGGAAAGATGATGATGGTTGGACATGAACTGATGAGTTCACAAAAGATGGAGCTTATGTTTTAGGAGAATATCTAATTCTCGAAGAACAGGATCCATATTTTCATTTTTGAAATTCTGCTAGGCAACTTACTAATGCAAAGGTCTATCAAACCACTATGAGGAAAGGTACTGGTCGATAGGGTACTGATGATAGGAGCAGTAGCTCCTGAAGAATATTTTCCATTTCCCTGATAAGTCATTGATATAGTGTTAAAAACTATTCTGCAATTAATCCCAAATAACAATCATTAACTAGTCTGTGTTTGGAAACCCAACTATGCCATAACATACGGTTAAATATGCATAATTATTTCAGAATTTTCAAGAGGTGTGATAGTTAAACATAGTGCAAAATATTTGTTTGATATGAAATAGTGAATAATATGAATGCTATAACCAAAGAAGATTGTGTTTAATTCTGTGTGGTGTCCTAACCCTTTTTCTGCATTCATACAATAACAATGTACATTTAATCAGGCAATAAACATGGCTGCTTCTACAAATGCTGTTAGCTTTGTGACAAAGTTGAAATAGAAAAGCACACTAAAGGTAAGATGTTAAAAGCAGCAATAAACTAATTATTTTGAATGTTTTTAACAAACTAATGCAGCAGAATCCAACTGTCATTGTGAGTAACATTAGTAAATTGCAGATTATACCAGTGTTTCTGATTGGAGCATTGTTAAGAACATTGGAAACAGTGTTGCCAAAAGGTCTGTTCAAAGGAAAGTACAAGTTTTTTCTTTAGTAACAAACCACCGAGGTTAGATATAGTAATTCTGTTAACAATGGCCCTATGTTTTATGCCAGTGGCCATCATAACAAAGCGGAATGACATTAGGGCACACACTGATTGTGCAGGCAACATGAATGGGGTACAGAGGAAGCCAGTACCTATCAATAGGTGTACTGTGGTTGTGATAATGCAGGTGCAGTTATCATTTGCTCAGTGGTGGTTCATGTGTTTAAATGCATAATGTGAGATGTGACTGAAATATTCAACCCCAGATTTAAAGAAACGATAGACCTGGAACCTGATATACAATTATTTGCTATACCTTACTCTGTTGCATTTGATACTATTTGTACCACACTGCAACTAGAAGTGACCGATTTGTAGAATGACATAGAACTCAAAGACCAAATCCAGAATAGAGAGATTCTGAGGGACTTCTACAGCAATTTACCTCCATTATGCTTTCCAGACTTCATCATTTTGCTGCTCAGTATCATAGCATAATCACTCTACATATTTATGTGAGCAGTTGTTTTCACTGATGAAGACTTGTAAATCACATCACAGAAACCAGCTATCAGACCTTGACTTAAAATGTGTAATTCATTTGCGTATGAGTCAGACCATAGTGCCTAATACTGAAAAACTATTGCTGAACAAAATGATTAAAATATCTTGACGAAGTAGTACACGCTCTCAGTAAATTTATATTTTGGTTACATCAGCAGTGTATGCATTTTAAAAGCAGTAACCCATTTTCACAAGGACAAAGGAATGATTTGTTTAAATACTGACATCAGGATGTAATAATTTCCAAGACATAATAACATTATTCTGTAAACAACACTATATATGCAATTTCATTGTGCGATAAGTAGCAGTATTTTGTTTGTTGTGCAGTGAAGTCTATTTCTGTTTACAGTTGTATTATATCAGTATAATAATGTTGAACATCCAGTAGCTATCGCCAATAGTCTAAGATTCATAAACACAATCTGTAATAGAGAATGCATCACTTAGAGAGATGGGTCCCGCCACTATATGCTCTGCTGCCTTGTTAATTATGCTGAGTAAACAGTGCCTGCGATGCATGTGTTCTTGTTGCTAGTGATCCTGCCCTGTGTGGTTATATCACAGGCAAATTAGCGATGGTGAATGTTTTTAGCAATCTACCTTTCACAGAATATTGCTGGAATTCCTATTTAGGTAATGTGAATGAAAAGTAAAGTGAATATAATTATTAACAGAGGGGATATCATGTGATGGAGACACAGATATTATACCTGTTCCTGATAGCGATGCAGCTACAGGGTGATGGGTTTTATTTTAATTATTCAATTCCAATTTAGCTTTTATTTCAGTGTTGATTATTACATCATTATTGTAACTATTAATCAAACAGTTCTCTTTTTTATTGCTTTGTAAACATGCAATATAAGTTCTCTTGACTTTTGCTTGTGTTTGCTGCACAGCTGGTATGAGTACAAGGTTAATGTGGAGAGATACAAAATGTTTAGTTTATATTGAGTCTGGTTCTAAGGCTGGATTGATATTAGGCATATGAGACCCACAACACAAGAGATAGACAAGGTCTTCTTGTTTGGCCAAATAAGATCATATCAGTTGCTGCACCGCAGCTATCCATTTCATAGGTATTGAGATTAAATAAAGCAAGTAGGCCTTTTTTTTAATGTTTTGTAAGGTTAGTTTTGTTTTTTGAAAATCTGTATTGAAGTCTCCACAAATTAAGATACTTTGAATGCTTTTTTTTAAATGCCATTCATCAAATTTGTCCAGAAGTACTATATACTGTCTTTTAGAAGACCATATATACATACAGTGAGCTATTTTGAAATTCTACTAGCATGTTTGAACAATTTTCTTCATTCAGGGAGATGTTTTTACATGCCTTTTGTGTTCAATACTCTATTTTTATTGCTATTGTAATACTCATAAATATAATTCTTCATACAGTAAATATCCCCATTTATAAAATTTGAGAGAATAAATGATTCCACAATCATGTAGGTATTCTAAAGCCAGTAATTAGTGAAATATTTACAGATAATTCTACATCTTGGAGCTTATTACTAACATACTGTACCATTTGTTACATTACATTTAAGTTATATTTTTTTTTTGCAATGCACTGAGTGAGTGTTGTAGAACTTTGAGTTTATACAAGTATACCATCCACCACCTGGTTTAGTAGTTTCTCTGGGATTTGCTGGATACTCTCACACACCACCATTCCAAATTTCACATTCTGTCTTCTTTTGAGATGAACACAATCTCTGGGCAGATCCTTATCACTAAAGCCCAGATCTTTATGTAATACTAAACTTGAGAAATATGTACATAAATTGGTAAAGTACACTAAAGTGTGTAATAAAAATATAACATACATTATAATACATTAAAAGTATTAGCTTTAAATGAAAAATAATTTACAGCTTGTATAAAAAAATGACAGTTTTCCCACTCCTGAAACGAAAGATGTGCAATAGCACTGACCAGTCCACTTGCATAATAAGAGAGGTGGGAATCAGTGCTCAACCTGCAGTGCACATGTGGACCCTTCCTCCTGCACCACTCTCACCACTGCACATGAGTGTCACAATGTCAGGCTATATTTCACTGACCAGTGATTTTCTTTGCTGCCATATATATTTCTTTTATTGCTCCTCAGTGCCCCACAATAATTATTTTAGAGCACCTCCTCCTGTGTAACAGGTCTGAGGTTCAATTTATCTCTAGCCAGGGGGTGGGAGGGATGGTGGGGCTTTATCTCTATCCAGGATTATTCCCATCCTCCCCAGAGTCTGGAAGTAAGAATGAAAATGTGAATGTGTGCATGTAAAGTTAAAGATAATTAACCAAAGATTAACATCAAAGGTTAATGCATGAATGAGTAGATATTCCAAAGGAAAATCTGCCAATATAATCTATGGGATAGGAAAGATTATCATTATTTTAAATTAGTTTTTTTGTATTTGACTAGTTTCAAGAGCTAGTTGCTCTCATTCACACAAGATTTAAGTAAAATTATTTTGTTTGTTAATGACTGTCAATTACCAGAATGCTGCTGGTGTGTCAGAATTTTGTTTGTTCCAACATATTTGATGTTGCTACACTATCACCTTTACTCTTGTGATGCTGGATGTTTATGACGTAAATTTATTTAAGTTACTCATTGCCTCAGGACTTCCATATTATTTTCATTTATAAAGCTTACTACATCACAAAGGAACTTCACACACACTTTTTACTGGCATACTTTAATATTTTATGTGCCATGCTATGGGTTAGTAAACCTGCCTCCATCTTGTTGAGGGGTAAATAAATGTAGCAATCTTCAATACTCTATTATGCCACTTAATGCAGCTATAGGGAGATTGCCTCACATCCATCTTTTATAAGTACTTTATCCCTGGCCATATTAAAAATTTGCTATAATAGAATTGACATTCTTGTTTGATAAATCCCCAAAATGTTCTATTTTACATATTATAAAGCAGATTACAAGCGCATGTTTGCATAAAACTTAATTTTTTTTGTATGCTAAGCTCAGATTAAAAAATGTGGGGTGATATGATAAACTCTAGGGTCCTAGGAGCATTTTGGCTATGGTCAAGTGATGTACAGCACCATCCAGTTATTCTGGGCCAGTGATTCATTGATTGCATACCTAAAATATTACAGGGGAAAATTTAATTTAAGCATAGTTTTAAGAAGGGAATCTTCCACTTTAGGTGTCAGATTTTCAAGAAATTATCTGTACAAAGAACTCAAATGTTGCCTGCCTGGGTAGTGTGGTGGTAGCATGTGTGCCTCACATTCGTGAGTTTGAATCTCGCTTAGGGTGAATTACCTGGATAAGGTTTTTTTTCAGGGGTTTCCTTTATTCTGAGAAGACAAATGTCGAGTAACTTTAAGCTCCATGGACCTCGAGATCATTTGAGCATCATTTCATCAATTTTATTCATCGTGCGATATGACCAAACCAGATTAAAAAAAAAAAAAAAAAAACTCAAATGTAGAATATCAGCAAATCCCCAATTCGGGCCATACAGGAAAGTATTGATTGAAAATGCCAAATTGTAAGGCATAGATCAGTAGACAGAGCAGAACAGTACTTGAATGACAGCAGTAAACTTAATCTATTTGTACTAGTGGTTGTGTGATAAATACCGCTCATATATGGGCAGGATATGTAGAATTAGTAAACCAATACCTGTTTACCTCTAGTTGTTCATTTGAAATATATTTTGTTTGCTTCACTTATAAAATCATTTTCTATTTTTACTTTAACAACTTCTACTATTTGAGAATATGAGAAATTTTTCTTTTTTGCAAATCTAGATGCAAACTAGATCTACCAAAATATGAGTTCAGTGGAATCAGATCATTTCATCATATGCAATAGTTGTGTTCTGTAATGCTGATTATTTTGTCCATAACCTTATAGTTTGATGATGGTGGGATATAGTGCAAAGAATATTTTTGTGTTCTCCTAAACTACAAAATCATATTATGAAAGCAGGATTGTGTTTCATTACAATCCATTTCTGTATTAGCAGGCTACATTTACAAGAAACTGATCACACCATTCTTGCACCTCAGAAATGTAGAAATCATCAATAGGTGTAATGACTTTTACAGACACATTTTATGTTTTCTACATGTGCATGCACTTTAGGAAAAACATTGGGAGTCATATCTCGTACTGCACTGCATATATTAAAATTATAACTAAATGCTTTAATTAAATAAAAGTTATGTATAATTTTCAGTTTAACACTATGTTTATTTTTCTTGCAGCAAACTCTCCCCGTCAGCCCCATTGGAATCAGGTGACTGGTTTCAATTCAAACTACAACCAGACATCACCAGCAAGCTATGGTCAAGCATCACCGTCATATCCCAGTCCTTGCGGATCACGGCACACACCTCAGGGCAGTCCAGCACCTCCAGCTGCAGCACGCCTACCCCTTGCACCACCTACAGAGACTGTTCCTTGTCCTGTGTTGGGACCAGGCCCAGGTCCAGGACCGGGACCCGGGCCAGGTCCTGGACCAGGTCAGCCTCTGCAACAGCAAATTAAAAACAGTAGACTACATGGTGTACCTGCACCAGTTCCATTGCTGCCTGCCCCCCACCCTGTTATGCATTCTACTCCAACAGTGCAGAGAGTGTCAGTAATTACTGAACAGCCTAAATCTGTGAATGTTAGTGAAAGCTTACAAAGTCATAGTGCAGGAAGTGAGATCAGTGCATTTTTTAATAGTAGACAACAAAGTGCTAACCTGCAAGTAGTTAGTAACAGTGACGTGGCAAATAGTGAAACAACAAATTGCAGGACACCAAATGACCATAGTGTGGTGAAGGAAGATCACAAATTGGAATTTTCTTCCATAAGTGGTAATTTGAATGCAGGGTTACCGGATCAGGTGTCGAGGCCTATTTCTGAAAGTGCATCTGTTTCAAGTATTCCAAGAACTCATACAACTCACATGTCAGGTGAGTATGAAATGTGTTAAATGTTTTGGTATTTGGGTATAAAGTAATTGAAAAACAAAACCCTAAATAATCCGTTCTTATACATGAGGAATAAAGAGTTTTTACCACTAATGTGAAGAGAAGAAGAATTAATATAAATAAAGTGGAAAGAAAAAATGCCAGTTCTTAATTGTGAAATAGAATTAAATTACAGTGTGTGGATTTACATCTTCAGATGACCTCCACAACCTTATCACTAGTGCCCTAGGTGTTTGGAAGGGTTGTGAAAACCATTCATAAAATTGAGTCTCTAAGGAAGTGTGTTACTGAACAGTACACATATTTCCTAAAAATAAGTTGCTAACATGCCCTGCTATCATAGTCCTGGCAAGTATTGTTTCTATTGAATAATTCCATGAAGATTAGTTATATTTCTGGTTTACTTTGAATACATCTAACATTGCAACTAGTCCCATAGGCTGTCTTAGAATAAAGCTGTTTTATATGAATCACTAATAAGAACATGTGGACTTCCTTTGGAGACCTTGCATCGTGTTATTGCCATATATCAGTGATACTTTTCATAGAAACCATACCCTGCCAGTGGAAATATTCAGAATCCAGATAGACCAGGGGAAACAGTTCTTACAACCTTTTGGTCAGCACACCTGGCTAGCAGAGGCACTAAATTTTTTCTCTGTGGGGGGAGAGGGGCTTCTAAGCCATAGAGAAACTGAACCGTTTGAGTTTCATTCCTATGCTGAAGAAGACAATTGCAAATCCTGCAATATCCCCTTACATATTTTGACTAGCAACATAACTTGGTGGGTTGGTGGATGCAATCAGTCAGCCACATTGAGCAGTAGCAATCAGTATTGCTGGCTCTCTTCTTGAAGAGAGTACAAGCTGGGAAATCTTTTAAAATATTAAGAAAAGTATTTTTATGTTATATAATTAAAAATTGTGCCTCTATGATTGTCATGTTTCTTTTCATCTTGCAATCTTCAGGAATATTATGTTGTTTTATGATGCCATCAGAGCCTTTCTGGAAAAAACTGCCATTATAGAAATGAGTTGAATCCAACTTCTTTTCACGCTTTCTCCACCTGGATGAATTCTGCCTGACGTAATGTGATTGGAATGAACTTTGTAAAAGAATTCAACCTATATTTCATCTGGATGACTGGTCTTGGATGTTAACAAGAAATCCCTTTGCTGTTGATATTGGTGTAGGTACTGCTAGAAAGTTTGCAAGAGGCAGCCATAGAACTGAAGTGTGATTTAAAAGCATGAGATCATTTTAAAACTTCAGGTGTGGAAGAGGTTGGAATGAACCACCTTGCACTTATCCTCAAATAAACATAGTTGTGATGACCATTATTGTGCCGCATTTGGCCACATATTTATGTGAGGAGGATTCTTAACCTTGACTGTAATAACTGTTCTTGGTTAAATGTCTCGAGTGATCTCCATTTTGCATTGTTAATTGAGAGCAAACATACTAGTGATAATCAAGTTAAAATAGTGCCAACCATCTTGATGATATATTAATAGTAACTGTGTAACTAAATAGTTCATAATTAATCCACTAATTTACGTAACATTATAGTAAAAAATGTGTGGTTAATTGAATATATTATGCTTCCCTTCAAAATATTGAAAAATGGTAGGGAGGTGTACAAATTGACAATTCAGTGATGTTCAAAATAAAATCAAAGCAAAATAGCTATTATGACTGTGCTAAACAGAAAAGGCACAAATTAATTTTAGACCAGAAGTAGCTGCAGGTAACTAAACAATTTTATAAGTATATAGAGTAAACATTTACATGGAGAGCAAATGGATAATAGTGACTTGCATACATTTATAAGCTGTTTACAAGATGGACAAATGTTGGGAATGAATCCTCAATTTCTTCATTATGCTTCTGTAGGCAGTTCTTTTAATAGAGTGGAGGAGTATTATCAACTTTTCATCAATAAAAACGCAACTTCAGTTTTATTGTAATAAATTAAAAAGAAACTTTGGGATTCTTTACAATATATGATGCAAGATGGCGAGAAAGTTTTTTAAGTCCGAAGGATCAGCAATGCACATGCGCAATTAGATGGAACCAACCAAAGACTGAGCCATATTGTGTCTCACATAGCTGCCAAAGTGCACATCATTTCTAACAATCATAGGCAACCTATATAATAATCCCCAGATGATCTACACAGCAAACTGTGTAGCACCATCCGAAAGGGAATAACAATCGATCATTTTTGAAAAGTTCAGACATACTTTCTCTTTGGATTTATTGCTTTACAAACATGGAGATGCGATGGAGTATAATTTATTGTAGTGCGAGAAGATAAGGTATGTAACTGGAGATATTCTTAGAGATTGTATTATATTAAGAAATGGCTCATCTGATTAATAAGGCAGATCTGTTGGTTTACCTCAAGAGTCAATTATTATTTGACAAGTGTATGCTGAGAACAAGAACGCTGTGTTCTGAATGCAATGCAATCTTGCACCCCATTAAGAGATGCGACTGTACATTTCCTGAGTTTTCCTGCAGGTAGGAGAATGTTAAAATAGAGCCGTACTCTTGTGATGTTTGTTGCTCATATCTAGTAAGTTTTTATAATTATTATTATTATTGTTGTTGTTATTGTTGTTATTATTGTTATTATTATTATTATTATCATTATTATTATCATTATTATTATCATTATTATTATCATTATTTATTATTATTATTATTATTATTATTATTATTATTATTATTATTATTATTATTATTATTATTATTATTATTATTGGACAGTATCTGATTAGTCCTATTATTGCCTTGAAGTATTCATGGTCTCTAACAATACCAGATACATTTCAAGAGACTTTAAGAGGGAAAATTGGAGGTCCTAGCCACGTTTTTGAAATCAGGGAGTGTAAAATAGGATTACAGAAATTCCATCAAGGGCACATCGTTGAGGGCAACTGGATCCATGGGATGATAGACTTGGAAACAAATGAAATATGGAAGACCATATGTCCAAATAATGGCAGGGATACAAACACACTCTACAATTTAATTGCAGATCATGTAGAGTTCACCAGCAAATACATATGGATGCCTGGAGGGGCTATTATGGGTTGATGGTTGGAGAATTTGCTGCCCACCTGGCAGCAAATCATTCTGTGCATTTTGTAGATCCAGTGACACGTGCACATGAACAATTTCATTAGAGAGTTCTATGGCATCACCAATCCAGAAGCTCACAATGTGAGTATTTGTGGTATATCGACACCAAAAATCGCTTAGCAGACTTTTTTCTGGAACTTGTGAACGACATTAGGGAGGGTGTACTGGGTGGTGTAGAGATTTGATTTAGACTAGCCTTAGTTATCGAGTGAGTTAAGTGTTTAGTGTACATAGCTAATAATTTAGGACCAACAGTGTATATGGTTACGTAGTCAATGCAATAGCACATCATCGTAATTTGGTGACAAGCTGTATAATTAGTGTAATTTACTGATGATAAAAGAATGTTGGTTGCCTTGCATTATGTAATGTAATTAAAAATTTATGATTTGGCTGCAATGCATTCTTCAGAATGGCTACCTGCACTGTAAGTAAATAAAGAAATATAAACCTTAAGTTATATTAGGAAAACATTTTCCAGCATAAAATCATAGTGAACAGTAATTGCAACCGCTATTATGGCTGCATAGTAAGGGTTCCATTATCATTCATGCTGTAAACACTGATTGCCTAATGGCAGTGTCATTAATTATGTGTCATTTGTGTTTACATATTCCTTTTCTGTGAGATGCAAAATGGAAAGTCTTACACAATTCACAAATTGTATTAGAAACATGATCCATTTTGTGTGCCACTCGGTAAGTTACAAGCATTGGAAATAAGACTCAAGATAAGGTATGCATATTGACACGTACCCTGTTTCACAAATTAAGTCCTTGCATCCTGTTATTTTTGCGTATCTGTTGAAGGAACAGCATACCATTTCTATTGAATATTTGAAAAAAAAGTATATATAGATAAAAAAAAAAAAATATGCATTATCATTTGACAAAGAAAAAGAAAAGAGAAAAACAGATGAATTACAAAATAAAGGGAATATTTTGTATTGTGGTATCCCTTCCTCACCTCACTAATGTTGGTTCTTTCCATGTGCTGACACATAGAATATTAAAGTATCTTGTAGATTGTTTCCTATAACCCATAAAACATAAGATGTCTAAAAAACATGGACTCTTTACCTGCGCAGAAAGTGGCTGTATCTCTCTCCTTATGAGATCAACTGCAAAGTTGGGTGCCATTAGTATAATACACCAATAGCATTGCCAAAGGTTGGGGGGGGGTGGGTTGGCAAGACCTTCCATCAGCAGATCACTCATCTTTAATTTATGATGTTTATGAATGAGAAATGTATCCTATCTTCAAGCATTGGGAAGTAACAGTTTTAAAGAGTCTGAATAATCTGTTATCTAGGTGTGGTGAGGTGACCATTAAAAGACAAGACTTAATGACTGGCACTTTTGGAAGTGAAATGTATCATATGTAGTCGTGAAAGAACTAATGCTATTTATAAGCATGATTAAAAATAAAGAGGGAGAAAGGTATCCATTGTCATTTTATACATCTGATCACTTGGGTGCTCTGGCTTTGGGGGGAAGGATCAGATAGTTCCATTCACATGACTCAAATCTTTTAAAAGCTGTCACTATGCAGTTGTCATTGAAATTTGGTTCTCTTTCCATGACCAGGAGTAAAATAAAACAAATATGAAACTGTGAAACAGTTGATGACTTCCTATATGAGAAAAATTAGTAGTATTATGAGTATCTCGGAAATGGTTAGCTGGTACAAAAACTGAATATGGTATAAATGGTGTGTTTTAACAAGATCTAATGTTTTTAGGTAGTAATTGTTTGTCTCTCATGGTTTATCAGTTGTGCAAAAATCATTCAGAATGAAGAAGATTGCAGTGGCTATTCCCAAGAAATTCAGGATATATATTTTATTTGCCATGGCGCACACACACAGACACACACTCACATGCACAGCTCACTCACACACACGCACACGCTCAGAGCAATACTCAAACTAACTCTTGCTCTCTAGGTCCACTAGCATAATTCTAAATTTCTCGGAGAGTTTAATCCAAAAATAGTTTTCAAAACACCTATTTGTAGAAATGGATTTAAGCTTTATTACAAGTTTTTAAATATCAAAGTGTTACCATTCTTGAAGACGTTAGGATCCAATATGTGCTTCATGTAAGATTGACATCTGCAAAATTATGCATATTGAAGTGCACCAGAGTAAATATATAACTAAAAAGAAAAATAACTGACACAAGTTTAAAGGAAATAAAATAAAATATTTTTATATAATTATTTTGTTCACTGCTTAAGTTTTTTAGGCCTGTTTACAAGTAATAGTTTTAGTATGTTGATATTTCAAAAAAAAAAAAAAAAAAAAAAAAAAAAAAAAAAAAAAAAAAAAAAAATTGTAGTTCGGATTTATTTGTAACAAGAAGTCTGTTTGACTCTTTCATGTCCAAAATGAGAGAGAGATAGAGAAGGATAGAGAGAGTTAAAGAGATAGAGAGATACAGTTTGGTTTGGTTGTATACAGCTATGCACTCTTGAGAGAGAGACAGAAAGAGAGAGAGAGGGGGGAGAAGAGTGGAGAGAGTGTGTGTGTGTGTGCGTGATTATAAAAGCTATGCACTCTTTCTGCATTTTTCATTCTAGTTCTAATGAAACAGCCATTTTGATGATGTTCTCCCTGGCTTTCCAACAATTAACCCTCCTGTTTCTAGGTTAACAATTGGTAAACATTGAAGATTTGAGAAATTCCTCTGCTATGCGTTTTCTGCATCAGATCTAAATGCTGTTGCAGATTTCGATAATGGCAACATCTAAATCCTGCTTTCCATTTATCTTGTCCATGATTCACTGCAACTGTTTGTACATTCTTGCTTTGCCTTAATCAGGCTTAATCAGCTCTTTTCCTGTTTTAGTCTTGCTCAGTTTAGACTATGTTTTCTCGGCTAGTAATATTATACTTTTTATGTTTTCCACAGGGTTCCCTGAGATGATGTGTGTTTTTGTGTTTTTGTGTGTTTTAGCCATTTTTTCTAAAAGCACTTGCCAAGGTATGTTTAGCTACTGAGAACTATGCAAAGTAATAAGACTGTGGAATGTCAGTTTTTTGTGCACTATTACTGGAAATGCACTTTACAAAAAATGCTTGAATACCTTTTTGTTAATGTGATATTAATGCAAGATCTGGAAAAGAATTATAATCTTTAACCTATTTTCCTGTGTATCACACTTTATCCATCTTCAGCGTAACAGATTGACATCGATGTGTAGTAAGTATAAGAGAAGCCAGAAAACCTATTTAGAAGAATTCATATTTATCATTGTAAGTCAAGCAAAACCTAATGTCTGATGTGAAAAGAAAAATAATGGGTAAATTCTAATAAAATAGATTGTGTTTTGCAGTCACCAAATTTTTTGTTATTAAATTACCAATATTATTTGTGATTTGAGTTTTTTTTTTTTTTTTGAATAAGGCAACTTAGAGCATGAGGAATCATATGCTCTTACTTAAAACATTGAAATATTGAATTAACATTTTACCTCTTGTTATTACAATCTGTGATATTACACTACAGTTATTATCCTCAGTTTTGGCTCAACTGTTTTTTTTTATTTTGTTTTAGGAAGATAATCTACACAGATATCCTGGTTAGAATACGCTTAATGTTTTTAGTGAGGTGAAGCGTATTTAAAGTCCACAAAGTTGAGTGGTAATAGCTAATACTTCATTACTTTCTCTACCACATGCATTACAGATTGAGAACACATTGCATTCCATTAAAAAATTTGGTAGCAGTTTTCATTGGAAAGACATGAATCCAGAAGAAGGTTTTTTAGAAAATAATTCTTATGCATGCATGTATGAGAGAGAACAACATAACTCCAAAAAATAAAAGTAAAATAAAAGTTTGATAAATAGCAAACTTGATGTTAAAGCCTATTATCTTCCAAAGATGTGATATGAAGATTTTTAAGAATTCCTCTCATCATCAATTACCCTTTACATGGAGAATTTCCCCTTTTTTTTCTTTTCTTCTTCTTCTTAAAAATGATGTACTAATTTTGATTAAAGTACTATATTTTAAAGATAGTTACATGAAAAATAAAACCTATATCTTGAATTTTCTGGGAATAACATGTGAAGACCTCTTCATTCAGAAGGAATTTTTATGACCTTGTATAACTGGTGTATGTTAAGGGACAGATAAAATTGTACAACACAAAAAATGTGTATCTGTTTAGAACACAAAATGTTTTCCAAATATAGCACCACTGGAACAAAGCAGCATCTCTACATATCCTTTTCAGTGGTACTGAAGTACTACTTTCATCATTTTCACACTAACTCTCACTACTACACAGTAAACAAACTTCATCATCACTAAAATCTGATATATCTGAAGATGTTTCTGCAAAAAACATAAAGCAATTCGTCATCATGAACTGCACTGCCCCTTTACTACCCTGGAATCCCCCAAACTTTGGATCATGTAACCGCTCAGTTAGCTACACATATGGTAGCTCCATGTTGCTGTGCACAATCTCATATTTTTCATTAGGCAGCACCACAATGCAGGGAACCTCCTGAGAAGTGTTTCTATGCAATCCCAATAAATGGATCCTTGACTATATTCAGTTCACAGGCCTTCAGAAGTATAAAATTCTAACCCACACAAAGCCAAACTTGAAACTGAGGATTCTCGGGTGTAGCATGAGCAGCATTTTTCCATTGCACAAGCATACTCGGGCATGCAGTGAAAGGGTTTGAGGACATCCACAACCTGTAGCATGCACCACCAACCATTGTGCCACCTTGCAACCCTGAAAAATAAAAGAAAAGTAATGGTAGATATTGGGCTCAGGAAGATAAATGCCAGAATATAATCCATCCCAGCATTTTCTTACCAGCTGTGGTAAACCAAGAAAAAAGAAAAAGAAACAAAAAAAAAAAAACAAAAAAAAAAAAAAACAAACAAACCACGGTTAAGGTAGCCGGTCCAATGAAAATCCAATCCAGAACCTTCTGAACATGGACCTCACATGTTACCACCTGGACCATTCCGCTCAGTTTTCTATATTAAAGATGTGCAGTTCATGTCTACATTGTAGGCTGTGTGCCACAGATGCATATATGTTAGCCACTGATATAATTATTTTCTGTTACATTTAAAATAAACAAGATGGTTAGAATGTGATGATATGCATATACAGGGGGTGGAAGGGGCACAAATGTCCTCATTTAGTCTGCTAGCAGAAGTTATCAATAGTTGGGGAGAATGTGTTAACTATCTCGCAGCATGCAAGCACATATTTAACAATCAGTTGTTTGTGGTGCAATACTCTATTACGCTAAACCAAACAGGCCAGTGATTTGGTTTTTATAAGTTTTTCTTGTGGAGAGGTTTGGTTCTCTTCAATGGTGTTTTCATGGTTTGGCTCTCTTAAATACATTGTAAATGGAAAAAAAAATTATATATCTCCAATGATTCTGTAGCACTGGCTATCATCATTCAGTTTTTAATATCACTGCTGGCACTCTGTTAACTCAGTTTTGTGTTGATAAAAATCATAAAACTTGCTTTACATGTTGACTTAGCTTTATCTGTGCTCTTATAAAAGAACTAATCCTTAGTTGCTTTCCTCAAATGGCATCTACTGGGTATTCATACATCCTGGACTTAAGCCCTTGTGTCTTAGACTTGACTTGGAAGATGAACGAGCCACTTTTTGGCATTCACTTAAGAAGTTTTCCAAAGAATCATCAGGCAGTAGACTGCTCCATTCAAGCTATCTACACAACAGACACTGCTAAAGGTATCCTATGACTTCTTCATTGCTGCTGTGGGCTCTAAACAATACTGGTGACTACTTTGAAGGATGGTAGAACCTGGTAACACACATCTCTTGCATCGGTTGTAAATAAATAGTTGCCACTATTAAAGTTCCAACCCTCATATTTAGGGTTAAGTGCACATTATAATTTATCCCAAGCAAGTACAATCCTGTTAATAACCCGTGGGAGGTAAGAGAAGCTGAGAGACAGACAGACAGACAGATTGGAGGAGACAAGCTATTGAGAATTTTGTTTTATTACCATAAAATAACCACCTCTTAAGTACTGCTGTCATGCATGCTATTTCTTACTCATTTTTCAGCCTGTATATATTTTAGGGAGAAAGGTAAACAAATAATTTCGCCCTCATAAGGATTACTGTATCTGGCAATGCACCATAGATGTGATTTGGCCTTGTGTATTCTGAAATGAATGATTATACAAATATTAAATATAAGCATGGGGATTTAGGCATAATTAAACAGAAGATAGACTCAGCTATATGTGCACCCTTTCTAAATAAGATGCTGCATAACTTGCATTGGGTCAAGATTAATGGGAGACACATTACCTCCCTGCACTTCGACCTCAGACAAATCTATTGTGTTGTCCCAATATGCTTCTCCCAGTCTCACAGTTCAGTGATTAAAACGAGCTCACTATGGATCAGGATAAATGACAACTTTTTGAACTTTTGAAGCTGTCTCCCAAAATGGAAAATTGCAAGTGCAAAGCACTCAACTAATAGAGAGCAACTGTTTCTTCCACCTGCTGATGCTTCATGGAGGGATGATTGATATGCATACCCAGATTGCACAGGTGTCTTCATACTGGTGCAGTTTTCTTTAAAAAGGTGTGCTACCCATGAGAGTTTCTTCCTAATTAATTTTGGCAGTCCAAATGATGTGCATATATTAGGCTCTTGAATCAAGAATCTTAGAACGTATAGAACATTTGAAATTCTAATATCTCTTATGTTGCCCAAGTATCCATTCCCTGATAGCCAACTAAATTGATTTTGAAGACTGCCTAATGGCTAGTTAGTTCATCTCCATTAAATGGAAACTGCATTTCTTTTTTTATGGTCTCATCTATTTTTTCATTATCTAGAATCCCTATATGTCTTGGCACCTATTTCAGATGACTTCAGTTATGTAGTTACGTTCAACCAGTGTCATGGGGGACTCTCAGCACTGCATGAGCAGTATTAATCTGACCAAGAAACTCTTAAAGATCTTAAGTTATGTTTGAATGCGATGCACACCCAGTACATTGAGGTGTAGCTGGTCTCACTAGATTCTTTAACTTCAGAAGGGGATTGTGAAGGGTCCTGATGTTGTGTTTAGCCAATATTCTGCTGATTCTGTCAGATAAGTTGTCAGTATATGGAGTGCACACTGTGGTGGTAGGCTTTTCTGAATGATTTCTTGGCTCCAATAAGTGCTGCTGTGGCATCATAGTTGGAGTAGCCGTTTTGGCAGATGATGTATTATAAGTGTTGCAGTTCTTGTGTCAGTAGCTTGGATCGGAGATAGAGATTGCTCTGTGAGCCAGGGTATTGAGCACGCTGATTCCGTTGGTTTATGGTACACTGCATGTCCGAGTGTACCATTAGTATTTTTAGAAATCAGAAGGAGGTCCAGGAATGGCAGTCCCAGTCCAATCTGTTGAGATGCATTTGGTATAAATGGTCTCCTCTTGAGCAATAGGTTGGTCATTGACTGCTTTAAAGTCAGGAAAGTAGATAATTACTAACTGCAATGCTTGTAATGTTTCCATTTTGATTGAGGGTGTAACTGTGATTAGAAAATTCTGCTTATTAAACTGTTCGGCATCTTTAAACAGTACTTTTATGACCTTTCTACTGCAGGGAATGCAGGCCAGTACAACTTCAGGAATGTGTTTTGATGGTTGGGTCTGTTATAATTGATAGTGGCTGTTAATGGACTGAATTCCCAATTCTCTTCAAATGAAGCATCTGAAGATATTCATAAATTTAAATTTAGGTCTTCAGAAAACATAGGCCCAAATATCTTTAACAACACAACAATTAGTTACAAATAAATCCTTTAAATCACTGCTCCAAATATTTCACTTCACGTTAGACAGTTGACCGTTTTTGGCTGCACGCCATCCTTGCCTCGTGCTCCATTGCACGTAACACTCCAGTCACTCAGGACTCGTGCAATTTATAACATATAGTGAGAAAATGACGTCGCAGGTTTTCTGGAAACTTGTCTAAGGTATTAGAAACCGAAGCTTTGAGAAACATCTAGAATATAAAAAGAATAGTGATGTCATGGGAAATTTCACATTCCGAAGGATCCTGTTGCATCGCGCTGTTGTTTTCATCGAACTGCAATGTCTCACGTTTCAGATTCACTGCCTCATGCCAGAGCAAAGATGAGAGCGATCACATGCCAGACGGTGTTGTCACACTGCTACCTATCAGGGCTGGTCGTCCTGCCCACCCTGATTGTTGCGTGCTACACAATCCAAATGTACTACCAGTTTCCTTTCTCTGGTTCTTGATGCGGTAGACGACTTCATTTATCCTCTTCACCACAAGGTAACCCTTGCCATGGTTGTTGAAACTTGGAGCAGCATCCCTTGGTCTGGGAAGGGCAATACAATCATACCAATTCACTTTGTTGGAAACCTCGGCTGTTGGCCTGCCGGTCATATCTTAATCCGATCACTCAGTACCTGGCTGTTTCATTTCTAGAAGGACTCTTTTACATCAGGTCGCATGGTAGTCTCAGCTCTCTGCCAAAGACCAACCGGTGTCAACCCGGTGGTATCATGGGTTGAAGAGCGGTAGTCCAGCAAGAAAAGTGGCACCCTCACATCCCTGTCTGGTGATTGGCCACAACCTTCCTTAGATGTTCATCTAAGGTTCTGATGTACTGCTCAAGCATGTTGTCTGACTGAGTGTAGTGGAGTCTTACACGCCTTGTGCCCTC
Organism: Hymenopus coronatus; assembly: GCA_030762935.1. NCBI lineage: Eukaryota > Metazoa > Arthropoda > Insecta > Mantodea > Hymenopodidae > Hymenopus > Hymenopus coronatus. Next base: position 58,444,502 of record CM060900.1, read on the forward strand.
CGAATCGCTCCAATGTTTCCCTCAAAGTTTGTGCCCTGATCACTGTTTAGCTCCATTGCTACCCCATAGTGACAAAACAGTTCCTCCACAAGGCAGTTCACATGGTTTTGGACTCTTGGTTATGGGTGCATACACTTCCGGCCATTTGGTGAAGTAACCCATGGCACCTCTTACCTCTGTCAGGGAATGGCCCAACTATGTTGATGACTATGCATTCGAAGGGTGCTCCTGCATTATACTGTTGCATGCGACCGCACCTCCTGGTCTGCGGGCTGCAACTTGCTGCACACACATAACATTGGCGGAATCACCTCTCAGCATCTGCCCATAGTCTCAACCAATAGTAACATTGTCGGAGCTTGTTGATGGTTCGGTTGAATCACAAGTGTCCTCCCATGGTTCTCACATACCTTCTCAAGGACTTCCCCAACCTTATTCCGAGGGAGAATCAGCTGCTCTCTCTGGGTCCTTCCCATCAAGTGACTCCCATACTGTGAATGCACCCTGACTTTGCTCTTTAACAAGTCCCATCCCTAGGGACTTGTACACATACTCCTGGTGTGATTTCTTCCAGCTTGGCCTAGACCCTGCCTCCACTTCTCCCAGGAGTGGACTCAAATCAGCGTCTGCCAGCTGCTCCCTCCTTAACCTTGAACTATCCCATCCAGCTGCAGACACCGCCAAAATAACATGGATAGTTTTGGCTGGCCGTTTCTTTTCAACCTTAATGCAGTGGTGGCACTTCTCTAGACAGGGTCGTCTGGACATGGCATCCACATTGGTTTGACTCCTTTCTTTCCGAAGTTCTGATGTAAAGTTGTATTCCTGCAGCCTGTGGGCCCAAGAATCTGTCCCTCCGGGTTCTTGAAGGTTAACAGCCAGACGTGGAGGAGTGGTTAGTCAGGTGAAATGGCTGACCATACAGGTACTTATGAAAGTACTCCAGCACCTTCCATCAGACGGATGAGAGGTTTCGCGATGATGAAGAAACCTCTGACGAACCGGTGGTAGTAGCTGTATGGGTCCAGGAAACTTTGCAGCTCCCATTTGTGTTTTTTGGCGAGACCAATTTCTTACCGCCCGAGCCTTCTCTGGGTCCCGCGGCCACCCCAGATGGTGAGACTATGTAGCCCAGATAGTTCACTTCCCACAGAAGAGTTGGCACTTCACGTTCAAATTAAAGACACATTACAGAAAACCAAAGAGCATTACCGTAATTTGCCAAAGCCCTTAGCCATTCGAAAATGCGGTCTTTTCTTTGTCTCTAGGATATAAGGCCACTTGCCAGTATCCCGATTTCAAATATGAAGTCGAGAACCACTGGGCAGGCAAGTGTGTCCAGGGTTTCGTCAATCCGTGGTAAAGGGAAATAGTCCTTCTGTTTCCAGAAGGCCACACAAAAGCGTAACTCACCATTCTTCTTCACCAAAATTACAGAGGAGCACCTTTAGCTCATGGCTGTTGCAGTCTTGCCTTAAGTTGACTGCAGTAGGCCACAGTCAAGTGGTGGTTCCTAAAGCAGTTCTCGGGGGCCTCGTAGATCTCTCCAGACTTCGCTGATGTCAGGATCACATTCATTACTTTTGCCACCTGTCTCTGGAGACTTCCTATTATCAGTGTGGCTTCTTCATCTGCTGACCTTCGTTGTGGACTGTGACGGCAGTGAGTGGTTGGCGGAAAACTTTGAAGGTTGACGTCCCATTGTACTTCAGTGGCTTGATGCATGGACACGTTGCTTTGCAGTATGTTGTCTCGACCCCTTCAAATCCTTAAGCCTCCCGTTGATTATCATTTGCACTATTGCATTCAATTCCTTGTTGCTACTCTTAGCTCTTCCTTTCAGGGCACTAATGTATTCCCTGAGATCTTCTAGAGGTCAAGGTTTTTCATCATTCCCCAGCTCTGCCATCTTTCTTCCCAGGTCCTTCATGCCGGATAGTTTTTGTAAATTTTTCTGGAGAGTTTTGTTTTCACTTTCTCCATTGCTGGCTCCAATTTATCTTCCATCTTCTCCATCCTGAGTTGCACATTTTCCATCTTTTCCTCCATTTTCTCCATTCCAATTTTCGTTTCCTTCATTTCAGCCAACAAACTCTTCATCAGCTCCTCAGTGTAACAAATGTCTTTATTGAATCAACAATTAGTTACATATAAAGTCTTTAAATCACTGCTCCAAATATTTCAGTTGATGTTAGTTGACGGTTTATAGGTGCATGCCATCCATAGCTCGTGCCCATTGCTCACTAACACTCCAGTCACTCATGACTTGGCGCAATTTAAAACACAACCACTCACACCTTTCTTCCTGTTTTTTATAGTGAGAAAATGACATCACAAACTTTCTGGAAACTTGACAAAGGTAATAGAAACCAAAGCTTGGAGAAACATCACTAATATCTAAAGAATCATGATGTCGCGAGAAGTTTCGCATTCCTAGGGAACTTGTTATGTCGTGGCATTGTTTACCATCAAACTGCTATGTCTCAAGTTCCAGCTTCTATGCTGCATGCCAGAGGGAACATGAGGGTGATCACATGCTGGATGGCATTGTCATAATATTGATAAGGTTCTTCTATTCATGAAGTGATGAAGGATGATGGTAAGAATATTTATTTCAGTGTTTTCCAAACATACTGTTCTACTCTTGGATTCATGTAAATGCTCCCCAATAGGACATAATGGATGTGCGTTGGCTCAGTCCCCAGAGTCAATCTCACAGTGAGCCACAAGTTTTGTGTGTCTGATGGTGGTTTGGATTCAGCATAGGCATAGGCAGGAGTTTTTGTTTTTAGCAATAAAAGGGAAAACAAAATGTTTTTTTGCTTTTTACATAATTTTGAAATGATGTATAGGCTTATTTTTTGTGAAATTTTGAAAATTTTTATACTTTTCAAGAAAATATTTTTAGCGATAAATGAGAGGTATACATTTTGTTTATTTTGCATTAGAAAAATGTATAATTTTTTATTGTTCCATTTATACCCTGTCTTTAATTGCATGGTCCTGTCTATGGTATTTTCCCGTGGAATATACTGCTTATTGGCAATTGTGTACTTATGTTTTTAGGTTACTATTTTACTTTCATTCTTAATCATTAGATATTGTTTGTGCTCTCTCTCTCTCTCTCTCTCGCTCTCTCTCTCTCTCTCTCTCTCTCTCTCTCTCTCTCACATTCATACTTCGAGGCTCTGGGGAGGATAGGGAATAATCTATGCTATTGAACCCCCCCCCCCCTTCCCTTAGAGTCAAACCCAGGACCCGCTCGCACAGCAGGCAGGTGCTCTATTTACAAATGTGTAATTATTTCAAGTTTAAAAGAAAGAAAAAACAAAAAAAACAAATAAATTTGACATTTGCATTTTCATATTATCTGGTTAGAAGTTATATAACAATGTTCAGAATTTCAGTGAAAAGGAGTTAGGAGTTGCAATTCTTACAAGGTACTAAAATAAATACCAAGTAAGAAAAAATCTTATTTATCTAAATTGCAGGCTGGTAGCCAATCCATTTATTAGAATTTCTATCTAAAGAGAAGCCTAGATCACCTTGTTTTATCACCTGTTAACTCGCTGAGTGCCATGCGTGAGATATTAGAAAGTAGTCACTTTGGAAGCGAGTAATTATTATTGCACTTGCCAAAGTCATGAATTCCAATGTTAAGGAGATTGATGTAGAAGTCAATTTAAAAGTTAACCGCTATATGACTGTATTATGCAAACAGAAAATGATGTAATAACAATGCAAGTTTTAGATGGTTATTTGTTTTAGCCTACAAGGTTTATTACTAAATCAAGTATCAGTGATTTAAATAATGAAATGGCAGCATTTAACCAACTGAATGCATTTAAAACAAGTTATATTGAATATGATTTGCTTGCTACAGAGAATTTTGTGTCATTGTTGGAGCAGCTGAACTAGTGAAGTAATAAATTAGATCAATAACAGCTCTCTTGGCATTGAAAGCAGAAGGTTATTCTTTACATGCTTTCTGTGAAAAGTCTGTGCAGTGTCTTTGGCTTCTGATATCAAATGCTAACAGTGAGAGATTTTTCTCTACATATACTTAGTTCTAACAGTCAGAAGGACAGCTATGGAAAAAGAAACTATCACATCTTGTATGGTGTTGTGTGATATGATATTTGGTTCTACTCATGGTGTTGATTTGAACTATCAGATTTTGGATTTGGAAATAGGGGGTTTGAACATTGTTACTTTACTTATCTGTTAATTTTAATTTCAATTATGTTATTAGTTATTAGTTATTAATTCTGCTCAAAAATCGCACAGATGCACATTCATAGGTGAAAACAGTTAAGTCCTCTTTCTGCTCCCTTACTGTTAAGGAATTTTCAACTGTTCCATATAGCAGAACATAGTTTAAAGTATGTCATTTAACCAATTTCTAACATAAAACAAGATTCTTGGTTTAGCAGTATTGAGGGTAAACAATGTGCATCCACACTATTTACTCCTATTGCAGAAACCTTATCTAGTAAAGGTATGAAGTATTTATATCCCCCTTCCACCTCTTGAATTGAGGTGGCTTAGCCCATTTTACAATAAGGCTATGAAATCACTCCCTGCTTTATGACTACTGTTTCCTCTGTTTTAGTCTCCATAATAGGCTTATTGGGATCAGAGGCAGTTGTGTCTCTACTTTTGAGTAATTAAACCACCCTTGTTCAGTCAATAGTATTAGTCCCTATAATTCTGACTGGCTGTTACCACTTTCCATTACTATTTAGCAAGCCTTGGATGAAGTAGTTGAATACACCTAAGGAGTGGGGATCGCAAGTTATTTGGTCTTGGATCTTAAGTGCTACCTTGACCTGTTTAGGAAGGTCTTTAGCTCAAGGCATCCTAAAAGTCCTGAGCAAGGGTAGTGGTTTGCTAGCTTGCAGTTCTTTTATCACTCTCAGCATCACTGTTTGAACAGCTTGTGGAAAAGATGACAGTAACATCCATGTTAAGAGAGGCTAAAGCTTTACTACAAGGAACTTCAGGTTCAGTGCCATTTTGGCTCTTAAAAGGATTAGCTTCATGTATAGGTACATTGTCTACACTTGGTTCTTTTGGGAGTCTCAAAGTATCTAGTCCAGATTGAAACTCTTTGCCATGTGAGATGAGGATTTTGGCTTTCTCCTTTCCTAGTTTTGAATTTCTTTTCTTGCTGTGTTTCAATTTTTTTTTTCTTCTATCCAGATATAGCCTTTTATAGATCAGGCTGTTGTACCAATAAAGTTTTTCATCAGCTAGTGGATCTCTTACTATCCTTATTTATTTATATTAATTATGGTTTCTATACTGGTCCCATGAGCACTGGGGACCACTTAGCCCTGATTATGTGGACAGTTAAGTACTAGAAGGTGCTCTCTGGCACCCTTTAGAGAGATGTAATGAAACTTAAATTTACTATTCCAATGTCACTCATCCCTCAGATGACACATTTATACCTTCATTTAGGTAGAGTCCTTAATCAGATGGTTCATCAGCAGAAAACTCCACCGAGCTTCTCCCATTAGTGGACCAAGGATTACATTTTAATATGGTAAGTCTCATGTTTGTTAGGAGGTCCAATGTGGCCCCACCCCCTTACGTGAGTGACTGTACCAATTATTGATTACCATCTCTGGTACAGTCTACAGATAATTGGAACCCTCTCCCCACCAACAAACTACAATGTTATGCAACTTCTGGAAAGGATACATTATTAATCAGTTACACAAATGGAATAGAAAGTGCCATGATTTCAATACGGGGTTGATTTTGCATATTGGGGCCATTTTAATGACTGTTGAGAAATTATAAGAGAAGTACTTAATGAATATCACTAGTAACAAAATTAGTGCATGTAGTGTATTATTTGTTTCTCAACATAGACTGCTTTTAGGGATATACACTTCTCCCAATGTTCCTGCCATTTTTAAACCCCCCCAAAATAGGAATTGCGAAGTTCTGCAAAATAAACTTGACTTGACGATGACCTCATTTGAATTAAAATTTGTTTCTGTGTAGCATTTCTTCATGTTTGGAAACAAAAAGAAATTACTGGGCAAATATGGGAGTGTGGCAGCAGTTCTTGTTGAATTCATGCAGTTTAGCTGTGACAACTCCTCGTGAAACAACAGCACTTTCTTCTTTGCCAAGTGAGGTGTGTCTCCTTTGACTTCTAGTTGAATTGGGTGACTGCAGTACTGTCCAGTCTCTGTTTTTCCTTTCTCTGGAAAGTCAGTGAGTATGTCACTCTTCACATTCCAAATAATTGTTGCAATCACTTTTCTGGCTGATGGGAATGTCTTTGTCTTCTTTGTTGCTTGGTTTCCAGAGTACAAATGTGAATACAGGTATCATCTATGGGGACAATGCAATACAAAAGATCCTTCAGATTTTGCATAAATATCTCCAAACACAGGATCGTCATCTTAGCGCAGTGGTACTGCAGCTGCTTGACAAGCAGGAGACCTGAATTTGATTCCGATACTGGCACAGGAATTTTTCCCCTGCTGGGAGACCTGGTCTGGGGTGCACTCAGCCTCATGAGGTCCTTGGGGGGTTGGGGCAATTGAGCTACTTGATGGAGAAGCAGTGGCTCCAGGTTGTGAAAACCGCATTAACTGGCTGGAAGGGACTTGAGGTTCTAACCACATCTCGCTCTCCAGTCCATGCTGCCTATTTTGGGCCAAAATGGACGATGCAACTGTCGGGCAATAGGCCCTGGCCCCTTTGGGTTGATGCAACATGGAGTTTAGTTTTATTAGCTCCAAACTCAGCTTTGAAGTTGAAAACTTTGCCTGCCTCTAATTGGCTATGAGCAATTGCTGCATCCATCAGGCCGACAACTTTTTCATCTCCAATTTATCCTGCAAAATAAAAATTGCAATTACTCTCAGCCCACATGTGGTCTCTCCCACTTTGTGAACATTCATTCAACAATCAGCGAGAATTATATACTCTGCCTGCAAGGCTCTGAAATATTGGATTTATAATATCCTCTTCAAGATCAGGTGTACTAAGATTCCTCTCGACCAATATCTTGCATAATAACGTGATAGACCCAGTTTCTTGCAGTTGTCTGTTTACTAATGAGATTGCTGTCACTGCAAGAATCAGCTCTGCTTAGTGTTTATGCTGCTCTTCCATGGCATTGAATGAAGCCATAGACGAGGTGCATAGTGTGTATCCTATGCATCAAATGCAATGTACTGCTGAAAACAGACAGACGGACTGCTGAGACAGCAGAAGTTCAAGCCTGATGGCAGGCAGAAATGAAAAAATGTTCTACTGCAGCAGTGAAAGGTTGTGATATGTTTGGAAACAACCATATTGCAAGTCAATAGAATACAATGATATTTCAGTTGAATAGAACAAAATCAAATAAATGTACTCAGTAATGAGGCACTGGAGACCATGGGTTCTTGACATCACATTAACAAAGAATGGAAACTGCTTATGAGTGAAATAAATAATAAAAAGAAAATTGTACTTGTATTGTGTGCAGTTATTACTTCAATTGATGCACAATTGACTTGTTACTATCAAAGATTATTAGAGAAGTTTGAAGCCTACATATACTCCACTAGCTGCATATATACGAGGGCATACTGAAAGTCACGAGCAACCCATTGTAAAAATTTAAATTTCAACAATGTAACGAAACGAATTGCAGGATCGTAATCTACAGACTTTAAGCCACATGCTGACATATTGTGACGTCATTAGCTTCTATCACGTGACCACAGACGGTGTTTGAAAAATGGCTGACATTGATGTTTCGTTTCGACAGCGTGCTGTCATTGAATTCCTTGTGAAAGAAGGAAAATCTGCTCCTGAAATTCATCTCAGACTTCAACGTGCGTATGGAGGTGTCTGCATGGGTGCCAGCAGTGTTAGAAGATGGGTGAAACATTTCAAAGATGGAAACATGAGTCTGCAAAATGCGCCTCGTAGCGGGCATCCTCGAACTGCCTCTGCAGAACGCAACAAGGAAAGAGTTGAGCTCATTACAGGAGATAGGCGTTTCACTGTGAATGAAATTGCTGCGCAACTTGGAATAGGACATAGCGCAGTGCAAGAAATGATCCACAGTTTGGGTTATCGAAAGGTCTGTGCCCGTTGGGTCCCCCGTTTATTGACTGAAGACCACAAACTTCAGAGAAGAACCATTGCACAAAACCTTCTTCAGAGATTTCATAATGAAGGTGATGAATTTTTTACGTGTATTATGACTGGGGATGAGAGCTGGTTCCATCACTATGAGCCAGAAACGAAACGTCAGAGTATGGAATGGTACCAGTTGAACTCACCATCGAAGAAGAAAGCGAAGACAGTGCAGTCTGTAGGAAAAGTTATGGGAAGTGTCTTTTGGGATGCACAAGGTTGCATTCTGGTTGACTTTCTTGAACCTGGACAAACCATAAATTCTGCCCGCTACATCAAGACACTTCTGAAGCTCCATCGGGCTTTGCGTGATAAACGCCCTGGAAAGAGGATCATCCTTCAACAGGATAATGCGCGTCCGCATACTGCCCGTGCCACTATGGAGAAGATCAGGGCATTAGGGTGGGAAACTCTTCCACATCCTCCCTACAGTCCCGACTTTGCACCCTCCGACTACCATCTTTTCGGTTCTGTAAAGGAGCAGATGCGTGGCCAATGCTACGAGACGCTGGAGGGTATTCGGAAAGCCGTGCGTCAGGGTCTGCGGGCAGCTGGAACGGAGTTCTATCACAAGGGCATTTTCAAACTTGTAGAACGATGGGAAAAATGTGAGCAAAACAATTGTAGCAGGAATATCGCCAGATCTTATTACCAAAATTATTATTGGTAAAATTTTCTTTTTAGCTCTGGTTTTTGTTGTTAATGCTAAATTATTTCTGACAGTATTTATAATCTGCAATAAGTTGTAAAAATTAGGCTGCATGGTATACAAATAGTCACCGTTCACCAATTTTGTGTATACATGGTCTGAGCAACACTCACTTGCTTTGCCATTTTTCATAATTATATATTCATTTCACTTGAACCAGTGGATAGAGCCAGCATGTTTATCGGCATTCACACTGTCTCAGAATCACTGTCGGAATTAGTAAATCTTTGAAACTCTGATTCTTTGGTTTAAACTTACTTGTTTGGATGCCTTGTTCACTCAGTTTAAAGCAGATGCCAGATTATACTTATCATGGGTATTAAATAGGTTATGAGAAGTGATTGGTTAGTTTTTAGGTCTGCTCTCTACTAATAGGCATAAACTATGACTTTTTGTCATTAAAATCACATGGGGGCCTTATTTATTATTTAAATTAGCCTATGAACTATCTGTTTATCTTTGCAGCATATGGGTGATCTGATGACATCATGCATGAGTTCAGTAAGAGCTGCAGCACAATAACCACTGACTTAGAGTGATGGTACTGCATGGGTGGCTAATTATTCCTGATGGCATATAGACTGATGTGATGAATGAAATATTTTTCTGTTTCATTCACCTCTATTTTGCTATCTTAAAAACATCTAAACTATAAACATATCATAATCGTTGTTTTCCAACATTTACTATATACTGAAAATTTCAGTAGTGTATTTATTAGTAAAATAATTTTAGGATTACAGTTAAAATTAAATGTCTGCAAGCTGCTATGAAGGGAACAAGGTATGAAGTCTCTTTTTCCTGCTATTATTATTTTCGCACACGGGAATAATGAAAGAGCAAGGACAATATAAGAAACATTGAATCGGAGGTTGCTCAGTCTATAATACAACAGTTTTCTGAAGAAGAGGAGAAATGATGTAATCTAAAACTTAGTATTTAAAGGTTTTTTCTGGCCATAATGCAACTCTTTGCTTTCAATTTTACTATGGAGTTTGTACTTTGAATTGGCTAAAATGAATATATTTTCATGAACTTTTAGAAAAATATGAATATACTTTCATGAACTTCAAGAAAAGTGGCAAAAATTGACATTTGATATTGTGGGCATACAAGGAATATTCAATAAGTAACTTTCTTCTATTTTCAAGAATTTTGTCATATTTAAGTTCCCCATTGCTTGATCTTTCTCTAGTTATGAGGTCATGCAACTTCATCAGATATATGTATTACTATAATTGTTTTTTCTTTAAATAGGTATGTTGTATTATGGACTTGGGTTTTCAGTGAGTACCCACAAATTATATTAATAAACATTTAGTAAGTACTTTTGTTATGTCTTTACATATTTAGTTGGAGTCCAGGAGGTCTCTTAAATTTTTGTACATTTAAGAGCAGTTTTGTGCTACAGGTGATAATGTGCAAATAAAAGTTGACAGAATCATAACTCTGAACTTGCAGTTATTCTATAAATTTTATTTGCATCAGAACTATAAAATATAAATTGTATGTCATAATATACATTAAGGTGCCTCATTTTACTTCTTTGAGTCTCTTCATTTTTTGTTTCTCATTCTCTTTGTCCCTGAATTTTTTTCTGAAATAGGTATTTCCTTTCCCATGTAGTATTAATTAATTCCAAACCTGACTGAGAAAATGAACAAAATAGAAGGTATGGAACAACGAATAGGTAAACAATTGGAAAAGATGGCAACAGATATCAAAGAAGATGTTAGAGTTGAGGTGCAGGAAGCAAGAAGGGAAGTTGAAATGGTTAAGGAAAGAATGGAAAGATTGGAAGAAAGGGAGAGAAGATTTAATTTAGTGTTCACAGGAGTTAAGGAAAGAAGGTATAAATGGCCAGCAGAAGAAATATTAGAAATAACGAAGGAAAAGCTGAATTTGGAATTGTACAGATGGGAAATTATTGAAGCTTATCGAGTTGGAAGACAACTTGGCAAGAGAACAATTATAGTGAAATTTGCAACAGCCCAATTAGTACATGAAGTACTTAAAAGAGCCAAGAAATTAAAAGGAACAGACATTTTTATTAATAAAGATTTATCACCTAAGGAAAATACTTTTTGTATAAGAGTGGAGGAAGGGGTTGTAACAAGAGAAATCCAACAAGAGAAAGGCCTTAGACAGGGATGTAAGTTAAGTCCAGTCCTATTCAATTTATATATAGATGATGTATTAACAGAAATTGGGAGAAATAATAACTCGATGCCAGTAATTAATAATATTCAGATTCCAGGATTACTGTTTGCAGATGATCTAGTTATAGGTGCAATTACAGTGAATGGCTTGAAACAATCCTTGCAAACATTAAATAATTACTGTAAAGAGTGGAGTTTAAAAGTGAACCAGGACAAGACGCAGATTGTAGTGTTCAAAAAAGGGGGAAAATTGAGCAAATATGAAAAATGGAAGAATGAGAATGAAAAGGAGTACAGGGTAGTGAGAGAATGTATTTATCTAGGAGTTAAAATTGATAGTGGTGGCAATTGGGAAAAGCAAAAGAAATTTGCATTGGCAAAAGGAAAAGGAGCTTTATCAGCTATTAGAAGTTGCAAATACAAAGCACCTAATATAAATATTAGATGGTTAGAAAAAGTGTACAATATGGTGGTTGAGGCAAAAATGCTATATGGGATAGAAGTATGGGGATTAGAAGGAGGATGGGAAGGCATAGATGAGGTGCATAGGAAATTTTGCAAAGAAATACTGGGGTTACCAAATGCAACTGTTAGGCAGGTAGCACAAATAGAGCTGGGTAGAGTGGCAAGTAAGGGAAAGATTATGGAAAGGGCATTGAAATTTTGGCATAGGATATTGAAATTGGAAGAAAGGAATTTGTTAAAACAGTGTTTAGTATATCAAGAGAAAAGTTTAAAGAACAAGGGATGGGTAGACTGTCTTCGAAATAACCTGGAAAGTAGTGGGTTAGGGGAAATGTGGAGAAGAAGAGAAAATAATGTGAATAACTTCTGGAAGTTGGCAAGGAAAAGATTTGAGGATATAGAAATACAAAAAATATTTAGTGAAATAACTGAAAAGAGATCTTTAGTTTTCTATATACCAATGAAAGTCTCATGGGGAAGGGAAAAGTACATTGATGTGACAAATAAAGAGGAGCGAGAAGGTATTGCATGGCTGAAAGCAGGAGTATGGAGATTAAAAGGTCTAAGGAAAGGTATTCCACAAAATCAATGTCCTATATGTGGCGGAAATGAAGATATAGAACACATTTTATTTAAATGTAAAGGAACTGAAATTTGGAGAAAAAAGTATATTAATAAGAAATGGTTTAAAATAGATAGAAATGTAGTAGTAGTTGAAATGTTTCAAAAAGATAGTAAGAAGATTGGACAATTCTTATGCAAAGTGAAAAATAAATGGATATGGACAGTAAATAGACAAAATGGTGTAATAAACTAGAATTAATAAACTATTGTAAAATATGAGTATGACCGGTAAAGAGCCAGGGCTGAATACCGATCATATTCACCTGTATAATGCTTAGCATAAATAAATAAATAAATAAATAAATAAATAAATTAATTCCATCTGTTAGGCTTCCATATCAAAGTTGCATATCTTGGAGCGCCATTAAACAGATTGCTTTTCGTTATAACATTATATTGCAGATGGAAACTGAGTTATCAGAACATGTTTGCAAAAGTAGCATAAATGGTTTCCTTCCTTGAGAGAATGTTTTGTTCCATTCACCTTAGTGGACCTGGGATTTTTGAAATTAAATGATATAGTTTGAAGTCATGTGAAGACATGGGAGTGCTGTGTGAAACAGATTACAGGGGTTGGTTCTGTATAGCCAGAATAAGGGGAATTAATGTCAAAACAACACAGTTTGTCTGCAAATTAGCTGAGGTTATATTATTTTGGATATTCCTCATACATAAGTGTTCACCATTATAAACCAGAGTACCCATGGTTCAGTGATTTTATTCATTGCTATCCTGCTGAGGATCTATGGTTTCAATTCTGCCTTTGGGGTGGCAATTTTAAGTTGGCCCCATCCAAGCCTTCATCTCTGACTAGATACTAGTGAAGTATCTCCAAGACGCAATATGATTTGGAATCTATAGTAAAATCTCTAGTTCTTCTTGTATCAATCGCCCTTCCATTGAGATAATGGACTTACTGTTGGGTAGTGGAATGAGGCTTGCCCAAGTTATTGACCATATGGGGAGTGTTGAAGAAACAACATGACTCTGAACAACATGTATACATGGATAGGTGGAGTCAAACTGAAAAATTCAATGCCATTGCCAGGATTTGAACCACCGGGAGATCCATGGTTCAAATCCCGGCTATGGCATTGAATTTTTCAGTCTGACTACCTATCCAACTCCTGTCCTATGCACGGTTTCTGTCAGAAAACAATTAAAATTATCACAATATGTATACATATTTGCTACAGAATACCAAAGTGGCAGTAAAGGAATTAAAATATACTGAGCCATTTCTTATCATCTAAGGAGAGAAATGTGTGAAACAAATTCCTAATATAAGTGGAAGAATGAAAACTTTATGAAATTCTGTTCATAGAGGAAAACCATTGGCAACACACATAGGTTGTTTAGTAGTGTTTAATGCTCATTTTTACTACATATTATTACATCATATTGGGACTGGTGATAGATGAAATGATGGGAAAGGAAATTTGGGAAGGAAACATTCCAGCCTTAGTTTAGGTATTTCCCTGTAATATTCCACTTATGAGGACTGAGGAGAATTTGGAAAAAGATCAGCCAGTGAGGATGATCATGGGGTGATTTCAACCTTAGACCTATCATTGAGTCCATGCCTAAATACCTTGCTACCCATGTTGGTATACAGAGAGGTAGTTGAGCTGATATATGCTTTTGTAAATGTTTTATATCTTGTACTGTATATGATCATCCTTTCACATAACTCATTATAGAAATACAATTAAGGGTGGCCTAAAAACTTGGTTCAGACTGCTGTTTTGTATGTCATGACTAGATTTTGGACATGACTTTAGGTGAAGTTAACTTCAGTTTACTGGCACACTTGTTTTTAAAGTGAGCAGAAAAAGGAGAGGCAAAAGTCCCATGTTCTACTGAGTTTGTGCTATAGGTATAGGTAGACACAAAAGTAAGTATCATATTCTGTATTAAACAAGTTTTAATTATGCGGTATAAATAACATGAACAAACCAATAAGTGTGTACTGTGGCAGATAGAAATAATCAGCTTTATGTGTGATTTACATGCATGAACAACTATTTCAATGGATTACAATATATTTTCTGAATGTATCGAAAGCAAAATATCTTTGTACCTTCAGAACAGGCTGTTAAAATGTACTGAGTGCCTGCTTTGAATGAATGACTGGCAGTGCTTCGGGAGGGGGAGTTCCCAGTGAAATCCTAGTCTTTACAATTTGCAAGAATGTTCACTTAATAATATTTGGAGGTTAATTTCAACTGTTTGTGTCCCATTGATGCCTTAGTTCATAGCTATTCATTATATATTTGCTCCCTCTTTCTTTATACATGTAATATTTAATTCATATCCAAATTTTTGAGATTATGATAAACTTTGATTGTCTGACTTCTGTTTCTTAGTAATAAAAGCAAATTATTTCTAGGGTCATCTCCTGCACAAGCTAGTGTTGCGCCTACAGCTCATGAAAAAGATGACGCCAGATTATTCTGTGGTAAGGAAAAAAAGGCTGCATCATTGCCAGATACAAGATTAAAGGAACCAGTTGTGCGGCTAAGCAGGTTATCTGCAGAGGTAAACTAATTGGATATGATTCTGTTTAACCTTTAAAATGCTAGGTGCATAGAAAGTGATTAAATTTAAATTCTACCATGAACTAGTTTTAATCTACATTACTTGTAGCTAGAGTGTGTTTTATTGTAATTTAGTATACTTTGGAGGAAGTAGGTTAGTATGAGTGAGTGTGATGTGATAATTTACATGGTCATGGTCAGTGTACTACACTGACAGAACTTGCTTGAGGTTCTTTAAAAGTGCTTTATCTATTTCATCATACTCTTGTATTATGGATTTTATTGTATATTAATGTATTCATTGAAATACAATATCAATGACATGTCTATAAAATAGAACACCTTATATTTTATTTTTATCTATTTGTCTCTGCTGCTTAATTTAATACAGTGTTAATGATTGCTGTATAACTTATTGGAAGATGCTTTTAATATGCACTAAAACCTAAGCTACTAGCAAATTTGCCCTAATATATTGGGTGTTATGTGTATGAATGCACATGTTTACAATGATGTTAGACTCAAATGATATATTAAAGCATCTGTGTGAAAAATGCAGCTACTGTGAACAGGAAAGGAATTGAACTTGAATGAATACATTATTTGTATTGTATGGCAACATAGTAGGACTAGAGGCAAATATTTTATCTATTAATGTTGGTATCACTAGCATATGCTCATTTGCACTTATGACTACTAATAAGGCTAAATTAGAATTGGGAATAGTGCCCAAAAGCTGGTTTTGCCACATGTATGTATGTGTGTGTATGTCTTGTCAGCTACTATAGGTAAGAAGGTAGCTTTCTTTCACACTTTATTAATTGGTCACCAAAAGCTTAGCTATTGTTTGTCACAAAAGCATAATTTAGTTTGGTATTGAAATAAAAATTGATGAAATGCACATTTTGAATAACTTATTTAGATGCATAATGGATAGTAAAAGTTAACATCTTTACTTTTCAAGAAATGTATTAGTAGTCAGTCTGTTGGACAACAAGATTATATTATGTTTATTTAGATATTTCAAGTAGATGCTCAAAATGTGCATTTTTAGAATCTATGCAAGATCATATGTTTTAGCCAATTTTGCTCTAATCTCGCTAGAGCTTCTGCTTTTTGCCTGATCTCTAGTGGTGCTTCAAACACAGATGTGTGAAGATTATTGATAGATACTTTATCATGAGGCACTTTGCTCTTCAAATGTCCCCAGAAGTGACTCTTGCTGTTGCTGAGCTACTGCAGTAAATCCTTAATTTGGAATTCTACTGCTAGGAAACTTATACCTATACAAACTTTGGGGTTCACATGTGTTGCATTCAGCTTTGCCATATGCAAGCAGCATATCCAGATGTTCCTGAAGTGAAAAGAAGAAGAAGGGGAAAAAAAACTGACATAGCCATGAATGCTCTGTTTCGAATTACCCACTTGTGCAGGTGGTGAGGAAGGTAGTTACATTGTCAACTTATTGGACCTCTTTGAACACGCACCACTGCTCTGCAGTTACAAAGTGTATCCTCAACAATTTAAAGTAGACATGCTGAAAATCAGTTACTTAATACAAGTTTGTGGCTTGACTCATTTTAGCAACAAATGGTAAAGACATAAATAATTAATATTTTAAACTCTGCTTACATATCTATGCTAATTTCAACAGTAAAAGTTAAAGAGTGCTGGCATAGTGGCAGTCAAACTGTCAATACATTTTACTTTTTATTTATAAAATAACTCACTAGAAGGAAAATGGAAGATTATCAATGTTACAGTTTACCAATATGAAGTTGCTTTTAAGGTCTGTGCCAACATACAACTAACACCTTGTATAACTCAAAAAAAAAAATAATCATTAGCAGTAGGAAATACACAAGACTGTTGCCTATTAAGAAAAAGCATTACAATACCTTGCTGGTTATTCAAGACTGAATGAAGTATTGTGAGGAGTGTTACATGAAGTAGCAAATTTTCTAGTCTACAGCAGACTGCTATTTTTTTGTGAGAACATCCACCAATGCCTCCTTCCACATTTAATGATGATAATTTTTGTATGCTACCAATCAACATTAATGTATGTTGAGCCTATTCTGTTAAAAAAGAGAGCTTAAGTTTATCACACTTTGCATTAATGATGTATCTGTACTTTAATTTGTATAATTTGTGAGTATATGCAAGTGTATGTTGAAAGCATGGCATCATTTCATTTAATAGTAAATGAAACTGTACTAAATTTTGCCAAAATGACCACTTCAATACAAATATGCATTTGGATGTATTCCTCAAAGCTATTAATGAAACGTGTGATATTCTGCCTCTCTGTAACAGAAAAATGTTCTGATTGTAAGATGGCATTTACTTTCTTCAATGCTCAAAAGTACTTAATTCAGAAGAATGACTTTCAATTTCTATCTCTGTGTTTCTTTCCCAAATTCTTGAAAGTAATTCTACCATTTTAGGGTCATTAAGAAAAGGTTGTCCATGATTTTGAAATGACATAAATCTAGGTTAAAAGTGTATCATTTATTAATACATAAAAACACACAGACACGTTATATTTTGTTCACATAACCTAGAAAGTTTCAGTTTGTGTTCCCTTGATGTATGGCAACTGTCTAAGTGATGATCAATGTCCCTCCAGGTGTGTTGAATCTTATCAGGAGTAACAGCTGCCATTGCTATGTGAATTCTCCTGCAAATGTTGTAGATTAGGATTTTATATGTGTAAACAAGGCTCTTAAGATAAACCTCCAAAGAAAAATCCATAGAAGCCATGGTCAGCCTCAAGATTTCGTAGTGCTTCCCCCCCCGCCCCAAACTGGTCAAATTAATGAACAGTTGATTTCTCTGTTGGTATATCTTGTCTGAAAGTGTTGCACTAAAATAGCAGACTTAAACTCAGAATGCCATAATACACCTTGCTATTTCTGCTACATACTTGCCATGATTATTGTGGAATGATTGGCTTACTAGCTGATGAAATGGAATGGAACATGAAACCAGTGATTCCAAGATCAATGCAGTGGCAAGTATCAAAACATAGTATTGTTGTACAACCTCATGTTGATTTCTTACTTGCTTATAGCTACTCTTACTGCTCTAAATTGACAGCAAAATCACAGACACTCTTTTCAATGATCTGTTACAAGTGAGGGAAAACAAAAGGGAAGTTATTGAACCAGAAGTTAACCCTTTTAGTGCCAATCATGATCCAATTGTGATCCAAAAATTCTGTGAGAATTGTCCATTACAGTATAATCATGATTCCAATTATACATTTTAGGTCTTTCCAGTAGGAAAATCTGTGTAATTTCTACATCATAGCCATAGAGAAAGTTTTGTGGAGCATTTCAGGGTCTTCTCTTTACATTTCAAAGTGCTAAATCAATGGAGAATGTTTCAATAATAATTTGCTTTTAATACCTGAAGGGGTGCACTTCTCCATACCCCTCGAAGGAGATTCAAAAATACACTGTAGCATACAGTGATTGTTATGTGAATACACAACAATTGTAGGCACAGTTCACAATTAACCACAGTAGCTCAGGTGGTTAAAAGAGCATTACATCCATGTACAGATAAATTCAAAGTACCGCTGTTTGAATCTAAGCAATAACCACCAGTATGTTAGAGCAGAGTGCTCTAACTACATATGATGTGAAGTCAATCAAACTGTTATCTGCACACCCTCAAAGAACAGGCAATTTTGACAAAGTTGTGAATCCAATAATTTTAAATATTGCATGGATTGTGCACCACTACTGCATTCCTTCAACTTTTGGCATCTAAATGAGGCATTTTGAATGAAAATAGGATGCACATGTCTACATTCTTTAAATTTACAGCTATTGTTGTGCAATTCAGAAAATATGCCATAACTTTGACATTTGGCGAAAGGGACAATAGGTTCCCTATCTCAAACTGTTTTTCTAGGACCCCTCTTAAATCCTGCCAATTTGTACAGTTGAATTCTGGGACACCGTATATTCTAGCTCCTGAGAGGAAAATGCATCTAGTAACAATGGCCCTCGTATGCAAGCAAATAATCAGTTTACTTATCAAAATAGATTTACGGAGGTGCAACCAGATGATGCTGACAATCATTCATTCAGCTGTGCAGAACTACCAGGTCCCAAGCACATACTGGCTAATGCTGTCCCCATGATTTTTTTCACCATGCAGTTCCTTACAACAATGGTGGCTGAACTTCAATATATCACTGCGTTTTAGGGCGAAAGATGACTTGCAACTATAATGCCAGAAATGAGAGCCTTTGTAGCTATTATATTGATTACGAGAATTATAAAAAAACCCATAATATACAGTTGCAGGTCACAACAATATGTAAATAAGGTTCTAAATAAACCCCCAAAGAAAGAAATTCAAGTATTGATAGATCGTGGTTAATAATGAATTCAAACATCATTATACATCCCATCAGGAACTTTGTATAGATGAAAGTCATGTGGAAACCAAATCACATTCGCAGCTACTACAATTCCTGCCTAATATGCATCACCACAAATTGGGAGTGAACTTATGGATGCTGTATGACTCAGTAGTGAATGGCTGCCTCGGTTTCTGTGTGTGTTGTGGTGCAAGATCAGATATATAAAGAGAGATAAAAGAACATGGCTTAGTATATGTTGTCATCACTAAGCTTCTGAAACTTGTCAATTACCTCAACAAGGATTATCACGTCTTCTGTGACAATTTTTTTACTTCAATTTCCCTTGCAGAAAAGCTAAATTCTGTTGGCATAATTTTAACTGGTACAAGGTGTAGAAACAGAACATTTCTTCATCAAAACATACTTTCAAAATTTTCAGTAGAACAAATTAAATATTTTAGAAAACTTGATGCTGCTTTGTGGCTTTAGGGGAAAGAAATCGCAGAAAAATGCAGTTCTTCTGCTCAGCTCCTCTTCTTCTGCAACAGCTTCTGGGAAATTAATTTGTAACCAGCCAGCTGTAAATAAGTCTGATATGGTTCTCAAATATAATACATTTATGGGAGGGTGGATTCATCAGATATGATTTATGCATATTTAGATGAAATAAAAACAGTAAAACTTTGGAAGAAAGTGGCTTTTAACATAATTGGTAGGATGATATTAAATTCTTATATACTGTACAAGGACATTTCCAACTTAATTCAAAACCTATGACCAGTCTCATGTTCAATTTCTCGATAATAAATTAACCAATTATCCCAGGAATGGATGCAAAGATGATGTGCTTGTGCCACCATTCCACTTGTTCAGAATGTTCCTGGTGCTGCAGTTTATGGAGTGGAAACTCTACTAGGAAGAAAGGAACAATATTGTGGTGTCTGCTCTCAAGAAGAGAAAAAGCAGTGCACAAAAATAATGTGTGTTGGCTGTAAAAATAGAGTACATCCTAAATGTGTGCAACAATGAAAGTGCTAAATTGTACAGTAATCTAGGAAATCTTTGTACCCTGTTGCTTTATGCCATTTTCATTATTAGTTGTATTATGCTTGTATGTGTGTTTTTGGTGATTTTTTTTTCAGTTTGCAGGTTATGTGAATTCACTTTTTGTATTTTAAAAAGTAAAACACCAGACCAAAACACTGTGCTGTTTTAGTAAAAAAAAAAAAAAAATTGTACTTTCATTTCATTAGTCTGAGCTTTCTGTGTAGTAAGGTTTTGTATATCTTAGGAATTTTTTATTTTATTTTCAAATTTTTTCTTTTGTATTGAATTCTTTAAAAGTATTGAAGAGACTTCCTATCCATATGATACATATTATACAGTAGACAAAGTAGATTGCTAAAAATAATAATAAAAAAATCATCTCCATTTGTCATTTGGTAGCCATTTTATTACTAATAATTTAAAACCCTACATTTTGCTCTAAAATTGCTTGGCACCTTTCAGAGAGCATTTTGTTATTTGGGCTGCAATTTATTTTAATAAAAAAGAAAACTATACTTGCATAGATTCAATTTATTAGAAGAAGATCAGAAAATATTGTGAAGATATTGATATAGTAGAATTTAGAAAATGGATTAATTTTGGTCAGTTAGTTTTTTACCCCATCTAAATTTAAAATAGTGGAGTAAACAATTTCAAGAAACATATTAACTTTGAATCTATGATATTGTCAATCAGAACTATATGGGAAGAGGGCAATAGGACTTTCTTTCTGAGGCTACTGATCTTCTAGGACTTATATAGTTATCACATTGTCATCTAAAGTAGCAACCCCAACCTCTCCCCCCACCCAAATAAGATAAGCTTCTGCTCAGTCTATATATTTTCTCACAAAAGAGGTATATTTGCAGTTATGTAGAGACAACATGCTTGCCTAATAACTTAAAGACTTATTGGAGTGTCCGCATCATGCTTTAACTTAGAAAGCAGGAGGGAGAAAACCAGTAGAGCACAAAGTAAGCAGCAGAACTCTAGTTGCCTAATTAACCTTTAATGCTATGTGAGTTCATGTTTCCTGTAAATGGCTGGTATAGGTTGAGGTGTTAGCATAAAACACTTTTGAGAGGTCATGAGAGAACGTAGGCTTTAACGGCCGGAGTCATTGTAACTAAGAAATGTTTCCGGGCTGTTTTGCCGTGGTCTGCTGGTGTTAGGAGTACCAGATGTTTCGTCCACAACTACGGTGGACATCTTCAGTGGCGCGGTCGAAGTTTTCTAGGAGAAGGTTTTGTGATATGGCCCCATGGACTAGAAGCCCTTCAAGATTTCTACCTACACCTCAACAGTATTAATCACCGCATCCAGTTCACCATGGAAAAAGAAAAAGACGGACAGTTAGCTTTCCTGGACGTCTTGGTCAAGAGAAATACTGACGGGTCTCTTGGGCATACGGTATACCGGAAGCCCACCCACACTGACCGTTACCTAAACAAGGACTCGAACCATCATCCCAGACAAAAACGAGCAATGATCCAGACACTTAAACATCGGGCTACCCGCATCTGTGAACCGGAACAGCTACAAGATGAACTCGAGCACCTAAGACAGGCATTACATTCAAATGGTTATTCCGTCCAAGAAATCAATAGAGCTTTCCGTCCTGCCAAGTTTCAGTCCACATCTCAAAAGCCAGACCAACCAAAAAGTAAGGGCACGGTGTTTCTGCCATACTTCAATAATATCACCGACCGGATCGAGCACATATTGCAACGTCACAATTTCAAAACGGTTTTCCAGCCCACGAGGCAATTAAATAATTTACTACGCTCATCCAAAGATCCCCGGGAGCCCCTGTCATCAGCCGGTGTGTACCGCATTCCCTGTTCCTGCGGCTCGGTATACATCGGAACCACACAACGCAGTGTTACTACTAGAATCAAGGAACACAAAGCAAACTGTCGACTAGGCCACACAGAAAAGTCTGCGGTCGCCCTGCACGCTATTGAGGCAGAGGGCGAGCATATAATTTCCAAGACACCTCTATCCTCTCATCTACAACACACTACCATGCACGACTACAGCAGGAGGCTATAGTGATTTACAAGCATCCGAACAATTTTAATAAAAAAGAAGAGGCACTAAAACTCAATAGGAATGAGCATCCCGTCATTGAAAGCAGGAAACGTCATCAAACGAGAAGCAACGAAGTGGTCCAATCAGAAGCCACGTTCGCCGGAGAGCCCAAGCTCCGCCCCCCACTTGCCAGTATAAAAGTAGCGATCCCGACAGTCAACGCTTCAGACGCAGCGAAACCTTCTCCTAGAAAACTTTGACCGCGCCACTGAAGATGTCCACCGTAGTTGTGGACGAAACGTCTGGTACTCCTAACACCAGCAGACCACGGCAAAACAGCCCGGAAACATTTCTTAGTTACTTTTGAGAGGGCTATAAATTACTGATCATTGTTTGTACATTTTGAAGTGTTAGCAAATGTGTTTTTTGTGTACTACTTCGGAATTATTTTTAAAGAGTGTGTGCTGCATGTGCATTAAATTATTTATATAGATAATTAAATTTTATTGAAAAATTTACTCCAGCAACAAATATTTTATGAATCATACTTGCATCAAAACAGACATGTGTGTAAAAATTTATACACAGATTTCTTGTCAGGAAGCTGATGGACACCACTTTGAGTAACTGCTATAACATGTGGGTGAAATAAAACTGATTATATGCACAATATAGACTAATGAAAGCTTATGATTAGAATACTCTGGAAATTACAAATCTACAATGCCACTGTTTACCACCCATCCTGCTGGCCTCATATCACCCGCATTCTCAGCTGAAGCATGATGTTACTCTTTGTAGTAGGAGCAAGTTACCAGGTCTTGCTTCCACCTGCAGAGTTTCATTCATCCAGAAAAGATAAATGTTAGGTAACTTTATGCAGCAAAGGCTCATCTGCACCACCATTAATTGTATAGAAACTGTAACCACCACTGAAGATAGTTCCATTTTCGAAGATTAGGTCTTGTACAGATATTCAAGTGCTCTTGAGGGATATCACTAAATTTTGTGAATATTTCTTGAATTTATCTCGTAAAGTTTATAGTGTGATGCATTATCATAGCAGAAATATGTATAGCATTTAAGTATGTTATCTTGTATCTTTCATGGTTTGGCTGTTGACCTGTTGCAGCCTCACTCCCATCTCAGCATAGGCTTCCTATCAATATTCTCCCTTTTGGCTAGTAAATGCTTGTTATGTCCACAGGATCAAGCTCTGATGCAAAGAAGTTTGAGGGCATTTGCAGAGAAATCGCCTAATCTTGCATCTAAGTTAGGAATTACCACAAACCACAGAATATCCAGAAATTCCACACCTATGATCCATGATTCTGGGTCAGAAAGTGATGGGGAACCCAGAAGTAAGTCTAAGTACTTCAAAGCAAGAGAAAAGGAACGGGAGTTACAACGCCAGAAAGGTACCTATGTTAGGATTTAGAAAAAATATGTATGTATGTAAATGTTGCAAACACTAGGATTTAGAAAAAATAATTATTTATATAAATGTTGCACTGTTGCAATGTGGTAAAGAAAATCCTTTTAAGCTTAAATTTAATTGGCATTTAAAAATAATAGTCTTTTTCATAAGTAGTTCTGTGCTGATTTTGAGCTGTGCACGTTTAGACCAGATTGTATAGTGCCAAACAATTAAAGTTACTGAATAACATAATGTGTATAAGAAATGAAAATAGGTTTATATTTATTTCCTTCACCTTACATTAGTAAAGATGTTGAGAAAAATCTAGTTATTGCAACACTGCAAGAACTGTATTTTCAATGCTTCCACAGTTAAAATTGAATTGCTTGCTAATAAGTAGAGAGACCATTATTGTCTTCAGCTTAGAGTAAGAAAATATGCAAAAAGTTGAAGTAAAGGTTAATGTAGTCAGGAACATCACAGTTGTAATGCATTAAAATATAAAACATAAGAGCACATGCTACAGAACCCTTCATACACTACAGCTCATATTCAGCAGATACAAAGGCATAGTCTGGGATAGGATGTCCTGTTATATATGATTTAAAGCATAGACTACTACATGCAGTCAGTAGATAAAATTCATTGGTTTAATGGTAGTGTTTCTGGTGGCTAACTACAAGGATCATTACAGCAGAGAATAAAATATGTTAATGCGCTAATGTAGGAAATGTAAACAATGAAATTTTGAAATATACTGGAGTAATTTGAGTTGTTATATAGGCTCTTGAAGTTTCACTTTATTTTATTTGCACACGTAGATCGAGATTAGCTGATGACAAAAGGTTCCTCAAAACATATCCAAGTAAAATAAAGTGAGTGAAACTTCAAGTGTCTATATAATGACTCAAATTACTTGAGTAACAAAATATATTTGTGTAGGTTCTTTTGAAAAAATAAATATCTTTCTCCCATTATTTAAACCATATATAGAGCATATTAATTAAGCATAAGTTACACCATAAACAAGAAAAAATGGCAATAACTCCAGTATGCATGATCCTGGGGTTTCCTTCAAAATTTGATATACTGATCAATTTGATATACTGATTCCAAAACTAAAAACAGGGTTTTTTGTTCATATACCAGTTTTTTACAATTAAAAGTTATTCCTCAAATGTTATAATGTAGTTCTGTGCATAACTATGGTATGTAACTAAAAAGAACTTAGAAATATTAAGGTCGGCTGATAAGTTTGGATCTCTCAATGAAAACAGCATTTAAACAAAAATTTTTTTTGCTTTATTTCTCAACATAATCTCCAGAAAGGTTAATACATTTGTCATATCAGTGTTCTAATTTAATTAAACCATCTCTGTATGATTCATCAAGGTCCTCAAAATAGCTGTTTACCACATCAACGACCTCATTGCTGTGAAATCTTCATCCTACAAGAAACTTTTTGAGGTTTGGGAACAGGTGATAGTCACTGGGTGCTAGATCTGGTGAACTGGGTGGATGTTCAAGCAATTCAAACTTTAATTTGCACATTTTCCCCATTGCAATGACTGAATGATGGGCTGGAGCATTGTCGTGATGAAACAAATGAGGTCTTCTTCTTTTCATCTCACCACTCAAACGTTGCAGTAAGATTGTGTAGTAGTCACCAGTGATACTTTTAACCTTTTCCAAGTAATCATTAAAAATAATTCCCCATGCATTCCAGAAAACACTAGCCTTAATTTTGTTAGCTAACAAAATTGACCTTGCCTTTTTTGTAGTTGGTTCATCTGGCGCAATCTACTGTTTTGACTTGATTTATTTTCTGGAGTGTAGTGATGTATCCAAGTTTCATCCATAGTAATAGGCAGTCTCAAAACTTCAGTGGGATTTTTACAGTAGAGCTCCACATTCTTAAGAGAAATAGTTTTTCTTTGCAACTTTTGATCAGGTGCCAACAAATGTGGCAGCTATCTTGCCCAGACCTTGTGAAAGCCCAAAACATTACTTAAAATATTACCTGCAAGTTCTTTTGATATGTTTGAAGCCTTTGTTATCTCAAACAACGTTCATCTGTGGTCTTCCAGTACTAAACAATGAATTTTTTCAATGATTTCTGGAGTTGTCACTTCTACAGGGCATCCAGAGCAAGGCTCATCACTAATGCTTGTACGTCCCATTTTAAACCTTGCAACCCACCTTTTAATCATTGAATATGAAGGGACAGAGTCTTTCAATGTACTGTCTATTTTCTCCTTGATTTCTTTAGGCGTTAAGCTTTTCAAATGGAAGTATTTAATCACTGCTTGTTTTTCCAAATCCTCCATTTTCATGAAAACTCTAAAGTTGTCTTGTTTAAAATGCTGTCATTCAAAAACTAAACAAGCTGTTGACCTGTAACTATGGATACAAGCTAGTCTAAGAGTTTAATTATATGATGCTACCATCTAACTGGCCTAGTGGCGCCATATCTCTGTGAGGCCCGGGACTTATCAGCCGATCCTCATACTACTAATTTCACAATTGATATTAATCTGTTTCACAACAATGTGCAATGTAACAGACAACAATTCAATTCCTGCACTTTTAGCTCAATCTGTAGTTGCTTTTCAAATAGTGAGGATCTATTTTTGTGAGTGGCAGTTGTATGTCGTCATTTGTGTAATTTGAAGTATGTCTTCTAGAAAGTGTAAAAATAACCCTGATATATTTTGCCATATCTGTGGCAATTTTGTTTTTCGAAAGGGAAGACAAAATATTACAAAATTTGTTAAAAAGGCCTACAATGCCTATTTTCATATGAAGCTTGGAGATCTTGGCAGAAGATGGGCTATTAAAAAGTATGTCATACTTGTGTGGAACAACTAAGGAAATGGAGTAAAGGAAAAAAAAAAAAAAAGCTACTATGCCCTTTGCTATTCCTATGATCTGGCATGAACCTTGAAACCATGCCAATAATTGCTATTTTTGTGTATGTGATGTTACAGGCTACAACACAAAAAAAAATGAAAGAAATCACTTATCCAAATTTATTGTCAGCAAAAAGACCCCTACCACATGGTGCTGTTCTTCCTGTGACTACTCCATTAGAAGGATTTGGAAAGTAATCGTCAGATTCTGAAAAAGGTTCTCAAGACAGCAGCAGTGATTTACATATCCAAGAACAGGATTTTCATCAACCTCAACAATTCCCACAGGCAGAACTCAATGATTTGGCTAGAGACTGAAATCTTCCTAAGGATTCTGCTGAATTATTGGAATCCAGACTAAAAGAAAAACATCTCCCCTCTCTGTGAACGTCATTTTCTTGGCACAGACACCTTGAAGAGGAATGTGTTCCATATTTCTCTCAGGAAGAAAATGTTACATATTGTCACAATATTCCGTGTATAGTGAGCTGCTGAATGCATTCCAGGTGACACTTTATAGATTCCTCTAAAATTAGTCTGAAAGGTGTACTCTTGCATAAGGGAGATAAACATGCAACAGTTCCTTTAGCCCATTCAGTTCAACTCAAGGAGCATATCATAATTTAAAATTACTTCTAGAAGAAGTCATATATGCAGAGCATAAGTGGCAGATATGTGGTGATTTAAAAGTTATTGATATACTACTAGTTCAGCAATCATACTACTAAAGTGCCATATTTTTTTTGTGAATGGGATAGAGCCCAATCTGATCACTGGAGAAGAGAAAATTGGAAGCAGAGAGACAGTCTCTTGCCAAGAATAAAAAATGTAATTCATGACTGTCCTGTGGACCCCAAAAATGTTCTTTTACCACCTTTGCAATAAAATTAGGCTTAATGAAGCAATATATGAAGGCTTTAAATAAGGATGGCAACTACTACAAATATATCTGCAAGAAGTTTCCTGGAATATCTGATGCTAAAGTTGGAGAAGGAATATTTGTTGGGCCTCAAATTAGGAAGTTGATTTCTAATACCTTATGTGAAGAAACGATGACAGATACTGTTTAGTCATGGATTGGTTTTAAGAGTTGTCGAAAACTTTTTGGGAAATTACAAGGATCCAAATTACAAATATATTGTAGAAAATATGCTTGAAAGCTTTCGATAGCTGGGCTGCAATATGAGTGTGAAGGTACATTTCCTTCACTCTCATTTTGGACTTTTTTCCAGAAAATCTTGGCTGTGTCAGTAAGGAGCAGGGTGAAAGATTTCACCAGGACATAAAGGAAATGGAAAGACATTACCAGGGAAAGTGAATATGATAGCTGACTATTGCTGGTCACTGAAAAGAGATGTATCAAATTATTTCCATAGTAGGAACTCTAAAAGGTATTCATTTCAATGCAGCATGCAAAGAACTGGTCTAATGTTC
This sequence comes from Hymenopus coronatus, assembly GCA_030762935.1. NCBI lineage: Eukaryota > Metazoa > Arthropoda > Insecta > Mantodea > Hymenopodidae > Hymenopus > Hymenopus coronatus. The sequence continues at coordinate 58,472,369 of CM060900.1, forward strand.
AAATGTAAGTGATGATGTGAAATATTAGTTAAATCTGAAGAATGTTGTGTTAACAGTTTTGGATTTACTAACTTCTATTTAATAATATAACATAAATTTGATAGAGCCGAGTATAAAAATTCATATTTTACTACTTATATTGTGAAAAATTGGTATATGATGGAGAAAAACAAAGTTCATATGCTGATTCAGCACACTAAAATTAGGGATAATGATATGTTAAAATAAAAACCCTAGAAAAAAAGTTAAATTTAAAATAAAAACCCAAGACAAAAAGTTAAATTTTAATACTCTTCTGTACTACATTTAGTAAGAAGGTTAAGTAAGTATGCCATCCAAAGATTCAATGTTGAGATTTCAGTGCAAATATAAATTTAGAGGTCTCCTGAATCCAAGAGAAGTAATTTGAGAAAATGTTCCATGTGTGTGTCCATGAACTATACGTAAACTCAAAAACAATAGGTCTGTTAAATATCACACCTAATATATAAATTCAGAATATTCCAAGGATGTGACACAAAGATTTTAAATAAAGTCCTCCCAATCCAATGTACCCTTTACATGGAACCTTTTTTGAAAATGTTGTCTTTCACAAAAATTGCCAGCAATTTTTATTAAAATGTCATATGTTTATTATATTTTCATGATGAATGAAATGTGTATCTTGAAATTTCTGGGAACAGCCTCTGAAGTCATCTTCATTCTGAATGACTTATGCATAACTGGTAAACTGAAAGAAATAAAACCAAATCTTACTGCAAAAAGTATAGATTTTGTCAAAGCACGTAGTTTATGTCAAATACAATTTTTTGTGGAGTTAAACCATTTCTAAGATATTCCTTGCTGTTGACCGAAATTTTCCAATACTTTTATTTTTCTCAAATGAGAAGCTGTCATTCATTTTTCTTCTTCTTACTCCTGGTCATGCAATAAGAATCAAATTTCAATGCAACACATAGTGACGAGCTCTTAAACGATTTGACTGTCACTCTAGTGTAGTATATTTTCTTATTTCCCTTGTACCTATAAAGAAGTAAGTAATAACATCATTTATGCTAATGTTTTATCTTGATTAACATGAAATAGATAGAAGAATAAACTTTTGTAAAAATAGTTTGTTGCAGAGTAGGTGGAGAAAGTCAATTGAATGTAACATAATGATTTTTTTACGTGTGCAGTAGAGGTGGTCAAAACACCTGCCACTCTCACTTGTTACTCGTAAGCCATGCCACTCCTCAAAAATGTGGCAGCGAGAATCTTGGTGTCAAGAACTAGTGCTCATGATCAAGGTGACTCGAGTACTCTCGTAACTGCAGACGAAGTAGGTTCACGTATGATCCATAGTATAAACTGGTTACATAATAACTAGGGCCTGGATTTTTAGGTTTTAACTTATTTTTTTCTCTTATAAGTAAGTTAGAAAGTTGCAAAGTACTTTTATGTTTCAAGCAATTTGGATGCTGTATGTGAATCTTATTCAACCTAAAAAAAAAAAAAAAATGCTAAATGAGACATTAAGACTTAAAACTCACTAAACTTTAAGTTTTATTTTATTCCATTTCTTTTTAACTTTGATAGGAAATGTATAAATTTGTTCTTCAATTCATTTGAATTACAATTTTTGTTTAACAGTTCTTATAGTTTTGCTCTGAGTGTACATGTGGGGTTAGCCAGGGAAAGAATTTATCACAACTTTTATCTTGGTTTAGAAATTGCATATATGAAATATATGCCAGTGACATTTTTGCAATGTTGAAAGATCTTTTCCTGCTTATAGGAATATATTAAAAACCAACGGAAAATTTACAAATGTGGCAAGTTGTAAATAACAAAACTACTGAAATTTGTTTTAAATGAGTGCTATATGTTAAAAATACATGTTAAATGTTTAGTTAAAATGTTCAAGCTCGAGTTTACTGTGTAATAAATTACTTTAAATTACAGTACATATTAATAGCAAGCTTCCGCCAAGTAAAATAGATTTCATATTTTTATCTATATTATTTTATAAAACGTGTTTTTTGTCAATTTCCTTAAATAGGTAAGAAAATTGTTTAAAAAAGGAAGAAAAAACAGGCTAGGAACATTGTTAGAATTGTTTAAATACGTAAAGAGGTTAACAAAAGGCTAAAACTGCATGTATAAAAAGCTAAAAATCTGGGCCCTAGTAATGACATAAGATGCCTCATTGTTTAACAGTACGTATATCCCAAATGCATTCACAGTAAATGGTTTGAATCAGCAATATTAATTGTTAATGACATACCTATACTTTGTGTTACTATGTATAAACATGTTCAGATTATAACTAAAAAATAGAATTACTACTTGCAACATAAACATCTTAAGAGTGATAAAACTTATTCACACTTATGTTTAATAGAAGTAGAGACCATGTACTTATATCTGCAGATTCTGTGATACCACATTTCGTTTTTAACCCTTTCCCTAGTGTGGTTATTTGAATATCATCTTTATCCTGGTAAGCTATTTAAATCTTAAATCATTTAAACAGACTAAATAATACTACTTGCAGAAATGCAAGTTTCGGAGCATTACCCGCAGTCTTGCTATTAAAAGTCTTGCCAGCTATGCATTCAGCTGCATCTATTGGCTGCAACAGGCGCACTTAGCAGCAGCGAGAAACAAGCAAGACTGAAAACTTACTTGACTGGCTGTAGTGTGCAGGCATAATATGTAAGGTAACTGTTAACAGTTGTTTTCCTTCATAAGTACTGTCAACCATAACGGAGTCACTAATGCATATATTTTTACACTTTAATGTAGGTGAAATATCTAATGGAGTTGTCTGGCTGTGTTTTACAGAAATTGGAACAGGATAAGTTTGTTCCCTTTTTTGTACTGATAATATAATTTATAGCACTAGAAACATCTCTTCCTTAACCCACATTATTCTTAACAAAGCCTAACATGTTTCTCTTTCTCTCAAACAACAAAATGATACAGCTGTTTCGTTTGTTAAAACCATTGCGTTAGTTGGTGGCTCCTATGCTCTATCTCAGGCGAGAACAATCGTGTTGTAAACAAGGTGGAGCAAACTTAATCCATATGTGTTTGATGAATGTTTGCACATTAGTTTTGCCACATTTGCTGAAGCAGTGTTAAAATTCTTTGAGTAAGCTGCTGCCAGTAGCTTATTAAATTTGTGTGTTACAGAATTAATATTGAATGCAACAGCGTAATGCTTATGTTTGAGTATTTCTTTTTTAAGCATTGCAAAACAATGCATGATCACTTGCCCCTTGCCACTTTGCCTTAGTTGCATTGTATTTTTGTAGGTTGTCAAATCTCTTACATTATGATAAATGTTTTTAAATTTCATACAGATGTTATGGGCTTATGAGGAATGCCTGATAAACTGTGAGAAATAAAGTCTTGAATATCAATAGTGGCTCTGCATGACAAACAATAACAATTCAATCAGCATTCACCTCAAGATCAACAAAGTACTTTGTTCTGAGAGGATCATATGGTATTTGAGAACAGCTTATCATTAATCAGCTCTTTCATTAATAATACAAAGTTAGGCTGCATATCATTTAATACTAATATTACTAAGATGATGATTCATAGTGTCTACTGGAAAAGAAGGTAATGAATTTGTCTTTTGGTAACAACAATACCTAAAAAGTAACTAGACTAGAAACTAAGGTTACAAGACTCATATTTTTGGTATTTTATCTTTCATGGCAAACTTAGTAGTGTGCAGTATTTCTAATATATGCGGTTACCAGCTGTATTGAGTTTCAGCTAACTGCCATCTACAGCGATACTGCAAGGTAAACCCAATAGTGACTCATTTGAAAAACTGATCTTATGAAGAAATCTGCTCAGTTATTCGATTTCTGTGGGTGAAACATGTAACCATAGCTGACATTCACTGACAGCTGGTGTAGGATTATGGATGTAATCTCTTGCCAGCATGTCACAGATTGGTTTCAAAAGTTTGCAATTGCTTGCCGATCCAGCCAGCATCCACAGATTTAAATACAATTCATGTCTAGCTGATTCAGGACAGCAGGAGAATCATGTCACAATGTCAGAAGAACTGGGAATGTCTTGGAAGAATTCATCACATTGTTCATGGTATTCTGCAGTACCGGAAAGTTTGTTTCCAACGGGTTCCACAAAATCGGTCCAACACAAGGAGGACCACTTGGAGCAAGTTTGCATCATTTGCAATTGTTCTCCATGGAAGGGAACAGTTTTCTTCACTGCATTGTCATGGGTAATGAAACATGGAACCACCACTATACCCCCAGCAATTAGTGGTCATCAGTGGAGTGGAAATACCCATATTTTCCAAAGGCAAAGAAGTTTAAGGTGGCTCTATCTGCCAGGAAGGTGATGGCCACAGTGTTTTGGGACAGCGCAGGTGTCATACTCATGGAGTTTTTGGAAAGAGGGCACACAGTGACTGCTGACTGATACTGCAAAACCATGACACAATTGCACATGGTAGTCAGGAGGAAACAGCCAGGATCCTCACTGAGGGTGTCATTTCCCTTCAAGACACACGTGACCTCATACTGCCCATAAGACTATGCTGTTTAAGCAGTTTCACTAGGATATTATCGACCACCGTCCCTAAAGCCCGGATCTCACTCCAAGTGAATTCAACATTTTTCTTCATTTGAAGGAACATGTAGGTGGCCGACAATTTGCTTCAGATGAGGAAGTGCAACACTTCATGATAATGTGACTGAACATGCAAGGGCAGAATTTTTACCAGTTACCAGGAGGGAATATTCAAACTCATCCCATAAAGTGACAGGTGCCTCAACCAATATGGAGACTATGTGGAAAAATAACCTAATATATATGCTATCAGGTGGCTTTATTATTTGTATAAAATAAAATTACTTGTTTCACTGCACGCTTTGTAATCTTATTTTCTGTTTATCCCTCATAATTTAGCCCTGTTTGCCATAATGGTATGAGAATTTCCCTCTCTGCCATCCTGTATGAAACATGAAATCGCAGATAGCTTTGATCAATCAACATCCATGTGCTCTTAGGTTACTGCCATTCCAGTTAGGGTGGCATTGTTACACTGCATTCACAATGGAGCTAAACTGGCAACATGACTACACTTTAGCACGACTGCAAAAAAGCCATGCAATTGAACTTGAATTGGCATTAGGTTTTGCCAGGCGACAAAATAAGATTGTGTTTTTGTTAAGATATGAACCTGCATTGAAGTACATTCTTTTTCTGAAGGAATACTAAAGTGCTATGAGTAGTATGAACTGAATTTATAGCTGCTATGAAAAGAGTGCACCTTTGTCCTAGCTTTGCACTTTAATGTCAAATTGTGTTGCCTCTACAAAGTGAATATGAACATAAAATCTGTATTTTAGTAAGATGTACATTTTGTTTGCAGCACAATTTTGTCTATCTCTTATGGTTTACAAGTTATGTAAAAGTCATTCAGAGTGAAGAGAATAGACTACTTGTCTCTCACCTAGATGTCCCGGGTTCGATCCCAAGAGACCGCATGCGAGATTTGTAGGGGCAGGTTTTCTCCAGATTCTCTGGTTTCCCCCGCCATTGCATTTCACCGGTGCTCCATCTTCACTCTATGCATCATCAGTGTCATCGCCTATGGTGCCACAAGTAATAAAAGCAGGCATTAAACACTATCCCAAAAAAATAAATAAATAAATAAAAAAATGAAGAGGACCTCGGAGATTATTTCCCAACAAATTCAAGATGCACATTTTATTTGGCATGTAAATATGTTTAATATATGCTATTTTAATCAAAGTAATTAGAGCCGTTTTTGAGAAAACTGAAAATTTAAAAAAAAAAAATCCTCCAAATAACAAGAGTAGTTTGATGGGAATATTTTCTTGGAAACATTCGTGTCACATCATGGAAGATACTAAACTGAAATACCAAGTTTCGTATTTAACAACTTTCATTTTAGAGTTATGCAGCACACGTGCACATGCCTTTTTCAAAAAATTTATATCCGGTGTAATCTTGGTATCAAATTTTTGGGTGGAATACCTTTGCTACCTACTATGTACATACATACATATATAGCACCCAGTAGAGAAAGTAAACAGGACCAAATTCATAAACAGAAAGCATTCAGAAGACAGGTATGTATAATTGTTTGTGATTAGCTGATACTGCCGCATAGAGCCGAGAAGCAGAAAGTCCTCTGTGAAATTACTGGAAGGGCATTTTCAGATATTTTTGTTCGTATTTCCTATATGCCACCAAATACCATGGAACCAGCCTAATTCGGCCATGCCATGCCAATTTTTTTTCTAATTGAATCATCTCATATCTCTTCTAGTGTCATATTGAAATATGCATTAGGATAATATATAATATGCATTAAGAGAATCTTATGGATTAATAATAAGCAAGGAAATTCAGCACTGCAGGCAGAGAAGTGCTACCTCTATATATAGAATTTGGGTTCATTCTTTTATTTCAAGAAATGGCTCGAGTAGAGACTTCAGTACATTGATTTGTGTCCTGAAAGGCTAAGTAACCTTCACTGTAAGTTCCAAAAGAACTGAAGGATTATTTTTCTAATTACTTTTAAAAGTTCAGGCAGCAGACAGAATGTATAAGTTTTATTTACAAAAATACTGAATTGTAACACATGTGTATTAGAGGATGATAACGTATTTACTGCATTTGTCTTGACCGTTTAATGTGTTTAATCATTAGAATTTTCATTTGTAGAAAAAGAAGAGAGGAAAAAGGTAATAAAAAATGATGAGGACTATTACCCTGGAAATGCGAATCATGGTACTTCCCTCTCTGAAAGAATAAAAAGAAGAAAACGGAACCTTGCCAATCATAGGCCAGATGAATCTTTGGAAGACAGTGCCTCAAATGAAGGTAGGAAAATCAAGTTTTTGCTTTCTTCTGGTTTGTTTTTTCTTAATGTTGAAGCAAGTTTAGTTTGGTTCCAAATGGTTAAAAGCCTTTAAATTGTATGAATGCTTGCTTTTCTGTGCAATTAAAGATTGCTTTATCCAAATAAAGTATTTGAAGGAATACTTAATAAGCTGTAAGGTTATGATAATTGCTGTTCTTACTCTTGTTTCAGAAGTGACCTCAATAAAAACAAAACTTCGTAAAGTAGAAAGAAAGTTGGTTCCAGTTCTAGAAAAATTAAGCATAGAAGAGCTTATGGAAACAAATACTTACCAAAGGTTTAATAGATCAATAGAAGTCATATTCGATAATACTGAGGATTTGGATTTGACTACAGAATTAGGTATTGTAGTGAACAATAGTGGCTCTGTGTACTTATTTATTTATTTATTTATTTATTCATTCATTCATTCATTTCAGAGATTAGCAAAACAGGAAAAAGCAAAATGTAAAAATTTGAATATTTGTAATTAAATGAAGCTTAAGTGAAATTATACTCGGATTAGAAAGCAGCTCATTTGATGCTCGTGGAATGCATGTTGTGTAGTAGTATTTCCTTAGGTATATTCAATTCAGAAACAACTTTGCTATTGTTTCTAACAACTAAAAAATTTGTATTTGGTTATTACAAAGCATTCAAATCCCAGTTGTAATTTGCGAGCTTTTGCTTATTACCTGCCAAAATTATTTTCTGTTGAATGTTCTGAAGACAACACCATTTTATTAATGACTGAAGTCAAAATATACCAAAAAATGAGATATTGACATTTTTTAATATAAGGGGTATTCGTAAAAGGGTATCCCATTTTTGGGACATTGGCAGAATGTTTTGGCCAAACATACATTAAAAGGTGAACTTTTAACTTTATTTTACATGAGTTTTTCATATGATTTTTATTTAAAAAATATCTATGTTCTAATGCATTATAGAATAAACATACAGTTAAATGTTGCATATATTATTGAATTAGTGGGAAGGGGGAAAAAAAAAAGTCCAAACACTTATCAGGAAGTGGAAGGTCACATCGTTAGCAGATTCTGGTGTTTTTTTTTTTTTTTTTTTCCCTTGCACAATGCACATCATCTTTGTGTAGTAATGGGTTGAATCAGATGATTTCCGGTATCAAGATCAAATAGCACTTCGGTACTTACTGTACCACCGGGTAGTATGCTTTTTTGAGGACCTCTGCACTTTGGAGTAGGTTCAGTGTTCTTGCTCAAATAGGCCAATACAATCCTTCATTGTGCACCCAACAGAGACAAAATTTCTTCATTGTTTGCACTTTGGTAAGCCATCCAAGTGACTGTCACAATGTCTAACATTTGGGTAAACAATGGCCATCACCACATCTTATAGTGGATTGCTCTGCGGTACAGGGAAATTTGTTTATCTAGAAGATCAACTCCTCCCATATGGGAATAGTATTCCTGAACAAACTTGGCATTGAAATGTATATCTGTTTCTTTTCTTTCTGGGAGTGTCTGCAAACATTTGACAGGGGCTTAATTGTACTGAAGTTTGCACTCAAGGTTTCTACTTTATTGTCCTTCCATTTCACTATAAGTTCCTCATTTGCTTTGTCGAAGCGATGGTCAAAATATCCTCTCTCTGGATTTTTTTCTATTTCTTTGCTAGCCATGAAAGGACATCTTTTTATGCGGTTTTCTCTCATTGTGCCTGTTGCTTTGATTTTTCTGTATAAAGAAATGCTAAGTTTATACGTTTTATCAGATTTGTTTATTTTAGAGTTATCATTCAAATGCAGATTTTTTTTTTTTTTGTTTTTTATTACCCTGAAATGACATTTTGGCATTGAATATACACCAATGGTTCTCCTACATCTGGAGCTTGCCCCAATACATTTCTTCTTGTGGTTGAGTATGGTAACCAGAGAGCAATAATATTCCTATAAACACCTTCAACTCCGCTTTTGCAATAGAAAAGGAAAGGTGAGTTTTTTATTTGCATATACTATGCTTTGGGTCTAAATACAAACCAGAAACATCATCGGAAATAAATTTCTCGAAAACCTCAACAATACTTTTCCCAATTAGAACCTCATAAAAGTTGCTTATATCTTCCTTGTTACCTTGTTCTTCTTTGTTTATTTTATAGATTGGTGTACATTTCATCCAGTTTGGTTCCACTTCAGTTTTCTATTTCTTTCTAGTAGCTGTTCCGAGACATTCTTTCTCTTCCTTGAATGTGTGTTAGGTGCTGAGCAAGAGGGGAAATTATGTCAACAGCTTCTTGTTTCGCCTTATACTTTCATCATCTGGATCACTATGAATCACCTCCAAAGTTCCGCACACATCCCTCATCTCTTGGTCGTCAAGTTCATTTTCTTGTATGTCTTCCTCGTCAGTTATCTCATTAGCATCAGGAGGTATATTTACAATTGCAGCAGCATCATCCACTTCCTATTCTTGTTGTTCCAACTTTTCAAGATAATGCTGTGCTTCTGCAATAATAAGCCCCTTTTTGTTCCGGTAAGCTGTAATCCTGGTTGTAACTGACGGATAAATTATGTTGTAAAAGAAATGAGGTGATGACGACGATAACAATAATAATAATAATAAAAATAATAACAATACTCGCTTTAGAGCTTCAGCATTTCAAAATGCTGCTACTATATGTTGACTCATGACCTCAATAAAGCAGAATTTCACAAGCTATTAGATTACACCAATGTCCCAAAAATGGGACAGCATTAATATTTGCTAATATTGCTTACTTTAGTTACTGGAGATGGATACTGTGACCAACCCTCACTTCTTAGAATCACAAACAATGTTGTTAGTATGATGACTATAGCAACAATGTTGGTTTACATTACATTAACATACTTCAAACATTTACAAAGCAAAATCCAGGAAACGCATGTTTTTAATGCAACCCTGGTGGCAGTGAATGACACTAAAGAAATAATCAGCACATTCAACTATTTTCTAGTTATTAGTAGTACCAAAATCTGCATAAGAAATAAACCTAGGTACTTAAATGAGTGTTAAAGAGTACAAAATGCATGCGTCCCAAAAAACTGAAATTGGCAGGTAATGGGTTAATATATTTTTATTCAAATACAATGGAATTGTTTTAAGTACCCTAGGGTCAGTTTTACCAACAGATGTTAAAAGATACTTTTGATACATTGTTGTCATATTTTAAAATCAGTGCGTCTCATCTAGCTTTGTAGCAAATTGACTGTTAATCTTGTTATTACAAAAGAAAATTGTGGACAGCAACTTTTGAGATTGTGTTAATTCACCTAGATGACTCTGATGCTTTTTTGTCAATGCATTGCAGCAATCTCTGTGCAATTTGTAGGTAACCACTTGCATTTATGGATGATTACCAAGTGATTTACTTGATTGTTTTAAGGTTAAAATCATGCTAACGGAAAATTATTGGTATAGAGAAACTAATGTTTCACAGTGTGAAAAGTGTTAATAAGATAACTGGTTATTAAGTAGATATGTTATTGAGAGCAATAAAATTGATGGATGTACTTTAAAAGATAAGGATGCAGTCTTAGGGATAATCCATGAGAAACTTAATTGAAATGCACGAGTTTCTCCCAGGTGCAGTAAGCAACTGTAGCTATTTTATGCCAACGAAAAATCCAGTACCAAAAATCCCAGGTGTGAAGTACATTCAGAACAGTTTAAAATTTAGGTTGGGGCTACATTGAAACTTAAGTGGATGAAAGTGTGTTGTCACTGATTAGGGATTGCCAATAATAACACAGTTTGCTTCTTGAAGTCATTGCTTTGGTAATCTTCCAGAAAACCCACAAGTGGTAGATTTGGTAATATATTATCACCTACCATTAAATAAAAAGTGCTAATAACATAAAATCTCAGAGTAATTAACCATTGCAACATAGAAGAACAAAGGTGTGCTTCTTTCATAATTATTCTAATCTCCCGTAATTCCTGTACAACTTGGCCTATATTTGGACAGTCTGTATCACTTTAAAAATTCCTCCTTTTAGAGGTTTTAAGGTTTTAAAATTTATTCTGATTTATTCTTTCCTTTGGAAAGGCATTCAGAAATACCAAATACAACAAACTCTCATTAATGGCTTGGTTTGTGGCAGCCATTTTTTAATTTTAACATTCACTTATTAAATGCCTTAACATGGCATCTGGTGATATTACCTTAATCTTGTGTTAAACATCAATTGATGTAATTGGCCCCTAGTGAACCTGTTATTTGTCATACACATCCACAGCAAAGAACTTCTGTTTATTCACAGCATTATGAAACTGAAGTGATTGCTTATGAAAGTGTTATATCAGCTATCAGAAAACACCAGTAATCAGTAAGTATAGTTAGATTTCAAATGGTGATTGTGCAAAATATTTATGTACCTGGGCAGCATACATTTAAACTTACTAGGTCAAAATATTAATGTTTATGCTTTTTAAATAATGTAAAATTTCAATTTTATGCAGAAGTTTAAATTTTTAAATCTTCTATGTGTTGAACATATCCATGATCAAATTTCAATATTTTGTGTTGTAATGTGGTAGTGATAGCAGCGCCCTTTCTTGTTAGAGGGTTCTAAACTGTAGCATTTTTATATCAAAGTAGATACTGTAACAAGGACAGATGACTTGATGAAAGTAATGAGCTTCATAGGTCCATAGCTTGAATGATTTTAGGCATCAGAACTTTCTCAGAAACTGGGTACCTTTAAGAGGGGAGAGCATTTCTTAGTAAACTAGTTCTTGCAATTCAATTATGCAATATAATAAAACATGTGCTCCATATAACTAAACTGAACTGATTTAGATTTGCAGATATTTTTGCATTTATCGATAACCTGTTAGAATTCCTCAGAGGTGAGGAAATCTCAAACTTATTTTGAGTCCCAAAGAATTTTGTGCAGGCAGAACATTGAGTTGCACTGTTAGAGAGAAAACATGACTGTACTTCACTGTTGTACAAATTTCATTTAATTATACCAATAAATTTGCTGATCACTATACAAAAATACCAATCTAGAAAGATTCTTAAGTAATGTTTTGACAGCAAGGTATTTTATATAGGTATATATGAAGCACATTCATAAAGTAAGTTTCCCTGGTGCTGTGAACAAAACAAAACATAATTTAATTGAAAGATTTATTGGAACAGATACAGGCAATGTTAAGGTATTTTTCAAAATATTAACCCCTGAATTCAAACATTTGTGATATGGGAGAGAACATTTTGCATCCCTGTTATTGGAATCTGCTGTCTGGGATTTGAAACACTGTGTGACAAATATCTTTGCCCCTCTGTTGGTCTCAAAATGTTGACTCTGGCCAGACAGGAATTGCTTGAGGTTCTGGAATAGGTGGTAAGTACTGGGAGTGACGGACGTTCAGGCTGTAGGATGAATGGTCAAACACTTCCCAACTGAATGTTTGTAGGAGCTCTATTGGCTGCTGAGCTATATGTGGTCTTCTGCTGTACTCCTTACTATCAACAGTAGCTTACCTGCTTTAAAGACTAGTGATGCACTATCTATTTACTCATAAGTTAGCCCAGTTGATAGGCACAGCTGATGAATATTGTGGCAGATGTCTTTATTGACTCATAGCACTGAGTACAGATAAAACCCTTGCTGTAGTAGGCAATTACCTGCTCTTGGCCATCCTGGACGTGTAATAGAGTGCCTCCAATATTGGTGTCGCTGACATTGTTGTCCACAATAAAGTCACCACCAGGTTGAGGAAATCCTAAAATAGCACTGCAGAGTGCTGACTTTAATGTCCGAAATGCACTTTCTGCCTCTTCTGACTACATGAAAGCTCTGTGCTCTTCCTTTGAGACAAGTGAGGGGATTTTTTATGTTGGGGAAACCTCTTAACAAATTGGCCATAGTAGCTGCATAGGCCCAGAAAACTGCAGTTCTTGTTTGGTTTTCAGACGAGGCCAATCTTTTAACTGCCTAAGCCTTTTCCAGGTCTGTGGCCACCACAGATGGTGAGACTATGTGGCCCAAGTAGTTCACCTCCATGCAGAAAAGTTGGCACTTCTTTATGTTCAGTTTCAAGTTATTATAAATAACGCAATATGCAGTATGTCGATCAGGTTCCTAAAATGTTCTTCGAGGTTGCTGCCAACAACAATGATGGCATTCAGATAGAGCAGGCAGACACTGTAAGTCAACCCTACATCACTGATTCCATGAAACACTGGAAGGTGGCTGCCACATTGCAATGGAATTGTCAAAGCCCTTGGCCAGTGAAGAATGTGGTCATAATGTTGCCTTTGGCATCTAGAGCCTCTTGCCAGTATCCTGATTTCAAGTCCAAATTCGAGAACCACTGGGCACCAGCAAATGTATCCAGGGTACTGTCGATTTGTGGTAAGGAGACACTGTCCTTTCTGGTGTCAACATTCAGCTTCCTGTTGTCCAAGGAGAGTGTAGTTCACCATTCTTGTTCAACAAGACTACAGGGTAGCAACAAAGGCTGTCAGATGATTATTCTTCCAATATTACCTATACTTCTGTTTGCTTTTCCAGGGGAACATGTCTTGGTAGTTGCCAGATGGGTTGGAACATGTCTTGGTGGTTGCCAGATGGGTTGGGTATCTCCAGTGCCAATATTATGGGGTACTCAGTCAGTGCAACTTTAATTGCCATCCCCTTTGCTGAAAACAAATTGGTATCAGCTGAATAGATACTGGACACACTCAAGTTGTGAAGTGGTCAGATGGTATGCCGCTCTCTTCAACAAGTTGTTCAGCTGGGGCCCTAGGTCCTGTTACCGTGCTGGCTATTCAGATCTGTCGCATGGCGATACACTCACACCTGGCTTGTACCTTTCTAACTCTATCCTTCATAGCTAATACTCCTGGACTTCGAGGTGGCCACAGCTGTTATCTTAGCTGCCTCCATTGTAAGTGCTGCTGTCAATGCCTCATGGATCATCTTATAGTTGCCAAGCATCAGACTTGCCTGCAATGCTGTGGTAGTAAAAGTGGGCATTAAACACACACACAGAAAAAAAAGCATCAGAGTGAGTCATATTTTGACATGTGCCCTGTCATGAAAGAGAGAATGATGCAGCTTCCTGGGTCATGTAAATAGGTGGTAGTTTTACCAGCGCTTTGTTCACCAGCTGTTCAATGACTAGGGTGAACATTTTACAATCATTATTTTATTTCTCATCTTTTACATGCTGGATTCCATCTCTTCCATTTTCTCCAATGCAATTTCCATTTTGGTTTTTATTCCCCCCATTCTGGTTTTCAGTTTCTATTCTATCTTCTCCATGCTGGACTCAATCCCAAATTTTATTTTCTCATCCACCTTCTCATGCCTCTTTTCATTTCTTCCATTTCTGGCTCCATTTTCTTCATTTTGGCCAACAAAACTTTTCATCATCACCATCTCACTATAGAAATCCCAATATGAATTGGTGTTATTTTCTGTGCATTTATACAACGTATCACCAACCACATTTCAGAAGTGGTGAAACCTGAAATATGAGCTTACGAATGCAACCGCTACTATGAAGCAGTTATACCTCAGGAAGTTTTGGTAGTGAATGCCACATTGTCACTTATATCAAGTATCCACAGTTGCTTCCTGCAACATATGGTTTGCTAACCATTAGACAATGAAAAGTTTTCTTAATGGACACACTTCTAATGTCTTGTGGCAAGCTTATAAAGCTCCACATGTATTTGTTTTCTCTTTGAATATCAGTGTGCGTGTGCAGTGATATTCCCGTACATAATGGCAGAAGTTCCAATAGACACATTAATTGCAATCGTGCTTTACTGAGCCAAAATAATAGAATGTAGCAATAAAAAGAGATCTGTGTTTATTTTATGCCACAATTATATAATGGTACAATACAAAGAAATCTGAAATTTATGATATGGACATCAAATTGCAGTGATTTCTGTGCAAATGTACGTCAAGACAAATGGGATTTTAGAAATTTATTCTTTGGTCCATGTAGGCCAATCGTTAATTTATTCACGAAATAGTCATATTAAATTCAACTTGAGCTACAACTTTTCTTTAGATAAATTCGCTTGCAACAAGTAGCTCACAAATTTATTGATAAATGTTGGAGCTCTTAATATATTACTTATGATAATCAGTGTCTCCTTCAATGTGGATAGCAATAAGTTTGTTAGGATTTTATAATCTCTAATGTTTATTGGGTGTTTAAAAGTTGGACCTTTTTTATAAACTAAAATTCAGCATCAATGTGAAATATTTTTATTTATTTAGATCTGTAACTGTTTTTTAAAAGAATACAATGAGTAAGTGCCTTTTATAATAGATTTATCCAATTCATTTAGTTTTGTATTATTCTATTACACGCCATCTTAACTTTTTTAAATTTATGAAAAACAATTGTATTTGAGAAATAACAAATACTATTAACTCTATCAAATATATATTGTACTTTTTCTTTGCACTTTGAAATTAGTTTATACTTAAGATATTTACTTTTGTTGACCACAAAATAAAGCAAAAGTGACATTAAGTTTATTTTCTAGCAATATATTTACATATTCAGAGCATAGAAGAATTGGCAATGAATTTAAATTGCAAAGTAAAGTAATATTTATAAAACACATGAAATATAAAATTCTTCACAAAGTATTAATAGCTTTAAAATCATGAGTTGTGCATTTTGTAAATGTTACTCTCTCTCACTTTTTGCTCAGTGATATGTGTGTGACAAATGCAACGTGGTGTGGAAGTGTATTGAGTTAAATGGTAGCATAACATACAGAATTACCGTATTGCAAACTCGAGAACATATATCATGTGGTGTTTCAAATCGTGCAATCAACACAGCAGCCATATGTAAAATGTTAATGTTAATGGATTTATGTAGACCTTTTTAACTGAAATTACAATGATTATATAGACCTGTTTATGGGTGCATTGTGAGCGAGTTAAGTCAGTGCTGTCACTTTCGAAAACCCAGAACTGTGGTTTGTACTTTCATGTGTTGAGGCAGTGATCTGATTTGCACCATATCAATGTGGATATGGAACATTATATATGAGAAATTTGTATTAGGAGTTAAATTTGGGCTGTCTCCTCAGAAAATTGTAATTTTTCACTGTCTTCTTACATTTGCCATACAGGTTCCTAAATGTGCTTTCCATGAAGCTTGCATTGTTCATTAGATATACCTGAATTTCAAAGTTGTATTCATCTGCTGTTATGAGTTCATACCAATACAAATCCGTATGAGATGTCAAAAGAAACGTTGAAATGGCTTATGGATCTGGTATCCTCAACAGTGCTTGCTACAATTATTTCAGATGCTCTGCCTGCATAAAGTAATGCCACATTGCATTTGTGTAGTGCAAAATGAAATCACTTGTATAAATGAGTTGGCTCTATTTTGCTAACATCTGCAGCTATGAAAGTAGTGTAATGTACATTGGTGCTTTGAGCGTTTATTACAACATGTTTTGCTGAAAGTTGTTAGGGCTTAATGGTCCATATGTTTGTTTGTGAAATATTGGTTAGACTATAAAAGAAGGGATATCTTGATTAACACTGTCAATCCAATAAACATGTAAAAGGTAAAGCTAGTGTAACTATGACTGCATTAGGAGGAACATTTCAACACTCAAAACAAACTTAAAGATTTGAAGGAGGTAATTTGTATTTGATACAGTGGAGCCTTCATAAGCAGTTTGGAACTGAATGAGGAAATATGTGACTGTTAGTGTGATTAGGATTCAGTTAATTGAAATAGATAACATTATGTCCCATTACTAGGAGAAAAGAAAATGTGATTACAATAGCAATGACAGATTCATCTTTAGTGTTGAAACAGATGATAAAATTGAAAATTGCATCTTCATTATTCTAGTAAGTCCTATCCCTTCAGATGAAGCAAAAATACATCTTGCAACTTCAATTCTTGATGTAACCAATGTTGCAAACTATGCCAATATACAAAGGTGGTTTGATATCTTCTCAGAATCACCACGAGAGGTCTGCCTTAGCACCTTGGGTTGTTCACGTGATATTCATTGGGCTGTTGCCTGTAAACATTTGTCATGTCAATGTACTTGGAAGACAGCTGTGGTGGTGATGTGGCTCTTTTGTGGTTCCTGCATAGTGATTTGCAAAGATTGGAAAAATCGAGATTCGAGCAGTGATTAAGTATTTCGTAAAGAAAGGTATGAAAGCAAAGGACATTCATGCAGATTTTCTGAATACACTGGGGGAGTCTGCTCCTTCATGTTCAACTGCTGCCAACTGAACAAATAAATTTAAATTTGGTCAGAAGAGCTTAGATGATCCGTGCAGTGGCCAGCCAAGATGTGAAATCATTGCAAAAGTGCACAAAATGGTAATGGAAGATCAACAATTGCAGGTGTGTGAACTTACCAGATGTCATCTGAAAGGTTATGTCACATTTTTAATGCAGAATTAGAGTGAAAAAATTATCTGCAAGACTCTTGATGCTGGATCAAAAATGCATGAGAATGGAAGTATCGAAACAATGCTTGGCCCATTTTAGAAGCAACAAAGAAGATTTTTTGTGCCGGTTTGTGATCACAGATGAAACTGGAGTCCACTCTATACCCCAGAGTTAAAACAGTGGAACCATCTGATTCTCTGCCCCCCAAAGAAAGCAAAGGCAATTCTTTCAGCTGGAAAAGTCATAGCATCAGATTTTTGGGATGTGAAGGGGATTCTGTTTGCAGATTATCTTCCCAGTGGGCAAGCAATTATTGGAGAGTACTATGCTAACCTCCTGGACCACTTACAAAAAAATATATGCGAAAAAAGGCCAGGTTTAGCAAGGAAGAAAGTCATCTTCCATCAAGACAATTCACGGCCACACATGTGCCATTGCAATGGCAAAACTACATGAACTAAGGTATGAATTGTTGCCACACCCACCTTATTCACCTGGTATGGCTCTGACTGACTTCCATCTCTTCCCGAAGCTGAAAATTTTCCTTGGTGAATGAAGATTCACTTCAAATTAAGAATTGATAGTTGTAGTTGGCAACTATTATGTAGGCCTGGAGGAATCTCATTTTTGAGATGGGATCAAGGCATTGGAACATTGCTGGACCAAGTGCATTAATCTACAAGGAGACTACATTGAAAAAAAAAGTTCCAATATTGCAGGTACTTTTCTTCTATTCTGTTCCAAGAACTTATCAAACAATCCTTGTGAAACAAATATTTTGTTTGTTAATAATGCCCTGAATTGTCAGCACGACAGCACTGCTAGTGTGCCAGAATTTTATCCACAAAAGTTTTTTTTTTTTTTTTTTACAGCCGGTGTACCTACTGACATGGGGGTGTTGCTTTTAAGTGCACTTAAAAATCATCAGTATGGATCAGGTTTGAACCTGCAACCTTGGGATTGGAAAGCCAGCACCTAATCAAGTGAGACACTCACACCATTCGTGTCAATGCTGTTCTAGATACTTTGCAGATCTGTAGCATTCAGAGAGAGAGCATGTTGTAGTTATAGATTCTGCAGGGTGTATGGCAAAATATGTTCAGGGATGATGGGAAATTTTCCATGTTTTATGTTGGGCGCACAAGTGCAAAACAATGCCAATGTCTTCAAAGATGAGCTGGTTGGCCTGGAAATTGCTGCTGTTAAAATTAAAAGCAATATCCTAAACATTAGGAAGAAAAACCAATATCTTGAGTTCTTGAGAAATAAATATCAAGGTTCAGACGAGCAAAATATAATTGCTTTGTTCCTTATGCCAGTGTGTACAAGAAGAAATGCTGGCTAAAATCTGTTTGCTATATATCATTAGTGGTTGCTAACTCAGTAGTGACAGAGGAAGGTTGTGTTGTATTAGGTGCTCCTGTGTGTGAAAGTAGGACTTAAGTCACAATGGTAGTGGACATCACAGTATACAGAACAAGAAGTGGACAGTTTAAGAAAGTAACATTTGTGAATTCTAAACACAGTTTTGGAGACAAGATGACAAATATATTGATTTTAGCAAGTGTTATAATTTTCTTGTTAGTGGTTGGAGGAATCGAGGTAAACCCCAGCCCTGCAGATATTAAAACAATGCAGGAAAACCTAAATGAGAAAATCAATAAAATAGAAGGCATGGAACAATGAATAGGCAAATAATTGGAAAGACGGCAATAGATATCAAAGATGTCAGAGCTGAGGTGTAGGAAACAAGAAGAGAAGTTAACATAGTTAAGAAAAGAAAAGAAAAAAAAAGAAAAATTGGAGGAAAGAGAGAGAAGAATTAATTTAGTGTTCTTAGGAGAAGGGATAAATGACCACCAGAAAAAATATTGGAAACAATGAAGGAAAAGCTGAAAATGGAATTGTATGGATGGGAAATTATTGAAGTTTATCAGGTTGAAAGACAAGTTGGAAAGAGAGCAATCATAGTGAAATTTGCAACATGCCAACTAGTACATGAAGTACATAAAAGAGCTAAGAAATTAAAGGAAACAAATATTTTTAACAATAAAAATTAATTGTCAAAGAGGAGAGTTCTGCAAAGAAATTTAGTACAATAAATGAAAGAAACAACAGACCAGGGAAGAAGAGCATATATTATAAATTTTCATTTGGGGATTGTCGGAGAAAGAACATCACATTTGGACAAGAAGGAGATAAGGGAGGACCCATCTGGCACAAAGGACATTATGGGAAGTAATAAATGAAGTGCTTAGGAAATTCGGTAGAGAAATGTATTGGGAACATGAACTATATCACAAAAACAGGTTTCAGAATACAATGCTGAGTAAATTCCTCTTTACCATCTATGAAGGATGCTGATTGCAGGTGAAGCCCACTCTTGCATAACGTCACAAATGCTTCATCAGTGATCCTTCAGGGACTTCTTTAATGACCATATAATGTAATTGAAAAGAAAGATCTGGTATCTAAGGTAGGCAATCTCTTAGACCTCAGTGAAAATTAATGTGTGCGCCCACTGTGTCATTAGCAGTCTGTGGGTGTGAATTATTTCGGACCAGAAGCACACCTCATGATAGTTTTCCCAGCCATCTGTTTTTGATGGTCCTTCAGAGGTTACATAAGTTTTTGCAATAATGAGCATTATTTATGGTGCCAAACATACTTACTCTTAGGTCCCTTGACATCAAATAAAACTTGTCTTGATAGCTGCAGGAGGTGATGTTAACTCATTTGGGCTTGATGATGAAGGATGTCTCCATTCCAAATTCATCCTCTTTCACCAGCCTAAAATGGTGTCACCAAGTTTCCTCACCAGTCTTTTTTTGTCCATATAGTATCAGCTGAGATGTTTCATGATGGTTTTTCAGTGGTGAGGTGTCAACCCACCCATTGAGAGCACATTTTCCAATACCTTAGTTGATGGCACAAGATGCAAAGATGGATAATTGTTCACTCCTCATGTACAGTTATATGAGAATTGAAATCCTAGGTCATAGGAGGTTTACCATGTGTTCCTGCCCACCTCGAAACTCTGCACATTGCTTGGACTCTGCCTTGTTTGAAACATGAGACCTTGCACACAACTAAATCAATCAAAAATTCCATTTGCTAAATCACTTTCTTTGCACAAGAATTGAGTCATCCCCATTGACTAGTTTGGATTCATCCAGTATATTCCACTAGAGAATTGTATATAATAATTTTTCCACTAGAGAATTGTATATAACAATTTTTTTTGTCTGTTGCAATTTGTGAAGGAGCTTTAGGCTTATCATTCCATTATCTCCTGTGCTCCAGGAGACACCTGATATAGACTGACCTCACACTGTCTGTACGAATACAGCATGCAATACTACCACATTTTTACCATCCCATTGGCTGTTTGTGGTGTCACTAATTTTTTGTATACTTGAATAACCCAATAATGCACAAAACTTAAGAGTTTGCTACTTCTGATGTGAATGCCATTATTTGCTCTTGACTCAGCATTATCATAATTCATAAAGAGTGCAAATAAAACCAGGGTCTTTGATCATATAGTATTAGTTTTTTTTAAGAGGTAAACATGTTTAATCTTTGACACCTATTACTTCCAATAAGCTATCAGTTAATAATCTGCCCTGTACATGTATGGGGTGGAAAATACACTCAAACTATTGGGGAAATACTTGCTGAAAGTATCATCTGTTTTTGAAGTGTATGGTATGTTTAAAAATAGAAATATGCAGGAAAACCATAAGACTAGTTATGAACATGAAGATGTGCCTTATACCATTACCCTTGCTTTGGGATATGTAATTCAAGGTAAAACTTTAAAAGAATACTGGGACTATTTTAATTGAATTCTTTTGCAGAAGGTGACTAAATTGATTGTGAAACATACACTGGATGCCTTTATGTGCACATTTCAGTTGGGCAGATTGTACAGTACACCTTATACACATGTCTTGATCATGTCTTGAAGAGGTTGTTATCATATGTGTATTTGTAGTTGTGCAGGTCTGCGCTATATGCAGGAAAGCCAGCAATCTCCAACTTCACGTTGCAATGTATTATATGCAGTATACATTCTTTTATGTTTATGTGCTGCAAAGAATAATTGTTAGCATCATTCTATTGTATATCATTCTCAAAATGTCATTCAATCAGCAGCATTAGAATGGCCTATATGGTTCTGTTAAAGAAATTCACATCGCAGCAGTTGCTCAATAAAATGCTTGTGTTAATTATAGATGAAGAAGCAGATGTACCACCAGAGGCTCTCATTCCAAAGTTCCAGCTGCAGGATTTGTGTAGTGAAGCTGCAAAGTTGAAA
Organism: Hymenopus coronatus; assembly: GCA_030762935.1. NCBI lineage: Eukaryota > Metazoa > Arthropoda > Insecta > Mantodea > Hymenopodidae > Hymenopus > Hymenopus coronatus. The sequence goes on from CM060900.1 coordinate 58,494,030, forward strand.
ACATTAGGTGCAATGGAATCGGTACCACCTGATCGATTAGTTAGGTTACTGAATATTCTGGAGAAAAACATTCGTGATGGCACCAGAGTTTCACCGATTGCAGATCCAGTAAGTTTGGATATTATTTTTTCTGCTGCATGAGCCATTAAGTGAGGCATGTTGAAGATACAGAGAAGAAGGTTCTCTGAATTAATTTAACAATTTTACTTGGCTCTTTTAGTGATTTATATTAACAATTTCTTGAAAATATGCACCAGCATAAATTAAAATACAATTACCTAATTTCTAAAATAATGCACTAATAAGAACTAAATACCATTCTCATGAAATAAATCTATGCTAAAGGAAGGGAGTAAATGAGAATATGGGATTGGTATTTTTATCCTTCCAGAAAGGATAAGACAAGCTGGAAGCTAACATTATGCTGGAGTCTCCAGAAAAAGGAATGCCAACCTTTAATGTCTGTAGAAATTTTATAAGTAAATGTTCATGTTTACATCTTTAGTAGTCAGTTATGAACTTGAACTAAGAAGATTTCATTGCTCATGATAAACATTTTAATATGATACGAATCTCTTCAATGTTGGTATGGTCTTCTCTCAGCATTTACCATATTTGGAACACAGTTTTTATGATGGTACTATTATTCAGCATCACATTCTTCCCAAGTTATTCTTTGATATCCAAAAATAATTCATTGAAATTCAGAAAGCAGCAAGAAGTTCATTGATCGAGGATGGGCATAGGGTAGAAGAAACCAAAGTTGGTTGAATTTCCTTGTAACATAGGATGTAACAGTTTAAGGTCTATTGTAGTTGTCTCAGTTCCTTCTTGCAATTCCTTATTTCTTAATCTATTTTATGCATGTTATTTATAATTTTGTTACAGGTAACAAAAAGCTCTTTATGGGGGCTTTTAAGTTCGATAAAGTTTTTTTAAAGGCTATGTCTGAGCACTATAATACATGCTGGTATTTACATTTTCATTCATAGAATTTTGTTAAAGTAAAAATGTATAAAATTAAATATTAAATATTTGTTCTATTATTTTTCCATTTATCACTGTCTCAAATCTTATACTTTATATTGCTATAAATGCCATTGTATTAGTTGTTTGCACTGTTCATGCTATTTTATGTTATTAAATTTGTAAACAAGCTTTTGATTATTTTTGCAAGCATTTAAAGATATTTTAGGATTTGTTATTTTATCCCTGTTATCACTAAAAGAACCTTTTACTCTCCACTACTTAATCATACTCTTACCATTTATAAATAAAGCTAGAATTTGGAAAATTAAATAAGCGTAGTATTTGGACAATTCTTCGATAACAGAAGTGACATTTGGTGGATTTCTGCAGAAAGGGAGCAGTGTGCAGTGCATTATTTTGCTTTTATCCAACAACTGGTTTCTCTGCAGTTGTAGGTTATACCTCCTACAAAATATCCTAAACACTTCAAAACTCAAATTATCATAAAAATTATCATTTTTAGCCCTGGAACACTAAACGGAGTGTTTGAGTACTCCAGTGTTTTAAAGAACTATTGTTAAATGGAGATAAACTCCAATTATTGCACTTGGATCCTGGCACCTTCATTTTGTAGTGTGTCAGCTATTTTGTTCTTCTCGGTAAGTAAGAATGTTAGAAATGTTGTATTATTGGTGATAATGTAGTGTGTGGGATATTGCTGTACCCTGATATATGTTTATGTATGTTTGTTTTCCCTACTGTCAGTAAAGGTAATTTTCATGCTATCACTTTAGCAGGAAAAAAATGTTGTTCTGATTTCGTGTTTCATGCAGAGGAGGCACTGGTTGCATATTGTATGAAGAAAGGCAAAAGTGTAATCCTAAGTCTCAATTTTGCACTATGACAACCAAAAATGAATCAACAAATAAACCTGAGATCATTCACTTCTATAATGATACCAAAGGTAGTGTTGATGCTCTGAACATTAGAATACATACACAACAGTCAGCAAAACCAGATGCTGGCCTCTGAGGTTTCTTTATAGCATTTTGGACATACTGAGATGAATAACATGTTTCTATTTAAGTTTTTGCATAATGAACCGAACAATAAATGAGCCAACATCACCTCCTAAGGTACTTGGGTTTAGAGAGGCAAGGTTACATATGAAGCATTGTATGTCAAAGCCAATAAGTAGAGAACTGAAATAAGAGATCAGGTATACTCTAGGTATTGCTGATTTTGAAAGTATGCCAGAGGTTTCCAGAGGAAAGCCAACCAGATTTGCTTTTTGTTCGAGAGCAAATGCCAGAAAAACTAAGATGAACTGCATTAAGGGCATACACCTCTTTGACCTGAGCATAGGTATATTATTTGTTATAACATAACTCCATGGCACGACAGCTCACGGGGAACCTTGGCCTACCGCCCGGCCGCTGCGTCCCCCATCTCGGTCCACTACAGACGTCATGGATGGGGTGCAGTATTGGAGGGTGAGACGTGGTCAGCGCCTCGAGCCCCTCCCGGCCGGTTAATGCGGTCCTCATGACCTGGAGCCGCTACTTCTCCATCAAGTAGCTTCTCAATTGGCCCCCCAGGGACCTCACGAGGCTGAGTGCACCCCGGTCCAGGTCTCCCAGCGGGGGAAAAATCCCCATGCCGGTACTGGGGATCGAACCCAGGTCTCCCGCTTGGTAGGCAGCTGCGCTACCACCGCGCTAAGGAGACGACCATTATTTGTTATAATTGTGTATAAAATGAGATGTATTATTTTTTCCCCTGAGTTTGTATATACCTACATACTATGATATTCCAAGGGCCATGGTTATATTGCATAGTGACATTCTTTATGTTTAACAGTCAGCTAATACACTAAGATAATATTACCTAGACGTAATTCTTATATAATATTTATGTTTACACCAAACACGGTTTATTGACTTATAGTTTAATTTTGATCCAGAGTAATATGTTCATACAATTAATAAAATAAATGTGCATTTAAATGGAAAGTTTATTGGATTATTAAGTGGAGTATTCAAGTACCCCAGGTAAGCGTTAAAAGATGCAAAAAATAGGTATGTGTTCCAGGGTTAAATTCCAAGTTCTGAAGTATGTAAAGTACCTCCTCTTCATTAATATTGTGGTAAATCAGAAACACATTTTTCACTTGGACACTTAGTATAGCACTAGATGTTACACTTGAGTCACTTGACACACACTCAGAATAATACCAAACATGTCAAATCACAACTCCAAACTGAACAGCTGAATCAAAACTGAACTGCATTCTGAACTATCACCATTAGCTGTTCACTTTAAACCATACTGATTCTTTGACTTCTTATTTTAACTGTCCAAACAGAGGCTGGGAGCCCCTTATATAGGCCCCCACATGAACAAAGGAACACACTAAGGGGAAACATATTGAACCTCCTGAAAGGAATCTGTAGAAATTACCAGGGAGGCAACACAATGAAATTGTTGCTTGGGGGAAGCCTCAATTCAGATGGCCAGTTAAATGGGCTGTCTTATGCACATACTAGTTGCCTAAAGATAACTTTGAATGCACAGTCATAATACAGGGTTACTACAAAAGAAATAGACAACTTCAACTGCCTGTAAAACAAAAACTATTAGAGATAGCAACCTAATTATTTTGGAGGTATGTTGAGAAACTCTCAAAGTTTTGTTTGTTACTATTGGTAACGCTGTAGTGTTTTGTTTGTTGTTGCAGAAGCTGAAATGGCAGAAAATCGTGTCGAAAAGGCATATTGCGTGTTGGAATTTGCTAGAACGCAATCAGCAACTGTTGTCCAACACATTTTAGAACACGTTACCACAAAAATGAAATGATGCGCTCACAAAAACCAGCATCGTCTTCATCATGTCGCAACATGTCGATGCAAAAGTCACGCCGTATGACCTTATCTTCTTCCCTCAGAAACTGCAACATCTTTAATCTGTAAGGCATCATGTGCAGTCGCTTCCACAAGATTTTCCATACAGTTTGCTGTGGAATTTGTAATTGCACAACATTCCCTTTGCACAAACATCCCACTGTCTCGAATTTTCTATACCAGTCGTAGATTGACTGTCTAGTCGGTGGCGTTTTGAGGTAACGTGTTCTTAAATGTCGTTGGACAACAGTTGCTGATTGCGTTCTAGTAAATTCCAACACGCAATATGCCTTTTCCACATGATTTTCCGCCATTTCAGCTTCTGCAACAACAAACAAAACACTACAGCATTACCAATAGTAACAAACAAAACTTTGAGAGTTTCTCAACATACCTCCAAAATAATTAGGTTGCTATCTCTAATAGTTTTTGTTTTACAGGCAGTTGAAGTTGTCTATTTCTTTTGTAGTAACCCTGTATATTATTATTATTATTATTATTATTATTATTATTATTATTATTATTATTATTATTATTATTATGATTATCATCATTATTATCATTATTAATCTGCATTCCTTTTTTATTTTATTTCTTTAGTTTTTTCTGCAATTCATCAAGTATTAAGCAAAATGGTGCTCAACTTAAATTTTAGAATTCTAAAATTCTTTCTTACTGAAATTGCTTATTCCACCAGGATCTTACACATCATCAATGAGGTTATTGGTGTATAAGACTGCAATATATTCCTGAGCCTTCAGTTGTTCATTAAACAATCATATCTATATCATCCCATCACTATTTATAACATCATTTTAAGGAATTGTTTATAATTTGGGCGTAGCAATTTTAAAAGTTTAAATTTCTTTGCTATAGTTCCTAGATACCTTTTCTTACAGCCTTTGACATGGCAAAATGCTAATACAAGTTATCACCGACTATCATCAACTTATATGAGGGGTGTCAAGCTTGTTAAAAATTGAAGCTCTATTTCAAAAGAGTGCATCATAGTTTTGTTTTCTTTATCTCCCATCAACTTTTGAGGAGTAATTTTTCTCCCTTCTTATGATTTCTTGTTTTAAGTTTATTTTGTTACTTCAACTCTTTTGCAGCAACATTTCAACTAAGTGAACAATAGATTTTTCCAACTTTGAAAAGCTGTTTGAATTTATAATGATATAGATCCTGAATGTAAGTTGGGAGCATCAACTTCTTTAAAATGGTTGAAAAATGTGTTATGTTGATATTACTGCTCAAAATATTGGAGAAAACTGAATCAGGACTGATATAACCTACAAACAGAGTCCATCATGTTTATGATACAGAAATTTCCATATGGTATAATTCTGTTGGCTAGGGGTTCCTAAGGTTGTGGGTCAAACCTGGCGGAGGCAATGTATTTTTTTCGGGTGTAAATCCTTAGCATGGCAACCTTCAGAAGGGAAGTAAAGGTGTTAGTCCAATGTAGATTTTTTGGATATAAAAGAAACTCAACCCAGACAAAGAGGCCTCTGAGCAAAAATAATGTAACTTTCATCCCAGTGGACATTGGATGCTGATAGCATTTAAGAGCATCCATAAATAAAAATCAGTTTAATTTATGGTATAATTCTGAATTTAATTGTGACTGCACTGTAGATATATAAAGCATGTGAAGCAATTATTGCTTTCTTAATCTGTAGCTATATTTAAGTTTCTAGTAAGTGAGAAGACTTCTGTAATTAATCAAAAATTTTACATCTTGCAAATTTTCCTGATAATGTAGGCATATTGAATTGGCTTAAGACATCATCCATTTTATCACCTGGGCTGTGCCTTGGCCTAGACCACTTGCCTCTCACCAAGGTGGTCCAGATTTGATCCCAGGCAACTGCATGTGGAATTTGTAATGTACAAGGTGGCTTAGGGGCAGGTTTTCTGCAGGTTCTCCAGTTTCCCCCACCATTGCATTCCATCAGTGCTCCATTTTCATTCCATGTATCATCAGTGTCATTGCCTGCAGTGCCATGCATAGTGTTAAACACTATCAAGAAAGAAAAAAAGGCGGGGGGGGGGGGAATTCATTACCAGTTGAACACAGTCCACAAACCCATATTTTTTCATGAACTTAAGCCAATTTTAATTCAGTCGTGAATTGCAAAAATTCTAGTATGGTGGTTAGGTTGAGTTTACAGCTGATTTAGATTTGAAAGTCAACTGAAAATATTGTTTGAGATTGGAAGGTAATTGTGGGTATTCTGTTAGGCAATGACTCATATAATATTTTATTTCCTTACATCTTTCATGAACTGTGGTTAAAATATGAGGTTACATGCCATTTATATTAACAAAGGCATATATGCTGTGCTTCTCTTTTGTGTTTTATTTTGAAAAACCACAACCAATGAAAAAAGAGACTGCAAACAATTTTATTCATCCTTCACAAATTTACATTAGGAATCATGAAATAGTAGTATTAAAGGCCACTCTAACTGCATATAGCACCACAAGTGGATGGTCTGTGACGGCATAAAAGCCACATACCTGCTGTTCACAAGTGCAAGTCATAAAAACCTCAGAGCACCTGTTTGTCGTACTATCAGTTTGATGTGATTCATTTTAACAATACAACAAAACTGACAACACATTAGTTCAATATCCTGCAAATTACTTTTATCAGTGGTTGGTGAAACCAAGCAAAAATGTACCTTTTAATGAGCACATATCTTTATTCAAACCCTTTTGTTCCCCTCTGAGATTTAGAAAATATCATTCTTGCCCTAACATGTCTAGTTCTTCCCATGTGATAAAGATATCTATTCCCATTATATTTTCAAATACTTGAAATAAAACCAGCTTCCACAACAACTGCTAATTAATTTTCTCTTCTCCAGGTCATTTTAGTCTCTTTATTTATCAGAATACTCCATTATAGATAATGTACGAATACTACATGCTTATGTTTACATTTTAGATTCTAATTACAGCTATTATAACACTGGTATGATCTGTTATGTGATGGCTAATGTAAGACATTCTTTAACATTTTACAGAATTTGTTAATGCAGCTTTTCAAAGCCGTATAGCAGTTTGTTACTTTCATTATATATTGCATAAGGTTTTTCCCTAATTTGTTTTTAACAGCTTTTAATCTCTGATTGTGTTAAGAGATTCTCTTTGTTTCGCTAGTTAGGTACAGTCCACTATTTGTTCATGAGTTCCACAAACAGGCACCAGGTTTTTGATCTTGAATCAGTGAAAGTAGTTTTTTAACTTAAAATGTCCAGTCAGTAAGTTTGACAAATTTGGAGATATTTGTATTTTTAAATGAATATTTTGTTAAGGTTACTTTGGAAGTTGTTTCACAGTTCTTATTTTTGGCTGCCAACAGATTGTTGACCACACTTATCAGGATCTTGTCATAGTTGATGAATAGATCTACTTCACTCATGGCCTACTTAACCAGACAATATTATTTCATTGTGTAGTTCACATCTTGAACCTTCAATGAACTAAAATACACTACCTATTTGTCATCCTGTGGTAGTCAGAAGTTCTTTTTTATTCATGTGATAACGTTATGGTTGTTTCCATTCCTGAGTGAGTCCATTGTAATTCCCTTATCAGTGTAAAGTAAACCTTACTTTCATTTGATGGTGTTCTGACAGTATTTAATAAGTTAAACTTTCTAGTGTTTTTGAGATAGCTATTTGCTCAGCTTGATTTTTTCGAGCATAAATCATATGGATTTATTCATGTAACAGAACTCTTGTATGAATCTTTTCTGATTAAATACTGCACTCTCACTCCAAATCTGTGATCACTTTTGCTTTCACTTATGTATATTTGATATGTGTGCTTTATATACATGCTTGATTCTTTGGTTTCGATGAGATCTGCTGAACTTGTTCAGGTTTTGTAATGTACTGCATGGTCAACATGGTCTCCAGTCCTCAGGCCATATTAGCTACCTGCATTCAACATTTTTTTATCATTCTCCATTCTGTTTCCAAATCTGTCTCATTCCAATTTGTTGTAAATGTGTTCCCATAAAACATTACATGATTTATCAGGTAGTCTTTCAGATTGTTTTCTTATATCCTAAACCCAATTAAAAAGAAAATTAAGTAAAAATATCTAATGTGTTCAATTTACATGACTTTCCTTATATCTCTGCAACAAATTATTGCTAAAAACCTAATGCTTCTATTTACTTCATACTAATCGAGAAAAATTTAGCAGAAATAGTCTTATTACTTGTTTCCTTGTAAGTAGAGCGAAATAAGAGAGCACCATAGGTTAAAGTCATAGTCAAAAGCAGGTTGCAATGTGACTGAAGTTCCTTTGTATGAACACGAGTTGACATATTGTTGTATGAGAAAAGTATAAGTTTTATAAAGCTCAAACCAAAAACAAGGAATATCTGAAAAACGGTCAACAACATGAAAAAAATGTATATAACCTGAATTTCTTTTAATATGCTCTACATTTTTGTGTATCTCTTATGGTTTAGCAGTTATGCAAAATTCCATAAAAATCATCCAGAATAAAGTATTCATCAGAGGCTATTCCCAGAAAATTCAAGGTCAACATTTTATTTGTCAAGTAAATCTCTTTAATGTATAAAACTTTGATCAAAATTGTTACGGCCATTTTTGGGAAAGTAAAAATTTTCGAAAAAGTTCCATGTAAAGGGTAGTTAGGGGTGGGGGATTTTCTTGAAAATCTTTGTGTCGCATCCTTGGAAGATACTAAACTTAAATACCAAATTTGGTATTTAATGGCCTTTTTGTTTCTGAGCTATGCTGTCTCTCGCGCGCACACACACACGTGCACACACACAATTTTTAATTTCTCTATACACTATGTACATACTATGTGTAGAGAAAGTAAAAAGAAAATGAAAAAGAAATACTTGAAAGCTTGCTCTATTATATAATTTTTTTTTTTATATATTTTCCATGTATGCACCAACTTAACTCCAGTGGTCATATCAGCAGCCTTGTACTAGATTGCCTATCAGCAACGTGTCAACTTATGTAAAGTTAATTCCAAATCTTCTCGGGCTTCTAGCCAGGTAAAAACTTGGCTTGACAAAAACTTGAGGTGTCAAGCCAAGTTTTTACCTGGCTAGAAGCCCGAGAAGATTTGGAATTAACACGTCGCCAGGAAAGCTTCAGTTCTTATTTTATGTAAAGTTGTCATTGTACTTTTTTCTTTGTTTTGTACATTGGGGGGGGGGGGAACTATATGCTCATGCGCTCTCTCTCTCTCTCTCTCTCTCTCTCTCTCTCTCTCTCTCTCTCTCTCTCACACTCATATTTCCAGACTCTGGCGAAGATAAGGAAGATAAGCTCTGTTGAAGAAAAATTCTCACCCCCAGCTGGAAATAAAAATAAAAACTAAATCCCTCACACAACAGGCAGGTGCTCTACTGACTTAACCCATTTTTATTCAAAATTTTGTGCCTGGAAATGCCATTGTTTAAAGCAAAAATTACTCTGTCAAATATTCGCTAACAATATAAGCTTGAAAATAACTTTTCTCGGGCTATCAGCCAGGTGAATTCTGGAATAATTTCCAAGCAGTCCGTCCCGGCAACGGAGACCATTGGTTCTTAGTCAACGCCTCCCATGCCGGACCCGGGCCTATCACAGAGCGGCATGTGGCCGGTCCCCCCACCGGACTACTATATATAAGGCGTACCCGGAGTCTATACATCATTCCCTGAAGATGAGAGCGACGTTAGCTCTTGAAAGCTTGGAAATTATTCCAGAATTCACCTGGCTGATAGCCCGAGAAAAGTTATTTTCATACCGCCGCCAGGAAAGCTTCAAGTCATGGTTCAATATAAGCTTATTTGGGATTTTCTCCAAGATGCCTAGCTGTTGAAGGATTTATTTCACCTACAAATGAGTATTGTGCTTCAAATTGAACATTATATACCACATCGTTTGCAAATTTGCAAGTTGTTTGGCAGAAGCTACTAACACTGATATGTGGCAAAGCCGGTATATAGTCACACATATTTTCCTCTTTCTCAGTATCAACAGATTTTTATGATTCACCAGCCAACGTATCATCTGAAGCAAATTACTATCCTCAAAAAAATAATTGCAAAACCCTTACATTTTCTAATTTATTTGGATCAGCCATTGTAACTGCTCTGTTGCTCATTGAATGGCAGAAGTTGGGTGGCTTATAGGAGCATTCTTTTGCTCATATGAGTTCAATACTTATAACCATGACAGCTTTTCCAGTCAGAGACATCTCTTGGAGACTTGTAGGACCAAAACAGATGATATCAATCCAATTGATAATACAGTGTGCATAAAATTGTTGCAAACGCTGATGATGGAAATATCCATCATTGTAAGGACATATAAGTTAAGCAATGATGGGTGAACCCTTCAAAGTACATGAATGGGTTAAGCTATGGGGCCAGCTTAAAGCCTTTATTAATTAAGGTTCAATCAATAGAGATTGGCAAACTACAATTGAAACAAGTGAATTTTGAAACATGGGTAGAAATAAACGTAGCTTTGATACACTAGCACATATAATACTAAGACATTACACCACATTTTTCAAGTCTGATGCAACTTCCCACCTTCCTCCACCCTGAGCGGATGGAAAATTATCCAAGCTTGAATTAATTACCATATCAGCAATTAACTATAAAGCCTGTAAATCTCAAATCATTTCCAGCATTGTAACTTGCCTTTGAGGTATACTGCTACCTCTTATCTTTGATATTGCTTTGAAGGTCTATCTGGATGCCTACTTCAATTGGATGAGAAGGTTTAAGGAGTGTTTTGATATCCCACCCTGGTAGATCAAATGGGAAGAACATTGGCATAGAGAGCCAATATCTATGGTTTGAATCGTGGCTATGGCATTGAGTTTCTAAAGTCTGATTTAACTTTTCATTTTACACTACTATGTCCAAAACTGTCCTAACATTGATATTTTCTCCTATGAGCATAAACAAAGGATAGATTAAGTGAGAAGTTTTATAAAATACTGATATGCTGAAGCCTGAATGGTAAGATGCTAAAAACCTCAAACCCACAAACAAGACAAAATGACAAACAAATGCCAGTTGTCACTTTGTTTCCTGGCTGATCAATACCATCTATTTTTAAAACCAATAAAACTGGTTTGGGTGTATGTCCTAAAAGGATCACAAAAACCAAGAGAATGCCATTCTTGATGATCCAAGAACATAATATATATATATATATATATATATAAAGAAAAGGAAAAGAGAGAAAGAAAAAAAAATATTTACTGCAGTAAAACAAGTCTTCACAGTTTTAAATGTACCCATTTGAAATATGTATTACAGTGCACTAAAAAATTATTTTTGCTACTAATTTTGGTTAAGATACTACGAGGGTCAGTCAATAACTAATGCCTTCTATTTTTTACTCTTTTAATTTGCAAGAAAATTAAACATTGATTATGCAGCATGAAAGCCACAACATTTAGGATTAAATTGTTGTTTTTCAATGTAATCCCCATCCTTTTCCACAGTTTTAATCCACCTTTTAACAAGGGCATGTATGCCTGTGTGGTAAAATGCACAGTCTTGCTTCTGAAGTAATTGACGAACAGATTTTTTTGTGGCCTCTGCATCTGGAAAGTGAATCCTGCAATGAGCTTCCTTATCTCTCCAAACTGAAACACTGCAAATGTTCTGAGGCTATTGTTTTTCTTGTCTCCTTATTCTGCTCGGTTATTATTTGGGGTAACCACTGCGAACACACTTTTGAGTACCCCAGTTCTTGGATAATCGTCATTACACTACCTTTACTGAGAAACACAATGCAACACAATTCATCCATTGTTATCTGCTGATCATCTTGAATGATCTCATCCACTCGCTCAATGTTGCATAGAGTCACTACAGTGATAGGTCTACCACTCCGCTGTTCATCGTTAAACATGTTGGCCCTTCAGCTTCGTTACAATGACGAACCCATTTTCTAACCATGCTGGCATCCACTGTTGCATCACTGTATGTCTTAGTGAGCCTTTTATGAATGTGGATGGGCATTTCACCTTCCACATTCAAATTCAATGACAGGATGCTGTCTAATACCAATATCAATGTCAGCCATTTTGCAACAGCAAGCAGTGATGCCACTGGTAGACATATGAAGTTGCTATTGCAGTGGAGTGGGGAAGAAGGTTTGAGGAATTGTGCAAAACTTAAATTGTTCACATAACTTACTTATTTCAGGAGAAAAAAAAAATAGGAGGTATTAGTTATTGACTGACCCTCGTATAAGAATATTTGTATGTAGGAAACTGTAACACCTTGCTTTGTTTTATATTTCTGTACTGTCTAATATCAGACTTTATTTTTTCCTGCCATGAAAAAGGCACTGCCAAATGTCAGGTCTAAACAGAAATGGTAGAAAGCACGATCATAGGATTTTGAACAATGGCCCATAGTATGATATTTTATTTGGTTTTACATTTACTTATTCTAAATCAATAACAGGATATTAGATTTCATACTTGTTTTTTACTCTATCTTAAAATATGAATAGGGTGTTCAGAAAGTCTGATTACATTTGAGAGCTAAACATATTTATTTCCCTTTGTATTTTTTTGTTTAGCCTTTGTTCTAATGTATACTCATTGTATCCTCAATTTTTAGGATGATGATGAAGATGAAAGCAAGCTGTGGATGGAGCTAACAATGGAGAGGGTTATGAGAGCAGCAGATGCATCTCTCACAGCTCTCTACATTATGACATCGCCAAACATGCCAAAAAGAATATATTTGGAAGATGCAATTGATAGGATAGTGTTGTTCACAAAATATCAGCTTCAGAACACAATATATCCTTCTTTTGATCCAGTATATAGGGTTGATCCAAAAAAGGGTAAGCAGTAAATTAATAGCTCTTAAGACAAAATGTGTTTTAATTAAAACCTTTAACAGAGCCTTGATGCCTAGGTATATGCATCATAGAGCAGTCACAAATAAACAGTAGAAAGTACTAGTAACATGCACCTAATGTTGATATTTCAGCTTTTTAAATAGATTTGCTGGAAGGCTATTTAAATATAGGTGCAGAATTTGTAATTATTGTAGCTAATTAAATATTCTCTTCTATACTCCTATTTACTTTTTCAACATAAATTGCACCTATCACAAAATTGACAAATCTAATAAAATGTCTCTTCATTAGTTTCTATGCTTATGAGGGCATTCTACACCTGTAGCGATATTCTTAATCATTTTATACTTTGCAGATTTATCAGTTTTATGTTAAGTAGATAATATTCTAGACAATGTGAACCAAAAAGCTTGAGTAAAATTTAAATATTTGGAAATTCTCAAGGACATGTCTTTTAAGGAAGAACACAGTCACTATAGACAATGGCCAATAATTGAAACAAAAAAACAGTTTTATATTTGAAAGCAGAGAAAGGGAACAAGATGGTAATCACAGATCAATTTGACTATAACCAAAGTGTTGAAAGGCTACTCCAAAAACCAGAATGCACTACTGTATCCAAAACTCTGGTACATTAATACATAGAAAACACTATTAAAACTAATAAAGTAAGCAACATAATTCTAAATAAGTTGAAAAATAATTTAATAGTACCCAAATTATACTGCTTACTGAAGATCCATAGGAATAATGATAGCGTGCGTCCAATCATCAACAACATTGACACCCCTACTTACAAACTAGCAAAATGGCTGGTGAAAGAATTTGAATAATTTGATAAATTTTAAACTTTAAGCATTAAAATTCTTTGGACTTCATAATGAAAATTGAACATGTAATAAAAACTATAGACGTGATGGTATCATTTGACACCAAACCCTTGTTCATGGGCATTCTGGTTGAAAAAATACCAAATTTATTAAAACAGTGGCTAAAAAAAGTTAACATGACACCAGAACAAATTGAAGAATACATCATATTGACAGATCCTTGCATAAAACAAAATGTTTCACATTTTCCAAGTGTTTTCAATAAACTGCAGGCTTGGCTATGGGCAACCTCTTTCACCTATGTTAGCTGATTTATATATGAGCAACTTAGAAATCCAAATCATTAAAGCCGTATCACAGATCTTCAAATCCTGGTGTAAATATATGGATGATGTGCTTGCCATTGTTCCTAAAAAACTAATGGACAATGCAATAAAATTACTGAATTTGCAAGAAAAATCTATAATATTCACCATTGAAGAAGAACAAGACATGTTTACCCTTTTTAGATTTGAAAATCATGAGAGCAGAAATAAGCTTGGAACTTGGCATATACAGAAAAGCAATGCATGTCAAGTTACATAAAATGGAACCAGTTTAACCCATTACAGGCTAATCAATGTCCCATTGAATAAAACAGAGTAGAAAAAAGAATACACACATTCATCAGGTTGCCAAAGTGAACAATTTCAATACAAACTATATAGACCGATTGATTTATAGACACACAAGAAATAAGAGTACATGAAATCATCCCTTGAAAAATTGGAAAAACCATCAGTTAAATTTTGCAAATTTGCTTTTCACCCAAAAGTTTTCTGGATATTTGAAAGAATTGTTAAAGACTTTTGGCATAAAACTGGCTCCTCAAAATAGAGATAATATCCGGAACTTATTAAATCACCCCATGAAAGATACCACACCAAAAACTAAAAAAAGATCAGGAATTTATAAAATGTGCTGCCAAGACTGCAACAAGATTTACTTCAGGAAAACAAAACAAAATCTGGAAACTAGGATGAAAGAACACCTGAGAAGCATGTAGACAAGTCTGGAGTAGCACATCACTTTTGGTCTGAAAATCATAACCTAAAGGAAGAGATAGAGTTGATAAAATATGTAAAGAAGCCTTTGGAGCAGCAATTTGGGAAAACACCGTTATCACCAAGGAAGAAGATTGCCTTATCAATTTTGAGGTTCCTGCATGGATGACATCATCCTATTGACCAGAGTAGAGGGCAGCACAACACCAGGCTGCACACAACCACCTGTTGTATGTAGTCGGTCAACCTCGGAACTGAAGATTGGGTTAAGGTACCCTAAAACCAGTCTTCCCAAACGAAGACGAAGTGGAGCAAAAAGTGTAAAAAAGGTGATTCAATTCATTTAAATTATGGCACTCCACTGTATGAAATGCTTCTTATTAATTGATATAAAATATAACATGATTTACAAACATAATGTAGTGATTGGTAAAGGTAGGGAATGATCCAATTTATATCTTAAAAACTATTGCGTGTCTCAAGTCTCATTTTTGCGTTTCTTCTTTTGCCATAGTAAATAGGAATATTGCGTCTGAACCTAAAATTTGGAACCAAGATTGCACTGGAAATACACTTTTAAAGTCCCAGGAATAATATATTTAAAAGAAAAAATAATTTTTAATAAATAGCCTTTGTATGCCTGTGAAGCTCAAAAACAAAACGTTGCTTAACTATAGAAATTGGTATTTAAGTTAAGAATCTTCCAAGGATGTGATATAAAGTTTTTCAATAAAATTCCCCCACCTCAAACTACCTTTACATGGAAAATTTTTCAAAATGGTCCATTTTCCCAAGAAAAGCTCCTAACAGTTTTGATAAAAGTAGTGTTAGGCTATTTCCATGGCATATAAAACACACATCCTGAATTTTCTGGAAATAAACCCTGAAATCCTCTTCATTCTGAATGTCTTTTGCATAAATGGCAAACAATAAGGGGTAAACAAAATCTTCTACACAAAAATTGAAGGGTGCATTAAAGTATACAAATTATGTCAAATGATTTTTGTGGAATTAACCATTTTTGATATATTCTTTGTTATTGGTTTAAATTATCAGAAGTGATACTTTTCTCAAATAGAAAGTTGTAATTAGTTTTGTTTTTTTCTCCTGGCACTTTAAAAAATGTAACTATAAGTTATGCCTATATAATGCACTATATAGGAGGCAAAAGAAAACAACTGGCAATCAAAATATCGTGGTTTACAGACGGATCCAAAACTGGAAATCATCAGGACCTGAAATCCGAGGAGAGGAACCAAGTTGTGGTATTTATGGTATTTTTGGGAGATTCTCCATGGTATTCCAAGCTGAAATCCATATAATATAAACCCGTGAAGGAATATCAGAAGGGACTATGAAGGAAATTATATCTGGATTCTCTCGGAGAGCCAGGCAGCTATTGAAGCACTTGCGAATTACAAGATCAATTCAAAGCTAGTCTAGGATTGTCTACTGGACCTCGTGCAACTGCCAAAATACAATATGGTAACACTTGGATGGATGCTAAGGCACAAGGGGATAGTGGGCTATGAGAGAATAGTTTGCCTTGTCTGGAAAATGATCTGAGCAACCATTTACTGGACCTGAGCCAGTATTTAGTATACCCACAAATATGTCCAAATGGATTGTCATTAGGTGGATAATTGAAAGACACCAAAGACAATGACCCAAAGTGCATAACATAGTAAAATTATGATGCAGGGAATTTCTCCATCATTAACTGCAGGCATACAACTAAGAAAAAATGAAATTAAAGTGGCAGTAGGACTATTAATTGGACAGTGCCATTTGAGAAAACATCTGCAGACAATAGGAATCTTTAAAGATGAACCCAAGTGCAGACTATGCAATGAGGAGGATGAATGAGCCTTATGTATAGTCTGTGAATGATTTAAGAGAAGCCTTGAGTTGGAATAGAGGCACTTGTCTGACTGATTTTGAATGTTATGCCTAAGCCAATAGAAGACAAGAACTCTTGTACTGTATCCACTCTAAAATCTCAAAAGAAAACTTAGTAAAGAAATTACTGGAATAAGTCAAAGGAACCAGACTCTTTATGAAAGATGAGAATAGGAGAAACACAATAAGCCAAGATGTTCTTAGATATAACTAACTTGACTCCTACTACATAATGAAATAAAATCAAGGCTACTGTTTTCTCCTATTCCCATTTTACCTACAAGAAAATATGTAATAAAACCAATTTTCTATAAATGTTTACCTGGATTAATGTGAAATAAGTAGAAGAATAAGCTTTGTAAGAATAGTTTGTAAAAGAATGGATATAGAAGGTAATGTGAAAGTATGGATAGAGAAGGTGATGTGAAAGTAACACATCAGAATTTTTGGTAGAGTAAAGCATATAAATATTCTCTCCCTCTCTTTTTTGTGTTTTTCATTCCCTAACTTCAGAATCAGTCTTAGTTTACTAAAATACTTGGATATTTATAAGGTATTAATTTTAAATGCAGCAGAAGTAAACTCAAATTTAAAAAGGTTATTAACCGATTTCTAAATACCACAACTTAAAGCAGTTTCATAAATATGTGCTTTAAGACATTGAGAAAAAAAAAAATTCTAAAATTGCTGGCATAGGTTGTTGAGAGGAACATTTTCTGAGGCAAAGGAAAATGTATGAAAATTTAAAATGGAGAAAAATCAAAACCAAGTTAAAAGTTAGTAAAAATGCAGAAAGTGTACTGCCAGCTTTAAAACTTGCCTGCTGAAACAGCTTTGAAGTGGCACATGGCTATAAAACTTTTGACATTCTAAAGATAAATAGCTTTTTGTCAAAATTTGGCAAATTTCATGTGCTCTTCCATTACTGAAGCAGGGAGCAGAACTCACGTGAAAGATGCTCGCAATTGCTGCCCTTAACTTCATTATTATTAGTCAGCAATCTCTCGACTGTGTCTCTGGTGTCTATATTTTCCCAGAGAACATACATGATTTTTATGACTATTTTAGAAAATTCTCTTTGGAACAATGACTATTTTAGAAAATTCTCTTTGGAACAAAACCAAATCATGATAGAGGTCTATCCATAACCATTCCCTCAAATGCAACCACATATTTTTAGATACTTGAATTCCTGCTTAATTCTCATCTAGAACAAGTAAGGCAACATTAATACTGCCCCCCCCCAAATAATTGTATTACAACAAAGAAAATGTCTGTTTGGTTACACAATTGTTCCCAAACAATTTACCCCCACTCAAAGCAAGCTTTTTCAGCTTCAAAAAAAAAAAAAAAAAAAAAAAAAAAAGAGAGAGAATATATATATGCAATATTATGTAGTATCAACATTTAGTATAAAACGTTTATCTTTCATAGGCTTTGTTCTTATTGTAAAGGAATGTACCTCTTAAAAAGTACTAATTGAACTAAAAATTATGACCTTAGTGTATGTTCATTAATAATTAATGAAATAGCAAACAATCTGAATTTGCAGTGAAATTCAGGATTTACAATCTTCTTGCACTTCAATAATTTTTTTATGCACAATGTGTCACAAGATAACCTGAATGTGTAGTAAAATACAGTACTTGCTGTCTTTTGGCACCTCATTAATTATAAGCTTCATTTTCAAATGATCAGACTTGACATTTCATCAGCAGTCGGAGAAAATGTTTTTGTATAAGGAAAATGATCTTTCTACGTCATAAGTAATAGGTGCATATTTCAGCAGGTGGAATTGGTAGAAATGTCTTCAGAAGAATTCTTTGTTTACAATTGATTATCTGCAAAGCTCTCAATAAGCTGTTGTGATGCGAACTTCTTTTCGACATGGCATACCATTTTTCGTGAACATTTTCTTCTACCTCTCCTCAGACAGTATGCAGCATCTTATTTCCATAGATTCAACAAGAAAACATCCAACAAAATCTAGTTCTGTAATACTGTCACAATTCAGCTGAAATTGAGGACTATTTTAACAAAACTCAACAAACACAATTTTTTTTAAATTTGTTTTTTAATGGATTGTGGTGGTTTAATATGAGTCTCATATAATGCTCAACAGAAAATGTAGCAAAACTGAATATTGACTCTTGTAAGAGGTGCCTGAATTTATGAAATTTTTATAAAACTAAACATCTCCAATTTTCACTGTTTCACAAAACTCAGGTAATTCTTTTTTATACTGCATGGTTGAAACTAAGCATAAAAATTATTTAAAGCTTAAATGAAAATAAAATCAACACAGTGACAGATTTGCGGTCAGCAAGATCTGAACTTACTCAGTCTATTGGAGATAATTTTACTCCAGACAAATTTGGTTGTATTATTGGAGATAATTTTACTCGCGACAAATTTGGTTGTATAGCTGTACAGACTTTAAAATATTCATTAAAGAAAGCAGACAAAATAATTAACTAGTGGAGAAGCTCCATAGTTAAGATCCTGTATAAGGGGAAAGGAGAGTGATAACCTGAACCACTATAGGGGTATCGCATTAGAATGTGCACCATTCAAAATATTCACCAAACTAATCACCAAACAGAGTGAATAGCTTATGGATGAAAAACTACCAGAAGAGCAATTCGGTTTTAGAAAAGGTCAAATTACCATATGGGCCATGAAATGTGTTCAAGACAAAATTAAAGAAGCCCTTAGGTACGAAAGAGGGAAATTGCACTCTGTTTTCGTGGATTACAGCAAAGCCTTTGACCTAATCAATAAGGAAAACATTGTCAACAAATTGGGAAGTCTTCTAGGAAAAGAATACTGTCTCATAAGAACTGTAAATACTATTTTGGCATGTAATTATGTCCAGACAATCAAATGGAGAGTTCAGCCCCGATCACACAGTTCAACAGAGTCCTGCAGGGTGACCCAATGAGTCCATTGTTATTTAACATTGCCATAATAGACATTGTCCAAGCCATCAAGACTGATAAAGTGAAAGTACTCGCTTATGCAGACAACATGGTGCTGGTATCAACATCATCTGAACAACTGCAGCTCACATGTAGGAAACTAGAACTATGGGCAAGTGAAAACGACCTTCACATAAATGAATGGGAAACTATGTTGATGGTATTCAGGAAGGGAGGACGAACTACTTCAAGTAAATGGGGGTCACCATTTAGACATGCCAAACAATCTACACCAGGCATATCACAGATAAAACAATAGCAGCAATACTAGCTATAAATGACATAAACCTCATACACAGGCTCTCACTGGATGCAGCTCTTGCACTCTTTAAGACAAAAGATCGAGCCAATCATCACATATGTATTGGACTCATCTAACAAAGAGAGACCTCATACAGATAGAGAAGATGAAAGCTGTACACCCCAAAAAAGCTCTCTGCCTTTCAAGGGTACACACTTTCATGCGTTGTATACGAACTGGCTAGGGCGCCATTCTATATTGAAGAGCTACAACACCATCTACACCTACAGTCCACAGATGCATACAACGCCACAACAGAGGAATTGAGAGGAAAGACTAAATCTGGATTGAGTTCTATTCCACGGATGCATTGATGACAACATAATGGAGATGGGCAGAGCGACCCCGGACATCTTGTGACAAGAATAGTACACATGGGTTCCATCATAAAATCCACAGGAACAAGAACCACCATGAACAAGATTCCCAGTGCATCTATGAGCTGTGCGCAAAACATTGCGACCAATACCATGTCACTTTGTGTCAGAAGAGATGCGTATTTTGAACGGCTTATTGTGAAAAGACTGAACAAGGAAACTAAATATGAATTACTAATGTGAATCATTGTCAATCACTGTATACTATGCACATGTGCTTTCTCTATTATTATTTAAAATGACTTCAAATGCAATAAAAATGAACAACTAGTGATGTAGTAAAACAAGTACCTACATAAAACTAATTAAGAACTGTGTACTAGTTAGGAATTGTCTTTGCCAGCTTGAACACAACCCTGCCAATATTTGGTCATAGGTTCTACATCCAGAACTTTGCCATTGTCAATACCAATGGCAGGTGCACATGAAATTTTGACTGGAAGACTCATTTTTGCCAAGACCCATCATAAGTTATAGCTAAGTCAGTATTATCATTTTCTGTTACAGTTTCATTTTTAGCAGCCTTTGTTGAGCCTTCAGCTATCTTTTCCCCATTATTGATGTGTAACGAATTACATTCGTTGATGGGTTGGGAAGATTTAGCATGCCGCAAAGTACCTTGCCTGCTGAAAACCCCTTTCTAATACATCTAAGTCCATAAAATAATCTCAAATTATTTTTACAAAAGCCGAGGTTTTTCTGTTTGTTTCTGATGTGTAGAAGCTCTTCATACTCTCACAATTTATGCACTGCAAGGCTACTTACCAGGCCATTTCCTTTTTAAACAGTTTCACTTAGCCCCCACAAACATAACAACTGACAGTGTCACTAAAAAACTCTGAACTTAATAAGATTAATATTGATTTAATTGTTTTTTCACACAAGCTGTGTGTGGGACAGGAGTTGGATAGAGTCAGACTGAAAAATTCAATGCCATAGCCGGGATTTGAACCATGGATCTGCCGGTCTCTAGCCAGTTACTCAACCACTGAGCTACCATGACAACATGCTGGCAAAACATTGAATTTCTCAACTGACTTGCATGCTTCCTGGTAAACCACAAGGTGATCTCAAATTATTTTTTGAGATAACGTACCACAGTGGCGACTTACAATGTTGTAAGAACTTTAAATCTCAGGATTCATAGTATAGCCAACTATTATTGCCAATATAATTGCTAGCAACCCATCTGCAATTTCTTCCTTCTACATGAAAAAACATGACCAAATACAGCAGCTGTAACTACTGATAAACTTACTTTATACACTAGACAGCTCTTGAACAACCACATTACAGCCCAGGCTTGTTCCCCCTCCAGCTACCATATGTTTGGACCGTTGAAGGAGGCATTAGGAGGGAAAAGATTTTAAGATGCTGCTGCATTCAAATAGTGTTATGTGCAATTGGATTTTCCATGAAAGGATCACAAAGCTTCCTACCCGATGAAGAAAATGTATTTCTGTTTAATGACATTAGGTGGTAAAATAATGCACTCCATTTATATTTGTATGTATCACCCATAAAGCTCTTTTAAAAATTTTGGATTTATATTTGAATGGCCCATATAGAAAGTAGTACAGTCTGTTAAAAGATTTTTAGCAATCAAAACATAGACAATGTACAAATTATCTAAACCATTCTCATATATGGAATGACTATAAATTCTATGCAAGATTTTGATTACATAAATTGTGAACAGTGATGGCATAAGAAATTATTGATGTAATTTAACATAAGACTGACTGGTAAGCAAAACTTAATTTGAAATCTGCACTTCAAACTATGTCGTACTCATACCATCATGCACATGATCCTTTATATTTCAGTAACAAAGCAGTCTCATCAGAAATATGCTTTTTTTTTTGAGATATTTTTTCAGTATTTCAAAATCTGAAGTATGCAGAGCTCTCTCACACCATTCTAATCCACTCTTTGGGCCACAATTTTTTTCTGTCATTTTAAGTATATATTGCTGGAGAACCTATAAAAACATATTTCAGGAGCAACACCGTCATAAATGATGGGAATTCGTATGTAAGTCATGAGCAAGCATTATCAAAGAGCTCACTTCTGATGAAATTGTGCAACTGGTAATCAGTGAAGATGAATGTGACTACCTGATCGTTAAATTGGCACAGCATAAACCAAGGCATAAGCCTAGCTTTAGCAGCATTCAGTCATTTATTAATTGTTCGGTTTAGGCTTAAACTGTGAAACTGGTCCTAAATGTATAAGCAGTGCTTTGCTCTTCTAAGGATCTTATATTTGATGGTTTAAGCATAAAAAATACATAAGCAAAAAACATATAAATGTAATAAAATTGTGTTGTAATTATAGCAATTCTGCCAGGACCTCAACAAAAAATATATATAACCGTAAAACATATAAACAAAGCTTTACTGTATAATGATTAATGGCAGATATAATGGAACATCTTTTTCTTAAGCCATGTTAAAGTTTCTATTATATATTGTACATTGTGTCTGGGTTAAACATATAATAATAAAACTTTTAATAACTTGAGAAGTAGCTGAGAATTTAATTGGCAATTTGTTATCTGATAAATAATAAATAGGCCTTAGAAGGAGCACCAGAACACAACTTTCCAACAATCAAATGAGCTATGTAGCATCCCATGCTGTCGTAATTTTATCTACTGAAATCCATATGTGTAAATCAATGTCTTAAATATATTCTGTAAAGAATCTCTTCATATGTCCTGTCCACATGATTTTTTCATATGGTGGGTTCTGAAGGAACATTCCTGTGGCAGTATTTCTGCAAGAGGCATTTACGTTGCTTCTCTAGAGCATTAAATGGAACATTTGTTGCAAAGATGGCTCTGCAGAGGTGAGCATTAAAAATATTTTTGGTTGTAAATTATTTGGTTGCATTAGAAGAGACTGTTTCAAATTTGCTTTTTGCATCACATTTCACTGATGTGTAATACCTTGTACATATTGAGTTAAATGAGACTTTTTCTAGCTGCATACCTAAAAAAGTATAACAGAATCTAAATGAAGCCAATTTAAAATCAAATGGTTGCACTTACGAGGTACGTCCAGAAAGTAAGTTCCGTTTCAATTTATCTCCGCTGCAGTTCCGCACATGCACGGTAGACGCTCTGTATCAAGGAGAAGAAACGTGCACCATTTTGGGATCACTGTCAGCCACATACGCTTTGTTGTGCTTGTTTACAATGTCGGTGTCGATTGAAAATCACACCGCTTGTGAAATCAGATCTGTGATTTGTTTTCTGAATGCTAGGAAAATGAAACCAATTGTAATTTATCGGCAAATTTGCGAAGTTTACGGACAAAATTGCGATGAGTGATTCAATGGTGAGAAGATGGGTCCGATAGTTCAATGGACGTAGTGAAATGCACGATGAAGAACGAAGTGGGCGTCCATCTTTGGTTACAGAAGAACTGGTTCACGCAATTGATGACAAGATCCAGGAAAAGTTTACAATTAGTGCTCTCGCTATGGAATTTCCCCAAAGCTCACGATCACTGATTCATGAAATTGTTACCAAAAAACTGAAATTTCGTAAACTTTGCTCACGTTGGGTACCAAAGACTCTTACTGAGCAACACAAAACAAAACGAATGGGTAGTGCACTTCAGTTTTTAACCCGTTATGTTGAAGACGGCGAAGAATTTCGGACACAGATAGTCACAGGAGATGAGACTTGGGTTTCTTAGGACACCCCTGAAAGTAAGCAGCAATCAATGAAATGGAGGTACACTTCATCCCCAGCAAAGGTTAAGCCGAAACAAATCTTGACACCTCGAAAAATGATGTGCACAGTGTTCTGGGACTAGAAAGACATCTTACTCATTGATTTCTTACCGCGTGGTCAATCAAAGCAGATGTTTATTGCGAGACACTTAGGAAATTGCGCCGCGCAATACAGAATAAGCGCCGAGGATTTCTGTCAAAAGGTGTTGTTTTTCTTCATGACAACGCACGACCACACACTGCAAATGTGACAAAAAGCTTCCTACAGGGATTTAGGTGGGACGTGTTTGACCATCCTCCGTACAGCCCTGACCTCACTCCTAGCGACTTTCATCTGTTCTTATATCTCAAGTCTTTCCTTGGCGGTCAACACTTCAACAATGACGAAGAGCTGAAAGAAAATGTTTCCAACTTTTTGAAGACACAGGCGGCAAACTTCTATGAAGAAGGTATACAAAAACTTGTGCCATGCTATGACAAATGCCTGCAAAATTTCGGCAGTTATGTGGAAAAGTAGTTTAAGAGTTGTAGAATTTTGTGCAATAAACAATTATTCTGTATCTGTACACAATTTAATTTTATTACCAAACGGAACTTACTTTCTGGACATACCTCATATTAAACATGTTTTATTTCACATAAGATTAATTTTTAAAATTAAAATCTTAAGAAATTTATGCAAACTTACGTGGTATTGAACCCCAGTAAGTGTTGGTTTGCAGTTGTAAGAAAGGAAAGAAATATGAACTTTGCACATTAGAGAACCAAAAGTTATACTCCAAGTTCCAGCTGAGTAAATAAAATAAATTAGCCTGCCTCTTTAGTGCCTATGGTGCTCATTCAAGAAATCACCAGTTTGAACCTTGGTTAGGGTGAGTTAACTGGATAGGTTTTTCTAGGGTTTTCCTTAGAGAAACTGAATGTTGAGTTAATTTTAAACTCCAGGGGCCCCAGGCTCATTTTGAGTGTCATTTCATTGATTTCGTTCATCATCCATTATGACCTATCAGGTAAAGGCCGTTACACTAAAATAAAAAATGTACTCATTTGTTTGCTACATGCTTGGTAATAACACTTCATTCATCTGAAGTAAAATGCAGAAATTCCTGTAGCCATTGGTGTATAAGAGAAGCCTTTGAAGGCTTTATTTTTGGCATTTCACAATTTAATCACCGCCATATAAACTTAGGTGAAGACACCCACTGAAGAACAAAACTGAGTAGTTAACCACTGTTAAACTGAATTGAAAAAGAATAAATGTTTCAGCTGTATGTAGCATTGTCCACCATGCCTTCTTCGCACCCAAGCATTGTAGTTTTACCATTATGCATCACCTCATACCACATCTCTGTCATTCAATAGGAATATACCTTCTTTTGTTTTTGGATAGTGAAGTTAAAAGAGAAATAATTCTAGTGAAATTTAACTAATTCTTGTCACGAGGACAACAGATTGCTGTTTTTTAACCATACCATTAATATGGCATGTATTGTAAAATCCAAAATATTCAAGCTAAGAACTCAATATAAACAGCCAATTTAGTAGGATTTGTAGGGGAATAAATGCAATAAACAACTAATTGAAAACTTTAAGATAAAATGACATAAGTAAACAATAATATGCTCTAATCAAAGTAGAGTGTCATATAAAAAATAAGATTTTCAGACATGAAAACCTACAAAATTTGTTTATACACATTTTTGTGCAAGTATCCTTTAAGGATTAAAATAGGTTTTACATGAAATCTGAAGTCTACTGATTACTCCTAATCTTCAACATTTATGGAAATTAAACTTGTTCAATGGAATAATTACTTAGCAGCTTTACAATAATATCTTTTTATATTTTTTCAATAGGTATGGGCTGATATCATTCAACTCCTTTCTTGTTTAACTTGGTAGTGTACTGGTTATTTTAATAATTTCTTCCTCTGTGGTTGGCCTGAGAAAAAAGGAAGAATTAATCAAGGTATTAGCATTTATATAGTTTTTCAAAATTGTCTGACCAGGTATATTTATACAAACTTGCTGAACCTTTGGCTAATAATTACAATGCTATAGCTGTTTTTGTGATAATTAAACCAACATTGAAGCTTTAATTCAGTCATTGTCAACAATGAAACATATATAGCAAAAGACATTTAATTCATTTTTGTGGTGCTCACAGCTTGGTGGTTGACAACTTGGTTTGACTGATGGTCTTCATTACTTTAGCTGGTAGTTGGCCAATTTCATGAGAATAATGGCTAGAGCCTGGATGTGTATGCAAAATGCATGCTCTTTTTTATATATTTAAAAGTATGCTTAAATTTAAATAAATTGTTTTACACACATTTCCTAACAATTTGACCAGTATTTGTTAATGCATATAAATGCATATTTTGGGAGAAAATGCACATTTTAAGTTTTAAACAAAAAAAAGTGCATGTTTTACTCTTTAACATGGTTTTAAATTATAACCTTCCCCTTTAGAAAATAATTATTGGTACTTAATAAAGTCTTTGTTAACAAGTAAAATATATTATATATATATATATATATATATATATATACACATATTTATTTATAAATGGATGTCTGGTATATTTAAGTATGTTCTAGCATAACTCAAAACACCAGGAGAAAACCAAATTCAGTAAAGTATTATGATATAATTTACAATCAACACCAGGTAATCGAAGTGTTTATTTACATCTGTGAACAGGGATATACCAGGCATCTTGTAAAATAATATTGCACAATTAAGATAAACAAAACTGGGTAATCCCCATGAACAGCAATAAAGTAAAAGGAAATCCAATCAGTATCAGGCTTGTCTGCACTGATTTGGTTCTTCCCTCTTTTTTGTCACTGGCTCAGAACCCAGTTGCATGTCCATACTTGACAATTGAGGAAGTTTTATGAATTGTGCTTTGGTGTAGAAATGCCATCTACAAAAGCATGTCAATCTGCTGTATTACATAAATATATAAATAGATTTGGAAGTAATATTTTAAGTGAAGATGGTAAGATAAGTTGCTGGTGTTTTCGCAAATAAAAAGTTTGAAGTTGTGCAACATAAATATGTTACAAGGGCCAGGTTAACAAGTCCACTTTAAATCAACAATTGATTACAAACAAAGTAGGTGAACAAACAAGTTCAAGTGACAGTTTTTCTAAAGACTTGTGTTTAGCTTTAATGTGTGCCAACATTCCATTGTGAAAACTGAGTAATGTGCAGTTTCAGAATTTCTTAGGAAAGTACACACAAAAACTATGTACATGGAGTTTTCAGAATGTAATTTCTAAAATAGGCAACACAAAAAATCTGGATTTCAATCGACGAGACTCCTGACGCTGCAGGACAGTGTGTTGCTAGTGCTATGGTTGGTGCAATGAAAGCAGGAATCACATCATTTCTCTTGAACACTCAAATACTTGACCAGGGAAATCACAGGATGGTTGTCAAATATTTCAATCACTTCTTAGCTTTCTTGTGACCAGCTGGAATACGGTATGACAATGCATTTTTATTTCTTACTGATGGTGATATATGGGAGAAGCAAGAGTTGGATTATACGTTTTATTAATTTGCTGAGTTGGTTTTTTAACACTACGTCACTTTGTTATTATGAGGGACTAGTTTCGAAAGCCTATGCTTTCATTTTCAACCTCACGGGTCCAACTACCATTGCTGGCTGTATTTGCTTGTACTCTCTTCTCTGGTGGTGAAATGATGAACTTCTTAACTAAGCTGTCTACTGGCGGGATTTCAAAGTTTATTAGCCGGTCTTTGTTTTTCCATATGAGGATGTTTTCCCAGGCTGTGAGTTCATTATGGCCTGACATGGTTTTAAGCAATTTTGGATTTGGATCTAGATTGTGGTTTTCTTTCCAAAAGTGAAATGCTACTGCTGATTTGTCTTCTTGTTTCAATTTTAGGTTTCTAAAGTGCTCTTTGGGTCTGATTTTTAAACTTCTTTTGGTTTGTCCTATGTATCATATCATCTGTAGTAAAAGTGGGCATTAAGCACTATCCAAAAATCACTCTTGACACCAGTATAAGAAAGTCTTTATTTCAGTGCTACAGGACAATAAATGTGTTAATCTGCTGATGATTAAAATTATTTCTTATCATTATGATGCTTGTTCACAATTATTGATTGCTGCAGCTCTAATTCAACTGCACTTTTTGAGCTCTGTGTTGAAACTGACCTCCATTAGCTCTGGTTGCCTGCTTTTATAGTACAATAAATTTCCATAAATGGAGCTTATTATTGCATATGTTCTTTTCACACAGATGTCACAATGCAAAGGTCTGATGTAAGGACTGCTCACTCACCTGTTTAATTTATGCATACCTGTGATACTGCAGAGTAGTAGTAGAAGAATGCTTTTCACTCCTCAGGGAAACAAAGGATCAACTTCTACTTTTTGCCAACTCAATCTCATTGCAACTCCCCTGCCATCTCTGCTTCAGCTCGCACCATTTTGTGCCAAGTGATCCTAGGTCTCCACTTTGCCTGTTTGAGGCTTGGGGATACCATTCAAAGCCCATTTTTGGTATATTAGGAATTTCCCTCCTAGGTGTATGACCTATCCATTTCCACTTTCTGAACTTAATTTCACTGATTCCCTTTGAATGTGCTTTATTCCACAAATGTAATTTCTGAGGCTACCAAATTACAACAATATTTCTCAGACATCTGTTTATAAAAATTTGCAATTTCTTTAAATTTCTTTTGTTGCTTTCCATGTTTCACACCCACACAACGTATCCTTTTTTTTTTTCATTTATGTTGAATAATCTGAGTTTGAGTTTTGAGGAACTTAGTTTAGATTACCAAGTAGATTAAATATTGTATAAAAGTGCATCTTGCCTTCTAATTATTTCAACAATATCCTCATCTGAGCCTTCTTGCTTTGAGATCAAAGTGTCCAGATATGAAGTTTCCTCTACTTATTCAATTATTGCCTGCACTAACCCAAGATTAGAATCCACGTCATTATAGGTTCTCATTTCTTATATGTCATGTTTATTTATTACCGAACAAGCCAAGGTTGTAAGGTTGCTTAATTTCTATAAATCATGTTTGTCTTGAGTATCTATTGGCCAGCAGATATACATTATCAGCACATTCTAAACTTTCTAATCTCTCCTTCAATACCCATTGTGTACCACAATATCTCCTACTGCTCAGCTTTATCAAAAAGTTACCCAAAACCAGAATAAGCAGCAATGGTGATATCAGACAGTCTTGCTTGACCCCTCTTTCTGTGGCAAAAGATGGAGCGGGTTTGCTATTATGGAGCAAATGACAAATCCCGCTGTTGTACATGTTTTTATTATGCTAATAGTTTTAAGTAGAACATATAAATGTTCTTCAACCTCCAGATAGAACTTCTGTTTACCATGTTGAAAGCCTTAACAAAATCAAAAAAAGCCAGGTACAGTGGACTACTCCATTTCAGTGACTGCTCTGTAATTATTCCTGTGGATATCAATTATATCTCTACAGGATTTTCGAGCTCTGAAGCATTATTGTTTTACTCCAGTCACTTTGATTCATTCTTTTATTCTCTTGAATGTAATCCTAAAAATTTACTGGGGGTAGACAGCAGTTGACAATGCAGAGCTATGGAAGGCAAGCTGCTTGTGCACCTGCAACATTTCAGGGTTGCAAGGTGTGGGTGCTTGCACATGGACATTAGTCACATTAATGATGACTCACAAATAGTTGTTTTTTTCATCCCTAAATCATCAGTAACTATTCCTTTTGCACCTTTGTGTTCTCCAAATTTAATTATGACATTCAGTGTCCAATTGTAGTGCAGCAACTCTGATTATTGACTTCCCTGCTATTACATGCCTTCATATTTGAGACAATCTGAGGGAATAAGATAATCAGTCCATGAAACAAGAATATATCCTTGTATATTTTGTCCTCTGACCAACAGTTCCAGTTCTTCACAGTCATCAGAACTAGAGGATGAATCTGAATAAGTGTTGACCAACTCATCCACTAATTTGCTTTAATTATTTTGCACTGAATTTTGGCTTTACATTGTAATAATATTCTCTTGTTTTGCTTAGCTTTGTACATCTTCAACTAACAAACTGGTTTCACAAATCTCAAAACTTGTACTAGTTTGAGTATGGTCCATTTCTTTGACTAGTTTTTTCCTGGTGAAAATATCATTGACGTTAACATTTTTTCACTAGCCGTTTTGTGTTCTTGATTTTTATGATAGCATAGCAATTTCTTAAAGAGCTTTCTTTCCCCCCTTCATATCAAGATATTTGCTATACAGTTTAATAGTTAGCTTGAAAGGAAATCTGGGTGACTTGAATGTTTAAACTAAGAAGAATGTATGTGTGTGTGCATGCATGTGGGGGGTGGGGGCTGGTGAAATGATGCTCAAATGATCATCAGGTCCATGGAACTTAAGTTACCCAACATTTGACTTCTTGGGATAAGTAAACCCCTGGGGGGGAAAAAAAAAAAAAAAATGATTCAGGTAATTTACCCTAAGCGAGATTTGAACTCGTGATATGTTGAATGTGAGGCAGACATGCCACCCCCACACTATCCAGGCTGGCTAAGAAAAATGTGTTGGAAATTTACCTATGTTGGGAAAGGAATCTGAAACCTTCTATCTTGTGCTTGCAAATTACTGCTATGACTATGGAAACAATAACACTATGCTAAGACATGATGCCACTAGTTTTTAGTAACTATAAAATACTACTAGAGTACGATTAGAAGTAAAATGGTTTAATTTTTATTGCTACATTTTTTCTTATTACTTAAGAATAACAATTCAAACACTGCCTCATTTGCTCATTGTGATATGAAGTACATAGCTGGTAGTAAGCTAACAATTTCTGCATTCAAGGAGTAGTAGTGACGTCACTGCTTGCTCTTTTAGCTTTTATATATATATATATATCATGGGAACAACTGCAATTGACTTCAGGTTTAAAGCTAAGATTCAGTCCTGAAGTCTTTAACAAAATATTTTCATGGTAGGGGCATTAAAGTATGTTTCAGATTAGGTTTCCCAAAAATATTATAATGATAGATTTTAAATTAAACTTTTGCAGCCCGCCTTTTATTTTAACATTATTATGCAATAAATATTGAGTATGTTGGACCCCAACAGTCACCTAAAAGGAAAGTGCAAAAAATTTCTGCATTCTGATATTGGGTGTAATCACTCATCTAGCCTTTCCTACATGTGTAAAATTGGTTTCCATGCTATTAGTTGCAAAGCTATTGTACTTTAAGAACACAAAGAGAGCGGAGAGTGAGATATTTCTTGATTACAAGTGAAAAGAAGATGTTTTATTAAAGTGTCAACTTCATAGCTAGCCACCTGTCAGATTTTTTCCCCCTCATTTGGGGGGGGGTTCCTCTTTTACTGGAATGACTAGAGCATAATTAAAATGGCTTCAGAAGGACTCATATCAGTTAAATATTGATTTTCCAGTTTCAAGAACAGAATTCCCAAGATCATGAATGCCTTGCATTAATCCAGAAAAATCGTGGCTGCTGGATGTTGTAGCTGTTGTTAATATTAAAATGGACTTAGGCTTGGCCATTCAGAAAACACTAGTTTTGTGTTTTGCTGTTGCAAAATCTTGAGTTATAAAGTACTCCATCTTGTGATTAATATATTTCATCAATTTGGAAGAGAGTATTGTTCCATCAGTAGAAACTGCATCTGAATCAATTTTTGAACAAATTTTGCAAATTAGTACTCAAAGATGAACTTAAATAAATCGGTACAAGTATGCATGTACCTTTAACAAGTTCAACCATGGCTGACCCCATTGCTGAGCTGACCCCCTGCCTGTTGTGTGGGGGGTCCCTGTTCAATTCCTAGCTGGGTGTAGGGAGTTTTCTCTAGCTCAGATTATTCCCTATCCTCCCTAGAGTGTGGAACTATGAATGTGAAATTAATGTGAGTTTTATTTATGGATGCTCTTTAACTGCTGTGGTTCTCATAATACCAGTATATGTTGGACCTGAAAGGCAGCTTAAGTTTGCTCAGAGGCCTCTTGATCAGTTTGAGGTTCTTATGTGTCATAGTTTTACTGTGTGATCTAATGATTAAAATATAAGACATATAGAAACCCAACGAAAGCAGTATACAAGTTAACTCCATTGCCTGCAATATGTTCCAAGAACGGAAATCATGAAGGGGGTGTTGTGTATCGCTAGCACCACAAGAAGAAACATGTGAGAACAATAGCTCATGGGAACTGAACAATTTCTCTCTTGCTGTCTCTTTCTTGGTATCAGTTGTGTTCAGCGTGACTTACATTGCTGTCAATGCGTGACTTTCTGCTGTATAAATAACTTAATTTAATTCTTTGAGATGTTTTTGGCTGTTTGAAAACATTAAATGCATTTATAGCAAACTAGATACTCAGTAAATATTTTTGTTATATAAATGCACCATTTCATTATTTTGTAAAATATTTGTCCTTTCATAATTGAATTTCTTTGTGTGCCTTTTTAAAATGTTTAAAAAATCACAGTAAAAAAGCCATAATGATCCAAAACAGATATTGAACGGCTCTAGTAATTAAATAAGCAACAAAAGTCAGATAGGAAGAAAAAGGCAAAACTACCCCTACCACCCATAAATGTACAGAAATATGTTTATCTCTATTTAAATCTTTAACACATTGACCCAACAGCAAAAATATTTTCATTGCTCTTAATTATAACTATACACACTGAAATACATACATCATATTCTTTAAGAAAAAATCTTAAATTATTTTAATATTTTTCTAAATATTTAAATGTGTTTTGTTACATTGTGTGGCACTGATATAGGATAGCTCAAAGTATTAATCTGGACAAAAGCCTAAGGAAAATAGAGTACTTTAGTTTTCAGTGAGTGTTTGTATATATTGTATACCTTTTTTGTATGCACAAAACTTCATTTGCCCAAGTTCAAATTTTGGTTAGGGTGAGTTACCCGGATGATGTTTTCTCTCTGAATTTTTCTCTTACCCTGAGAAGACCAATGTCAAGTAACTCTAAACTCTATGGACACCAGGTTCAGTTGAACATCGTTTCACTCATTTAATTCATAATCCAATATGACACTCCAGGTTAAAGGACATTAAAGCTACACCCCTCCCCAAAAAAAATTGTAAATTGTCAATGTTTCTCAATATCTGTTGCATGTATTTTTCAAACTGATTCCAAATTAAGAAAAATTAATAAGATGATAAAATATTATTTGACAGATTAAGGTTTGTGTGCAGAAATTGCCAAACCACCTACTAGCTCCTTATCTAAATATTATTGTCAAAACACAAAAGAATAAATAATGTAGTTGGTATTACAATAAGGATGCATAAGAGGAGAATACATAGGCATTAACAAAGAATGGCATATCAATTTGAGGTGTACTGTGATTAGAAATGTTTATATTTTCTCGCATTGCTAAGAGTGAAAGGATGAACATATTGAAGAGTTAAGGTTTTTTTTTATTATTTAACAACTGTTTCATATAATTTTAATTTCCATTAACTGTGCTAACAATCTATAACCAATTATTTGTACTATGACTTAATGCCCCATATCATTCATGTAATACAACTGGTTACATTTACTCTTAAATAATACCAAATAACCATTTTAATGGTTATCCATCCGCATAAAAATTGTGGCCATACCCAAATGAAGAATGATACTTGACAGCATTGCAGGAAACAAATTTAGGAGTAGCAATAAAATGCAACAAAGGTTTTATAAGAAATATGATAATCTAAAATAAGAAATATCTGCCATAATTTTATTCACAGGTAATCGTGATGTTACATGGAAAATCATTATTTGATATATTTGCAAATTGTTGATTCATTTGTTTCAGAAATGGGAACTGGTCGCAAAAAACGTGCTCATACGAAGGAAGTTCGAGAGAAAAGTATCCTGACATTGTACAATAAACTGCATGAAATAGTAGGAGTTCTCTCAGAACTGTTGAACATTCAAGTGCTAACAGATACTGCAGTTCTTCATGCCTCTTCTCTTGGTGTTGCCCCATTTTTTGTAGAAAATGTCAATGAACTTCAGTTGTCAGCATTGAAGTTAGTAACCACGGTATGTAGGAATCTAACTAATTAACTATTACTCAAATATTCCAAGAGATCAGTTAACATCCATCTTGCATTTCTCTATGAACCATAGGAATGTAGCACTTATAAAACCACTATCAGGATTCAAAGCACTTATTGTTCCCCCCAGGCTTAGAGTGCTCAGCTATGTATATCTCAATCATGGTTGTCATAAAGCATGCCATCTTTCACTACAGCAGTACTGGGTGTTAGAATTGCACTCATAGTAAATAATTTTAATTAATTCAGGGAATGGGTGACGAAAATTTATGAAATATAATTTTGTGAATGAAAACTTACTCTGATCTGAGTCTTCAGATAAAGGTGTGATGATGCCCTGTTCAGGATCAGAAGCAGTCAAATTGGAATCACTGTTCACAGATACACCAATTGCTTCTGATGTCAACTTGGTTACATCTTTCATAGCCAAGGTGTCATAATGTTTAAAAAAATTTAAAAACATTTAAAATTCCCTTTTCACTACTTTCAATGGCATGCATGCCACTTTAATGTTTCTCTGAACTACCCTTAGGATATGCACACTCTGCCATTAAGACTGCACTGCACATGCAGACATGCATTACTAATAGGGCAGGTGCTAGAACATTACTTCATTGCAATAAACAAAGCAGTTGTGAAGGTACCGATTGGCATTTGACAATAAATAGAAGTAAAACATTTAAACTCATGTTTAAATGCTTTGGAAGTTGAATTATAGTGCTCATTCAGCCTGTTCATATTCAAAATGTATCAAATAAGTTATAATACATGCAATGTAATAACAAACTATTTTCGTTTGCATCAATAGTTGTGAAGCAGTGTAAGATTGATATCTGGGCCCACAATAGGATTAACAAACTATTAATATGATTAACAGCTACTAATGTTTAAATCTGCTTGTGATGCATCTAGTATCCAGTTATGTAATGAAGGATGACAGCCATTCTAGTTTAGCATGTTATATTTTGGTTTGTCTTTGATCTAACATCTGTGTGTAAATAATTTGCTGAATGTAGCTCATGTACTTCTAACACACTATAAAATATAATATTTGATTTGAAATAGCTATCACAAAAATGTTACTTTTTAATGCGGTGGCACAGAAATAGCATTTTAATAATTATCCAAGAAACATTATTTTTCCTCACACTGCTTATTATATTATTACCAAAACTCTCTTATTACTAGCAGGTAATATTGAGAATTCTTCATATAGGTAGACAACTGGGAAAGACATTCTTGCGGTGTGTATACATTTTTATTTAAATCCAATTACATGACCTTCTCTGCTCTC
This sequence comes from Hymenopus coronatus, assembly GCA_030762935.1. Taxonomy (NCBI): domain Eukaryota; kingdom Metazoa; phylum Arthropoda; class Insecta; order Mantodea; family Hymenopodidae; genus Hymenopus; species Hymenopus coronatus. The sequence continues at coordinate 58,529,375 of CM060900.1, forward strand.
CTATTTATTTATGGATAGACAAACCTGGTTTAGCAAAGGTTATATTTCTATCTACTTCATCTTAATGTGATAAAACCATTGCAGAAATAGGTAAATTGCACATTTTGTATTATATATAATGGAATAGTGATAGTCAAATGTTTAAAAATTGGATTCCAATTATACCCTTAATACAACTGTGAGAAATAACTGGACATTGAAAGATTTTGGAAGACTGACCCAGTATTGAACAACTTGCATCATTATAAGAAAAATTATTATCCGGGCTTGTAGGCCGTGGTCTACTGGTCATCTTCCCATGGGAAGATGAAGAAGGAGGAGCCCAGTAGACCACGGCCTACAAGCCCGGATAATAATTTTTCTTATACTGACACCGGCCGTGAAAGCCTACAAATTTCAATTTGCATCATTAATAACAGATATCTCTAAAATGGCTTACAGCACACAAAAGTTATTCATGTTAAACTGCATGTTTTAAAGTGAACTATACTATTAAGTATGTTTTTGTCTCACCTAGGATTTACTAGTTATAGAGAATTATACAAATCCCATGATATTCTGAGAAAATTCAAAATGCACATTTGGTCATGTGAATATCTTTAATATGTGATATTTGAATCAAAATCATTAGCCATTTTTGAGAAAATCAAAATTTGGAGGTTTGCTGAGATTCTTAGTGTCATATCTTTGGAAGAGGCTGAACTTAATACAAAGTTTTGTACTAAACAGACTTTTCATTTTTGAGTTATTCTTTTTACACATGCACATCCACCTACACACACGAGGGAGGGAAGTGGGTTGTGTGCGTGTTTGTGCATGTGTGCATGCATGCTTTTTACTTTATAAAAACCAATGAAGCTGTTTTAGAAAATTATACAATTTAACTATAAATGTTGTTGGGCTTCTAACCAGGTAAGTAGATGCATTGACTCCATTGTTTTGATGATATACATCACCTTCATCTTTGTGTTCATCTGATGATAAGTTTATGCTGGTCAGTTTAATCAATACATCTACTTACCTGGCTAGAAGCCTGAGAACACTTGGAGCTAATACATCATCAGGAAAGCTTCAGCTCTTACATTATCTGATTTGTTATAGTATTAAAATATTTTGATGCACATTTTTATACTTAACATGATTTCACGTCGTCAAGCCATGTTGCTGGATGACCATAATGAGGAGAGATGTTTACTGAGGTTGTGGTAGTTGTTATTTTGTATATATTGAATAAAAATAAATGGACTCACCCCTAAGAAGAGCAACTATGTTTTTATTTAACAAAATGGGAAAGTGAAGAATTGGTGGATATTGCCTGTGAAAAATAACAGTTTCAAAGCATAATGTAAGAATTGAAATTGTGAGTCTTCTCTTGAACATTGCACTGAATCTCTTACGAAATATGCTATGGCCAAGTGGTTAGACCACTTGCCTCTCACCTAGATGACTTGCGTTCGACCCCAAGTAACCGCATGTGAGATTTGTGGTGGACAAAGCAGCGCAGGGGCAGGTTTTCTCCAGTTTACCCCGCCATCACATTCTATCGGTTCTCCATCTTCATTCCATTATCATCAGTGTCATCGCCTGCAATGACACAAGTAGTAAAAGTGGGCTTTTACACTATCCAAAAAAAAATCTTATGAAATATGCCTATACAATGAATTATAGAAGTGCAGTGGTGTGTCCTTGTAAGCAGGCAATAATTTACTTTGTGAGGAATAATATTAAAGATGAACAGTCAACAATAGCAAGTAAAATTACTGTGTGTTACCAAAATGTAAAACACATTTGTTATAATAGTTTCAATTCTAATGTATTACACATTTGGAACTTTGTAGCCAAATTGAAGACTTAATTGGGACTGAGAAGTATATGGGCTTTTCTTTTATGGAGAATTTGGTATATTTTAAGATATTTTAATTGAATAACTCAAATTTGAAAATAAATAAACATTTTTCAGAAATAACATTCAAATGAGCTTGTTAATATATGTATTGGTTGTTTCTGGTTAATATGGCTTTAAGGGGGAATATTTTCAATTTTGAAGAAAAATTGAACACAGAATGAAGTAAATTTTTTAATTTTAAATGTTTAAATTTTATATAAGTGTGAAATTAAAGTCACACTAAAATAGAGTATAACTTGTTAGGAATTTTATGCAAGCTGTTTGACCAATGCAAAGAAAAGTTGTAAGTGTGAAGTCTGATAGTTCATAAAAATATACAGATTGCTAATTGTCTATTTTTCTATTTATCCAAAGTGTTTGACTGTATGGGTCATAATAACCTTCTAAAGAAGCTGGACATATACGGAGATAGAGGCCTCCCTAAAGAGTTAATTGGCACTTACTTAATTGGCAGAAAACAAGTGACTAAAATTACATATAAGAATGGCAGGTTTATCAAAATGTAGAATCTGAAATAGAAATGGTGAAATATGGAGTACCGCAAGACACAGTGTTGGGTCCATTATTATTTATGATACATGTGAATAATATAATATAGCCTAACAATACTCCTGTTACCTATGCCGATGAAACTACAATTATTTGCTGGGTAAAAAACAGACAAAAGAACTCCTCAGAAATATAAAGTACTCTACATCTTCTCTTCTCAATTATTTTGTAACTTTGAACTTGAAATGTACTGTCCAAAAAACAATAATGGGATTCAGTAGGTCAAATAAAAATTTTAACAATGTCAATTTGGAGGTACAGAATATGATAGCTCAAAACGTTAACACGCACGCCGGCACACACTCACACTCATACTCTTGTGCAGACTCTATCTTTTTTGGGCATTAAAGTAGACAACTATTTAAAATGGACAACATATAGACTACATGTGCAGTGCTATTAACAAATCAATATATTTTCTGAGGTATTATGATGTTCAAATTTCAAAATTAATATACTTTGAATGCATCTATCCTCCCTAACATATGGTGTGGAAATGTGCAGGAAGGAGGGGCTAAAACTAAGGTGAATAAACTTATTTTGTAAAAGAAGAACATTGGATTGATATATAAGATGAAATCCTGAGAATCATGTAGAGCTGCCTTTAACAACAATAAGCTATTAACCATTTATTCTCTGTATGTTTATAGAACTATACTATATATAGCAGAAGAACAACCATTAATAAGAAACAATCAGGGACACACAAATAAAAGTTTCACTGAAAAGGATGTTAATACAAGAGGGGCAATTATATTCAATAGGTTACAGTAGCATTAAAAATGTTAGTCAACATCCAGAAACATGGTTAAAACATAGCTGAAAGAATATCTCATTAAGTGTATGTATAATTTAGATGAATTATAAATAGCCCATTGTAAGCAGTGGTATGTATATCTGCATATAATGAATGATATGCAACAAAGGACCTCCAATATCAACTGTACAATGTACAAAAGGTTTACTGGATCAATAAATTATTATTATTATTATTATTATATGAAACTGTCTATATGGAAATCATTAATAAATTTAGTGTAAGAGCATTGTTTTAGTTTGTATATTTCAGAGCAAAATAACTTTTGTTTTCCTTTGAAAGTTTATCACAGAGTACAAATACAACTTTAATGGATGTAAATATTTGTAAGGTGAAAAAACTAAAGGAGCTAAGTGCCAAAATGCAAGAACATGAGTTATACCTGGACAATCGTATGTGCCAAGGCCAATTGCCAGCTACTGGGTGCAAGTGTCTCCTTTAGTTCCAATAGTTTTTACAGCAAGCAACAGATAGCCCTAGGTGTATGTTCCAACACCTATTGCAGTGCTAATGGAGCTAAGTGCATGCCAGAGGTTCTCGTGTTTTTCGGTGTCATCAAGCATAAGTTGTGTCTCATTCTGTATTGTTACAATGAATATGGAAGAAAATAATGAAATCACAAGTGCATTTACTAATGCAAATACTCCTAGATCATTTAAACAGAAACAGCAGGAGGACAGAATAAGTGGAAAGATCTATTTAACAACAAACAGTACAAGAGAAGTAGCAGCAGTTGTTGTTCACTGGATAGTGTGCTTAATTTGTAATTATTTAATGTTATTAGGTAACCTGTAAATGCAGCTACAGCTGCAGAGAGTTGAGGGATATGAGAGTGCAGCTATTTGAAGATTACGTGCCCTAAACATGAACGAACAAAGAAATTATTAATGGGAGTAACCAATGTACTTCCAATAAAAAGGCATTGGCATGGAAACTATAATGACCCACCAGAAAGTAGAAGACTGTGCACTGTACGTTTCACCATTCCAAATGGGAAGGGATATCACAAACAGGTATGCAAGAAAAACTTCATGAAGAAGTTCACCTTTCAGGATAGGAGTATGTTTAGGCAACATATTAATTTGATTCCAAGGGAACAGAGTCACCACAACCGCCACAAATCTGAAAAGGAATGCATGAGTTCTGATCTGAATATCAACAGACTTTATACTGCCTTCAAAAAAGAACACCCAAACAACATTGTTAACTATGAATTTTACTGTGAGGTTTTTCTTCAGGACTTCCCTAAAGTGTCTTTTAGAAAGTCGCAGGTTGAAACTTGTAAGACTTGTGACCAGCTTCATATTGAAGTTAAAAGTAAAGATGCCACCAAAGCAACAAAAGCTAAACTTGAAGAGGAACTCCACCATTGAAAGACAGAAAAGGCATTTTTAATGATGAAAAATTATGCAATTGCCAGCACTTTGCCTAATATTAAAACATGCACCATCACTATAGACTTGCAAAAAGAGTTTCAAATCTCCAAATTAATCCATTCTACTATGTACTATTCTCAGCAGTTAGGATGCTTCAATTTCGGTATTCATATTTCCATAACATCTAACCCAATAATGTGATTGTGGCACGAAGGCCAATCTTCACATGGATGTAATCAAATGGCTTCTTGTTTCATCCATGATATTAATGAGCAAACCCTCTGGAGTGATAACTTCTGCGGTCAAATCAAGAACAGGATGCTCCTTTTATTTTATATTTTGCTTGTTGCTACAGGACACTTTGACAGAATAGACCACAAATTCCTCATGGTGTGATACAGTTTTTCTGTATCTGATAGGGACTTTGCAATAATCGAAAAAAGATGGAAGGGTTCAAAGATCCAGGTGCTGGAAGATGTAAAGAAAGTAATAACAACTGCAAGACCTTCAAGACCATTCTAGGTTTTAGATATGGGTGGAAAGTTTCTTGACTTTGAAGAGGCAGCAAAAACAAATGTACACACTTCTAAGTTAAAGATAACAAAAGTTTCTTGGCTGAGGGTGACAAAAGGCAATCCGGGTGTTATTATGTTCAAAGAAAACTTCAGTGAACGTCAGGGATGGGAATTTTGCAATGTATTAAAAAGGGGCATTACACTGGAAAAAATTCTATCAATGGGATTAGAAGCCTTACTGGACAACATTCCACTTCCAGAGGCCAAGAAAAAGACCTGTGGACTATGATTAATTTTGTTGATGTTGAAAATAAAGACTTTTAACGCCAAATAAGTACTTGATTAGACTAAATTTGATACAGAGCATGATGGTGTTTGCTCAGTTAATAAGTTCACACATCACAATTTGCAAATGTGTGTCTTTTTTTTTCCCTTCACATATAGTAAGGTATGAAAATAAAACAATGTCACGCTTATGTAAAGAAAGTCACACTTTATATATCATATATTTCAAATAAAATATCTCTTTGGTTCTCAGTTTAAACCATTTTTCCTGAATATCTACAAATTACAATTTTGGCACTTAGCTCCATTAGCTTTTCCACTCTACAATTAAAGTTTTAAGTCAATATTTACACTACTCCCCTATTGTCATTTTAAAAATTGGTACTCCCTGCTGACAAAAGAATGCAGACAGGAAACAGAGGAAGCTACCTCTCACTCTGGCATTCTCTCCCCTGTCTAAACATAGCCATGACATACTAGCAATCTTGCCTATGATACAGGCTATTCATCTCATCTTCATTTGTTTGCTCCTCTTGGCTTCCTGCATTTTATTCTCCTTCTGGTACTTCTGTTGTTTACAATGGTTGTTTCCTTTTCCATGCTGTAATACCATGCATTTGCTTTATGGTGGGACCACAGAGTATGTAAATGTGTAGCACACTGGCGGTGAATTACCTGTTCTAAGTTATGTTTATCAGCTGTGTTTTACTGTGTCAGTTGCTACTTTTTTGAGTAGATATATGCATTGTGCATCTCAAAGGTGAAAGATTATATAAAAAATCTCTGTTTGTATGGTTTGTCTAGGAGTGTTATTGTTACTTTTCTTAGCTTTCTATTAGTGCAGAGATGTTTCTGCATCATTTGTTAAAATTCTGTTATATAACGAGAAAAGAGATTCTGCCACAGCCCATACTGCTCAAAACTCCTTGGAGGACATACAAGCTATTTTTAATGATAGAGTAATTTCTTAGGGGTTATGGACTCTGTTCACCGGATTTTAGTTTGTGTAACTTTTGGCTGTGTGAACCCTAAAAATGAAAGTGATATGTAGGAACAGTCGCACACTACTGACAAGCTTAAGGTCAGTAAAAGAACAGAATTTTAAAATAACATCAGAATAACTTAATAACTTACATGTCTAAATCAAAGTTTCATCCAAATATGTAGGAACGTCTCAATACAGATGGACACTACTTTCAACAACACTTATAATGAAGCTGATACTTGTTATAGTGTGTTACTATCACTCATGAGTAAGTGGAGTATAAATCAAGTAACGCTACAAAGCAGAGGTACTGAGGTAGCTCTCATAAGTTAGAGGAAGAAGGAAATAAGAAGCATGGCAACCAAATTTTGACCAGCCTGTCACTAAGGGAATCGAAAGATTTGGAAGGAATATTAGAAAACTATAAGATCAGAAAAGGAGAGCAAAGAAAAATAAATAAACATGAGATTGGAAGAAATCAAGGAAGAGAAGCAGAATATTAGAATATGAATGGAAAATTCGGAAGACATAGGGATTGAAGATAGGATAGGAAGAGATGTGGAATGACAGGTCTGGGAACTAGAAAGCATAAGATTAAGGATGGAAGTGAGGAACTATGAAGTTTGCAAAGCAAATTGTGTTGGGAAAAAGAAATACATAGGTAAAATGCATAAGCATGCAAATGGTATGCTACATAATAAATCAACCAAAGTAATTGAAAGGCATGGAGGTCTACATCAACAGTTACTTGACATATAAGCAAAGAGAATTACTGAAAAATTAATGGAATAAAGAAGAGAGGTGCAGAGGCAAGAATTAGCATATATTCAAAATCTGAAAAGATGGATAGGATGGGATGGGTTGCAGCAATATGTCAAACAGAGGGTAATAGGGCTGCATAAGGATTAAGAGAGGGAAACCAGCTGTAGGTGAAATGGGAAGGGAAAGTAGAAAAGGAGTCAGTGGGTCAACAGACAAGTAGTGTAAAGGAACCCATAGGGCAATTGAACACAAGGAGGGAAGAACCAGAATAAGGGTTGTTTAGATAAATTTGTATGTGGTGAAGAAAAAGAAAGAACAGGACAATAAAATACAAGTGTGGAATAATGTCTAGACAGGTAAATAGTGCACAGATGCTATAATGTGTGCAAAACTGAAGACTTTACTGAGTTCTTAGAAGGAATAATCAGGCCAAATATGGAGGTCTGCAAGGTTAAAGAATAGCTGAACTTTTATGGTTCAGAAGCTCAGTTAGAATGCAATTTTGTCTGTCTTTTATATATGGATTTTGCACTAGATTCTGTATGTGTAATAAGTGCTATGTCTGGAAGTTTTCTTCACTACACACCACCATAATATTCAATGTCGATGAATTTCATGTGGGTTATGTTAAGGTGACAGAACAACAGTCCTTGCTGTGTGTGGTTAACCACAAATCAGTGACTGTGAAATATTTTGCATACAGTATAGCAAAATGACCAACTCAATTACCTTCATGATTGCAGTGTATAATACCTGACAATCCAATCACATCAGACTACTCTGTATGAAGGGGGGATTTAAATACAAAGGGATAATGCTATATAATAGACTATCAAATTGAATTAAACAAGTTAAGTCACCTAAACAATTTAGGAACCATTTAAAACACCATTTGCTTGAACACTGCTTTTATTCTGTGTAGGAGTTTTTAGAAAAATAATGTTGTAAACAAAGATTTAAATGCATCAGTATGTGCGTTTTGTATAATTTGACTGTATGTGCACATAGCTGATAAGTCATCTTTAAGATTGTACATACAGATAGTCGATAATTCATATGCATATTTTTATCATATTTTTTCGTATGTTTGTAACTAAATGACGTGCCCCATAACATGTATATGTTTCAGAGGATGAAATAAAATATAAATACCAGGCCATCCTGCAGCTTTTGTGGCATCACGCCATCAGAATTTTTTAAAATAGAAGCTCACAGCCATTTGCAGAAATATTTAATTTTATTCTATATTAAATGACAGTTGCACTTACGAGTATGTTAAATACAATTTCAATGACTTTAAAAGAAACATTTGACATTTCTATGGGCCATCAATTTAGATATTAAATGGAAAGAATTTTAATCTATTTCTGTAACACAAAACATCACTTGATAATTACTTACTGGGGCCAGTTTCGGGAAACTTGATCCCATTTTAAACCCTTAATTCCAACTCTACTCGTATTTTCTCAAGGATGTAATTTTATAAAAGGAGTAGTGTATTAGGTTTCTTCTTTAATTTTTTTATTATATGCTGATTTAATGATTCTTTTGATATAGTGATATCTTGTTGGATTAGATGAATTTTATGTAATTTTACTGCCTTTCTTGGCTAGAAAGTCAGCTGTTTCATTACCCTGTATTCTGCAATGTGCTGGTATGCATTGAAGTATTAATCTTTTATTTAAATTAATTAGTTGTTTTATGGTTTTGTGGCATTTTGCAATATTTAGGTTATTAGTTTTTACATCATATGTTATGGATATTATAGCTGCTTTAGAGTCGGATACTAATACAACTTTTTCAAATTTATGTATATGATATAGTAGGTTTTATAAGCTCTGAAGTATTGCCGAAATCTCTCCATCAAAATTTTTGGTATTTAAACTAAATCTTTTGTAGAAAGAGAAGAGAGGGCATATTGCACCTGCACCAGTACCACTGTTATTTGGTAAGCTGGAACTGTCAGTATTACAAACAAAAGGTAAAACATGGGAAAATTTATATTATAATACGACCAGAATCACTTTACCACCAAGAAAATCCTCTGTAGCAACTTTTAGGCTCCTAACAGGCCATAACTGTCTCAATAAGCATTTATTCAAGATTGGTATAGTGAGATCTCCTCTGTGTCCTTTCTGTACACTTAAAGAAGATATGGATGGAAACCACCTACTCAGCTGCCAACCTTTAGTCAACATGATAACATACCATCAAAATACTGGAATGCAAGGGAGCGAATGGCTACACTGTCAACTGCTCAACATTAAATGCTAATCAACCAACCAGCCATATAATATATGGCTTCTGGTTTAGTTACCTTACTGGATCAAAAGTGTGAGTGAGTAAGGAAATTCACTGCTTCATCTCTTAAGCAGTTGAATCTGTAGGCTAATAGTTTCTCAAAAAAAAAAAAAAACTCATAATGGCAAATAAAGGATAACACAAATTACAAAAATAGGTTTTCTATTTTTACTGGGTTTGCCAATATTTTATTTATCAAACTTCTCACTAATATAAGCTGCCAGGAAATGAAAATGTATAACAAGCAGAACAAATAACAATAAGATTATATGCTGGTGGCTGCTTCCGGTATTGGCTGTGTTGTTTTGTAGTTCATGTACATACTGGAAGCAGCCACAAGTATATTAGACAACTCTGGAAGCCTACGAATTTACAATAAGATTATAATTGAAAATGTAGTTTACACATCACATCATAACATTACCCATCATAACACACTTTTGTTGCATTATTCATTGGTATATTTTGCATCACTATAGCTACACCTATTCCAGCGCTACATAGTTTATGTACTACCTACCTAAACTTAATGTTAAGGACTAGATATACTGTTTTGAAGAGGTAGAGATAACATTTTAAATATACCAAGAGTGATATTACACCTTATTGGAGTCTCTTAGAATTTACTTTTACCAGCCACTATATTCATAGGATATGTTTTGCAATTTGTTTCAAATGAAAGTTGTGATCACATCACTTTCTGCATTTGAAACTCTCATATTTTTACCTTATATTAAGTGATTTTCTTCATAGTAGTCTCTACCATCGTATATGTCATAGTTTGCATTGTCTTATTCAATTTTTACATGAAAATATCCTGATAAAATGTTTTAAAGTTTAATAATTTAAGTAATGAAATTAATGAGAAATACAGATTATAAGCATTTAATTAATTCATTGTTTTGAACTTAGAGCAATCTTCAAGTACCTTGTAAGTGAATGACTTATTTTTTACTCCTTTCTCTTTCTCTTTCTCTTTCTCTCTCTCTATTTATTTTATTTTACTTAGTTATATTTTGTTGCTAATTTCTTTATTTTAGTTTTATTTAGTTTCGTTTTCTTTTAGTTTCATTTTGTTCTTTCTTTTCTCACTACTTATTATTGTTTTACGTTATCTTATGTTTTGATTGTGTTTTCCTCTTGACCTATTTCCACACCGAGTTTCCTGAAAATCAGAGAGTTCAGTGTACTTCAAATTTAAAGCATACTTTTACTGAGACAAAGCTGAAGTCTAAATGCCATTCATTATTTCTTATTCCTTTTTTTGATTATTTGTGCTTTAATGGCTTAAATGTCTCAGTATTTTGTGGTACTTCTGGATTTGCATCACTACTTCATATAAAGATTGCACCTTATGTTGTAACCCCAAAAGCAGAAAATATTGGTTGACAGATAATTCTGAAGGCATGATGTGATTTGCAGTATATAAAGATCAACATAAAAATTTTGAGAATGAGCAACAATGAGCTGTAAGCCAAAGTAGGTCTTCCTAGCTTTAGATTGAAGTTCAGATGTTACACTTGCAAGCCTGGGTGTGCTCCACTGTGTTGTTCAATAAACAATAGTTGTTTTTTTTTTTTCTTTCTTTTTTTTTCTTCTATGCTATAAACAGTATTAGCAAGCACATTCCTAGGGATGTTCTCAATGGTATCCGACATAGACATGTTTTAGTTCTTCACATGTAGTGGGTGTGGTAAGAAATACCTTTACTTTTAGATAACCTCATAAACAGTAGTCAGGTGGGTTTGTCTGGGGACTCAAAAGGTAAGCTGTTCGGCAAATGTAGACTAATTACATGATCATCAAATGTGTTGTATAATAGTATTTTTACAGTATTGCGTATGTGGGAAGGAGCACTATCTTGCATGAAAACAATATTTTGAATCTGTAACACTGGCATCACAACATTTAAAAATATCACTGCCCATTTACTGGAACTGATTTGGTTTGTCCATTTTCAGTATCGTCACAGAAATATGGTCCTATAATGAAAATGTGACATGAAACCACTCTGGACCTTGATATCATGTAATCCTTCCTGTATAACTATGTATGGATTATATTCTACCCATATCCTGCAATCATGAGTGTTAACACCTCCGTTTAATTCAAAATGTGCTTTATTCATTCACAAGATATTGTCTAAGTACTCAAAAGTTCATCTAAATTTGTGCTAACTCTTGCAAGGCAAAGGTAACACGAATCAGTCTATCTTACATTTTCATTGGATAAAGATAGAGCCAAAAATGTCTCCTCAGAATTTGCCATAGTTTTGAATAATTTATGTGCAGACACTTTGCAACTGTATTACCACTACAAACATTATATTCTGAAGTTACACTAATTTCCTGAACTCATAAAAATAGAGCAGGAGACACCTCGTTTTGCTTTAATGTTTGCCTACCTGATTGTTTTCTGTTGATAAGTGATTCAGTTCCCTCTAACTTGTTTATCATCTTTCAAAATTATTTTACAAATCGGGGTCCTATTCTCAATCCATTTAATGATCGATATCTTCTCAGTGCATGTACATATTATCTGATGCTCTTGTAATAACGCTGAAGGATGCCAATTCAAACTCATATATGTAAAGCCATTGTTCCTAACTGCTGTCTTATGTTCATGTTTATACAAGCATGACAAAGTTACCATGGCAATGAAACAAAAAGCCCCAACCTTTTAAACAGTAGTGATACCAGTATGAAACCAAACTGCTAATATGTAAGGAAGATACAGCTGTTTCAAAATGGGAATTTACTTAAGAATAACTCTGTGTGTGGATGGTGGTGTGAGGATGAATGGGTGGGTGTGTGTGCATACACACGTAAAATTTTGTTCCCTCTAAGAAGATGATTAATACTTTACTGTGACAAGTGTAACAATTTCCAAATTAGTTTGTGCCTCAAGAGTTATTTAAGTATGTCCCTTTACATTGAATTCCAATGAAATGGAAGGAATGTAAAACAGCTTTTCTGCACCCAGTAAATACTTTAGCCATTTAACATGATATTTATATGTGCTTTTTATTACTTAATAGCCATTGCTTTCGTGCAGTGTTCTCTGAATTGAATTGCTTGGTTTAAAATTAGTATTTTAGTCAAGATTGTGCTCAACTCGGGTGAAACCATGAAGGAAAAGTTTGTGTGATACAAAATTTCATTTGCTAATGCCTATGTTGGATCCAGCGTATAAATAAAATGTAAAATTATACAATGCAGCCTCATTTGTTCATCAATTCATTGTATCTTGTTTTTTGCTATGTAAAATGTTGAGACACTTATAATTCATAAAAATATTTCCCACTTTTGCACATGTTGTTTTCAGTTCTTATATGTGAAATTGCTTCATTTATGTGCTGTTAATATTTTTAAAAATGAAAATATTTTTATAGTACATGTTGTATGTGCTAAACAGTGCTTTCTGGTGCTATTCATTTAACTTCCTTTTATGTGTAGGGCTGGCAACCAAAGATATTTTTTATCCCTTCTCATCTTAAACCTCTTGGTTACCTCTTTTTTAAAATCTGCATTGTGACTAAGAAATTGTTTTGAAATAATACAGTACAGAGTAATGTACAATACTTTTCCTTTATGATGCAATGAAGATAAATGGAACTGCAATTTCCTCCAAATTTGGCCCTCAAATATTTCCTGAGTATATGCTTTACAGCGATTTATTGCTAATAAATACTTATAGCTGATTTATAAATGGAAATACAGCACACTGAATTCTCATTTCCTTCCTTACCTTTTCCAAAGCACTGTAAAAGGCTCTTAATATTGTGCAACACCCATAAGGTGATATAAATGTTTTTTGTAGCTTAACATACTGTAATCTGGTTGGTCATATTGGATGATGAATGAAATCGCTGACATGATGCTCAAATGCTCTGGGATCCATGAGACTTAAAAGTTACTCAATGTTTGTCTTCTCAGGATAAGGGAAACCCCCCCCCCCCAAAAAAAAAAAAAATCTGGATAATTCACCCTAAGCGAGATTCAAACTCGAGACATGTTGAATGTGAGCAGACATGCTACCACTATGTTACCCATGGGCATGTATTTCTTGTCCTCATCTTAAAGAAATATTTCCAAAATTATTATAATTAAAAGCCAATGCTGAATGAGTGAAGAGAAAAAAAAAAACAAGAGTACTACTCAGAATATCCAAGTAGATGAGAAAAAATTAATAAATCAGTTTAAATTATTAACATAACATACTAACATTTTTGCTACTTTTTAGTATGGCTTAGCAAGTTTTAATTCTTGATGATGTAATCATGCATTTTGTCCTTAAAAGTTAACTTTTGATGTGTGTAAATGTACTTGCTGGCGTCCAAGCAAAGTAAAAGAATAAATCAATATACAGTGTGTAAATGAATAACACAACATGAATTTTAATCGTAATAGATGGCTTTCAATCAATTCGAGATACAAAACCTATGGTCTACGAATACAAATTACAGAGTTTTGCCTTAAAATTGCTAGGTTTTATGCATGCCACTGATCATGCCTTCTTCAACTTGAAGACATGTTTAGAAAATATGTGGAACAATTTGGAGCCTTTGTGTTTAGCATAATGGCTGTGGTGCGAGAATGCGAAGTGCATGTGCATTAAAATTGCAGGTTCGAATCCCCATAAGTAGTTTTATTTTTTCTTTCCTTCTTTCTCACTTAGTTCAATGTGATTTAAAGGAAACACTGTGTTGTGCTGTAATTTGTCATTTAACCGATACTTAAGCTTTTTATTTCAAACTCTTTGTATTATCATTTACATTTTTATGACCTAAATAGTAGGTATGCACTGGAAACTTAATATATACTTAATGAATTAGTTCAACTAACAACTTACAAAAGTAAATAATTGATAAGTATTTAAAAGAGCTAAATGTTTTTGAATTATTACAAAAATTAGTTGCGTTGGTATTAGCAGTGCAATACAACAGGTAGATACAGGCAGAACGAAAGAAAGCAAACAAATTAGGAGTATACAAAGGTTTCAAAGGAATTGCTCAAAATGGCAATATCTAACATTGATGCATAGGTGACACTGAAGCAGAAATGATTCCTGAATCCTGTTGAGTATTCCTGGTGCATTGCGAACCTCATAACTGGCTGTAATAATGCAGGAAGCCCACATCTCTTCAGATGAATCAGTGATGAATACACCATAGTCTGAAAATGACGGGGGGGGGGGGGGGGGGGGGAATGGGGTTGAGATCTGGCCAGGGCATGGTAGGACTGCAGCTCTTCCAATCCAGTGATTTGGAAATACTCAATTTAGATGCATATTTATTACACAATGCATAGGATTGCAGTCATGTTGGAAATGCAATTGACCCCAAGCAACACATCTTCTATCAGTACTGGCAGTACATATTTCAGAATTGTTTTATAAGTGTCGCCACGCAGTCAAGTAGGAAGAGTGTATGGCCAATGATGTGGTCAGAAACAATGCCAGCCCATATGACCATAAACTAATGTTGGTAGCTCTTGTGAACAGTGGCATTGGGGTTTTCTATGCCGGTATGTGACCATTCTTGTAATTAAGAATTAGTCCATTCCTGGTAAACATGGCCTCATTGGTGAACAACAACAATGAAAACAATTCTGGTGGCTGCCTTAAGATCCATTCACAAAGCTGCATCATAAATTACAATCCTCCAGAATTAAGGCTTGCACCTGTTGCAGATGGAAGGGTAGCATCTCATGCAAGACTTGCCATGCACTTAAAAGCACAAGTGTTTTGCCCTTTGCACATATAAAAAATCAGGTGCAGTAGATGGTTCCTCTTCCAGTCTATGCAATGCATTTTCTTAAATTCTGTAGTGCATGACACCACAGAACCATGTTCTCACAAATGCCAATCTACAGATTTGAAAGTAGTCCAATGGGGCTGCCGTCTGTTGTGGTACCTGTCATTGTAAATCCATCCAGCTGTTATAAAATGACATCCTGCTTCAATATACATGAGGTAATATCAGTGAGTTCAGTAAATGTGAAATTTTGCTCCATGTTCCCTAAATACCTATTTAACTAAAAAGAAATAAAAAATAAAAGAATGAGTCTGTTTTTGTAACACAAACATCACTTATTTTTACTTACTGGGGACCGGTTTCGGGTAACAGTTGTTCCCTGGGTCGGAATTAAGGGTTGAAAATGGGAACAACTGTTACCCGAAACCGTCCCCAGAAAGTAAAAATAACTGATGTTTGTGTTACAAAAACCGACTCATTCTTTTATTTTTTATTTAATCACATCTCTGTCACAAGCTTCTATGCATATTTGCAAGTTTTGAACCTATTTAACTGTTTCAACAGCTGCCTTTTGTGTACTGAAGGCAAATAAGTAATGAGATGTGGGAGACTTGATTAACAGACATTTAAGCAAGAAACAATTACTGTATGGTGATGTTAGTGTCTACCAGGGGTATCCAAAACCTCTATTGGCAGCATTAGGCAATCATCATGCTACCACATAGGCACTCAGTGCCTCTTTGGGGAGTCTTAGTACTTTGTGCTATTGCCTATCGCCAACAGAGCAATGTCAATATACAACCCTCCATCAAATGTGAGAGGAAGGAACAGGAAGCAGTACCCTGTGCATTGAAAATGATGGTGATAGTGTGCATTTTAAGGCATAAACATAATATTTGCTCACTAGATACTAAAGAAATTAAAACATTTTTTTGTCCATATCCAGGTTTGAACTTGATTCCTCAGGTTTATTCAGGTTCACAGTTATTCTGCCTAACCATATGGCCAAAGTTTAACCATCAGAATTTCCCTACATTTCTTTAGCCATTCACCACAATTGCTGTGGTGTGCAACCTCATATTAAGTCTGCAATTTAAACAATTTTTGTAACTTCAAAATTTAGAAATGCTTTTCAGAAATAAAAGACAGACTTTACTAAATGTTTAACAAACTCTAGTTTTGTTTCAAATGGAGCCTATTTACATATTTCATTCTGATTATGGTTTATTAATCCCAATTTCTAATTACTTTGAATGTGCATAACTTGGTAACTTGACCTCGTGGACTATTGGTTTAGCATCTCAAATTGATAAACTAGGAACCCTCTACTGCCAGTAAAATTGGTGCAGTGTTATTCATTTATTTTCTTTATAGTTTGTTTCTTTATGTAATAAAGATGTTCCTTTTACTAATGGATTCATAAAATTAGCCTTATGATTTTCTTATAGATATTTACCAAATATGAGAAACATCGGCGGTTACTTTTAGATGACATTTTGGCATCAATAGCAAGGCTGCCAAGCAGCAAAAGAAGTCTGAGATCATACCGGTTGAATTCAGAAGAACATATTCAGATGTTGACAGCATTAGTTCTTCAATTAATCCAGTGTGTGGTGGTATTGCCAGAGAGATTACAGTTGGAACCAAAAGAAGAGGGAAAAGAAAATGAAGAGGAAAACAAGGATAAGCTAGTGAATGTGAGTAGCTTTTTTCTTTATTTAAATAACAATCATTAGTAAGTTTGAAGCAGCCATTCATCTAAAAAGCAATGAATGGTATTCTGAGAATTAAACTAAGTATATCCATTTTAGCATGTTTATTTTGAACAGTTTACTTGTAAGATGAAAATTGACTACAAAAGTTGCTGAAGACTTGGGGCGAACCTGTTATGATATTTCTACTCTAGTTAAGATTTTGTTAATTTGTCTAATGAACATGTGTCCAATGAGAGTGTGGCACATACATTGGGAAAGGGGAGGGATTGAGCAGAAACATGCTCCATTATGTAATGGTTTATTTATAGTGATATCTTAACACATGTGAATGAATATTGTTGGATACAGTATAAGTGTGAAGCTAATAAGCATGGTGTTTTTCCACTCAGAGCTGACTACTAAACATGTGTTCAGTTTAATTGTTTTCTCTGCAAAATAGGTTGATTCCTATAAATCTACTTCATTTGTTACATTTTTGGAAGAATGCTTTACTTAGCATGTATCATATACATTGAATAAGAGCACACAACATTCAGTGGGCATTAGATTCACTGCATAGGAAACACCCCACAAGTGATCAGTGTGCATAATATCTATACATTTCTCCAGTTCTCTAGTGCCAACTAAAATGGTCAAAATTTGTATCTTTCTATTTTCCTTTCAATTTATTCTGTGAAGTTTAACTAGCATGTCCCCAAAATTTAATTTCTAAGTTGCATGAAAAAATGCCTAAATTTCATAAAATGTTCAAGTTGCCTGACTACTGAGCCGCATATATAATTTTACTATTGACAATGCAGTCTTGCTACAGAAGCAGAAAGTATTCTCGTTCTTGCTATAATATGGTGTACCAGTGTTTTAATTTCTGGTTTTACTAATACCAAATTTCTAAACAAAGACCATATAGACTTCATATGCATGTTTCTAAAAAAAAAAAAATTACTGGCGTGTGAAACTAACTTTCCCTGTGTTATCCAAAACTTGTATATTTCAAAATGTATAATGCATGTACCCATATTTTGTATAGTATGTGATAGATTTTTATGAAACTTGGCACATTCGTATAACTTTAATTCCATGTAAGAAATGTTTTATAGGTACTATATTTCATAAATATAGCAATACACATAGTTGAAAACAGTCTGGGAATGTTATATTCAAAAAATCATATAAAATAAACCAAGAGTCACAGAAGAAAGCCTTACAAAGTTTTATTTTACTATTATTAAATAGCAGCTTTCAAAACTTCAAGCAGTTATCTCTGATAGTTATTTTTGAAAAGGCGCATATAGAAGCTTAAATTTCAAAAAAATACTTGCCTAGTTTTGTAAAAAAAAATATTTGATCTATTTATTGAAATTTACCATGCATGTGTATTGTATTATAGTGTTAAACATATACACATCTCAAAGTTATGAATAAAAGTAATGAGGTTTTATTTTTTTTTTTTTTTAAAGTGGCATCTTGCTGTGAGGAATTAAATCATATCTGGAGCATATACTTCAACTCTCTGTTTCTCTGCCATTAAAGTTTAGTGAAGGATAATGCACAGTACAAAAAGAACAAAATTAAATTTCTATATATACGTACTATAAAGTGTAACTGTTTCAAGTTCAGATAATTACTGCATAGTGCTTTTGATTTAGGTATTATGAGAGACTTTAAACTTTTACATGTTTTGGTAAAAGAAGAAAAAGCAATCACCTTTCCCCAGCATGCTGTTCTTAGCCATTTTGCTGCCAAGCTATTGCTTTAACTTAACCCAAAATATTGTGAAATGTAAGGTTTAACACAAAGGTTTCCAATCATCTCAATTTTGAAGCTTTGAGTTGAGATATTTTGCAATAGCTCTTGATATTGTTTCACATTTCCACACACTTAAAAATATTCAATTATGAATTTGTATTTTTAAATTTCAAATTTTAGTAAATTTTTGACACTTAAAATATTATCAAATCCTGATTTTGCTTCTACTGTTCAATTTTCTGCTTTATATTCTGTTAAATTCAAGTATTTCAGTTTCTATATACAAAATTGCCAAAATAGAGAGGGTTGTTTGTCTGCACAGTAACATGTTTGTTTGTTGGCAAAAACCAATGAGCACCTATGTTCCAAAAACAATCAAAATGCTGTCCTTTTTCACAATTTTTACACACTGTTCTAGATCATTTTCTCTTCCTATCCCTCCTAGAATACACAAGATTCTCTTTCTTTGGTTCAACCAAGTTTGTATCCGTATCACTGCTTGTTTTATTGTTATCATTATCATCAGCACTAAGAGAAATGTAACTATATCGCTTTCCAGCAATGCTGCCTCAATGTCATCTGTCAATGACTTCTTGTGGTGTACAGTATTCAAAAATGGCAAGAAATCACTGTACATACACTAAACAAACAAGCCCTGCACTAGAGGTGTTCAAAATCCGTGCCACTCTCGCTTGTTACTTGTAGGCCATGCCACTGCTCGAGTGTGTTGCAATGAACATCTTGGGTATCAAGAACTGGTGCTCACGAATAAGGATCCTCAAATATTCTCATCACTCAGATGAAGTAGATTGACATATGATCCACTGGTTATGTAATAACTAGGGCCTGGATTTTTAGGTTTTAACCTATTTTTTCCCTTGTAAGTTAAAAAGTTTCAAAGTATGAGGGCAGATCAAATATAAACAGATATACAGATTATTTTCTGCATAGTGTCCTGCCTTCAATACACATTTTTTGCATCGGATTGGCAAGTCTTTGATGCTGTCCTTACAGAAAGAAGGATGCATATGGAGGCAGTTGCGCGCAAACTCTTCTACACTTGTGTCATCATTAAACAGCTGTCCTCCTAGGTCTTGTTTGAGTGGTCCAAGCAAATCATATTTGCAGGGTGATAGATCTGGACTGTGCGGAGGGTGTTCCAGCGGTGTCCAATGCATTTTCTCCACTTTTTCCTGCATTAAAGCAGCAGTATGTGGCCTCACATTGTCATGGAAAAGAATGGCATTTCGGATTTGTTGCCAGCATCACTTGTGATATGCAGCTTGCTTCATCCAAAGGTGATATTAATAGGCTGCATTAATTGTCCTTTTTTTGTGAAGAAAATCCACTAGAAAAAAGCCTGCGGAGTGCCAAATAACAGTTGCAAGCACCTTTCCAGCAGATGGGCATGTTTTGACCTGAGCCGAGTTGCTTCATCTCCTCGCCACCACTCCATGTTTGCTTGCTTTGATTCTGGTGTGTAATGATGCACCCATGTTTAATCCCAACTCACAATACAATGCAAGAAATCCTCTCCCTCCTCCACGTAGTGATGCAGATATGTCTGACAAACTTCCTGGCATAAAGTTGTTTGTTCCTGGTTGAGAAGACAAGGAACCCACCTGGTATACAATTTTCTGTAATGGAGTTCTTTTCGGATGATTGTTTGAACACTTTTTTAACTTATTCCTAGGGTGAAAACAATTTCAGAAATTTTTATGCGCTGATCTTCTTCAATAATGTCACAAATGGCAACAATGTTGTCTGCAGTAATGCGTGTCCGCAGTCTCCTAAGAGGTTCATTTTCCACAGCTTCTCTTCCCACCACACATTTTTTAGCCCACTCATACACTGAAGTCTGCAAAAGTGTTTCTTCTCCAAACTGTGCGCAGAGTCTTCTCAACATTTCCAAAGGTTTGGTGCCCTCTTTTACAAGAAATCTGATAATGATGCATTGCACAACAGACGTATACACGTCTTACTCACTCATGGTGTAATGACGCAGCCCAGCTCTCCACAGTAGCGTGCGCGTGCAATAACCCTTCTCCAGATACCCTACCAACATCCTGACAAAGCCCCTCCTCAAAGTTATTACTAACAGCAGAGTTACATTAAAATTCCCATTTATATTTGATCTGCTCTTATACTTTTATGTGTCAAGCCATTTGGGTGCTAATGTGCAAGTCTTATTCAATCTAAAAATGTGACATTAAGACCTAAAGGTCTCTAAAGTTAAGTTTATTTTTTTAACCGGTAGAAAATGTTATCAATTCTTTCTTCAAATCATTTGAATTACAAATTTTGTTTAGCAATTTGTTCGGTTTTGTTTTGAGTATATTTATGGGGTAACCAGGGAAAGAATTTATTATGAGTTTTAATCGAATATAGAAATTGCATGTATGAAGTATGCACCAATGGTATCTTGCGATGTTGAAAATTTTGTTTCTGCCTATATTAAAAAATAACAGAAAATTTTGAAATGTGACTGGTTGTGTACAGCAACAGTGTTGAAATGTGAGGTTTGTTTTATGTGAATGCTATATATTAAAAATATATGCTGAATTTTTTAGCTTAACTTTCTAGCATGAGAATACTATGAAGTAAAATAGTTTTTATATTTTTAATGTATTATGTTATAAAACGCCTTTGTCATCGACTTCCTTAAATAGACTAGAAACCTTGTTTAAAAGCCTAGAAAAGCTAGGAAAATTGTTTAAAAACCTAAAGAAGCTAATAGAAGATAATACAGGGCTAAAACTGCATTTACAAAAAGCTAAAAATCTGGGACCTAGTAATAACATTGTTGTTTAACAGTACATATATCCAAATGTGTTCACAGTAAATGGTTTGAATCAACAATATTAATCATTAATGGCATACCTAGAATTTGAGTTGTTATGTATATAGCTTTACTTATACTCAAATAAACTTGTTCAGATTACAAACAAAATAGAATTATTTCTTGCAACATAAATGTCTTAAGTAATAAAATATTTACACACTTATTTGTAATATAAGTGGAGACCACGTACATGTATCTGCAGATTCTGTGATAGCACATTTCATTTTTAACCTTTTCCCTAAAGTCTGAGAGTTCCATAGTGACCCCTGACAGTTGCCTTATCTCGTGGCCGCTCCATCACTCTGTTGCCACTTCATCCTGTCATTGGCTACAGCACCAAACTTTTCAGTTGCTTGGCAGGGGCTCTTCCTTTAAATCATCTTGATCATTGCTTCTAATGTCAAAGTCACTGTCATTATCATTGCTTATATTTACAATTACACTAGGATTACTCTGCGCCAACTGAAACTGCATTGAGGAACGTTTGTTACATCTTGCAACAAGGATGACTTCATAGCTTATGTAACATTAATCTATTGGTGGAGAGGCACACACACCTCTTATCGACTGACAGGGATCACTATGGATCTCCTCGAGTTTAGCATGGGTTATTTAAATATCATTCTAAAGTCAAAGTCACTGTCATTATCATTGCTTATATTTACAATTACATCAGGATTACTGGGCACCAACTGAAACTGCATTGAGGAATGTTTGTTACATCTTGCAATAAGTATGACATCATTGCTTACGTAACGTGAATCTATTGGAGGAGAGACACACTTCTTATCAGCTGACAGGGATCTCTATGGATCTCCCCAAGCTTGGCATGGGCTATTTAAATATCATTATTATCCTGGTAGGTTAGTTAAATCTTAAATAGTTTAAACAGATGAAATAATATAACTTACAGAACTGATTATGCGAGTTTCTATGCATTACTCTGCAGTCTTGCTATTAACGAGACTTATGAGTTTTGCGAGTAATTGAAGATCTTGTATATGCTCGCTGGTCAAGCTCTCTTCTGCCAGCTATGTGTTCAGCTCCATCTACTGGCTGCAAGATGTGCGCTTTGTGGCTGCAGGAAATGAGCAAGAGAGAAAGTTGACTTGATCGATTCTACCCAGCACAGAATAAACAACACCACGTTTGTACCACTGGCTACTGCTCGCACACTACAATGGTTGGTAATGTTGCCGACTAAGGGTCTTTTGCTGCATAATGTCAAGCAGCCAAACTTTGCATCTGAAATGCGCAATGTTCTGCGTAATGGAACATATATAGGTGGTATTGCAAAAAGGAGAGAAGTCCCTATAGGGTATTGTGGAAAGGATGGCATATGATTAACAGTGTGGGAAAGCGATGATGTAGTTGGCATAATAACAGTAATGGCAACACTTCCATGGTGTTGAGGGTAAATGTGAAATAGGTAAAGAATTATATTAATGAGAAATTAAGAAGGCAGAAAATGGCACGAAGGCAACCCACCCATAATAAATAATATGTAAATAAATAAATAATAATACATTTTCATTTACTACCAATGCTGCTATGTTTTCGTTAAAGAAAACAAAAGCAATTGATAAGGTTTTATTTGATAGTAGCTTTGCGTATTAAATTTCTCCATTTAACGCAAAATATTACTTGATCAAATGTATTAAGAGTACTGCAATTGCAGTGTGATGGTAACAGAGGTATTTTCATTTTCTAATGAAATCATCTTTAGCTAGCTCATGTAGCACATAACCTCAAATAATCAACATCTGCAATAGGTAGGTTAAGCTAAAACAGTATACTATATGGGTCCCATCATTTTTCTGCCTTTTTTAGATTTGCAGAAGAATTATTGGTTAATGTGCATAGTTTATAACTTGTTAATGTCAAAGAATTCCAACAACAAAAATATACTTTATACGTGAAACTAGTACCTTTTTGTTTCTTTATTTAAATGATGTGACAAAGGGAACGACAGTTAATACATGAAAATATATTTGATTTTCAATATAATTTGTGTCATTGCCTCTATAACTGGGTGCATTCACTTACAATTGAATGGAGAAGCAAATTAAAGCAATACTACGGCCAACAAGTGGCAAATAAATATGTTTTTATTTCTTTATTTTAAACAATAGGAGCATGGAAAGAACAGTTAATACATAAAAATATATTTGAATATTACTGTTGTGTTGCATCATTGTCTCAATAAACTGATGCATTACCTTATCATTGCATTGAATAGGGAAGAGAAACTGCCATTTAGAAACATATAACTTTGCTACTACTGCCATTTTGTGGCTGTTAACTGGTTGCATTCCCTTGGCACTGTCTACTCATTTCTGCAGTGCTCTTCATTTGGTAATGTTAGTATTGATTTGCAGTGTTGCGCAGTAAACAGACCCGTAGTCAGCAACATTACCCAATGGTCAACACATAACAACCTTAGAAAGTAAAATTAAATGAATAGTAAATGCAGACATTAGCAAGCAGACAATGCTATCAACCCACAGTTGAAATACTGTAGATTATATAGAAGTAGACACTCACAATGTCTGTTGCATGAATTGTAAGTTATTTGGATGTTGGTAGTAGAGCCGGTCAAAACCTGTGCTGCTCTCGCGCGTTACTCATAAGCCATGCCATTCTCAAGAGTGTGGCAACGAAAGTCTCGTGTATCGAGAACTAGTGCTCATGAGCAAGATGATTGGTTACCTAATAACCAGGGACCGGATTTTTAGGTTTTAATCTATTTTTCTCCTTGTAAATTAGAAAGCTTCAAAGTACTTTTATTTTTCAAGCGGTTTGGGTGCTAATATTATTCAGACTAAAAAAGCTAAATGGAACATTAAGACCAAAAACTCACTAAACTTAAGCTTTGTTTTTTTTTCTTCTTCTTCTTCAGTTCATTTGAATTAACAATTTTTGTTAGTAATCCGTTCAGTTTTGTTTTGAGTGTACATGTGGGGTTTATTCAGGGAAAGAATGCTCTTGGAATGGAAATTGCGCAAATGAAGTATGCGCCAATGACATCTTGCTATGTTGAAAGATCTTTTCTGCCTATAGGAATATATTTAAAAACAACAGAAAATTTGCAAATGTGGCTAGTTGTGTATAGCAACAGTGCTGCCAAGTGAACTTTATTTTATATGAGTGCTATATATTAAAAACATGTTCTTGATGTGTTAATTACAATGTCCTATAGCATGCTTCCATGAAGTAAAATAGTTTTCATATTTTTATCTTTATTGTGTTTAAAACGCTTTTGTCGCCTACTTGCTTAAATAATAAGGAAAAAGGCAGGGGCATTGTTTAAAAGCCTAGAAAAAGCTAGGAAAAGTGTTTATAAACCTGAAGAGGTTAAAACAAGATACTGAAAGGCTAAAACTGCATTTATAAAAAGGTGAAACTCCGGGCGCTATTAATAACAAAAGATGAC
This sequence comes from Hymenopus coronatus, assembly GCA_030762935.1. Classification (NCBI taxonomy): domain Eukaryota; kingdom Metazoa; phylum Arthropoda; class Insecta; order Mantodea; family Hymenopodidae; genus Hymenopus; species Hymenopus coronatus. Next base: position 58,554,362 of record CM060900.1, read on the forward strand.
TCTTCGTTTAACAGCACATATGTATATCCGAATGTGTTTACGCGTTTGAATCAGTGATATTAATGTTAATGACACATATATCATTTGTTTTGCTATGGGTATATCTTATACCCAAACTTCAGATAAATCCAAAAATAGAATTACTTCATGCAATATAAACTTCCTAGGAGTAATAAAATATTTAAATACTTATTGTAATAAAAGTGGACACCACGTACATTTATATCTGCAGATTCTGTGAAACCACATTTTGTTTTTAACCTGTTCTCTAGCGTGAGTTATTTAAATGTCATCCCTGTCTTGGTAGGCTATTTAAATCTCAAATCATTTAAACAGATTAAATAATAAAAGTTACAGATCTTAGGCAAATATTGCTTTAGTATATGTTCTTCTCGTTTAGATAAACATACATAATTTTATGAACTTTTAGCCCATTTTAACAATTTTATAGATGATTTCCTAATCACCTGAAGGAATGTTATAGATTTGTCATCACTTCTGGTATGTTATGTCTCGATGCTGCATTGGCTTGCACCCATGTACACAGTTTGTGACATATCGTTTCGCCTTTTTCTGCAGCTGTTGTGATCTTGAATAAAATGGAACTGTCTAGCATCGCAATTTGTAAATGGAATAGCACTTTTCATCCTATACAAAAGTTTTAGTGAGGAACAGGGTTGCCAAGCCATATGACGGGCAAAAGTTAGTTTTCATGGATGACAGAATTTTTGACAGATATTATTAGCAATTGTTAAGTAATATTATATTGATTTTCTTTAGAAAAACTGTCACAGATGTAAATCTTTGTGAACCTACAAGACAGGTCTGTTAAGCAATGTAAGAGATATCTTTTTTTTTTTAGAGCTAACGGCAACATACTTCTCGGATGACTGAACAACTCCGCAAACATGACACTGTGGTATATTGCCACATGTGTTTATCAGAGTGAATTCTGAATTCAGCATAGAGAACGCAATGCTAATACATTCTTTTTTTAATTACCTAATTGAACTATTTACAACATTTTAGAAAAGAATGGACAAATAATGAATAATTAAAAGGAATGGTTGTTAGAGGTGCCCAGGTAACCTAGTAGTGCACGGTGCCAATATTGCCAATGCAATGTAAGCGCACGCTTGTCAGATTTACTTTTTCATGGAAAAAAATAAGAAACATCTAAAAGCAGCTGAACCCTTTTTAACTTCAGACAAAAAATACCATTTCAGCCTATTACAGACACATATGAACGTGCAGCTGCAGAAGCAGTTCTCACGTTGTTTGTAGTTAATCACTTCCCTGAATCATCTTTCAGACCTGACCAAGAAATTGTTCCAAAGTGCTGACCTTGAGTTTTAATTGTTATTTTTGAAAGAAAATATGGAAATTACTAATTTTGATGGCTTTTTATGAGCTGGTCTGATGGAAAAAATAATCCTGTGTTGGCAACTCTGGTGAGCAACATACTCAACCTGATCCAGCAGAACATGCTTATTGTAATAAATGCAGGTCAAAATAAACATATGCACTGCATTCGGTTATTCAGCTTCATTTGATAACTGAAAGGTTAATGTAAGTCATAAGATCATGGGGAGATGTAACATATAATTACAATAGGTATCTCTTTACTTTCTGAGTAATCAAGTAGCACAGAGGAAAAGCGTATACATACCTACCAAAGTGTTTAAAACAAACCAGTGCCTGGGAAAAAGATTTTGTTTTATTCAAATAAATGTGCTTAGATTAGAGCGGAAAACAGAATTACTGCTTCAGATAATGTTTACATCCTGATTTATAACAAAACCATAGATCATTAGCATTTTGACTCTGTGAGTTTCCGCGCATTACACCGCAGTCTTGCTATTTTGCAAGTAAATGAGAAGCTCGTAGGTCAACTCTCCTCCTGCCAGCCATATGTTCCACCACATCTACTGGCTGCAATAGCGGCAGCTCACGGTTAGCGGCAGCGAGAAATGAGCAAGTCTGAAAGCTCTTTTGACTGGTTCTAGTTGATAGTCTAGGCACACAAATTGCAGCAGCTTAAATCAAATCTTGGTAGCTAAAGGGCTAAGTGTAATATGTGATACTTTATATGCTGAAGTACAAAAGTATGTAAAATACAAAAATGAAACTGGTAGGTAGCAATGAAAAAAAAAATATACCTAAATGAATGCTGTAAGAGGCTAAGAAAATATATATGCACCTGTTTACCCAAGGTGTGGTTGGAAATATTTCTGCCTTCTTATTTGGAGGGCCTCACTTCCGCTCTTGATTGCATAGAGTTATTTTCACATGGATTGTGCAGTTTTTTCTCATCCAGAGAAGACATAAATATAATATGTATTAATATAAAATAATCTTTAGCATTTTACCGGTATAAATGCACTGAACAAGTCATAATTCTGTTTAATTAATTGGTATTAAGACACGGAATATTGCATACCCTTGGGAAAAGCATTGTTTCCCTATCAAAATAGCTAACTTATTGGTAATGCAAAGGTAGTAGGCAGAGCATTGCTGCATCATTTATTTTCCCTCTTTTTATGTTTGCAGTCTGGAAAGAGTGAATGTTCTTGCAAGTGCAATGCAAATTCAGAGAGAGCATTTTTGTGCAATGTATGACTTCAAATATGGCCTAAATGAAAGGCATTCACATGACTGCTTGAGGCGGCTCTTGCATTTTATTCTCCATCATGTGCCACTGCATCCCACTGGTTTGGAGAATTCACGAGGAGTTAGCATTCTCTTGAAAGATAAAGAGAAGAGTGGCAGATCAACAACAGTACTGACTGAGAAGCACTGTGGAAACTATGATTAGGGAAGATCCCAGGCTAACCTACAAGGGCATTGAACTGGCATTAGCGATTAGCTTGCTGATTGTTTCAACCATCTATAATGAACACTTTTGTGTAAAAGAAATTCAAGATACATGCCCCATAATTTATCTGAAGCACATAGGGTGGAATGGTACCAAGAAATGCTGTAAAAATTTAACTGTGGAAAGTCTTGCTGTATTTCAGATAGTGTGTGACAAAACATGGATATATCAGTGAGACCCAAAAATAAAATGTCAGTCCTCCATTTGAGTGTTCCCAGATACCAACTACCCATCAAGGTCAAGAGAGCAGGGAGTGCCAGAAAGAAAATGGTTGCTTCTTTCTTCTTCAGAAGTGGTCACTTGACAACAACTGTGCTCGAAAATCAGAAAACTGTTACTGTGAAATGGTACCAATGAGTTTGCCTTCTGAAAATATTTAAAAACATCCAAGAAAATCACTCAAAAACAGTTAGGGGGCACTTTATTGCACCATGACAGTGAATAAGTTCTTACCACTAATGTAACAATGGAGTTTCTGCAAGGAACTGAGGCAAAACTATTGATTCAACCACCCTATAGTCTCAATGTGGCACCGTGTAATATTATCCTGTTCCCTACAGTGAAGAACCAGCTTTAAGGTCACCAATTTCTAGCACTGAAGAAGCTGTTACACATAACAAGAGGTGTTATGTGCAGTACCGGAAACTGAGTTGCATGGGTGCTTTAAGAAATGGTTCCAGAGAATGGAACACTGCATACAGTGCCTGGGAGAATACTTTGAGAAACTGGGATAGACAAAATGTTTCTAATGAGTATTTATTATTTGCTATCTTAATACTTATCTAGTTACCCTCTCATATATACATGACAGAGGGTTCTTCATTTAAAACTTAACGGAGCACATGGCACTTCACCTCTCCTGAGACCTTGCTGGATTCCCCCACTTTGGGCTGCCTTTGTGCACATGGACTAGTATCGTCAGTATTGTACCAGCCACCAACATGAACAGGCTATTGTCTATAGAATAACGCATTTTTCTGTGTAAAAGTTATAAATGGGAATTATCAAGCTGTGTTCGCACAGAGTATATTAAAAAATTCCCTGGTGAAGTGCCTCCTTTCAGATTTACAATCCACGAGATTATGAAGGAATTCAAAACCACTGGTTCCTTGGCAAACAAAGAACAAAAGCATAAACATTTAGTTTTAACAGAGGAAAAGTTAGATGACATAGGCGCAAGTCTTGAATGTTCACCAACAAAATCCATCCCAAAATTAGTGCAACAGATGAAAATTTCAGAGTCTTCTGCACAAAGAGCAGCTAAATTATTAACACTAAAACCTTGTAAGTGTACAGGTGTCCATTCTTTAAAACAAGGTGTCCCAGGATCATGAATGACTTTTTGTTAATGGTTACTTTCATCAGTGAATGATGGTTAATTGATCCACAGCTTCTGTTCTTTTCCAAAGAGGTATGGTTTCACCTATATGGTCATTTCAACACTCATAACATGGTACTAGGCCTCTGAAAATCCACATCACATTTCAAGAAATCCCTCATTATGATAAGAAAGTTGGAGTTTGGTGTGCTGTTAATCGGTCCAATATTTTACAAGCAGACTGTAAATGTAGAGTGTTATACATGCTTTATGCACAGAGTTTATGTAGGAGCAAAGCCGGTTGTGGCACACTCAATCACACATATGAAATACAATGCGCCTGTTAGGCTTTAAATGAAGAACCCTGTGTATGTGTGCGTGCGTCATAAAAATATACTGTAAAGTATATAATAAGTGTTCAATATATATAGAATTATTTATTAGAATTAATAAAGAATATTGTAATACACATCTTATGTATTTATTATTCTGACCCTGTACTAGGTAGGTGTGTTTGGGTGAGTGTGTGTGTGCGCATGGGTGCATGCATAATTACCTTTCTTTTTGCTTTTAATTTTAAAACCAAACTTGTGAGATATTGTTTGATCATATAGCAAACATTTAATGTAAGGTCAGATATCTAAATAAAAAAAAAAAAATTGGCTGTTATCCAAGTGAACCCCAGGTTTGTAACACACGTGCACTCTTTTCTCTCTAAAACAGAAGATAGGGTGCCCAAATAAAAGGCTCAAAATTTATCCTGAACCAGCAGAGTTTAGCAAAGATAAAACTTTCTTTAGTTGTAGCCATGCATCATCATACCTGGCAGAGGGTGATGGATTTTTTTGGATGCAAAAATCCTTTGCATGGCTTCCCTCGGAAGGGAAGTAAAGCTGGTGGTCCTGTATAATTTTATTTGCTCATAAAAGAACCCCACATTTGTAAGTCTTGACTCTGTCCTACAGTGCTACCTGTAGGTGACAAGCTGATTCCTCATCACCATGGCGCTTAGCAGTCAATTCACAAGCTAGAAATTCAAATCCAATCGAGAAAATATCATGATGCCCTATGCTTCACTTAGGAGCTACAGGAAATTAACTAACTGTTGCCCTCTGTGGTGTAATGGTTACCATGCTAACTTCATATACTCAAGGACACAGGTTCAAACCTGGCGGAGGACGATGGATTTTTTTGGGTGTAAAAATCCTTAGCATGGCTTCCTTCGGAAGGGAAGTAAAGCCATGGGTCCTGTGTCGTAGATTTACGGCACGTAAAAGAACCTCAAGCCTAATAGAGAGGCCTCTGAGCAAAATTTAGCGGTCTTTCATGCCCAATATAGTATGGGATGCTGAGAACCACAGCAGTTAAAGAGCGTCCATAAATAAAACGCCATTTCATTTCAGGAAATTAACTAATATACATCATAATGAACTCCTCACTACCCCCATTTACTTAACATATTTTCCCTTCCATCTAAGTATTGCAGATTTTTGCTACTGTTAAAAATATATGTACAGCAAAGTGTTAACTCTGACAGGCATTACTAAGTATTACAACCATTAGCCATAGAGCATCACCTCAAATTAAAGGATTCTACCTTTAATGATCATGTAATTGGGAAATTTGCTTTTTGAGGGTTGCTTGTTATCAGTACTTACAAATAAGTGAGAGATATGTAAGATATGTTCATATCTACAGTCAAGAATGAGTATCAAGTATTCTAAATGTCATAAGTTCTTGAGTTTAAAATGCTTTCAGTTTTGTAAATTAGTTTCATCCTGGTATCCACAGTAATCAGTGTTTTTCCTTACCAAATATAAATAATCCTCATAACTTGTATGCCTATTGTTTCAATTTACCAATTTCCTGTTTTATTGTGGAGCCTTCCATTCCTTATTTAAGTTGTCAGTTCTATGTTATATCATAGAAAGAGTGAATATTTAACATTTACATATTATTTACATTCATGATAATTATGCTGAGTTTTTCATTCTTTCCTTGTTGTTTAGCATTCTATTCCAGCTATCAGCATATATAATAGCTATAAAATAAATAAATGTAGATATATAAAATATTTACCACATTAAAATAATGTGTATTGTCCCCAAGTACAGCCCCCAGAGATGATCAGCTTCCATCTGCCCTTCTGTAATGAACAAATAAATATAGGTAAAAGCCACAAGCAGACAGCCTGTGTCAGTGATGCCACCACAGTTTAAGGTGTTATGATTAATTAATTTTACTCATATGTTATATAAAGAGTGTTGAGAGATCTTTTTAATTTGAATGTGAATTTATATAGTAGTAATCAAATATATTTTTGGGCTGCCCTTTGAGTTTGGGGCCCTACTTTGTCTTTTTAATGTATTAAATAACTACTGATTTAGTACCAGAAATCTTCATTTCATTCCAGAATTACAGAATATTTCCAACTCGTGCTATATATTTTATTGAAGAAATTTGTTAAGACTTTTGACCTGTATAACTATGCAGTATGTTCATAGTGGCTTCATAGGTAGCAGTTATATGTAAACTGTACACTCACAGATATGTCAAAGCTCCTGTGAAAATATGTAAAACAGTCTAAAGTTTGGTGTATCACTGTGCATAAAGAACTTTGCTATTTTAAAAGATAGGTACCTAATTGATAAATTGGTAGCTCATGCCAATGTTAATAGTCAAATAAAGGGGTCTGTTTCACAAAATTATCTTTAATGTTTTACAAGTAAATCTGCTTATAATGCATACAAATTAAGAAAATTGTATTCTGCAAAAATGTAACCTGGCATGTGGGTTCTTTGTCTTTGCACAAAAGTGCAAGTGTAAATTTCGTATTAGCATGGATTTTCTTACCAGAGAGGGCTTTTAAAAGCTTCTGATGATCACAAAAATTGGTGCTAGTGCACACATACCAAAGACTGCTTCTTTCTTAAATACAGATTTGTAAAGGAAAAGCATGATATGATAACTAGAACAAGGGAGGAGGGGGAGGGGTTGTTGTTTTGCTTTACATAATCATAATATTAAAATATTTAAATTTCCTAATCCAACAGCTGACAATGGAAGTGATGGCCTATAAAAGTTGTACTATGCTTTAACAGTAAAATGAAGTATTACATTACACAGCTTAGAATTATTGATGTCCCCTGCTCTATTAGAACAAGGGACAACTATTTCCCAAATACAGCATATCTGTTGTGTGAACATGATGTTGAAGATCACTGACCTATGCCAGTGAGGTGTATGTTTATGAGTGAAATGACTTCTTCATGTCTTCCAATATGTAGTTGTGTTACAATTAAAATATTAAGGATAAGATAGTATAGAAGGTATATGTTATAAACTTTGTTATTCCTCTCGTGCTTGCTATTAAATTAGACAAAACAACCCAATACATATCAATTATAGCCTTTAGTCGTACACAATCAAATGATAGCATATACATATAGTATCACTTACTATGAGAACAATATAGCACACTTTGCAAGTAGAAATGGCCATAATTTTGATTCTGGAAAATGTGCACATATATAAAATAACAAAATAAAACTATACAGTGGCACATATATAAAATAACAAAATAAAGCTATACAGTGGTAACACTACAAAGAACACTTTGAATTAAATGAATATATACTGTGTAGTGAATTCATTTTCAAGAGCAGAATAATCATTAGCATGCAGTGTCTTAAAATAACATAGAAAGGAAATGCACAACTGAAGTTCAGCCAAAATAGCAAAAAATCTTATTTAATCTTCCCAAAAAATCCTGCAATCCTTGTAGTTTAATAATCAGCTTCTATATCTGTCCTATCTGATGTTTCAAGGTTGTCACATGACTTTTTAAATGCCTTTGCACACATGTTCACCAGCTCTTTAAATCACAACAGTGTGCACTTACATTTTTCTGTAGCTGGTACGGTATTGCTTTGTTTTCAGCTTTTGAAATTAGTGGTTAAGCAAGGAGAAGGGATTACCTTGTCTAGGAGTCTGTGTTGGCTCAACTGACAGACAAAAGAATGGTACAAACCGCTTTTGTGGGTAAACAGACATTTGTTTTAATTTGGAGGTCTGTTACTTTGTTGAGCTGTGTTCTTGAAAGGTGTGCTGGTGAATATGCACATAGGTGGTTGATGTATTATTACTCCAGTATATTTAATTGTTTATAGGGAATATAAAAGTCATCTTTACATACTTGGAGGTTTAGAAGGGAAGAGATGGTCAGTTTAGTTTACAGCTGTTTTTTTAGTTTGATAAATCTTCCTTTAATAATTCATTAGCACAGAACATGTGTGGTGATAAGAGCAAAAAAGTCTCATAAACATAGCAATCAGGCTATGCATTTTATAAGCAATCACTGGAAACCAAGTGTGGAAAGTGAAATAACAGTTATGGTGCAGAGTGAACATTTGGAAATGTCAAGAGAAAGCAATGAGCCTGAAGCATCTACAAGCAGCATAATAACTTCACCTTTGCCATCAACAAGTGCCAGTAAGAGAAAATTAAATCTTGCATCATTTGAAGCTTGTCAACCTAGGTATGCCTCACACTGACTTTAGCCTAGTCCATGGTAGTGTATGGGAAGAATTATACAAAGGCATCAATGTGGCAAACCAGTGCTAAAAGCACAAACAAAAAATCACTGCCTTTACCTTAAAAATATTAGTAACCTATGAAAGTTCCAAAACTACTATAAAAGAGGTTTCATCTAGCCCTCGAGTATACAATGATGACAGTATCAAGCCTCCATTTGAAGTGAACTGAAGGATGGTTACTTTGTTTTTAAATATTGGTTCAAGACATGCTAATTTAGAAACATTTGTACTGGAATGGGCATGTATGCTTTTCATTAAACTCTTATAGCAAGAATGTCACATATATATAGATATATCAAAGGCCAATGCTTGCTTCAGCAATGAGGTGCTGAAAAAAACACATGCTGCAGTAAGGCAGGCCCACATAGATGTAGATGCTACCCTAAGAGACAGTGACATAATTAACATAACTGTGTCTTACAATGAAACCTGGATGAAGCAAGGATATTCATCACTATATGGAATGGGATTTTTAATTGATGTCCTCTCTGGATTAGTACTGGACTTTGAAATAATGTTCAAATTTTGTTCATATTATTTAGTCAACATAATTTAAATAAAGAAGACTTTAAAATATAGCTAACAGAACACAAAGTAAGTGGTGCACGTGAAAAGAATTATGTTCCTTTAAATGCAATGGAAGCAAAAGCTGCTGAAATCCTATAGGAGAGGTGAACAAATTTCACTAAATTTAGGTACACCATCATTCTGTCTGATGATGGAGGTGCTAAAACTTTTAAACATTTACAAGATATTAAGGTTTATGGAGATGATTTGTCTCTTCAAAAAGAATGTATAAATCATGTTTCTAAAAAGCTTAGTAAGGGTTTGAATGCAGTTATTGAAGAATGGGGGGGGGGGCTGTGTAACATAGGGAGGGAAAAAACCTAGATGTGTGATAGAACACTCCATAGTTCACCTGCAGATGTATTATAGAAATGCCATAATGGACAACATTCCCAATGTACAGGATTAGAAGAGGGATATTTTTGCTGCATTACATCACTGTAATTCTACAGACAAATCCCCAGCACTCTTATTGTCCTATGGGAGTTACTTTGTGTTGCTCCATAGTGAAGGATGAAGAAACTCATAAGCTTGATGCCTGAACAATGAGAAGATTTTTGAGACAAGATGTTATCTCAAAAATCTTGCCGGTTTATCAGAGGTTAGTCTCTGATGAGAGTTTAAAATGGTGCACTTATGCAAAAAAAAAAAAAAAAAAAAAAAAAAAAAAAAAAAAAAAAAAAAAAAAAAAAAAAAATAATAATAATAATAATGTAAGGCCTTTTGTGAGGAAAAAGTGTCCTAAGGCAGTTTTTGCTGAGTTCAACTTTGGGAGTTAATCTTCTTTGAAGTTGACATTAGAAATCAAAGGTACATTTCAACCTGCTTCTCTAAAAATCACCCATGGGAGGGATATGAGATGCTACCTGATTCTACTTCTGCAAAGAAATCAACCAAAACACTTAGGAAGAAGCTGAAATTAAAGAAAAGCATTGCTGAGCAAAGGAAAAGGAGGCAGAAAGGTGCAACATATAAACCTGGGGGATTTTAACTTGTTTCAAGGTATGACACATTACCAACAATCGATTCTAATTATAAAATTTTAATTTCAGACATTTCAGTTTTTTTAGCACTTTTGCATATTCAATTGCAATGTGCAATTTTCATCCATTCTGTTTGAACAATTTTAATGTTTATTTGAAAAACCTAAATATACCAAACTGTATTATAATTTTTCTGTGTCACAAAAAAGGTTTTGTGTCACACTTTTTACTTTCTCTATTTTGTATGAACAATGTACATAGTGGTTAGAGAAAGTATTGTATTCCACCCAAAAATTTGATGTCAAGATTCCACCAGAAATACATATTTTGAGGGTCCTGTGCCCCAAAAATAGTTTTTAGAAAAAGGTGTGTGTGTGCAGCATAGCTCAAGAACGAAATGTCTTACATTACAAATAAATTGTATATCTTGAATTTTATGGGAACAGCCTCTAAAATCCTCCTCATTCTGGATGAATTTTGCTAAATTGTGCATAACTTGTAAACTGTAAGAGATAGACAAAAACTTGACATACAAAAAATGTAGATCTCGTTAAAACACACAATTTATGTAATATACTCCTCTACTTTTTTTTTTTTTTTTTTTTTTTTTTTCCTTCCCCTGTTGAACTGACTGGTTCTGAGATACTATTAGTTATTGGTTTCAGGTTTATAATACTTGCACTTTTCTCAAACTGGACCATACAAAGCAAAATGAAGCTCAATTATTTCACATTGTGATGGGCTTTTAAAGGATTTGACTATCGCTTTAGGCTAACGTATCTCCTTATTTCTCTTCTAGTTAAAAGGAAGCAAGTAATAAGACCAATTACATTAATGTTTATCTTAACATGATATAGATAAAGGAATAATTTTTGTTAGAATAGTTTGTATTTGGAACAGCTAGAGAAAGTCATGGGAATGGAACACATCAGATTTTTTAAATAGCAATGCATAAAAAAATTGAAAATACACAATTATAAAATTTCTTTTTTTTTTTTTTTTTTTTTCTTTTTTTTTTTTTTTTTTTTTTATCATATGCTAAGAAATGATATGAAAAATTTTTATTACCTTGCTTTAGAAGCATTATCGATTTTTGAATTTTTTTTTTAAAAGAATTGTGTACTGCATTTTGCCTATACCCATAATTTTGCATTTTTAAAAATTAATACCTCAAAAAGTAATGAAGATTTTGGTTTCATTTCATAAAACCGGTAAACCAATATTAGACAAATATATGGTCAAACTTTCAGACAGATTGGATTGATATTTTAGAAAATAATAATTTTAGTTGTGCATTCCTTTAAAAAGCGCTCTTGCAATTGTTGCTAGCAATGTCATGATTTGAAAATAAGGCCAGCCTACACTGCCCCACCATTAAATATGTGATTATTGATTTGGTTTGCTGTATTCCCCTTGTAATTAGAACAAAATCTGTAATGAAGCTGTTTCTGTCAAGGTTTATAATAATTAACATGGAGTAGAATAATAGTAAGCTTAGGTAAAAATGATTAGAATAAATAAGAATGGATACAGAAGGTTTTGCAAATGTGACAGTTCCTCCCCACCCCCACCCAATATTTTTCATAATTTCTTGATAATTTTATTTATTGCAGTGTATTTCTTCATTAGTTCTTGAATTCATGTCTCACTTTATATTAGGTATGTAAATGGTTAGGACATATTCGTATTCTGATGATGGTAACACTCTGTTTTCAGGTAATAATTTGGTTCAGGCCAAAAATATGTTTGATCCCAGATTAATGAATTTTTCTCCTCCTATTCTGCTTGCATAGCATCATATTTTCTAATAGGATTTTATGTAATGCTGTGTGGCTAATCTTGGCCCAGTCCTTTCCCTCATTTTTGTAAATTTGGTATCCTTTGAAAAGGAAAGTCACATTAGATAGTAATAGAAGAAATTAAATGAATATTGTGACAATGCTGTCTGTGTATGTGACTGCTGTCATGTTTGCCTTGGTATGTGTCATCATAGCTGGGATGCGTGCATGATGTAACAGGATCCTTCGGAACATGAGACTCTTCTTGCAGCATCATGATTCTTCTCAATATTTGAGATGTGTCTCCAAGCTTTAGCCTCCAGTATCTTTGAGAAGTTTCCAGAAAGTTTGTGACATTATTTTCTAGCTATAAAAGGAGGAAGGTTCTATTGTGAATTGTACTGAGTTGTAAGTGACCAGAGTTTTAGCGTGCAGTGGTGCATGAGCCATGGATGGCTACAGCCATAAACACTCTATGTGTCTAAATGTTTGAGTGAATTAGTTACAGCACAATGAATCAAATACTGTATTTGTAAATGTTGAGTCAATAAAGACTTTTTTATTTCAATGTGCATATGAGCTGGAAACCTAAAACACTAATGTTACCTACCCAGCGGAAGATAATAAACTTTTTTTCCTGTGTAAGATTCCTTGTTATGGCTTCCTTTGGAAGGAAGGCAAAGCTGTTAGTCCTCTGTCATAGATTTATGGCACAGAGACCCTAAAGCCTGATAGAGGCTTCAGAGTAAAATTTCTAGTATTTTGTACCCAATATAGAATGGGACACCAAGCTAAAGAGCACACATAAATAAAAATTGAATTTTGATTTCATTACTGATGTCACTTGGCATTCTCTCTTTGTGGTAAACACTTCAGCCAGATCCTTGATTGTCAACAGAGTTCTTACCTTGTTCTGCGAATCAAAATACACTGACAATAATGAGTGTACATAATTGCTATGATACAAATGCATATGTGCAGCTCAAATTTCACTGTCAGCATATATTATCAAATGTGTCTCTCAGGAAATACATTGCTTCAATTGGCAGTGTGGTTAAGAGAGCACAGTTGAACTTCACTGTAGGAAATGCTTCATTTATTTATTCATATATTTTTTTATTTTTGCATACCAGCCTTTTGATGTATGTTATGCATGCAAATGAATTTTAAATTGCCTGTAATTAAACTATATATTGCTGTAAAGGGGGTAGTACACATAAAATACAGTTTTAGCATTCTTCATTGCAAATGTAGGCCAATTTTGAAAAAAGACAAGTGCATAAAAACGAATTAACACTCATTTGCATAGTAAATGAAAAATACCCAAGGAGAATTGATATCACATTCAATACCAATAAATGACTATGCAATCGACACAAATATTTGCAAGAATATTGTTTACTGTAATTCACAAGAGTGAAAAATCAATGTTCCAGCAACCCTAAGTATATACATAAAAATTATAATTTTAGTCAGGCTTTAGATCCTGAAAATCCATAAAGTTACACAAAGCCATCAATAATATTTGATGGCCAGCTTAGCAAAGTTATTGCATTGAGTATGGAATTACTGTGATTGTAGAAATAAGCTACAGTCACATTGAGATGCAAATGGCGACATAACACAGCATAAGCACAGGTATAAGGGAAGACTATAATGCAGTCGTAAACATAATACAAGTTGGCACAGGTTCCTAGAACCAGAAATTACATGTGGATATCTTCTAAGCAGCCTACAAGTTTCAAATTAACATACAATATCAAATAAGAAAATTACCTCAACCTTTTATAAATTAATATATTATAATAATAATAATAATAATTACATACACTGAGCTGACTCTTATGGCAGTAACATCACAATAATTGTTTGACCAATATATTGCAAATATTGCAAATATGGAGACTGCAGAAAGTGATAAAGCTGCACATTTAATGCATTGTGCATTATATATTTGTGCCTTACAATTTGTTAGAGCCATGAAATCTAGACTCAGATGGCACATCCATTAAATCAAAGGAAGATTCAGCAAGGAGGCCACCATAACCTCTTACATTGCATAGCGTGTTGTGTGTGTGTGTGTGTGTGTGTGTGTGTGTGTGTGTGTGAATGCTTACATCGAATAACAAGGGTGTTAAGTCTTGAATTTACACTGAGTGCTTACATTTCATTGTGAATGGCACATAACAATTCTTTCTGGAATTATTTTAGTTTTATTAATTTTTATTGCAGCGTGTTAATTTGTTAATAATTTCATTCCAGTTTTGTTAATTTATTAATAATTTCATTCCAGTTTTGTTTAAAAGAATGGAATGTGACTTAACAAATCAATGTATTTACAAGCTCACAAATAATTAAAATACTTCAGTTATTAATTAGTTTTAATATAATTTTCTATAGCAAAATAATTACTCAGAAACAAAAACATATTTTCCAGGTTGACCGAGATGTTCTCATAACAAACAAGTATGAAACTGCCTACAAAACAGCTGCAAATTTTCTCTCAGTGTTTCTGAGTAAATGTGGAAGTAAGTCAGAAGAAATAGACTATAGGCCTCTTTTTGAAAATTTTGTGCAAGATCTTCTAACAACAGTGAATAAACCTGAGTGGCCAGCAACAGAGCTGCTGTTAAGTTTACTGGGTAAACTGCTGGTAAGTGGTCATATCTTCTTAAATTAAAACTTGAGTTGCAAAACTCAATGGAAATTCCAGCTAAACTATAAACATCTTTGGGTAAAATAAATGAAGGTATTATATATCAGAGCAAAATAAAATTTAAGCTTCAAATGGCATTATTCTTCGCACATAATGGAAGGGAGGGTGTAAGAAGAGATCAGATTGCTGAATGTGGTTTCCTTCATTCACATATTAACACTTTTTATACTAATAGGAAATATTACATTTTTCAATGGATGGTTATAAAACAGCAGCTTAATACTGCAGACAAAAACTATCTAAAGGAGTTGTGTATTTTTATAAAGAATAATATAAACTACAGTGAAATTGTCTAGAACAAACTTTCGAATGCTGTTCACATGATTACAATAAACAAAATAATTATTTCAGCAATATGTAGAGCTCCCACAGGAACTCTCGAAAACTTTCTAAATAATCTAGATGTTAATCTAAAACTGCTCTTTAAACCAAAGGTTCAATTTATTTTGTGTGGCAACTTAAACATAGACTTCTTGATAGACTGCAGCCAAAAGCAACAAATTTGTTCTCTACTAAGATCATATATTCTGCTGCATATAGTCAACTAGAATTCAAAATAGTTCCAAAACAGCTATAGACAATATTTTCATAGATGTGTCCAGAAAGGAATACCATAAAATATAACTCTTTGTTAATGGACTTTCAGATCAGCATGAACAGCTAATAAAAGTTTACAATTTTACTCCCAGTTTCGAAAAACAAACCCTATAGCCAGCTTTAGAATAATAATAATAAAAATTGAGTGTTTTAAGCCCAAGTAGTCTGAGGAATTGTGAGAAGAGACATACAAATTATGTAATGTAAATGACAGCTTTAACTCTCCTCAGACACTTTTGTAAGAATCCATAGTTCCAGTTTTCCACCCCACATAAAGAAAATTAATAGCACTCCTAAAAATGGCTGGCTAACACAGGGTATAAGAATATTGTGCAGACATAAAGGAGAACTTTACTTAGTAACTAGGGAAAACAGCTATGATGGACATAAACATCACTGTAAAGTGTATTGCAAAATTCTAAAAAGGTTAGAAATGCATTACATTACATTCCAAACTGTGGATCCTGTTTTAAGATTAGACACACAGTTCAACTCTAACACACAGTTCAACTCTAAGATTTAGATCAAGTCAGAAATTACATGTATTAGATATGCTTGATAATTAATACATTTGTTTACAATTAATTAATACAAATTGATTTGTTCAGAGTTGTCAATTTTGCATAATTTACAAGTTCATGTCTGTTTCTAAAAAAACAATTTGTACAGTATATATTCATGTATATTATATTTAAAACACTGCAAAAAAATAACTTGACAGTGAAAAAAGTTAGTTCTCAAAAACAAACACAGGCCTCACACAATAAGTCTAGCACCACATGGAACATTATTAAAAAAAGATCGGTCCCCAAGTGTTGCTCAGAAAATGCTGTAAAAATTATAGTAAATCAAGTGAACACAAATGATTCTCAGCAGATAGCAACTGTATTCCAATAGCAGAAAACCTATTGACAAAGAAACAACTTAAGAAAGATTTAGTTTCTTACCTTCAGGAATCCTGTCTGAAAAATCACACACTTTAGATAGTACCTACAAGTTGTTTTAAAACACTAACTAAATTAACTTATGCATAAAGCAAAAAGCATTTCAGACTTAATGTGGAATATAAAAGTAATCAAATTGCAGAAACTGGCAACATAAAAATCCTGGGTCTTATTGTAGATGAATTATTGGAAACACCACATACTACATCTTGCCCAAACTGAGTTCTGTGTGTTTTGCAATCAAATCATTAATTTAGCTTATAAATAAGAGCATTCTAAAAACAGCTTATTATGCATATTTTCATTCATTGATGACCTATGGAATAATATTTTGGGGCAATTCAGTAAATGCTAAAAAAGTATTCATTATGCAAAAAATGGTAAGAAGAATAATGGCAGGGTAAAGACGATCAACTCACTGCAAAACACTCTTCAAAATGTTTGGAATTTTACCATTAGCTTGTGAATGTATTTAGCCATATTGTCATTTGTAATAAATAACCCAGAAAAGTTTACAAAAAATATAGATATTCATAACAAAGAGACCAGACTTAGGCAGGACTTACATAGACCAACAAATAATTTGCAGTTATTCCAAAAAGGGGTTTACTACAAAGGAATAGTTTTGTTTAATTCACTTCCCTCTTCTATAAAAGAATTGCAAATGAACAAAAACAAGTTTAGATCAGAATTAAAAAGATACCTTATTACTCACACCTTCTATACGAGGAGGATTTCATTCAATCAAAAAATACTGGTAATAATGTAACATTGTAAATACAATAAACATGAATATTCTAAGAATGCAAGTGTACTGGTAGACTTTTGGAAACAGACATGTAATTGAAAATTATGCAAAACTGACACCGCTGAAAATTCATTGTCAGAGTTATTATTTGTAAATAAATGTATTAATAAGTTTCAATAACTGTAATTGTTGACATGATCTACATCCTAGGGTTTGGGCTTTGAGTCTGAGCTCATAATAGGATCTACAGATTGCAACGTTATGTGTGTGGGTGTGGGTGTGTGTAGTATTTTGGGGAAATTTGGCAGATGCCAAAAAAAAATTCATTATGCAGAAATAGGAAGAATAATGGCAAGAGCAAGACAATTAACTCAGTGCAAACCAATAATAAAAATGTTTGGAATTTTGCCATTAGCCTGCAAATATATTCTAGCCTTATTATTTGTAATAAATAAACCAGAAAAGTTTACAGAAGTTACAGATATATATAACAGTCTATGATAGACAAGATATACATAGACCAACCAATAAATTGCAGACAAACATGTTTAGTAAGTGGTATAGTTTTATTTAATTCACTACCATCGCCTATAAAGGAATTGCATATGAACAAAAACAAGCTTAGGTCAAAATTAAAAATTTGTTTCATTACTTATGCCTTCTATATGGAGGAAGGTTTCATTCAATCAAAACATACTGGTAATAATTAATGCAGTGTTGTAAATATAATATACATGAACATTCTAACAAAGTATTGTATGAACTGGTTTCTTCAAACAGACATGTAATTGTAAATTATGCAAAATTGACATCTCTGAAAAAGTCAATATCAGAGTTAGTCTTTGTAAATAAATGTATTAATAATTATCAAGGGTAATCAGTAAATGTAATTTTTGACTTGATCTACATCCTAGAGTTGAACTTTGTGACTAAACTCAAAACAGGATCCACAGTTTGCAATGTAATGTAATCCTTGTAGACCTTACCTAGGAATGCAGATGAAAGTTGAATGTACATTACATTTCTCCTTATTCGAAACCTTTGTTTTGTTTACAGTGAAACCTTAGTCTTCTTATGAAATATCAATTTTGTTTACAGAATACATATATTGACCAGTAATATGGTATAATTTATGTAGCTCCTTAATATCCAAAGCTGAGTAGATGGCTATTTCTTCTCAGCAATGCTGTATAGTAAGAACTTGCTGAAACAGGTACCAGATATCATTGTATGTCTGTTAAAAAAATGTGCAAGAATTACAGCTTCTAATAGTTGTTTTGTAAATTCTCCTATACCAAATCCTTACTTGGGTTTTTGGTAGTAATGTCACAAAAGAGGGATAAAACATGAACATATCCATATGGACCCAAATGTAGGTACATAGGTTCTGTACTATTATTCTGATTGCATCATATATCTGAGAAACAGATTCACTCCTTCTCTTCCCCCAACTGTTTCATAATATGTGTCTTTCTATGGTTGGAAGCATTTTGTAATTGTTTTTCATCCATCAGTTTCAGCTTATTTAACTTACAACTTTCCCCCAAATACAGAATTCTAGTTTGCCAAATGTGGGTATTAAAGTGTTGTTATTTTTAAACACTGTTAGACAAAAATTGTGAAAAAAGAATGACTATTTCCACAACACTTCTTGTTCTTGGAAATGGTAATATTTGAACAATTTTTTGAGAATCTTAAAAGGCGTTAACCTCTGAAAAATAAAAGTAAAAATACTAAAAATACTCACACATTAAAATATGCAGTGGAACTCAATCATATATGTCTAGCGTTTTTCTTCCCAAATGCATTAATAGTATAATACATACTGTTGGAATGAGGATATTTTATGGAATATGAATAAAGTAAATTAGAGTTTACAGATTTTCACCTATGCAGAGCCCCACAATGTGATACATCTGAAACTTATGCTACCAGCACCCAGTGGCATAGTGTGGCTTCAAAAACTGTAATTTTGTGTTGTTTCATATTTCCTATACAACCTTTTATCACATATGATGGTCATTATACATCATTGATTTTCTAAATTGAAATTTAAAGGCTTGAGTCTGTCTCTGGTTAGTTGCACATTTTTATCATGCGTAATTAATAATAATAATAATAATGATGATGATGTATTTAATGATGGTAGGCTCTGCATCTAATGTCTGTAACTGTCACTAATGTGCCAGAAGTTCATCCAGCAGCAGTTATTTTACCTGTCAGTAAATGTACTAACATGACACTGGCATGTGTAAACAAACTTAAAATGACATTTGCCTCGGCTGGGATTGAACCTAAAACCTTGGGCACAGAATGCCAAAGTTTGTTTGCTGATAAATGCTTTCTTCTCTATCAGTACCAGTTATACTAGCATGGTAAGCCTTCCATCTAACTTGTCCCTCAGGACAGTTTAGTGTCAGTCACATCTCTGCAGCTATGTGTGTGATAGCCAATCCCTTTCACTCGATACTACCCAGCACTCTTTGACCCCCTCCACCTAAGCATAATATTTTCTATTGTTTACAGATTTGTTTATGCTGCTTCATCATGGTGACAGGTCTTTCTCAAGGATCACGTTTAATAAGACAATTATATCTTATACAAAATAAGCCAGACTAGCAAACTTAACTGCTTTGGAGAGTTTAGGGGCTCAGAAAACCTAGAGTATTTGGCTGATCTTCATAGCTTGCCAGTCCGTCCTGAGTTATCATAATAGGGAGTGGAAACCAAGCTCCAGCCAGGCCTAGACCCATATGAGTTAGCTAGCCTAGCTTAGATGATTTATTGCTCATTTCTGATCATGGCATAAATTACCAAGATGCTTAAATTGTTTATTAAAATATTAAATTTAATAAACCATTTGTGCCCATAGGCAGTGTAACTGCACAACTTTTTTCAAATCTTAAAGAGAAAATAAATAATAATAATGATAATAATAATTTGCCGAAATTTTCTGTAAGCTTCTTGAACAAAACTAAATTTTCAGTTATTACTATCTTTATTAAATTAACTTTTTCCCCGGTGACAGTGTCAGAACTTTCCGAGGCAATGTCATCAGTCCCTGGCTTTGGCATATTTTTGTGATTTGATACACACTCTACCTAACAGTGCCTGCTGACTCGAAAAGTAAATACCCCTTTAATGCTTACCTCACAGCTATCAGCTGAGCTGAAAGTAACAAAGGAAATAACACAAGCATTTTTATAGTTTCATAATGGCTTTAGAACAGAATAAGCATGCTCCAGTAGATGAGCTTGAACATGATCTTTGCATACAACCAAAGTATGAAATGCTATTACCTGATTTTGATGAACATGACATGCACCAAACATTGATACCAATGACGCCGTTAGCAAAGATTATAAACATCATGCTGTTCTGCTAGTCACATCAACTCCATGTAGAAACCAAGATTTGCCCTTTAATTCCCCAGTTTATTGGCACTTTAAGTATCAAAAATGATACGTCAAATATAACTGATCCTTTAGTATGGCTAAAATAATGTTTACTTAAAACATTTAAGTTATATTACATGTGTGCTTTTAAAGGGTTTAAGGTTTAAATAGCCTGCCAGGATAGAAAATGACATTTAAATACCCTGAGCCAGTGAAAGTGTTAACAACAACAACAATAGTTTCTTTTCATTGCCAGCTATTGAATTACACTATTGTGGCAAGAATTTGATACCATTTCTAAGTTCTATGTGGAATTCGGTGAAGGGTTCTCTACTCTGACAAGAATTTGATAACACTTCTAAGTTCCATGTGGAATTCAGTGAAGGGTTCTTTACTCCAGGCAAGATTTTGTTATTATAAACATTTACAAGATAGCTTAAGTATGAATAGTAAGTGGGGACAGCTTTATTGATTGATGTTTATGTTCCATGCTGAATTAAGTAAAGGGATTTCTACTCCTGGTAGTATTTTGATATTAAAACAGTATTTGTTTAAATATGAATAGAAAGTGGGGGCAACTATATTGTGCTTTTCTACCTCCAGTAACATTTTTCCCTTCAGCACTATTCATAATTACAGCAGACAGTAAAATGTCAACTCCTTGTAGAGCTGGACAACAGAGTTGCGACATTTTTCTTCTACTAGCTTGGCACATTTCCACGCATTGGGAATAAGACAAAGCTTTGCAACAGGCTATTCTCAGCCATCTCACAGATTAGAACATATAAGCAGTGTTTATGATATTGATATTAAAGTAATGAGTGCTGCAAAAATATTAAATTTATAGGCACCTTTTCACATATGTTGAGACAAAATAAGTAGTATAAGCATTAACATTAAAATGAGACATTTATAGATGCTAAGAGCTGACTGTTTTGGGTTTAAAAATTCACAAATTGCATGTATTAGGCATATTTAAACATTATATTTTATATTATATGGTTTTTTTTTTTATACACTAAAGCAAATGCAACTTCTACCCATAGCTTTTTAATCCAATGATTAATAAAGCTCTGTGATCTGATTATTAACATGAGTATTAATGAATAGAATAGCTATATAATAATTGCATTTTGTGACTATATATGTATTGCTTCTAATATTGCAGGTCAGTAATTTTGTGAATAAGAGTATTGACATGTCGCTTAGAGTTGCTTCTTTGGATTACCTGGGTGTTATAGCAGCAAGGCTGAGGAAGGATGCTGTGATATCACAGTTGAAACTGAACACAATAGATCAAATCATTAGTGAGATCAAGGCTGAAGAACAAAAGGAATTGGAAGAAAGTGGTGGAGCGGAAAAGAAAGTGGTATGTATCACTTGTTTGTGTTTTATGCATGAACATTCTCCTTTTTCCAGGCATCTTTCCATATTTAAAGTGACTGTTTTCATTCTTTTTAACAGATTTCCTGCATATTTGAGTATGTATTTATTAAAATGCAGTTTGTAACATTAATGTTTTTAACTCCAGTTTTAAGCAGATTTGATATTTTGGAACAAACTGTATAAAAAGAATTTCAGTTTTATTGAGTAACCATAGGGATACTTATTTTTAAACCCAAGTTTATAGCACAGAAAGCATTCAATGGATCTTTCAAATTTTGTTAGATATTCTCTTAGCTTCACTTATATGGTTTGAATACACATGTACAAAATTTCAATCATTCTTATATGTTCACACAATTGCTGTTTATGCCATCTGACAAGTAGCAGGCTTGTAATTAGCTACGTTATGAATTTTTTTTTGTCAATCATTGAGAATTCATTTTAAAAGAAAATAATGATAAAATATTATAAATAGAGGATATGATGACAAATTGCTTTATGATCCCAATGCTGGAGCCACCACTCCTGCCAAAGTTAATATGACTTGTAAATAAAATTTGTTAGTTGAGATGTAGACACTTACTGATTCACTTACTGTTTTTTTAAACAGGGCATATTTCAAAAACCATTGCTTTTATCTTCAGACGTAGTTTTTTGACTGGCGTGGATGGCATTATCTTCTCTATATCTATGTGTTAGATCTTTATGGTTAAAATGAAACGTAATTTTTTTTTCTTTATCATGAAAGTTGCTTTTCAATTTAGACAGGCTATCACCAAAGCTGCAGTTATATTTCTTAAAGATGGTTAGTACTAGAACTGACAGATCTCAACTTGTGAAAACTAAGGAACTCTTGTAGTTCTATGGAATATTTATGAAAATGAAAATTCTTGCCTATTACCATACATTAGAACTAAGTATGGTGACGTGTTAGCCTTCTTTCTTTCTTTCTTTCTTTCTTTCTTTCTTTCTTTCTTTCTTTCACCTTTCCTTGCAGAACAGAATTAGTTCGGAGCAGATTTAACCCAATTTAAAGATTGTTTTAGAATTGAAGACATAACTTGTGCATTTACATTCAAACTAATGTTGTATAGAGATCATACCTGATTTCATTCTGATCTCAATAGATTCACTATACTCATGTATATACAATTGGCATATTTTACTAAAAGATACACATATATGTACATTGGTATTGCACATTCACAGGTTTATGCTTTTGTTTACATTATAGCATGGTATAGTTTTTATGGTCTATGATCCACATCAATTACTTCTTTCCAAATAGAAGAATCAGGTTTGGTAACAGCATCCATTTTCTGCAAAGCCAGGTGGTAGTCATCACTGTCACTGCTCAAGTCAGTAGAGCCATTGTTGCACTCAGCATCTGCAGATTAGCTTCTTCAGCACTTTCCTCCTTGCCTAGGCATTTGAACCAAAAAAAGTTGAATGGCCACTGCATTCACTGTATGAGGGTGCACCAATAAATAAGCCACAAAACTGGATAAAGGCAATAATAGTCAAAGTAACTGCCTGAAATTTATTTTACTTTTCGACATAATCACCCGTGCATTGAGACACATATCCCATCTCTTTACAAGTCCTTGAACACCAGTGGCAGAGAAGATCTTGGTTGCTGTCGCAGCCAATGAGTAACCTCTTGAATTATAGCATCATCAGTTTCGAAATGACAGCCTCCTTTTCAGGGAGCATGAACAGGAAATCACTGGTGGCTAAGTCTGGACTGTACGGTGGATGTTTCAACATTTCCCAACAAAATATTCGTAACAGCTCCTGTGTTAATTTTGCTGAGTGGGTTGGGCATTGTCATCCACGAGAATCACTCCCTTTGCCAGGAGTGCAGGATGCTTGTGGTGAATTGCCTGTTGGACTTCCTGCAGAATGGTGCAGTATGTCATGGCATTCACAGTCTCACAAGGAGGCTGAAATGTCTGCAGTATGACCCCTTGCATGTCCCAAAGCATGGGGAGCATAACCTTGCAGACTGATGGAACTGCCTTGAACTTTTTTTGTTGTTGATTAGGTAGGAAGTTTGCATTCCATGAAACACCCTTTTGATTCTGGTTGAAAGTGGTGAACCCAAGACTCGTCCCCTGTAACAATTCTTGCCAGGAAGTCATCTCTTTCCTGATTGTACCAAGCGAGGTGCTACAAAGACAGACCCATTCTCTTCATTTTGTGCTCTTCATTCAGCTGATGGGGCACCCAACTTTACAAAACTTCAACCGCTCATGCATGATGTTGTACGCGGTTCCATGTGAACAGCCTGTAGCGCTACATCATCAATGTGAAAATGCTGGTCATTAAGAATGATTTGTTCCACATGCTGCACTATGGCTGCAGTTGACACCTTTGTAGGATGACCAGGATGCTCCTGATCTCAGATGCCTTGCATTCCCTGATTAAACTGCTGGATCTAATTGAATACAACTTTCCATGAGAAACACTTATCGCCATACATGGGATGCATTTCGTAATGCACTTCTGTGTACAGTCCTGTGGCCCACAAAAAATGCACAACCACACGTTGTTCTGCTGGGGTACAATCATGCAATACACTATCTTAAACTGTCTGCCACTGACTGACTGCAGTCGGAGAGATATGACCCAACCTCTACAACAAGCATACATGTGCTGGCACAAAATGCACGCATAATTTACAAATAGTATAAGGGAAACAGATGGTTGCGACTTATTTATTTTCATGTCAGTGTTCATTTGAATCTCATCTTCACATAACATGCAAATGTACAGCATCACAAACTTGAGGAGGGAGGTACATACAAACAGGTGAATGACATCTCTGCATTCTCCTGATATCTGTTGACAAGTTTGCAAAATATTAGGTATATCTAGTTACTACTGCTTAAGGGGTAAACAAAATAGTTGGCTGCTTAATGCCATATTTTTGTAAATCTGTAATGGACGTGTCCTGATGTTGTATATAATGATTAACATGATCAATAAAGATTGAACTTAATATATTATAACCACTATCCACACAGGATAGGGCTGTGCCATGGCTGAGTGGTTAGACCACTCGCCTCACCAAGGCAGCCCAGGTTCTATCCCAGGCACCACATGTGGGATTTGTGGTGGACAGAGGGGCAAGTTTTCTCAAGGTTTTCCAGTTTCCCCTGTTGCATTTCCCCAGTGTTCCAACCTTCTTTTCATTTATCATCAGTGTTATGGCCTGCAATGCCATATATAGTAAAAGCCAGCATTAATACCTTTAAAAAAATCCACCCAGGAAGGATTAATATGTCATTGAAATCTGCTAGATTGCAACTTTCGAAAACCTAATGTATAAACATGGGTATATGAAAAATTTGTGTGTCGTTACAATCTAATTCATTTGCTATTAAAGTTCTATGCATATGTGGATACACTTTATGGTTACAGAATAGTTATACTGTTCTAATAAGGGTGCATTGCACGGTGCTAGGTTGACCAGAGAGGTAAAGCCTCACTCCTGGATTTTGAACAATGGTTTTCTCTCTCTCTCTCTCTCTGTCTCAGTCTACCAGTTACCCCTTCCTCGCCTTCTTCTGTGATTCGTCCAAATGTTCAGATTACTAAAGGTGAATGTATGAACCACATTGCTAAGTATTTGTAAACAGGTCTTAGACATGCAGTGAAAGAAGCAGAATTGAAAGATAAAGTTCTTGGTGAAAAGATATCAGGCCGTTTGCAAACTGAAAAGCTTCAAAACTATTATAAAAGTGCAATTATGAACAATGTTCCAAAATTTAGATCAGATGAGATCTGCAAGGTCAACTGATGAGTTGCAGCACTTGTAAATGTCCTGTATGTAAGTAATAATGGTGCATTTATTATTGTGCTGTTGCAAAAAGTGAAGAACCTCCAAAACATGAAGGAAACAGGAAAACGTTTCTTTCATCCAAAGTAGTGAGAGCAATTATGTCAGTTTATCATAGATTAGCCATTCTTAATTTATTAGAGAGGTGTAGAAAAGAAAGAAACCCAAAATGCAAATGTGAACTTATATAGTTTGATATGGAATAAATGCCCCAAGGAAGGCTTTTGTTTCTAAAAAGAAATTGCAAACTGCAGTGACTGTAGCTGTCAGAAAATTCAGTGTGGATTGTGAAGGCATTCTAAAGGCAAAGAAAAGGGTCACAGCTAATAAAGTTAGTCCAATCTGCAAGAGAATTTGTAGTGTTTCTAAGATTATAGTACACTTAAACTAATTCAAATCAGGCAAGAAAATAGTTAAGAATGTTAAAGCTTGAAGAAAAGTTAACAGCTGAAGGGTTTTATTTGGTGCAGGAGAATTCTCAAGTAGTTATTATATGTTATTCATTTCAAAACTTAAAGCTATTTTTCTCTGTGTTTTGTTTTTGTTCATTTTGTATTCAAAATGCTTCTTGTAATGTAATTTATGTTTTAGGTGCAGCAGGTTAATTGCTATTTAATTTGTATTCTAAAATTGTTAATAAATTGGAATGTGCTATTCATCTATGCACCAAATAATTTTGTCTCAAAAACTATTTGAGATGTCTGTATAAAAATAGAAAATTTTGTGTAAATAATCCAAAGGAACAAATAGTCAGAGTTTACATTATTCACAACAAATAATGTTTTGCATGGCGCATTTCTTATAATGCACAAAAACTGCAGCAAAAAAAAAAAAAAAAACTTTTGAAATTTGTTCATAGAAAATTGATATTTGATAAACATTCTGGATACCTTTTTGTACAAATACTTAAAAGTACAAATACTTAAGAATTTCAAATTGGTGTCGAAAAGACTATGGATTTTAGCAATTATCACTGATACCTATGTTTAAAACACTAAACTGCTCTGAAGATTTATGTCACTTCTACAAAACAGCGGTTTTGCATATATCTTAGAACTCATCAGTTTTTTAACACATTTTGCACCCCCTTCCTCGTTTTCTGCCTGTATTGTCTAATAACTTTATACTTAAAGTGGGAGAAATCTTTGATAATAACTTTCTTTTAATGTGCCTAGTACTATCTCTGGGTAACACTGACCTACATCAGAGAATTATTCTGCTTTTAATAGAATCAGTGCAGTTTTGAGAAATGATGCCAAGCAATATAGGTGTCATGCATATGAAGCACTTAGATACAAATTAAAACATTGAGACTGATAATTTGGCATGAAAATGCAATTAAATATAACACAAAATGTAAAATAACCTTGAAAACCCCTAACTTTTTACTAACAGATACAGCAGACTTTACTGTTTTTCTATTTAGTTATTTTATTCAGTGTTCTTATTTATATATTTTGGTTTCATAGCATTGCTTACAATTATTACATATATGAGTGAGTATAAATAATTATCTGGCAGAAAGCAAACATATGTTGGCTTGCCTACAAAGTATGTCAATTTGCTACACCCAGTGTTGCATGAAGTGGTTCCACATTGCAAGTATCCAATCACCACAGAACTGGTTTCTTTGGTCAAGTCCCTTTCCACGTTTACAAAACAGAATAAAACTTGGAATATTGTGTTAATCCATGTGAAACTTGACAGACACACCTTAAACAACTAACTCACAAAACAATAAACATGTTAACATATTCTTTAAAAGAAGAATGGGCACACAGAAGTTGTTTTAACGGAGCACACCCAACCATGTGCTATTTTTAACATGGTAGGTGGAACCATGCATTCCAGTTGTAAAATTCTGTTTGTAATATTCAAGCTGGTTGGCTTTTGCTGCTGGCAAGCGAGAAGATAGAATTATTTATTCACTCAGCTACTTAGTGTTGGAGTTATTCAATAAAACAGGTGTCTGCTGTTCAGTGATGTAGGGTTACCTTTTACCAACTCATTTATTATATTCTGCTGTCATGTCTTCTAACTACTTAAAGTTTATATATGAGCTAATGATACTCAGGGGACTAGCCTAGTCCTAGTAGTCCATTGATAGCACACTCCAGCAAAATGTGTATATCTATTTTAAATAAAGTTTATTTAAAGCAGTTTTTTCTAGGAGCCATTTCTATAGCTATAGACATTAGTCTGAATTTTTCAATACTTTCATCATTTTTAATGTGCTGTTGCTAATCAGTTGTTTCTGGAAATGTCATTTCAAGGCCAGCATATAAAGATCCTCTTTAAAGTGTCACATCAGTTTAATTTCTTCTATCCATGTTCAAAAAATGTGTAATGTAACTGTTTTTGCAAAGGTTCATCACAATATGAAGTAGAAAAATAAACTTTAGGAAGAACAATTTGTAGAAAATGTGTAAGAATAAATGGTTGTTGATAAGTAATGTGAATGTAAACACACAATATTTTTTTGTTTTACCACATTATTTCTCAATTGTCAACTGAACAGTGCTTTCATTAAAGATGATGTACTGGAAGTTGAACTGAAGCTATGGCAATATAGAGCAGTATGTGCATAAATGCTAGAGCACTTCAGCTGCAGTTCAAATCTTATCTTCATTCCTCCTTAGGTGTAAAACTCATTAACTTCCCCTGAAAATTCACTATAGCTTTGTGATTTTGAACTGCCGGGTCAAAATAATACTTGTTTTCAACGGAAATATGTCCCAGGACACACAATCTCTATATTCAGTACTATTCTGAAAGCACCTATACAAGGTGGGAAGTGAATAATTGCAAGTACTTGTATCAGCATTTGAGGAAGATGTAATGATCTAGTATTTGCATTTTTTTCTCTTCTTTTCTAAAGTTATTTTCATGAGGAAAATTTTACAATGTTTTTAGGATGGCTATTATTCCCTATCTCAGACATTTGATTGTTTATGTAATAGGTCATATGGTTGACCCTCCTCTGCCCTTTTTCCTGCCCAATTATAGTTGGAGTGATGTGTGTATACATAGTAGACATATAGCTCAGGGTCATTCAAAACACAATAGACCATAAAATTTGTGCCTTGTTTATGACGATGCAATTAGTAGACAAAATGAGATATACTCATGTATTAAATGCATTTTTCTCTAGGAAATATCAAATTATATGGAACAATAACATGCTCAAAAATAGTATATAGTTGAGTTATTAATCTTTGAAGGTTTCCTGTCCCGTTGATTGATATGGGTTGTAGGTTTTATATATGTAACTAAGTTGCCATGTTTAAATCCCTGATGGCTAGCTCAGAAATCTGATTAGCTCCCTATACAGCTGCTTGAATATGCTATAAAGGTTAAACATTCACATGAAGTCAGCTAATATAATTTTTTCTTAAGTGTAGTATGTGTATTATTGGAAGCCCACTGATTACTGGTCACAGATGATTGTTGGGTGAAATATATCTCAAAAGAATTTCAAACAAAGAACTACACAATACTTTTTGCACTACCTAGCTTCTTTTCCCCCTACTGTAGCAAATATCTTGTAGTCTTTATTCCCCAGCAAAAGGACAACCTCAAAACTTGTACTATTATTACGTGAAGCAGCAAATCTACATCATTTTTCTAAAGTCTGTGTAGATAGTAATTCTCTTTCCAGTCATCTTGCAAACAGTGAAAGAATTGCATGAGTACATGTCTAACAGATAGAGAAATATTTCCCTGAATCCTTTAGCTGTTTGTTAAACTATTGAAAAAAAAGCTGCCACCTCATCTTACAATTTGACATCTCTCATTCTATTCTGGTACTCAATGATACACTTTGGTTTCTTTAGCTCCTCTTTTCCTTCTTGGCTTGCTTTTTGCCATAATTTCAGCAGCTGCATGTTTTGTTCAACAGGAAATAATCATCTTTGTTATCCTCTCCATTCAAATATGGTACATTCTTTCAACGTAATTCAAATTCACTTTGTTTCAATTTATTATAGGGATATTAGGCAGCATATCCATAATATTTTCTTGGCATTACTACTCGCATTATTACTGCTCGCATTACTCCCTTATGCAAGTATAGCTTGACATATGGGTTAAATTTATT
Organism: Hymenopus coronatus; assembly: GCA_030762935.1. Classification (NCBI taxonomy): domain Eukaryota; kingdom Metazoa; phylum Arthropoda; class Insecta; order Mantodea; family Hymenopodidae; genus Hymenopus; species Hymenopus coronatus. The sequence continues at coordinate 58,584,201 of CM060900.1, forward strand.
TACTGTGAGATGAAAGTACAATAATTGATCATTTCTTTAAAAAAAAAAAAAAATAAAATAAAGGCCTTGGTTGTAAAAATAACCTGTACAAAAGAATTTAGTCAAAAAATAGTACATTTATAGATGAACTGGTGTATGGATTTAATCTTCACGTATGTTGTAAATACATTTTATAGATGATAGACATAATGCTTCCATAATTTCCATCTATTGTAGTTGTATGTATGTAATCACTTATAGAAATAATTTAATACAGAAACTTTATATAACATTGGGTCTATGTATGGCTTTGGGGCTTTAGAAATAACATAAATTGCATTCATAAATAACGCCAAGATATATTTTATGAACTCATGACATTAGGTGAGATAAAATGTTGTCTTTCAAATCTCTTAAGCCAAATTTCATCAAGTGTAGTTCCAAAGACACAGAATCTAATGTCTTAATATTTGAAAAAAAAAATTAAGTCTGTTACTTTTGTCTAGGTAATGTGGGTTAGGTAACATAGATAACTCCTATTACTTGATTAATCTGGTTTCCTATTTAGTTAAAAAAAAAAACTAGATAAAATAATATCACTGTAACAATGTAAATGCAATTGTTCTTATTGACTTAATGAACATTTTCGTATTCATTGGTTCATTGTTCATTTATTTATATTCCCATGGCATTCAGCATTTAGTACAATTAATGGTATTGTATTAAATAAATAGTATTTATTTCCAAGAAAACTATCTTGCTCAGTATTGATAAAAGCATAACATTTTATTAATGTTACAGGCAGGAATACCTACCATCCCTGACCCCACCATAGATCTTTAAAATACAGATTGATTGATTTTTCTATATGTAATAACCTTAGGGTGTTAGTTTGCATTTATTTATTCAAGTTATTGCTCTATTCCACTTCGTTTAAGTTAATTTTGGCATTCTTGGCTTTTATATTCATAAATTTCTGGAATAATTGTTTAGATTTTCTTGTAAGTATTTTTACTCTATACCAGCAGGAAAAAGGAGCTGATGAGCTGGACTCTGAAGAAGAGAGAACACAATTTCTGCAAAGAATGCTTCTTGATTATTTGGCGGTAAATGGTCAGAATGACCAAGCCTTGACATATGCCAGGCATTTTTACCTAGCTCAGTGGTATTGGGATGCAGACTCTGAGAAGAGACGTCCGTCCTCTGGTGGGAAACTCTCCTCCAACAAACTGTCAAGAAAGAACAAAAAAGCAAAGAGAAAACGGAAAGGTAAGTGAAAAGCTTATGCCTCAGTATACTTCATCCTAATTGTGGTTTATGCACATTAAAATGTTAATTGTTGAAACTGATTTTGATTTGTGCTGTATATGATTATGTCAATTTTAAGGCATATTTTGAATTTAAAAATGTGTGTCTTGTATTCTAGTTCATTTTAGATTAGCTGTTCTGTTTTATTACTTTGTGCCTGTATTAAACATCAGTTTTATTATAAAGCATGATAAAATACATCAAAACTTTTCATTGAAGGCATAGTAAATGGAGGTTAAGAATTCATGTATTACCAACAGATCCATTTGGTTTTGCCATGAACACCTCCCAGCAAAATGAGGACAAGTACACTGCATATTGTCACACATGACAAAGGGTTGCAAAGATTTATATTATGGTTTGGAGATTATTTTATGGACACTTTATTATTTTAAGTCAAAATTCCGTATTTGCATAATCTTTATACATTTTCATTATTTCCTAGTCTTGTGAAACTCTGGGATTGTAGAAACAGCTATTTCTCAGACATAACGTGGGTTACCACTTCCTGCTAATAAGTCCCGGTGGACTTTTGTTTGACGTCAAGTCCGGTGGTGTACGTGCAGCTTTGCACGTCTCCACGGAGACCTCTGCACCGAGCAGGTCACTCCGGAAGTTCGGATTCCGTTTGTAAGACCCTTGCTGATTTGCTAATCCAATTCAAACCTAGGGTGTCGACGCACCATGTACAGGAAAGACGCCAGCTGGATTAGCTAGACCCCTCTAAGAAATGATTGCTTATATAATGAATCGTAAACCCGGAAACATTGTCTCTTCTGATATAGTTGTCGTAGGCCATACTCTGTGTCGGGCCGAACTCTGCTGCAAAACTTTGACGTGCATGTGAAGACATCTCTCTCTCAAGGTAAGCCCTGTCTGGGGTAAATTATTATTCAACCTAATTGTGCTTAACTTGTCATAACCAGTCAATATCCAGTAATCAATAAATGGGCCATTCCAACAAACTTAGAGTTGCTTCTACCATCCTATCCCTAGCAGGATAGCTGCACCCCCCTGTCATCTTGCGAGGCGACAATATATTTGGTATAACTTATTTTGTATTTCTAAACCACAAATCTGCTTAATAATCACATTTTAAATTGCTGTTAAATCTGCAAGGGGTACAAGTGTATGGCAAGTCTTGCACGACAATAATTCTACCTCTTCTATTTGCAAAAGATGCAAGCCTTAACCCCAGAGGATTGTAATTTACGCCTGCAGTTTTGTGAATGGGCCTCAAAGCAGCCACCAGAATTGTATTCATTGTGTTCACCAATGAGGTCAAGTTTACTAGGGATGGACCAACTCCTAACTACAAGAATGATCACATATGGGCATAGGAAATCCCCCATGCCATTGTTCAGAAGAGCCACCAACAGCTATTTGTGGTGAATATGGGCTGGCATTGTTTCTGATTACGTCATTGGTCCATACCTTCTTCCTCCTCGACTGTATGGCAGCACTTATAAAACATTTCTGAAGTATGTACTGCCAGCCTTGTTGGAAGCAGTGCCCCTTGATGTTCTGGCTAAACTGCATTTCCAACGTGATGGCACTCCTGCACATTATGTGATAAACATACAGGAGAAACTAAATCGAGTCTTTCCAAACCGTTGGATTGGAAGAGGCAGTCCTACCATGCCATGGCCACCTCATTCACTGGATCTCAACCACATGGACTTTTTTTCTGGGTCATCTCCAGGCTAAGGTGTATTCATCACTGATTGATTCTGAAGGGATGTTGGTTGACCATATTGTTGCAGCCAAAGATGAGATTCACAACACACCAGGAATGCTCAACAGGTTTAAGAAATTATTTCGTGGATGTCTCCTGTACACCAATATTAGAGGTCACTATTTTGAGCTATTCCTTTGAAACTTGTACCTACTCCTAATTTGCTTGCTTACTTTTGCTTCGCCTGTATCTACCTATAGAATTGCAATGCCAATACCAATGCAATGTATTTTTGCAATAACTCAGTAACTTTTAGCTCTTTCAAGCGCTTATCAATTGTTTTTACATTTTCTAAATTTTTAGTTGAACTTGAACTAGTTTCATTTAAGTACGTATTAAGTTTCCGTATATACCTACTGTTTAGGTCATGACAATGTAAATGATAGTTCAAAGAATTTGAAATAAAAACCTTAAGCATTAGTTAAATGAAAAATTACAGCACAACACAATGTTTCCTGTAAATCACATTCAAGTAAATGAAGAAAGAAAGAAAGAAAAAATCTGATGTATTCCATTCACATGACTTTCTCTACATCTCTGTAACAAATTATTGTTAAAAAGCTTAATCTTCTAATTCATGCTAATCAAGATAAAATTAGCAGAAAGGGTCAGAAAGGGTCTTATTACTTGCTTCCTTGTAAGTAGAAGAGAAGTAAAGGAGTTCCACTATCTAAAGTAACAGTCAAATCTGTTAAAAGCTGGTTGCTATGCGATTAAAATTCCTTTATTTGATTGCAAGTAGTTTAAAAATTCCTGTATGAGAAAAGAAAAAGTATTTTAAATCTGAAACCAATAACAAGGAATACCTCAGAAATAATCAGTTCTACAAAAGAAAAGTATAAGACATAAATGATATGTTCTTAAGAGATTACATTTCTTTGTGCAGTTAGATTTTGTCTATTTCTTCTGTTTACCAGTTAAGCAAAATTCATCCAGAATAAAGAATCCTCAGAGACTATTCTCATAAAATTCAAGATATATATTTTATTTGTTATGAAAACATACAATATTTTAATCAAAGTTGTTAAAGCTATTTTTGAGAAAATCAAAATTTTCAAACATTTTTCCATGCAAAAGGTAGTTTGTGGTGGAGGGATTTTCTTGAAAATCTACATGTCGCAACCTTGAAAGATACTAAACACAAATACCACTAGTTTTTTTTGGGAAGCAGGTGCTACAGGAAAAAGAGAGTTTGCCCTCCTGTCTTTTCGCAGCGTTGTCAAAGAAAGTTTCTTTCTTTGAGGCCCTCAGCCATTATGGTGAATTGATTATCTGATTTCCCATAGACTAGTTGTTTATTAAACAAAACACAGCATGTATATGTACATGAACTCTAAATCTATAGATAGAAATAAACCTCAGTATGAAGCCAGTAGATACTAGTGTTTGTAAAGTGTTTTAATGTCAATTTTGTTGCTTTGCTCTGGTTCTAAAATTGCTCAAGCATATTGAAAGAAGACTAGAGAGCCAGGTGCCAAGAAAATATTTGTATATATTATTATGTTCTGAATTTTAAGAGTTTGTATAAAGCAATGTATTGGCCTTGTCTCCAAATACTAAAAGTTTTGCTTTGTTAAAAAAATGAAAGATTAATTTTCTATCTATTACATATGATTTGAGGTTGCATAACCTATATTAGGCTATTAGTCTTTTAAACGATGTACTAATTTATTACCTCCTTTTTTTATGAAATTATTGTACAATATTCTCTAAGTGGTTATGGTGAATTCTCCCTTTTACCCCTTATAATTGTAATTTCCTAAAGCTCACAAATGAAAAATCCCCTGATATTCATTCAAAAAGAGGTGAAACGTTGGAGATAAGTCAGAATCTCCTTAACCTCCTACCAAATTCTGGAAATGCTGCATAGCCTATAAATACACTTTGGCTGCTGGGCAATTCATTTAATCAGAATGGCTGAATAAGTTATGGATAATTGCAGTATGTGAAATTTTATTTAGTTGTATACCTTTTATGTTGCTATATATCTATCACATAATGCAGAAAACCTTAAACATTTACACTGGTGTGTAAAACCTAAGGACAAAAGTAACATTCACATGCTATGCCATTGCTAAGTAACATAGCTTGATGAAACTAGAATCATACATCATACACAGTAGGCAGCTAAATGAAATATACAATCAGACAAACAGAAATGACACTTTTATTTATAGCAAATGAGTTAAACTAAAGTCACTGTCATATGATTAGGTTAGATTGCCCATAGGCTCGGATACAAGTTTCGAGCATTGTCAAGAACAAAAATAGAAAGTTAAAACTTATATTTTGGACCATACAAAAAGATTGAAAATAACAGTAGGTCAGTTTAAAAAAGCATTAATAATATATACAGGATTGTTTAGAAGATATTTTTTTACACTCTGTTTAAATCTAAAGCTATTGTTTTCACTTTTGATTTCAATTGGCAATCTATTGTACATATACAACCCAATTATCAAAGGATCTTTGTTTATCGATTTTATATTATGACTATTTTGGTGCAGGTCCAATTACACCTAGTGTCATGACTATGTATTTCGCTATTTGTTTTTAGTTTGTGCGTTTCTGTCAGACAAATGACTCTATATATGTACAAAGACACAACAGTGAACATTCCTTCTCTTTTAAAAAATTCCTTACAAGATTCACATCTACCCATGTTGAACATTGTTCTAATTCATTCCTTTTGGATCACTAAAACCCTCTGAATGAGCATATTACTGCATGCCCCCCAAACTTCTATACCATACTGGATGTGAGAGTAAATTAAACAATAGTACATAGTTTTCAGAACATTTAGTTTTTGCAAACTCTCGCATCAGGTACAAGCCTTTACTAATTTTTTACAAAGGTTATCTATATGGTTATTCTATGATATATATTTGTCTACCTGTACACCTAAGAAATTGTGTGAATCAGACTCCTAAATAACCATGTCTTCAAGTTTAATATGAAAAGTTTTTTCTTAATTCAAATTTAATTATATTAGTCTTTCCAGGGTTATTACTGAGGCTCAAGGATTTGAAGTAAATAATTATCCTAGTAGATTCCTTGATAGCTAGTGACCAAAGGTCATGATCATTATTTGCATTACAGATAATAGTAGTGTCATCGGTATAACTTATAATTTTACAATTTGCTGCTGGAATGTAAGGAATAAAAAATAAGGGACCAAGCACTGAGCCCTGTGGTACACCATGTTTAATAATTTCTGCAGCAGATTTAACTTTTATAGTGTTCATTCCTTGCTTAAACTTGTTTCCAGCAGATTTAACTTTTGTAGTGTTCATTCCTTGTTTAAACTTGTTTCCATTGCATTTGCCCTTTTAAGTATGATGAAATTAATTTGTTTTCAACGCCCCTAAATTCCATCTAAGATGAATAGCAATGTATCATGCTGGACACAGTCAAACACCTTATATAAATCCAGGAATATGCTATTAACTTTGTTTTTGTCATCCAAATTGCTTAATATATTGTGTTCCAAATGTACCAGTGCAGTGATAGTCTATCTTTTAGATTGAAAACCATGTTGAAAGTTGCTGAGCTTATTATGTTTTTCTAAAAAATTGATGATTCTTTTCTTCACTATTTTTTCATACAGTTTTGCAATTTCAGGAGTGATAGTGATAGGTCTATAGTTTTGCATAATTCTTTTGGAACCTTTTTTATGTATCGGAGTAACAATGCTGATTTTTAAGCAGTCTGGAAATATGCCCTGGTTTAGTGATTCATTTATCATATAGACCAAAGGGGTGATTAAAAAGTATTTATGTCTTTTCAACTGCTTAGAACTAATGCCATTCCATCCTGTGAAATTTTTATTCTTAAACCCATTTATTAAACCTAGGACCTCCTCTGCCATAGTACCATGTAAGTACAGGGAATTTACAAGACCTTCTTTAGTTTTAATGTTGGAAGTATCTGAGATATTTTGGGTACTAGCAACATTTATAAAATAATCAGTAAAATAATTACATATTATCAGTGAATTCTGTTCTATCCTGTTTTTGATCAGTAGATTAATATTATCTTGCTTTAAATTTTCATTTTTCATGCTGTTTATTATTGCCCATGCCATTTTTTAATAATTGTTTGTTTCCAATAACATGCTCATAATCATCTGTGACTTAATATTAATCATCTCAACTTCATTTGCTTTTTTATATTCTTTGTAATTCTGTACATGATGCTCAGATTTTGTCAATTTAGCTAGCAGATACATGTCTTTCATTTTGTTTCTTAGCATTATAGCCTTGCTAGAGGTCCTTACTTCACTTTCAAATTTACCTAGATGGTCCTCTAGATTTAAAAAATAGAGACATGGTACTTAAAAGGGTGTATTATCACCACAGATAGCAATGCATGCTGGGCACAATGCTAGTAAGCAATTCTTGTGGTAGGGCCTTCCATTCCTCCACCCCTGTTGACAACTGTTGGATGGTCGTTGGTGCATTGGGCATATTGCAATCAATCCCTCCAAAGCATCCCACACATGTTCAGTGAGATTTAAATTGGGGTAATGTACAGGCCATTCCATTCCTTGGGATAGCAGTGCTGGGGTTGGAAAGCTCTCCATGTACGTGAAACAGAGCTGTGAGCAATACCAAACTCTTGGGCAACACTTGTCCCACTTCATCCTCCTTCCAGTTTCCCAATGATTCTTCCTCGTGTAAAGTCATCCAGATGTTGTCTTCAGGCAATGTTGTAAAGAGCACTATTACAGCGCACCATAACATCTCGCAGATTGCCACGCTCTGTCTTTTCCTGTTTCTTCAACTGTCCCATGTTACAGGACCAGACACATTTGGTTCTATAGTCTGACTATACTCATGCCATATGACATCCAGATCTGCGTATGTGTGAAAGACCTTCTGGCAACGTGCACCTCTGGTTTCATTCATTTCCATCAAGTAGTTAATATATTACATTAATTTATCCACCTCATCCTTAGGATTGCACACCAGTGTACAAAGAAATTGAGGTGAAGATGATGAACATGATGCCTCCACGCTTTGAGGGCAGCAAGTTAATGTTTTATGGAAATTACAGGGTTAATAACCACTGAAAAAGCAAATCATTTAAGTTATTAATTTAAAAAATCAGCTCACTGATTTCTAATGTTAGCAATGTTCCTTGTATTTATTTGGATAACCTGCTAACAAACTTCACAACAGAGGAAATAAAGCAAAGCTTTCTTGCAGCAGGGTTGATATTTGCATTATTGTTTATTAAATTAATAATGATCTTAATATGAAATGACAGAGAGATAAATAATTGCATTTATTAAAATCAAAAAATAATGTAAAAATTAAAGTTATAATTGTGTTAGAGGTAAGCATTATTAGCAAGGCAAACATTGGTGCAAGGTAATTAGTAAAAGTCAGAATAGCCAGGGTAATTAGTGTCCTGGTGAAGTCGGCCAACAAGAAGTCCATCAATTTGAGGTGCAGTTCATTAGAATTCAGTATGTTCATAAATTTAAAAGATACTTAAAAATGCACATAGTTTAATTCTGGGAGTTAGAAAGGAACAAAAATACTTAAAATATAGTAAGGCAAAGAGTAAAAAGTTGTGTCAAGAGATGAATTAAATGCTTAAAGTTTTGAGAATGTAAAACATAGGAATTTTGATGGGGTAAGCATGACATAGGGAGGACTTGGGCATATAAAAGAGTGTGCTTAGAAAGAGAGTTCTTGTGGTTCTTTCTATTACAAGCATCACAAGTCACAAATTGTTATCAGCAGTTGATAGTGAATAAGTACCATGCTCTACTCATCACCCAATTAGCAATGATAACAAGGAGATTCACCATATAGTACTTTAATTATGCATGGCAATTTACACTTGTTACTTTTAAAACAAAACATATTTTGCCTAAACCTATAGTTCTTGATACACTGAAGTTAGCTAATATAATATGAAGCAGTTACAATTTCTTTCGCTTGGAGTAAGGAACCCTTTGAACACTATTCCTCATAAAATTACTTATATACCCTCTATTAATTTTTTTTCCCCCTTTCCACATTTATATGCCACCTTTAGCATTTAGATCTTATCGGCAGCTTTTCCTTTTGAACAATTGCTCATGGCAATGTGTTCACACATTTACTTTGGGTTGTATCTTTAAATTAACACAAAAAAACACACACACACACACACATGCACACGCACAGGCGCAGACAGACAGACAGACACACACACGCACACACATACATATTCACTATCTGGCTCTAGGTAGGGTAGAAAATAATCTTTGCAGGATAAAAATTCCTACATCCCAGCCAGGAATCAAACTGGGACCCCTCACAGAGCAGATAAATGCTCTTCCAACTGAGTTACGGGACCAGCCTCCATTAAATATTCTCAGTAAATTAATTAGGCTTGTCCATTCTCTCACACACTTGTGCACATCCTCCAAGAAATATCTCATTGCTCACCACTGAGCAGCTGGCAGGAAATGTATACAGGGGATAGGATTATTAAAGTATTTTGTGATCGGTTTTGCATACATATTATAGTGTTAAAAATTGATTTAGTTCTCTCTTGTTTTTCAACTTAATTAGTAAGAATATAGTAGCATAAATGTAGCGCACTTCTTTTGATATACAGTGGTGCTCCATTGTAAGATAGCATATAGTTAACAACTCAGGTCATTTGAGACAGTAAATTAAATGAATGGAATATTAATCATTTAAGCCTGATGTCCACATGCTGAGTTACCCAACATTTATCTTGCAAAGGTGTAATTTTCCTTGTCATGGGTTACCTAATTACAAGCAATGAAATGATAATAGATGTCTAACAGAAAGACTGGAATATAATGAAAATACAAACCTGATTTGAATTTAAGTCAAAGAACTTCACTTCCTTAGGACTCTAGAAGCAATTTGTAATAATGGGTGAAGTCTGGGTAGCTCAGTTAGTTTGGTACTGGTCTTCTGAATTCAAGGTCGCAGGTTCAAACACGGCTCACACCGATGGTTTTTAAGTGAGCTTAAAAGTGGCAGCCCCATGTCAGTAGATTTACTGGCATGGTAAAGAACTCCTGCAAGATGAAATTCTGGCACACCAGGGTGCTGATATAATCCTGGCAATTAACAGCATTGTTAACAAACAAAATAATTTAATTTTATTATGGGTGAAGCCCTAAAATTGTTTAATTTGATTCAGGCATACTGTGTTATATTAGTTTTAATGTTTAGAATTTAAATTAAAAAAAAAAATCAGTAGGAGGATTGAATGTCACACCAGTATGTTGTCAGAGCAGCTCCATGGTTAGAACAACTTCACAGAGGGCAGTTCAAACCCGCTGTGGCATTGAGTTTTGCAGCTGGTTCTAACAGTAAAACACTACCCTTGGGAGGGCATTAATGTAACATTATCAACATAATAATAAGTTAATACTTTATTACGTAACTAATTGAGTCAAATATGGACACTATAGTTTCACTTACTTAGTTTTTTCTCAGATGCATTTCAAAGATGTTCATCTTCATCATCGGCGGGTGTTTGACCGACAGTGAAGATGAACATCTTTGAAATGCATCCAGGAAAGAATTAAATTAGTGAAACTATAGTGTCCACATTTGATTCAAATTAGTTATGTAATAAATTAAAAGTTTCACTGTATAAATCACTTTACATCATACCTTGTGATAAGTTAATACTAGTTTTTACCCCTCCTTTTTTATGTAATTAATGTGTTTATGTATGCTTAGATGAAAGCAGTGAAGAAGAATCATCAGGGTGCTCAGCGTTAGAAGAGGAAGATGACTCCAAAATACCCTGGCAGAATGAACATAAAAACGCAGCCTTATATAGGCTAATAGAAGTTAGGAAACAATTCCTGGTGAGCAAGATACGACCTTTTCAAGACAATGTGGGTGCGGGAAACAGAACTCAGGTTTTACAGACCTACATAGATTATGAAAGCGCAGAGCTCATCTCACGATATTTGGCCTCCAAGAGGCCTTTCTCACAAAGCTTTGATAGATATCTCCAAAGGGTGAGTTTCTTTTTTATATCCTGGTGTTCTCATATGACATACTTATTCCATGGTAAAATGATATTTTGAACTTCTCTGTTACAGATATTGTTTGTGCTAACAGAAAGCTCTATAGCCATTCGAACCAAAGCAATGAAATGCTTAACAATGGTTGTAGAGGCAGATCCAGCAGTATTAGGAAGAAATGACATGCAGAGAGGAGTTCGTCATTCATTTCTGGATCAGTCAACATCTGTGCGTGAGGCTGCTGTGGATTTAGTTGGGAAATTTGTTCTCAGTAGGCCAGAACTGATTGACAAATATTATGACATGCTTTCAACCAGAATATTGGTATGAACATAAATAAAATTCATGTTTATTCTCTATTAAAATAGTTACCCTGCTATAAATAGCCTAATAGTGTTATGATTAAGCAAATTTCCTTGGAAAAAATGGAAAATAAGTGCAAAAAGTGTTATCCAGTTTTTAGAATCTGTAGAAATTTAATGCATGTGTGTAAATCCTGTATTCCATGTAAAATATTATAACTGTTTAAATTCCTGTTATATGAAGAGTGATAAATCTAATGTTTTCTTCTGATTGTTTTGACTTTTTTAGTGTATACTCAGGACATAAACTAAAGAGAGCACACAAAATGTTCTGTGTGAAACTTTTTTTAAGATATTAATTTTTGTATTTATAATTACTTTTAATGCCCTTATATAAAATGCTCCTGGGATACTATTTTTATTATATTTCTCAAAAGTTTTTAATTTCTGTATGGCATAGAAATATGAACAAAATGTTGTGTAGTCATTGCTTATTTTTAATTAGTTTAAGAAAAAAAAATTATGTAAAATATGATTTTATAATTTTTTTTTCAGTATAACTTATTGAAAATATTTAATTTCTGCTCAAATATTTTATATTTTTAATTAGTGTACAACAAAGTTTAAATCCCTAATCCCTGAATCACTCATGAAAATTTCAAGCTGTTGGTTTATAAATTAGGGTCAAAAGAGCATTTTATATAGTGAAAAATGCTGAAAAAGAAGTTTAAGAGTAAAATGTATTATAAAGTTGAACAATGTACTTATGTACTCCAATCAATCTGAGACTTCCAAGCATCATATTTGGGCCCTTCTTCTAGCTTCTTCCCGGCCTCAATAGCAATTTTTGAAAGTTTTATTCTCCTGCTGGCAGTTTTATATACTTGTGGTCCTAAAATCCCACTGTTGTCCACTCAACATTTTTCTCCATTTGCACTAATTCTTAGTTCTGTAGCTCTCCTTTTTGCACTAGTAGCATTTAGTTCTTTTCCTTGCTTCACATTCCATATTAAAATCTGATATTCCGGGTGAAAGTAATCTGCATTTTCATTTTTTGAAATAAAATATTCTCTACATAAATTAATATATACGAATAACTGTACATAAACTGTCCATTAACTACCTGTATATGTGGATTATTAGCATTAACATAGAGTTTGATATTCTTGACTAGCAGATATTGAAATGTGCGAGCGGTATTGTATGATGTGGATGTAATTTACAAGACTTAGATTAAAAAATCTGATGTGTTATACTTGCACAACTTTCTCTAGCCACTGTTATTTATTTTTCTGTAGTGTCTACAAACTATTCTTGCAAAAGCATATTCTAGTATCTACTTCAAATTAAGTGAGATAACCGTTTGCATAAATAGTTAGATTACACATTTCATTATGGGTATAAAGGGAATAGTGGCCAAGTATTTAAAAGCTAGTTGCCAAATGCTGGCCTAGAAATTTCATACTACTTCCATTACATTATGAACAACAACTGAATGGTAAGAGCACTTTAAAAATGACTAAATATTGAAAAATTCAAACCAATAGCAATGTAATTCACAGAAATACCTAATGCCACAAAAAGTTACTTTAAATAGTGCTCTTTAAACAGAGATACATTATTGGTGTAGTACAATGTTTCTTTTATGAGTTTACCAGTTACACAAAATTCAAAAGGACTTAACAGGCTATTCCCAGATATGAAGATCCTAAACATGCTATACTTTTTTTCAAAATCGTCATTTTTTAAAAAATAAAATTTGAGGATCAGTTGAGATGGGGAGTTATCTTAGAATCTTTGTATTGAATCTTTGGAGGATGCTGAACCTAAATATGAGTTTGGTATTTATCAGACATTTCATTTTTGTATTATGCAGTTTGTATATGTATAGACCCCTCTCTCCCTTTTTTATAATGCTTTTACTGGATCTGGGGGCTTCAAAGCATATCTTTTTGGTAAAATGTTGGCATTAAGCTTTTTGGTGGAGTACAATGTATATCCTCTGCTTACAATCAGTATGTAGTAGAGAAAGTAAAAATTCATATAAAACCTACCAAAGGTGGAACTAAGCATGTCAACTGTAGCAATGCTAATGGTCTGTATGGCTTCAAGCTCAACACAATATGAGGCTGTCAGACCAGAGTGTGTGGAAGCTGAAATACCTCCAAAAATCTGCTCAGCTCAGGGATGACTTTTTGCCTGTTTCCAGGTTTGGTATTTAGTTTGCTTAATCTCAAAGAGAAACTGTTATTATAATATTAATATTTAGCTGACTTGTATATATATATTCTCATTACCTGCAAAATGTATATCTGTTCACAATGCTCATGGATTTTTTTTTTTTTTTTTACAGGATACAGGTGTTAGTGTGAGGAAAAGAGTAATAAAAATTTTGAAGGATATTTGTATGGAATGCCCAGAATTTCCTAAGATACCTGAAATATGTGTAAAAATGATAAGGCGAGTTAATGATGAAGAAGGTAAATAAGTTATTACTCAGTTCACAATTACTCAGTTCACAAACTATAGGGTGGTATTTTATAACTGTTTAGTGCACCCAGAAAGGTAATAAAGCAGTTATCTTCTGTTCCTTGTAGCTAATAGTCTAAAATTCTCTGGTTCACTTGCTGTGCAGGTGAAATGTATGTGTATTACAGTAAAACTGCATGTATTTCTCAACTACATAGCCATATACAAGCATATTTCCTGTTATTTTTTATATTTAATGGTTAGGGCTAAATTCTTTTAATTGTGGGGTGTTTCTAGTATCAAAAATACTTTTTTAATTAACCTTCCCCATCATCGTTTCTCTTCAGCATATGAAAGCATGAACTGTACTTGAACAAATTGCAGATAGTATTAAATGATAATGTATATACCAATAATTTGTTTTATCCTGTTGTATAATATATTGTGGAAATAAGTGAGGTAACATTTATATTCTTGCTGATGAGGAAGACATAGGAATTGATTTTTGTCTTTTTATTTTAAAATGCTTAAATTTCTGTATTTTGCCAGGCTGGAATAGCTTACTAATCAGCAATTGCACACAAAACAAATACTGCTATGTAAAAAATAACAAAACATTATTTTGAATGAAAGGTTCTAAGGTAAGTAAAATAGGCTATGCTGTGAGCTTTGGCATTGTTGAAAATGTTTTAATGCACTATAAAGCTAAAGAACTATAGAACATAAATATAACATTTGTGATAATATTGAATGTTTAATTAGTATTCTTCTCTTTGTTAAACAAAAATGAGGAAATTAGAGATTTTGAAGAAATAGTGGTAATTATTGCAGTTAAATATTACTCTATCATTGTTGACTGAAGTCCTGATATTTCACCCAATGATCAATTAAGCTGGACACATTGCATTTTGTCAATAAACTGGGATTAGCAGAAAGCGGTTTGTTGAATTTATATCCAATCCAGAACCTGGCAGATGAGTACTCCATTTTCTTGAGAGACATGGATTGGACATAAATTGTAGAGGACAGAGTAATGACAATGTACCAAATATGTCAGGTATTTACTCTTGCTTTCAAGCTAGAATTAAAACTGTCTCTCTGACACTTATTATATTCCATGTTCAGTGCACATACACTGTATTTGATGGGTTCAAGCGCAGCAAAACATAAAAGTGCAACTTCTTTTTGTGACATTTTGCTAGAAATATTTCTTTTTTTCAGTGGTTTTAGCGAGCGATAGAATCATTTAAGCACATATTTCAGTAAGACAACTTGACTGTCAAATACCTCTCTGTAATCCAATGGTCTGCTAGAGATACGCTTTCAGAAGCTTGAACAAAGATGGTGAGGCAATCTTCAGAGTACTGTTGTCAATCATAGGGACTGGAATTGAAACTAGAAGCATAATGAAATTGTTAGTTTTGAGACAATTTTTATAACTATAATTTGGGATTCAGTATTTGAAAGATTCAATTGTAAGCAAGCGATTATAGCAGTAGACTTGGGCATAGCCACTGTTCTGAACTCGCACAGTTTTTAGTTGGTGTCTTGGAAGAACTGAGTATGAAGAATTTCAGAATCTAGGTTAGAAACATTTTGAATCTCTTTGGAATATTGCTAAAATTCAACAAAGTAAAGTTCAGGGTTAGAAATGCAATAGAAAAAACAACAAATTCTTTGATGAATCTGATTCAGACATTGAAGAAACTAATGAATCAGATGAGAGATAGATATATATATCCATCCTTCCTTTTGGTTTTAGATATATTAATTGAAGAACTCAGCAAGAGAGTTTATTCTTATAAGGACTGCACTGAACCATTTATGTTTTTTATCAAACATGAGGAAGCTAAGTCCCTTTAAAAGCCAGGAAGCATCATTCAGACTTCGTAAAGTGTACGGTTCAGATCTTGAAGACTCAGCATGTACTTAATGTTTTCACTTCAAAAGCTATATCTCTGATGTAAAGATGAAAATGAGTCATACTCTCTTCCAGAAATCTGCGACATGCTAAAAGGTAGCATCTTAGAGATTGTTTACCCAAATTTGAACATAACTGTTCAAGTATGCTTGAGTACTCCTACTTAAAATTGCTCAACAGAAAGGTAATTTTCTGCTCTAAGATGCATAAATAACTAAGGACATCACAAAAACAGGATCATCTTAAGTTATCTGGGTGTCCTTACTATTGAATCAGACCTGAAAATGAAACTAGACTATGGAGAAACCATAAACTTGTGTGCAAATGACAAGGCAAGGAAAAAATCACTTGCTATTTAAATAATCAATGTTTTGGGCCCCACCCCCGCTCCCCCATGATACATTTTTAAATATATTGTAAGTTGATTGATGTTTGGAGGAACCAACTCAACAAATTAATAAAACATATATTGCAAGTTATTTGTATTATTTCTGTTTAATTTTAACATAAACATAACTATGTTTTCATTTATATTTAATGTATAATAACACTTTATTTTTTCTGTTTGTAATGTTTGGAAAAGCATAGTTTTAGGTTTGCAACTTAAAGTTATATGTTACACATACAAAAAACATGATCATGTGTTAAACAAACTTAAATATATGTATTTCAAGCCAGTAAGGGGAAAGAAGATAGTTTTTTTTTTCCAGAGGCATCAGAGAAATGGCCTTCATATAATTTTCACACAGTGTTATAACAGCAGCATAGAACATATGAATGAATCAATGTAACTGCCACACAGACCTTAATAAACTAAATTAATACTTGAATTTTCTTGTTCTCTGTCTTGAATTATACATTGGAAGGAGTGTATGTACCCCACTCCTAATTTTTTATAGTGTTTAACGCCTGCATTTACTAGTTGTGGCTGCAGGCGATGACACTGATGATACATTGAATGAATATGGAGCACTCGTGGAATGCGATGGCAGGGGAAACCAGACAACCTGGAGAAAACCTGCCCCTGTGCCACCACCACAAATCTCACATATGGTTGCTTGGGATCAATCCTAGCCAACTCCACTCCTAAGTGTACTCCTTCACCTTGTATTTGAATAGTAGGGTTTAGAGCTAGAGTTACTGCAACCTGAGCTAGAAAAACCTATTTCTAGTTAAACAAAGTAAATATCTAGCATTTGAAAAGTTTATTTACACTGGAATCAGTATAATGTTATGTTTCATTTCACTTCATTAAATTTCTGCATACATATGTGTACAAGATAATTTTAGTCAAACACAATTGACACTATGTGATTTATTATTATTATTATTATTATTATTATTATTATTATTATTATTATTATTATCATCATCATCATCATCATCGTTGTTGTTGTGAACACTCACAACAGGAATTTTTGGACATAGGCTGAACAAGCCAGATTAGACGTAGTGTGTAAAATCACCATTTTAGGCACTGTGTACAGATAGTTAATCATGAATAAAGAGAGATGGCACCACCATGCTAATTACTAGGATTCTGCAGTTGATGACCCACAAAACCAGGGGAAAATGACCAATAAAGTGCCCCAAAATTTTGTGGAAAATAACATTAAAATATAAAAAAT
Source organism: Hymenopus coronatus (assembly GCA_030762935.1). Lineage (NCBI taxonomy): Eukaryota > Metazoa > Arthropoda > Insecta > Mantodea > Hymenopodidae > Hymenopus > Hymenopus coronatus. The sequence continues at coordinate 58,601,560 of CM060900.1, forward strand.
GATTTAAATTTTTGTAATTTTAATATTAAAAGTTAAAATATACGACTATCTTTATTATTATGTATTAAAATTAGAATAGTTATGTAAGGTACCCCATACATATTTATGTACTAGGAAACATTTAAATATTTAGACATACCTCTTATTTAGCATTGCAATAAAGAGCCATTGCCATTCGTAGGTTCTCGGGTTTGTAGGATTGCTGGTGTCTCGAAAAATACTCCTATACTTTGAAAATCTCCTTTCTATTTCAACTGATGTCATGGGCACATACTTGAAGTAACCAAGGCACCCTGGTGAAAAGTCTTCTTCAAAACAACTCAAGTCAACAATTTCACCTTGCAGAAATTTCTCAATTTTACAAACTGGTTGATACCCAATTTTCATTCCTAATATAGTTTTCATTTTCTCAGAAGCTTCTGAACCAATTTTTCCTACACATTGTTTCAAATGTTCCATGACACCTTTAATCTTTTTGATAACCGCATGTATACTTATCTCTTTTTTCTAACCATGTTATTGTTTTGGCCAAATTTGCTGCTGCTTAATGCCTAACTACCCTTAATTTGAGGATCAGCCAGTAAGTCATGAGCAACGGCTATAAATGCAGCATTTTCTCTATCAAAACTGTCAACCACTTACTTCACTACATCAAAATGTTCGCAATAATAAGCACTTGCATTGATCTATGTTACTATCGGTTCAGGCGGCAATGGTAGGTTAGGCACAATTTCACAAAAATGTCTTATATTCTTGAGGGAGATTTCAGAAACACTTTTTTTATATTCAATATGAGTTAACTTGCAGAAATGTTTCACAGACTATGAAGGGTATGTGTTATGCATGTTACATGAATCACTTTTGTGTAAAATTATTTAATTTCAGTACCCGATTTCACCATATATTTGGCTGCATCTGTTACGAGAAGTAAAACATTTTCATGTTGTATGCCCGGTGGCCACAAAAGAAACATGGTTTAATCAAATTCCTTACATACACATTGATTCTCAATTACTTCAGTCATAAGAAGAAACATTTTCAGAGGGGTGTCAACTTCTAATGTACCTATAACGTTTGCAATATAGCACCCCTCTGTATCATTTGCCTTGTCAATTGAAACAAATATATTTATGCTTCCCACAAAATTGCATATTCTTGCTTTTATCTTTATAACCACCATGCAAGTAACCATTCCTAAGGGTGGATACATATGGGATTTTCTGTCCTGTATATTGCTGCAGAAATTGTCATAATGTAGCATTATTAAATTTTGCTAATGGAATATTGGCAGAAACCATTGCTCTACAAATATATCAATAAAAAATAGATTTTTTGGATGTTTCCCCAGTACTTTGACTAAGAAATAACTGGGTTGCCTTACTTTCCTTTGTATGTGCAATAGGTCTTTATGTGCTTTTCATGCCCGATAAGCTGCTGCACAGTAAAACACTTACCTGCACTAACTTTAAATTCACACAACCTGCAAAAGTGTCCTTTCATCTGTAGAAAATACTGTCACCAAACTCAGTCACTAACTTTCGCAAGAAACTTTGCCTACTTTCCTTTATGTTGGGCATAAAAACCTTCACTTGTGAGAAATAAAATGCAGAATGGTTGCAGTTACAGCAGTAGATGCAAGTGTTGCTCTTACTGCGGGGAAGCACCATCATTATCTACATCGATAATGATAACTACGTAAATGTATCCAATTACTAAGAGATCGTAGGAAACCTAAATGGCAGAATTAGACAATATTAGTTCATGTTTAAGAGAAATTAATAATTTATGTTGCATTCTGCATTGTCTGTGATGACTCAGAAAAAAGATGATATTTCATCAAGTTCCGAGCCCCACTAATTACGGTTGAGGGAACAGAGTAAGGCAGCTGCGGATATAAAAAGGGAGAGGGACCACCAAGAGGTCGGTCATTACCCAGCCTCCAGAACTGGGGCACCTCTGCAACAGGCACGGTGGTTCAACTCAGATCTACTCTTTTTAAGCTGTCACAGAGTGACTCCTGAATAGTTATTGATCCCAATCTGCATCTTGATCTCTTCAGGATAACACCTGATTGCATGTCTCAAGCAGTTCTGTGCAGCCTACTAAGTAGGAGCAAAACTCCTGGCACCCTTTTGACCGAGTTGACGATCCTGCTCAGCCTCTTACAGCTCACTCAGACATCCCCTCAGGTGCGTGTCTCGATGCTGTCCCAAGGAGCTGATTAGGTAAAAGATATCCTATCTGCTAATCATAACTTAGGTTAACACTGCTAACTTCTTGATGTTTCAATAAACAAGAAATGTGAAAGTGTTTCACATATTTTCTTCTTTAGGTGTTTTTTTTTTTTTTTTTTTTTTTTTTTTTTTCCTCCTCTCTCCTCCTCTCTTAAACAATTAAAGTGATAAACTTAAGACGTTGCAATCACTTAAAAAAAAATATGTTATTTGACATAGCTGGTAAAAGAATAAGATGAAGAAATATCCCTATAATAGGAATATTTTTATATATATATATATTTTTGTGAATGTGTATTTTGCAATTTAAACTCTCAGTTATAGACAAACCTAAGAATTTTGTGTATGCTATTTGCATAAATGGGTTATTATTAAAGATTAACTGATTGAAAGCATTAATAACTGTGTTATGGTTAGGAAATAATATATGTACTGGTTTTTATTATCAGAAGATATTTTGCTTTGTTTTAGCCATTCAGATAAAATATCTGTATCAGCATTCATGTTCTGTGTAAATCAAATGTTTCTCCTAAATAAAAAATGTTAGTATCATCAGCTAAAAGTGATGGGGCTTGGTAGTTAACTTACCAAGTATGTGATACAGCTTCATGAATTGTTGTCTATATCAACCAATGAGTGTTGAATGTGTTTGAGTCAGCATGAATTTATGTTGTTTTTTTTTTCTCACAAAAGTGATTCATTGTATATCAGATCTATAATTAAAGAAAAGTGTTGGTGCGATTACTTACTTATTACCAGTCTGTAATGCTTGATTATTTTTAGGTATTAGGAAGCTTGTGATGGAAGTTTTTCAAAACATGTGGTTTACTCCAGTACGTGAACGCCCTTCATTGGATTCTTCAGCTTTGCTAAGGAAAGTAATGAACATCACAGATGTGGTAGCAGCATCAAGAGATATGGGTCTTGAATGGTTTGAGCAGCTGTTACTCAGTGTAAGTTTATTTATGTTGCTTGCTTTGTTCTATTAGTTAATCATGAAAGAAAGAACTAAGAGAATCATATTTTAAAATTTAAATGGGTTCATGTAGGATTTATTTTACAGGGAAAACTCAGTTTCAAACAGAGATATAAATTCGAAATTTGTACATGGGTTCATTTTAAGTTTTAGACTATCAAAACTAAGCTAGATCACTGCTTGAAATGGACCGGTATATGCTGTACTTTTCTGCAGCAGTGAATTTCATGCCAACAATTTATTTGAGAAAATTCATACCGGTGTGTTTTTGTTGTAAGTTATATTAAACACAAACTAGTAAGAGTAGTACACCAAATCACACTCACTTTATGCTATTCGAATCACAATTCACACAATTTTGAATAAGGCTGTACTTGTGTCTGAAGACGCATGCTACTCCATCAATAATGCAGTAATATCAACAAACTGTCTTAATCAGTTAGTAGTTTGTAAATTCCAAAGTTGTATGGCCAAGGCCAAGTGACATTCAACCTTAAAGAATAGAAAATTATTTCAAGTGGATCTGTTACAAGCTAAAGCCACTTTGTAAAGTAAATAGTTTAACACTTGACTTATAAGAAAGATGAATACATTAGACAAATTTATAATAAAAAAGACAAACACTAATGATGGTATAGGTATACCTGATATTGCAGTAGTTAGTGCTAGTTTGGAGAGTGCTTCTAGTACTAACATTTGTGTTTCTGAAACAACTGATTTAAGTTCAGAACATTTTCCTACATATTGGAACCAAGTGAAGTGGCTTCATAAACAATAAAATGAAAAACTAGGCTACAGGGTGTTCTGCCAGTGGTAAGGTCTAGATAGTGGATGTGATTGCCAAAGCATCACATTTTGCGATTTTCTGCACACTATAAACAACATGATGCAAAAGGTATAACTAATTTTATTTCCATTTCAAGCACTGGTTTAGACAAGTCATCTGGTAAGCAATTGAAACAAAATAAAATGTCATATTGGATGCATAGAACAAAAGAGATTTTAGAGGAAACTTCAGATATTATATTTCATGGGCAATATAAGTTCACTTCACTTGATTAGATGACGTGTATGAGAAATGTATACCCATATGAGCCATACATGTACTATATGCATAAAAGATGATGGGTTATGCTTGAACATCAGGCCCTATTCATAATGTAGGCTAGAAAGCCGGCTTATCTTGAAAATGCTGATATCCCTGCTTCATTGTGCCTGGCAGTTAGAGAGGAATGTGATTTTTATGAGATTGTTTTAATTTTATGCAATGTTTTAAACACTTAGACTTTCTCATTGTTATTTGTGAAGAGAGAAACCGGCCCCTTTCTTCCACACTATTTGTTAGTTAAATGACTTGCAATTTTTTCTTACCACAATCTTGGAATCAGTTTTCAAATGTATCTTTAATATAGCTAAGAAGAATATGAATGCAAGGTACTTTGAATATCATATAGCAGAATTGACCATAGCTGAAATAATTTTGCCAGCTTTAAGATATCATTTATTGAATTTTGGTTATGGTAATGACAATAAATATAAGTTTTGCATTTATGAGACATGCAATGTGAAAACTAACTCATCTTCATTTCTTTTGGCAGCTTTTCAAACCAAAGGAGGATAAAGAAGACTCAACAAAATTAAATTTGGAACCACCTAGGGCCCTGTTGACAGCTTGTAAGCAAATAGTTGATTGCTTGATTGAGAACGTTCTAAGATTAGAAGAAACAAGTTTCTCAGATAAAGAGAGTAGAGGTTCATCACAACGCCTTGTGGCATGTCTGACAACACTTTATCTTTTCGCTAAAATTCGGCCACAACTTTTGGTGAATCATGCAATCACCTTGCAACCCTACCTCAGTCTCAAATGCCAGGTAATAAAAATACTCTGAACTAATCAAGAGTTTATAAATCTTTAAGAAAACACATTGAGGGTGTTTTTATATTCAAATGCACAAATTAAGATTTACATTACTCCACTTTCTGCACTAGAACCTATTGAGACATGTTTCAGAGACTATCACCATCATCAGCTTAAAGCCTATTCAGCCTTAAGTTGATCCTATCCGAAACAAATCCCAGGCGATCAGTGCACCATTATACAAGCCTTCTGCAGTTGCGCCAGAAATGCTGCAAAATTGAATGACCCATGTGGCGCATACACAAATAGAGCCCTATTTCAACAACTTAAACAGTGACTAAAATATTCTGTTAGGTATAATAGTGATAATATTGATAGTCATAACAAAATAAATGGGTGCACATGTAATAACTAACTCTAAACCAGGTTATCAACAATGGTGTCACTTAAACTATCCATCTCCCAGAAAAATGTTTCTTCTTTCATTACATGTATCACTTTATCAACTGTTGGCAGCATCACGTATTTCATACGCTTTCTTTTTTTCCCGGGTGTAACCAATTTTTCCATTTAAGATTTTTCTTTGTGAGCGTTGTTGATATTTGTAACTGAAATACCCATGAACTCAGATGTTAATTTCACCACTTCTTTCACAGGAAGTGTTGGATACTTCTCACAACACTTACAATAAACTTTCAACTGTATAGCTTTTTCACCACTAGTCAATAGTTTACAAGCCTTACACTTATATAACTCAACGAAGATGGAGGAGGAAGCCCACAGCAACCATCCTCCATGATTCTAGACAGCAACAACCAACCGTTACTGTGTAAACAATATTGTGGAAATCAGGCGACTAATACAAATAGCATGTTGGGATTTGTAGCTCCGTTTAAGGTACAAATCATCATCAGTTTAATTCTTGGGTATTTATAGAGAATATTATACAATTTAAAAACAAATTCATTATGTGATTTAGAGTTTTAGTAATGGATTATATTATTGCACCCACTACTACTGTTTTGTACCATGGTGCACTGACCATGTGGATTCGTTTTGGCGTGGATCAACCTAAGAGTGAATAGAAAATAAGATTCACTGCTGTTTCCTTTTGTGGTTTGTAGACTTGCTGGTTGAATTTTCTGTGCAATGACTTCTTCTTCAAGCAGAACATCAAAGTTTAATAAATTGGGTTTATTTTTCTGTATGAATGATTTTTCCAAAATGGAAATTTCTGTGGTTTTCTTAGGGCCTTTAAAGATTTAGGTTTCTCTTTCAGCTGATGATCTGTGGACCCAAAGTGTTCTGCAACTAATGAATTATCTGTTTGCTTACATCTCATGTTTCTCATGTTCTTTAAGCTTTGTGTCTATGTTCCTTGTTGTCGTCCATATGTATGCTTTCTTGCATCTATATTAGAAATTTTTTATAAGTATTAGAAGTTTTTCCCACCAAGAGTTTGATCTTATGTTGGTTCTGTGTATGTCTTTAAGCAATACATATTAACTGGGGCTAGGATTATACATGTTCTTTGAATATGTTCACGAATTTTTACATTGAAAATAACAGCTACAGCCCCAGGGAACACAGATATACAATAATAAACAGCCTTGCCTCCAGATTGGTAAATATACAAATGACACAACATACACAAAAGACTACAGCAAAAAATGCACAAGATCCTGCAGATCATACATAAAAATTGCTTCATCAGAGAAATTGTGGATAGGAAGAGAAATTCAAAATGAAGAAACAAAGAAAGCAAATCACTACATTGAGCAATGTGAAGTGCAGAAACTTTGCTTTTCCACCCATGGACCTTCCAAGTGATATGTGAATCATAAAAGCTCTGCAGTTGCTGGTTTTTCATTCTGTTTGGATTTCACATTTCTCATGTGTCTTTAACCATTGTGTCCATGTTCCTCTTTATCTTCCCAAGTTTATTTTATTTTATCTATTTATTTTTATGTGAAGTAACACCATTATGTTAACTGTTAATACTTTGAGCACTGCTCATCACAATTTTGCATTTAGTAACATCCAGAGTCCATACTAAAGTATGTGACTCCCAAGGTTAAAACCCATTCATTGTTTGTCATAGCAGTAAATTAAAAATATGGAGTTACATTCACATGACCTTTTCTATCCATTCTCATTTATTTTTATGTAGATCCATAGGTTTTTCACATAAAAATCTACTTCAGTTTATCTCATACAAACATTTGCAGAAATAGTTTCATTACATGCCTTGAAATTCCATATTCTTTCACTGAAATTGTAAGATATAATGACTGATGATAGCACTTCAAAGACTAGACTTGCTAGACATCACATATTGTATGGGATTTCCCATATTAAAAGAGAAAGAATTGTGTACCATGTTACCATCATAGTGATCATTGAAACCCTGTATATTATTCTATGCTTGAGGTATGCATTTTGAAGTGAACGATGTTCATTCAGTATAGCAGTTGGTCACATTCATGCTGTAGCTCTGCATAGTAGCTGCCTGTACTATATGTGCATGTTTACATGAGCACTTGTCTCCCTTCCGCCTGCGGTGCCATAAGTAGTTAAAGCGGGCATTAAACACTACAAAAAAAAAAAAAAAAAAAAAAAAAAAACTTGTCTCCCTTATCTTCAGTAGGTAGGTTTTACATATTGAATTAATTAAAGCGGTATTGTTAACACACACTTCACTTACTTTTATTGAGTAGGACAATTGTTTCGCGGACCGTTGCCCGCATCCTCAGCTGTTGAACCACTACTGCTTGGGTTTGGGTTCAAAGTTGTGGTTGTGGTGACATGTTGGGCGGGCAATGAGACTTGTTAAGCAATCCTCAGGGGGGAACTACATGTTCATCAATGTGTGGCGGTATTTATGAATATAGATTTTTTCCCAAGCTGATAATTGAAACGGATTCGAAAGTTCTTTCAATAGTTTGATGTTCGGATTTATTTCATGGTGAGTTTCCCAAAAGTGATGTGCTACTGCAAATTTGTCTGGCTGTTTTGATTTGATGTGTCTTCTGTATTCTTTATTGACACATCAAATCATATTTTCCACATTTCACTGTTGTTCAGAAATAGAATCCAATTTTCATTCTCATTTATTCACCATTTGTAAAAAAAATATTTATATGGCATCGTCAGGACAATTCTATTTACAAAATAAAATGATTGATGTGACTGTATATTTACAAAAGATGATGATGCAATATGATACGAGAGTAATTATTTTTACATATATCTCTGATTCCTGCACATTTAAATTCTTCTGTTGAATAAAATACATTATTAGATACAACTTTGTTTACTTTAATTTTTGTTTGTTTTCCAAATGCTTAATTTTGGAAGACAAGTGACTGTACAGATCAATTGCACAAGTTTCTATGCATTTGATGTTTAACAAACCTCTTGGCCTATTCATAAAGTAATTTATTTTCCTTCTGGTGTTATACAAGTGTATGTTTAGATTTTCTTCTTTCTTTTTCTCCTTTTTTTCTTCTTTCTTCTATCCTACATATTTAATACAAACACACACATATGTATATATAAAAAAAAACAGTGGACTGTAAGTGTGTTTAGTTTCCAACAGCAGTTCTGTAACTTTGTCTAATGTGCATTCTATCAATTATCCTTATTGCTTTTTTCTGAAGCTTAAATAGTTCGGTAATTTTGGATTTTTGGTTGTACCCCACAGTATAATTCCATATGTTGGGTGTGAATAGATGAAAGTAAAATACTCTTCCATCACCCACCTAGTTTGTCTTAAAACATAAATGCCACTGTTGGCTCTTTTAGTAATTTTTCTATATGCATTTTCCAGTTCAATTTTTGATCAATTACTAACCCTAGAAAGTTTATGTATGCTACCTGGCTGATACTTTTGTCTCCTAGTTTTAAATTTATGCTTGTGTCATTTTAATCCCCCACACTAATTTGCATCCATTCACTTTTATCAGTATTTAATATCATACCAAGTCCCTGTAAAAAGTATTTACTACTGATAGAAATATATTAGCTTTTTGCTCAAACTTTTCCTCTGTTTTCTCTTTACTATTGTTGTTATGTGATCTGCATATCTAATTGCTATGCCCCCTTCTTGTATCTTACTAAATACTTCATTTATATATAACAGGAATAAATAAGGCCCCAGCTTAGAACCTTGAAATACTGAATGTTTCACCTGTTTAAATACTGACCTAAATCTTTTTATGACCCATTTGTCCAAACGCCTTATTTTTTTCTTTAGATAACTCTCTAGCCAATCTGATGCAATTCCTATAATCCCATATCACTCTGCAATTTCAATCATTTTATCAATGTTAACACAGTCAAATGCTTTGACAAATCAATAAATATTGTTACTACACGTTCTTTTCTGTTAAAGATTTTACTATTGTCATTTCCCATTCACATGGCTTTTATTGTTGATTTTGCTTTCTGAGAGCCAAATTTGCATTTTGGTATAATAGCATACTTATTACAGTATGCAGTTGTTCCAAGAATAACCCTTCTATAATTTTTTAAAATACTGAACACAGGGAAACTGGACAGTGGTTTTCCATGTACCTGTTTCATGTCAGGAAACGTTCCTATACTAAAGGATAGATATTTCTTAGTGGCTCTACTACTTCATATTTGCAATATTTTACAATTGTTGTTCGGGTATTCATTTAGTCCCCTTTATTTTTTGCATTTTAGAATATTTATGTGCTTTATAACTTCCTCCTCTGTAACTTCAAGCAAAACCATAGAATTGATTTGTGACCTGTTAATAGTTTAATTACTTATATTTGCTGCAATCCCTGAGGCTCCTACAAAATTTATATAGTCATAATTGAATAATCCACTTACTTGTTCCAGCTATACAATTAAATTACTGTTTTTTTTTGTTTTTTTTCCTTTCCTTTCTTTCTGGTGTAAGATTTTTTATGTTGTTTCTATTATTCTTTGTAATAATGACTTTACTCTTTTCCAATGAATTTGCTGAAACTGCATAGTATTGCATAACAGTGCATGTTGTGTAGAGTAATACAAAAGTGTGTTTATTAGAGTGGATTCCATATAGAAACAAGCTGTTTGTGGCACATGACATATTAACATCTAAGGTATTTAATTACGTATAATTCTTTTTGTGTGCATCTCTTGTAGTATTGCAGACATCCAGCCAGTGCTCAATTTCTCCCCAGGTATTTGCAACCATCTGTAGAATTACAATTACAGCTGCAATTTTCCTACATAAATCAACCATATCAATAACAGGAGTGCTGTAAATGATGTTTTTTATGTTTCCCCAGTAAAAGAAATCCAGAAAAGTAAGACCTGGGGATCTCAGAGGTCGTGCTATTGGATCACTCTGGTCAATCCAGAGCTGAGGGAAGCAGGTGTGCAAATGATCATGCACTTGTCTTATGTAGTGTGGAGGAGCTCCATTTTGTGTAAAGAATTTGTTAAATGTCTTTGCAATGGCATAATTCTCCAGCATATTATGATACACATTACTATTGATTACTCCACTCAAAAAGAAAATGTATCAATCACTGATTCTCGTGTCAGGCTGCAACAAACCTATACTTAGAGCTCTCTCTTCCAAACTCTCTTGCACACAATGGTTTTCTGAAACCCCTTAAGTGAAGTCTATGCCTGTTGACAACCTCACACACATGGAAGTTAGATTTGTCACAAGAAACTACCTCTCTTAGGAATTCATTTTCATTCTCGATCTTGATAACATGTTGATAGCTTAATCAAATCAGTGCAGTAAATCATTTGGTTTTGACTTGTACACCAATTGGATTTTGTACACTTGAAGTCATTATCTTTAATGCAGAACATAATGGGCAATTGATTTCAGCATTCTTAGATCCCTGCTGTAATGGTGATTCAATTTGGATGAAATGCACTGGAATGCTAACTGAATTACATTGGCTTGCTCTTCTGACATTCTTCCCATGCATTTGTTTCTCTGCAAGATATCCAGTTTGAAGCAGCCAAATATGCTAAGCTGTTAATGTGTCTCGTGCAGTCTCTTGAGGGGTTTTCATAAAATTGATTCTGTACATGCACTGGGAACATCAGCACTCAACTTTTGGCTGCACATTATTCTGATGTAACATTGTTAAAAAAAACTCAAAAAGGGGAAGAAGATGTTACCACCATAACAAATTTAGTTGTTTCTCTGACACGTATCACAAACAGCATGGCTCTAGGTTCATTATTGATAGAGTTATTAAACTTTTCTATACTTAGTTTTTGTTCAGTGCACATGTGTCTGGTGTGTGTGCCTGCATGTGTATGTGGTATGTATGTGTGTGTGTGCGCGCATGCGCATGAGCAAGCAAGCATGCAGGTGTGCATGTGTCAGTGGCATTCATTGATATTTACATATTTTTGTCTTCTATGCAAATGATAAAATCAATCATAAAATTGAATAAAACTATTTGTTTTTAATTTGTGACTTCCTTTTTGCAGACACAAGGTGACTACCAAATCATCAGCAGTGTTGCTCGTACCTTGGAATTAGTGGTACCATTAATGGAACATCCAAGTGAAACATTCCTCGCTCAGTTAGAAGAAGATTCAGTAAAACTGATTCTGCAACATGATCGGACTGTAGTTGCTAGTTGCCTATCTTGTCTTGGATCAGTAGTCAATAATGTAACCAGAAACTTCAAACTCATTCGAGATTGCTTTCTGAAGTACTATGGTGAGCATTTAAATTTCAGATTTTAATTGTTCAACTCTTATAAGCATGAATTTTTTTCATGATACATGAAATGTCTATTTTTTGTAAATGACAAATAAATGGCTACTTACTATATGAATATGGAATAAATGTTTGGTATTCACTAATGATAGCAGTTGCCAAGTGTAACAGACTATACTTGATTAGTGTCACAACATATCATCCGGTAATACAGAACATTTTACTGCAAATATTATCTTTAAGTAATTTTCATATTTGATTTTTCAGCTAAAATAAATACATTTTATTGTTATAATTTCTTATTAAGTAATTGTTTTGTTTATTTGAAAAAGAAAGAAGAAAAATCTTTGCCAGTATTAAATAGTGCCAAATACTTCAGAAATACCAGATGATCTAACAGATAACTTGACTCCACTCAGATGTTGAGCTATGAAAATGGCTTGCTAAATGCTATACTCTGAGCAGGGTTTGTAGTGTATATATTCTTTAAATAATAAAGATACATAGGAAGCATAAATGAGAATGCACATAAATATGTACATTAGACATATTTCGAAAGTGGGAGGAGGGGTACTTACATTAGAGTTCAATTTGCAATGCTGCTTAATGACCTTCACCTCTTTATTAATTACAAAAAATTTGGAGATTGTGAACCAAGTTTTCATTGAAGCTGAATCACTTTCATATTTTAACAATTTCGGTGTAAAAAGTCTGATTTATATGCAGTGCTTAACTTTATGTAGTCAATAACTCTAATGTGATCTGTGGATCAAACTGTATTTTATAATTGATATGAACGAGTGCAATATGTGTTAGAAGCTATATGAAGTTCTGGACTCACTGTGGGAAATGAGGCTGATTTCAACTTCCATCCAGGTCAAATATTGCACTTAATTTATGAAAATAAAATTGGTGTTCTAAAATATTTCAGCTCAGGATTATTTCATACTTATCATTTAATTTTATATAAATTGGTTAAAAAGTGGATCCTTATACATAAACTCATTCCCCTTAGTATTTTCTGACTATTTTACTGCTTCCATCCATCCCACCCACTAATCTATTATTCTTCAGTATTAATTCATCAAATGTTAATAATTTTCATGATTCTTTTAATTTTCTCAAGTCAATAAATTCATATCTTGTACTGTATGTCATTCCTAATAATAATAATAATAATAATAATAATGATAATAATAATAATAACACCAGTAATATATTCATTCAATGAAGAATTAATACAGAATTCAACCATATTATATTTTATCTCCACAACAATCATGTAGCATCATTGACAACTTAACAAGTCTCTCAGCAATTTGAGTATGGCAGGAGATGTAGGAACAGATCTGTGTTTTCAGAATTCCTGAAATTTGCATACTTTGATTTGGCATAAAGCTGAAGTTTCTGTCCCATGTTCTCTTCCCAATCAGTCAAATTAACATAACATGTAACTGAGAAATATAGTTTTCAGTTTTGGAAGGTTCTATTTCCATAGCATTACTTTCAGCTGTTTTTAGAGCCTGACCGAATATTTCATTGCTCTTGCTAGCAATTTCATATTTTGGCTGTCATCAGTTAATAACACCAACATATTTTCTGGATGATAATGAAACCCACATCTTGATTACACTAAAAAAAATATTTCTATGATTAGCACTCAAAATGTTTGATAGATTAATAACTAAGAAAATAGGTCTGAACCCATCTTTACAGTGAGGATTGCATTTCATCTGAAACCACAAAGGAAGCCTTCATAACAAATTCTGAAAAAGTATAAGGGTCACTAGATAAGTAACATGTATTGAGACATGGAATATTGGCCATCCCTAGGTTGTTGCTGTGTTGATATGGATGACTGACTGGTACAGCAATGGGAGCAAACAGAGTTCTGTTGCATCATTCATTTTCTCTCATTTTATGCTTTAAGCACAGAAAGTGATGGTTTCTTGCAGGTTCAATGAAAATTTAAAGAGAGCATTTTTATTCAATGATATTGTACAATTTCAGATGTGGCTTAAATGAAATACAGTCACTTGAGAGTTGAGGGTGGCCTTTCAGGGAATATGCCATTCATGTGTTGTTTTCTTGCAATAATTATGAGAATTTAAGAGGGGCCAGAAATCTCTTAAAAATGAAGAGAAGATTGGTAAACCAAGAGAAAAGCATTACCACTGTGCAGACAACAATTAGGGAAGTTCTTAGAGCAATCTACAAAGACTTTGAGCTGTGCCATTAGCAGTTTGCCAAGTGTTTCAACCATTCTTAATGAACACCTTCATGTAAAAGAAATGTATTTAAGATTGGTACCCCATAACTTGCCTAAAGCATAAAAGCTCTACAGGGTGGAATGGTGCCAAGAAATGCTGCAGAGATTTAGCTATGGAAAGTCTTGCTATCTTTCAGATATTGTTATGACTGACAAAGCATGGGTATAACAATTTGTCCATGAAACAAAATGCAATTCCTTCATTTGGGTGTTACCAGTTGACCAACCACCCATCAGAAGTCAAGAGATCAAGAAGGGCAGGAAAATAAATGGTTGCTTAATTCTTCTCCACTAAGAGCATTTTTCTGTTAATAGTGTCAAAGGCTTTGCAGTAGTCTATGAATATTACAAAATATTTTTTCCCTGGGTATCGTAGTGTGTTTTGAGCCTGTTCCATAGCATACACAGTGTTTTTTTCCTTTCTGAACCCAAACTGGTTTTATGATATTTGGGTGTCTACAATATTGGTAAGCCTGCTGGTTAATGTATTCATGGAGATTTTGAAAGATGTGTTTTCTATGTCTTGTAATGAGTCCAGGTTGCAATTTTTCCTTTTCCTTTGAAGAGGACTTTCATCATTGATATTCTCCATTGTTCTGGTATTTTTCTGTGCTCAAGATTGTTATAAAAAAAAATGAAACGAGCATCATGCATGCTTATCATTTTTATAACTTTAAAGCTTCAATAAAAATTAGTGTATGGACCTTATTAATGTGCTCCTGAACATCTTAATGGAACTATTTAATCCTATTTCCATTATGGATTTGAAAATTTATTTTTTCAGTATTGTACCTAATGTCTTTACTGACTGAAAATGTTTACAATTAAAGTCTGAAATTCACTGCTACAAACATTAACTAACATCTCGAAGCGTAGACAGTTTATGCCTACATGCCATCCGTGGCTCGCTCACCACTGAGCAATAACATTCCAGTCATTCATGACTCAGTACAATTCACACTAACAACCACCACCACAGTGCAGTCCTACCTCCTTTAATAACTAGATTATAATGTCACAGAAACTCCTGGAAGCTTCTGAATGCCAAAGCATGGAAAAACATTTCAAATATCAAGAAGAAACATGATGTCTTGTATTCCAAAGGTTCCTGTTACCATCGTGTTGCTTTTCACATCCAAATGTGAAGACTCACATAACAAGGCAAAGTGAGAGCAGTCATATAATGGTTAGCATTGTCACTCTACTTCCTCCTCAGGACTGGATGTCCAGACATCATAATGGGCTAGACAATCCAAATGTACTGTCACCTAGACAGTCCTGGTTCAATTCCAAGACCATATGTGAGATTTGTGGTGGACAAAGCAGCGCAGGGGTGGGTGTTTTCTGGTTTCCCTCACATCGCATTCCACCGGTGCTCCATCTTCATTTCATATATCACCAGTGTCATCACCTGCGGCGCCACAAGTAGTAAAAGTGGATATTAAACACTACCAAAAAATCCAAATACAATACCAGTTTCTTCCTGTGGGCTAGCCTCTGAATGTCATAGACATTGTTTATCCTCTTTACCACAAGGCCATGGTTGTTGAAGCTTAGGGCAGTGTTCCTTAGTCCTGGTAGGATGATATAGCCACTCCAGATCACCTTGCTGGAATCCTTGGCTGTTGGCCTGTCGGTCGTAATGGGTCTTCATCTGGTAGCTTGCTACCTGGATGTTTTGATGGTCCATCCCATTAATGTCATGAAATCGGTCTATGAGATGCTCCACATAGACAACTAGTGGCTGCTCTGCTCCCAACTGTCGGATCACAAAGTAGATACAGCTCTCTGCCAAAGCCCATAATGGCCGTGTCAACCTGGTGGTGTCCTGGGTTGAAGAGCGATAGGTCAGCAAGAAAAGTGGAACCCTCACATCCCAACCTCTCTGGTGATTAGCCACAACCTTCCTCAGATGTTCTTCTAGGGTCTCAATATACCAGTCAAATGTGCTGTCTGACTGTGGGTGAAGAGTTGTTGTGTATATCTTGTGCAATCCAAGTCACTCGGGTGCTTCCCTCATGAGATTCAGCTAAAAGTATGTGCTCTGATCACTGTGTAGCTCCATTGGTACCTCACAGCTACAAAACAATGCAGTTCGTGATGGTCTTGGCCTCTTGGTTAGGGACGGCATACGCTTGGTGAAGTAATCTATGGTGACCAACAGATACCTGTTGCCTCTGTCATACACAGGGAACGGCCCAGCTAAATTGATGGCTATGCGTTCGAAGGGTGCTCTCCGCATGTACTTCCTCCAATACTTCTATGACCTTACTCGGAGGGAGGATCAGCTACTTTCTCTGGGTCTTCCCAACAGGTTACTCCCATACTCTGAAAGTACCCCATCCTTGATCTTCAATCAGTCCCATTGGGCCCAGTAGCATTTATACACAGCACTCCTTCGTATGATATCTTCGCAACTCAGTCTAGTCCCTGCCTCTACTTCTCCCAGGAGTGGCCCCAATTGGGCATGTACCAGTTGCTCCTTCCTCAGCCCTGCGCTATACCATCCAGCTGCAGAGTGCTCCTCTGCATTGACCACACTCCTCTTAATAGGGTCATCTGGACATGGCGTCCAAATTGGTGTGGATCCTTCCTTTCCAATGTTCTGATTTACTGTTTGTACTCTTGTAGCCTCTAGACCTAACAGTCTGGCCCTCTGGGTTCTTGATACTTAACAGTCAGGTGAGGGCAAAATAGTCAGTCCTCAGGTGCAATGGCTGATCATACAGGAACTTCTGGATGTGCTCCAGTGCCTTTACTACTACCAGGAGCTCTCAACAAGTAACATAGTAGTGCTATTCTGCTTTGGAGAGCATCTCACTGTAGTAAGCAATTGCCTCATCCTGGAATTGTTATAGAATGTGGCCATTGCTGGTGTCAATGGTATCAGTGTCCACACTAAATTCACCACCAGGTTGTGGAAGTCCTAAAATAGGAGCCAGATCTCTGTGTCTTCCATCAAACGAGTGAGAGGTTTCATGATGTTGCAGAAACCCCTGACTAAACTGTGGTAGTAGCTGTATACGCCCTGGAGACTTCGCCACTCCCATTTGTCTCTCAGGCAAGGCCAATCTCTCAATGCCCGAGCCTTCTCAGGGTCATGGCCACTCCAGATGATGAGACTATGTGGCACAGGTAGTTAATTTCCTTGCAGAAGATTTAGCACTTCTTCATGTTCAACTTCAGGTTAGCTACCTGCAACCATTTTGGTCAGGTTTTCAGGATGTTTTTTTGAAGTTGCTACATATGACAATGTCATCCAAATAGAGCAGGCAGGCGTCATAGGTCAACCCCCTCATCACTGATTCCATGAGGTGCTGGAAGGTGGTAAATTGCTAAAACTGTTGGACAGCGAAAGTATGGTCTTCTCCTGGTCTCTAGGATCTAAGATCACTTACCATTATACTGATTTCAAGTACAAAGTCAACAACCACTGGCAAGTGTGACAAGGGTGTCATCAATCCGGGGTATGGGGAAACAGTCCTTTCTGGTGACAGCCTTCAACTTCCTGTAGTCCATCCTGAAGAGTTGCTCACTGTTCTTCACCAAGACTACAGCAGAGCAATGACTGTCAGACTCTTCAGTAATTCCCTTAGACTACATGTCATGTGCCTCAACTTGCTTTGCCAGGGGAACACGTCTTGGTTATTATCAGATAGGTTGCGCATCTCCAGTGTCATTATTGTAGAGTACTCTGTCAGTGTGAACATAATCCCATTCCCTTCACTGAAAACAGACCTGTATTGGCTAACCAGACACTGGACCCTCTCCAGTTGTGAAGCGGTCACATAGTCAGCCGCTCTCTTCAGCAAGTCTTTCAACTATGGCCCCTGGTCCTGTTGGGATCATTTTTATGGCAATACACTCGCAGCTGGCTCCTAGTTTTTGTCATGGCTTGGATGTCCTCATCTGTTTCCATTGTGTTCAGCAATCTCAAGGGTACTTCCTCCCACCAAGGCAACAATGCTCAGGCAACACATAGTCTGTGTAGTGGTGTCTTCCGGTCCAGTATCAAGTTCCTTGACCACCTGACCCCTCATAGGTGGTTGTCCTTCAATGTCACCCTGCAGATCTCTGGATGTTCATGTGGGCTCTAGAGCAACACCTTAACTCAGCCGAGTCAGAAAACCTTATGGCCGATGTTGACTGTCACCTCATGGCTCCTGAGGGCATCCAACCCAGTATCACATCCTCAGTCACCCTTGCGATGTGAACACCCACACGCTCACAGTGCTCCTACTCAGTGTCAACTCCAGCAGGGCCTCCTCTACAGACAAGATGTTTTCTGATGCACTCCTAGTTGGTAGGGCCAACTGGGTGTTCATGTCAGCAAGCACTTGATTACAGTCATGGCTACACCTGTGTCTACGAGTATCCGGCACAGCTTCCTTAGTATTCAGCAAACTGCGATGAGGCTGTCGTCCACCCTTCTGCCCAAGACATGCAGCATCATTCAAGGGGGTGATGAAAACGGACCCAATGTGCCCCTCGTCTTGCCAGTCCTTACTCATTTTCTGCTTGCTCATTGTCTTGATGTGGACAGTCTTTTTTTGCAGGTGACCTAGTTCGCCACATCCCCAGCACACACCATCTGAAGGGTGTTGTTTCTCTCCCCCTGTCATAGCGAATACTCCTGGTACTTGAGGTGGGCACAGCTGTCTGGGTGCTGCCATTAATGCCTCGTGGATTGTCTTATAGTCACTTAGCACCAGGTACTGTTACATCTCAATGTCATGCACCCTGTCAATTAAGCAGTAGTTAGCTTCATGATATATGTAGCTAGGTGGTGAATTTACCAGGACTTTGTTTGCAAGCTGTTCAATCACTAGAGTGAATTCCGGCATTGTCTCACCTGGCTGGTTATTGTAGCCTCGTCTTAAGTTGACTGGTAGACTGCAGCCAAGTGATGGTTCCCAAAGTGGTTTTCAAGGGCTGCCCAGATCTCCCCAGAATTTGCTGATGTCAGAATTGCATTCAGTACTTCTGTCACCTGTCCCTGGAGACTTGCTGTTGCAAGGGCTTCTTCTGCTTGCCATTAGTTTGGGTAGCAACAGCAGCAAACTATTGGTGGAGGACATCAAAGGTTGACATCTCATTGTACTTGGTTGGCTTAATGCATGCAGATGTTATGTCATGACCTGGAGTTTCAACTATCAAGCCTTTAAACTTTCCATCAGACATGTTTTGTACCGGGTGTTCAGTTCCTTGGCGCCACTGTTGACTCTTCCCTCTAGGGCATTAAAGTGTTCCGAAGATCTTCCGTGGCATCAACGCTTTCTTCTTACCACTTCAAGACATTAACACATTGGCCAAGTTCCTTCATCCTTCTGCTGGGCTCTTCCATGTTTTTCTTCACACTGGCCAGTCTTTCATAGATTTTTGTTGTTAATTTGTTCTTCATATTCTCCAATGCTGACTGCAGTTTATCATTCATCATTCGATTCCATTTACCCTATGCCAGATTCCATTTTCTCCTCCCATCTTCTCCATTCTGAATTTCATTTCTTCTATTCTGGTTTTCATTTTCTCATCCATCTCCAAGCTGTATTCCATTTTGTTGTCTTCTGTATTTCAGTCAACAAATTTGTCATCTCCTCCATCGCAAAATAATATTCCACTCCTCACACCAGCATAACAAATGTGTTTATTGACTGAAAAATTGTTTACGGTTAAATTCTTAAATTCACTGCTGCAAATAATACGCTCAACGCATAGACAGTTTATGGCTGCATGCCATCCATAGCTCATGTACCCCTGAGCGCTAGCATTCCAGTCTGTCATGACTCAGTACAGTTTACAACAACATACAACTGCACTGCAACCTTCCCTCTTTTAATAACTAGAAAATAATGTCACATAACTTCCTGGAAGCCAAAGCCCTGGAGAAGCATCTCAAATATTGAGAAGAATAATGATGGCTCACATTCCAAAGGTTCCTGTTATTGTCTCATTGTTCTTCCTGTTTACACATCCAACTATGATGACTCACATACCAAGGCAAATGTGAGAGTGGCCATATACATGAACGGCATTGTCATAATATACCGTAATGTATATACATAAGTTTTTTGTTAAGATGCCTGTAATTGGGACATCAATAAGGGAATCATTGAATAGAATTCAGCATTCAATTTATTCATTCTTTCTATCTTGTACAAGATAATAGACACATACAAAATTCACAATAAGTGAATATTTAATTTGTAATTGATTGGGAGGGCAGAAAACCATGCTGTCATTCATTGCGTAAGCACATGCTAATTTTCTGTCAGTTGGGGTATATAAAAAATATTATAAAATATTTTGTTTGTTACAATGCAATCAATTGCCATATCATACCAGCACTGCCAGTTTGCCAGAATTTAATTTTTCTACATGTAATTTACTGACATGGGGCTGATGTGCTTAGGCACACTTAAAAATATTTGGTCTGGGCCAGGTTTGAACACACTACCTGGGGACCATCTGAACCAAATTTGAAACCATTACCTGGGGATCTGAAATCACCTAACCAATTGAGCCACCCAGACCAACAGGCTTACATCAAGGCTACCATCATTATATCTGACCTATGTATACTAAGGCAGTACTTAAAAATTCTTAAAATTACTTGAATGCATCTAAAAATATAAGAATTTCTGCAGCCTAGAAATTCTGTTGTTGCAGAATAATTTCAGAAATAAACAATTAAAAATATATTGTATGACTCTCTTAAGCATTAAAGCCCTGATGAATGAGTTTTTATTTCTGAAGACTGAGTTTTATTATTGAAGTACATATCCTTTCATTCTACATATCTTGTTTGCTTGCCTAGAATGCTGAATCTTTGCACTTGACAGATCAGGTGGCTTTGTGCAATGTTGGCTATATTGTGGTTGTGATGTCAGAGTTGCTAATGAAAGGTAACAACTGATTATGTACCTTTCTGTTGTGTCTAAATTTGCAAATAAACCGTATACATAATAGTGACTTCTGATGAATGATAACTAATTTGTTAATATTATTATTAATTGAAAATATAATATTCATAATATATTGCAATGCATGTAGAATAAATTACTACAGCTTACAATGTAGAACAAATTAAAGCAAACTTTTTTGTCACAAGTGCAATGAAGCAGATATAAGCATGGTATAACAAAGTGCTTTAAAATTGTAAAGTCTCAGTTCCATCCAAATGTCTGTTTTCATCATCCTCGGAAGCATCATCATTGTCACAGTCATGTCTAACTCTTTCTAATAACAGTTCTGGTGCTTAGTTCAAGAGCTACTGCAGTTTGCTGTTTTATTTTATCAGCAGGAATGTAGGGATGCCCATAAATTCAAGTAGTCCTCTTCCCATTTAAAGAATTCCCAGGTCATTAATAATTCCAATGCATGGCAATTTAGTGACATACCATTATGCAAAGGATTTCCACTTTGTGAATCTTCACTTGACTGGGTTCATTTTTGTGACATATAAATACTGACATCACTATATAACAGATATAAATCCAATGAATAATATGCAGCTTGCAAAGAATAACTTGATGTATGTGTTAAAAGTTTACAAACTAAAGCATGCAATTGGAATAGCCAGATCCAGCTCTATATATATATATATATATATATATATATATATATATATATATATATATATATATATATATATATATATATATATATGTATATATATAAATAAAAGCATACCAACTTAACTGCTAATGATCATGTGCAAAGATTCAGTGGTAATAATTCATGCTCTCAATACACACAACTCTAGTTTATTTTTTTCCCTTTTACAGTCAACATTTTCCTTATTACTATTTCCTTATCCAAGTTTTTCCATTTTTCTTACCAAATTTGTTCCCTCCATATTTTTGTTAGGTTACAACACAATATACAGTGAGAATCTGTGTTAAATTCACTGCATATTGGACATTTTCCTTTATCTTTTTCATGCCTTATTCTTAAGTTTCTAAATCCTTTCCTCATTCATGCAAATCCTTCTCATCCTAGTTTATTACATATCTCTATGTGCTTTTTCCATCCCCAAATGTTATTTCCTTGTATGTACTAAAGGAGCTTTTCTCTCTTGTACTGCCAAAAATGTCTTGTCTGTTCTTATCTTCTAGTCTTCTACTTCTTTCCAAAAGCCTGTAATGTGATATTCTGTATTTATCCATGCATCTCCCATCCTATCTGTTCCATAACATCCTGTTTTTGTAATGCCCATAACCATTTCCTCTTACTTTTCACTTATATATGGTTCTTTGATAATATTACTGTATTCCAGATTTGAAATGTTATATACTCTATTTATCTGAATACAAGATAATGATGTTTTCCAAAATATTAATGTTCAAAATTGGGGATCATCTTGCATTCACAATGTTTTCCAAATACCATGCAGGGAAAAAGTAAGTTTCAAACTTTGTGGGTTTAGTAGTGGCGTAGCCTGGAGTAAATGGTATAAATTACCACCAAGATCACAACCTATGCGGCAGATTTTATGCATTTCATTTCACACCAAAATTAGCTCTTAAAGAGCCTATAAGCATTCTCATTGAAAAAAGATTAGTCTCCAAGGCTAAAATAAAACTAGAGGACTTCTAAGTATGCTGTCTTAATAGAAAATAGCGTCCATAATCGATGTTACAGCTACATGCTGCCACCATGTTTTATTTTTGCAAACATTCCGTACATCTCGTTACTCCCCTCTCCCATTCAAAATGTGAATTTATTCAAAAATTTGAATTATGTAAAATGTTTTACAATACATTATATTAAGTATGTTGTAAACTGAAAATTGTATCCAAATCATCATTAAGCTGCTGCCATCACTACAAATACAGAGCTACCCTAACATTCCATTGTTCCTTCTCCGTCTCTCTCCTGCTTGCAATATGAATGTCTGTGCAAATTGAAATCAGGTAAAAAAATGCAATGTGATTAGTAAGTATGTTTTATTATAAGTAGAAAATCATCCATCACGTCATTACAGCTACACTACAACTGCCACAGCAAGTTATCATCACACAATACTGTACACTTCCATTCCTCCTTCTGTTGTCTAAAAACAAAATCACATCCGTCATCATTGTTACAGTTACACTGCCACCACTGCTGCCATCAAGTTGTGCCATCATACCCATACTGTACATTTCTGTACTCCCCTCTCCATTAGCTGCTCAAAATGTGAATTTCTGCGCAAATTCAAATGAAATAAAAGAGAAAAATATAGAACTTAATCCCCATTAAATCTCCATTCATTTGTTTAAAATATAACAAACCATTAAATTTAATTTAAAAATTAAGTTATTGTGTCTGCTTATATAGATGATATGCTAAATTCCAAAATTAAATTCTGAAAAATGGGGGTCGTCTTGCATTCAAGGTCTCTTGTATTAGGATAATTACAGTAAATATTCTTTGTATTGTTGCTTAGTACAAATAAATAAAAATGTAAAGATTTCATAACTCTTGTAATACTTTTGATCTTGGTGGACTACCTACCAAGTTCTAGCTGTGCTACCCCATTTGGTTATCAGTAGAACATATTTGCATTACATTGCTGACTATCAATCTCTCTTCAAGCCTTACAACATTATTTTTTATTTATTTATTTATTTATTTATTTTTTGTCTACTGTAGCAGTATATATTCTTTCAAGCCATTTAATGTTTATGTCTGACAAGTTTCTTAAACATGATCTCATGACAGTCATGACCACATTACCTTTTGCTTTAGACATTAAAGCCCAGATATTAAGCTCTCTAATCAGTCTCCCATATGAAGCCTAGTACAAACTTTAAATGTCATTGAACATAATTATCCAACAATGAGAACAAAACACCAATAAGCATATTACTAAAGTATAAAACAAACCATTCTTTGAATACTTCTCAGAGGTTTCATATACCAATTTCTTGCTTTAGTATGTAAGTATTGATGATTTCTTAAATGTTGCAGGCTTTTTGAGAGATTATAGAAGGGATTATGAGAAAGACCCAACACTCCCTGTGCTAGTAAAAAGCCGTCCATTTTTTCGAAGAGCTCTTTTTACTGTTGGACTTCTCCTAAGGCATTTTGATTTTACTGATAAAGATGTTATCAGTGGTTTGGATGTAAGTACATGCTTTTATTTCATAATTTCTATGTTAAGTCCAACTTTTAATTACATAATTGGCTCGTAATTTTATATACCTGTAAAATATAATGCTTGAACTGCATTTATTTACATTGCTTTAACCTAAATTCCCATTTCTAGAAATGCTAAAGTATTATGTGCTATCTTAAAAGATAGGGAATCAATTTTGAGATGTTCTCAAACACTCATTTAATATTCGTCTTTTTGAGTGATGTGCAAACTTGAATGCTTTGTATTATTTGAATCAGTCCAGTGTTTTTTCCCCACTTTTACTGTTTAATAATGTGGAAACTGAATGACTATGCATTTTTGTCCCTTATAATTAGAATTCAGAATTTTATGCAATGTTACTCTCCAAATACATATATAAATGTCTAATAAATATTTAATATTGATTGTAGTCTCTCTCGCTCGCTCTGTCTCTCTCTCTCTCTCTCTCTCTCTCTCTCTCTCTCTCTCTCTCTCCTGAATTTATATTAAAATACAGTACTTGCAGTTTTCCCGCTCCTCAGTAATTATTAATGCACAATCTGTCACAAAATATATTTCCCAATGATCAGAGGTAAAATTTTGTCAGCCATCAGATAAAATGTTATTTTATGCAAGTGAAAGTGGCTGGGAGAGATGTATTCAGGAGTATTCCTTGCTGTACCTATGAGAATCTATGAAAATGTCTACAAGCTGTAGTAACCAGTTTTTCTTTCAACATGGCATACAACTTTAGTCAAACGTTTTCTCTTACATCCCCTTGGACAGCATGTAGCATCTCCTTTGCATCCTTGGTTGTATCTATGGATTCAACAAGGGGACATCCAACAGATTCTAGTATCGTAATACTGTCAGCAATCCAGCTAACATTGTCTATAAATGCGATTTTGCAGGCTAGATTGGAGTTCTTAAACAAATTTTGAGCACTTCCAACGCACCGCACAATCTCATACAAATGAGTATAACAGATTTAATTTTGTGAAAATGTTTGTTTTAAAAACGAACTCATTACATCCAAGTGTCCAATAGACTTAGCACAGGTTCTGGATGCAGTGGCACATCTTGCAGTTGCTGCATCTAAGCTTGCACAGGTTTGGGTGCCTTCATAAATACCTATTTTGTTGAAGACACAGGTTGATTGACTTAAGGAAAACTGCCTCGCACAATTTCTGCAACGTGTTGAAGAGCATGGGCCTTACAAATGAAGTAAACCATGTGAGGAAAACACTTTTAAGTGCAGTAGTGACTTTTTAACATATATGCCGCACTCTCTGTATGTAAAGCGACAACTCTTTCTTCCTGTATGCCTGACCACAATACTTCAAGACCATCATTGACAAATCGAGCAATAGTGGAGTAGTTTGTGTGGTCTAATACTTTGCTTGCAATGAGGTATGATTTAGATAGGGCATCTGTATTTTACTTGTCAATGATTAAATTTGCGATATACTACCTCAATATATCAGTTGTTCATCTAGAAAATTCCAGATGGAAGAGCTATCATTTTCTCTCCTAAGGTCACCAGAGCTTCTTCATAGCAAATGCTGGGGTACACCTTCTGAATTGTTCTCAGGAACTTGATGGCTGCAATATTTCTCCAGGAAGGCTTTTATTTCGGAATTGTGTTCCAAGGAATATCTGCCACTACCATTCTTTGGCACATATCCATGAAAAATGTACTCATTGAAGAATCCTGCAGCATCTTGAGTCAAGAGAACTTGTTTTTTCAATGCTTGCAGAACAATGTTCTTTGCACTTATCTAGGTCAGCCTGTTTGTCCTACAAACAATTCTGAAATACTCCATTTTCTTTAGTTTCATGGAATGTCACACTTCCTTACCTCCTTTTTTCTTGACTTCCTACATCCAAGGGAGACTGCATAGATCTGGGCAGTGATGACTAGGCAGGGTTGTGAGACACCTCAATGTCTTCTGGTACTAACCTGGAGAGCTAGTAGCAGCCTGCTAGCTGTCAGAACATGTCCAAAATGTTCTTCATGGGAGAAATAAACAACTGCTTCTTGCTGACATGTCTGCTCTAGCCAAATGCTGTATCCACTTAAAACATCTTGATAATGGCCCCAGGAATATTCTAATCCAGAATCCATCCATAGCAAATGACAGTACAATATAGAAGTGCATTTAGCCAAGTCTTGGCTGGACTACATGATAAGCTAGCAAGCTTTTTGCAGTAGTTGCTAGCTATTAGAGTTTGACACATTCAAAGCTTGTGTATAGCAAGAAGTAAATGTCATATGAGAGGTAAAAGGATCATGTGTGATATTTTACATTCATAGATATAACTAGTGACTCCTTTGATGTAAACTCACTAGTCTGACCATGTTTATGGACAAGTGCTTGTTGCGTTGATGGCACAAACTATGTTCTTTCCAGCTTACCAATCTCTTGATACACAATAATCGGTTTATATTCTCCAAGCATCCTTCACCAGTAATGTAAACAAAAACAACAGGTTGCAGCTGCTCTGATTACTGAATATTTTACCAATTTTCTCCATAAAGTAGTTCGTCTTAAATTGCTGAGGGAAGTACACAAATATCATATTAAAGTACACAATGTTGTTAAATAATATAGTATGAAAGATGCAGATATGCGAGAGCACATGATGCTCGGCAACTACAGAACAATCGGTGTCATTAACAGCAGTACTTAATGATGGAGGTAGCCAAGATAATAGCTGTACTGACCATGAAGATGAGTATTTGCTATGACAGGGGGAGAGAACCCAGAGACAATGACCTTTCAATGGAGTGTGGTTACTAGGAGTATGGTCAGTGGGAGAGAGGCCAACCAGGACACCTAGTGAGAGAATGCCCATGGTAAAGCCAACTACTAGCAGAAGAATTTAGGGGCACTTTGATGTGAACCTCTCGAGTGACATGTATGCCCTAGACAGACAAGAGAATGACAGCCTCATCGCAACAGTTGAATAAGGAAAGGTGGGTACTAGTAGACACAAGTGCAGCCATAACTGTAATGTTGATGTGGCGAAGGCCTTGCTGACACAAACTACCAGTCAGTCCTACCAAATAGTGATGGTGTCGAGCAACATCTTTTTTGTGAAGGAAGGATGCCTTGCTGCAGCACTGGGATGGAGCATTGTGAACCCGTGGTGTTCACCTTGAGGTTGGCTGAGAATGTGATACCAGGACTGGATGCCTTCAGAAGCCACGAGGTGACAGTTGATGTTGGCTGGAGGATCTTATGATTTGCCGAGATGAGGTGTTGCTCCAGAGTCCCCCATGAACATTCGTGGATTCTGAAGGAATATAGTTGTGCCTGCAAAAAGCAAGGTGGTGATGTGGGAACCTGTTACTGGACTAGAAGACATCACTGAATTATGCAATTACACATTGCTCGGGCAGTGTTGACTTGTCAGGAATAAGTAACTCATTGGATCAGGACAGCCAGGATGGGATGAAGGTAATGAAGTGCAAGCCAGCAGCTAGTGCATTGGCATGTGACATCTGACCAGCCAGTACTGTTGCAGGACATGGCCCCGGCTGAAAGACTTAAGAGGACTGTAGATTGTCTGACAGCTTTGCAGCTGGAGAGGGTCCAGTATCTATTTAGCTAATACCAGCCTGTCTTCAGCTAAGGGAATGACAGTTTACATGGAACTGACCAAGTATTCCATAACATCGACATCGCAGACACCCGACCTATTCTGCAACCACCAAGACATGTTCCTCCAGCAAAACATGCAGAGGTACGGGATATGCTGGAAGACATGAGATCTAGGGGAATCAATGAAGAGTCCAAAGCCTCTTCTGTTCCCTGTAGTCTTGATGAAGACGAAGAGCGGTGAGGTATGCTTCTGTGTAGACTACAGGAAGCTGAATGTCGACACCAGAAAGGGCCATTTCCCCTGCCCTAGGTTGACAACATCCTGGACACACTTGCTGGTTTCTGGTTTTTCTTGACTGGCTTTGAAATTGGGATAATGGCACCCCAGAGACAAGGAGAAGACAGCATTCCCAAATGGCCAAGGGCTTTGGCAAAATATGGTTATGTCCTATTATGTCTGCAATACACCAGCCAACTTCCATCATTTCAGAATATGTGATGAGAGTGTTGACTTACATCACCTGCCTCTATATCTGTATGACATCATCATAGGCCACAACTTTGAAGTCCATCTCAAGAACCCGAACAAGATTACTGCAAAGGCTGCAGGCAACTTGAAGCTGAATGTGAAATAGCACCAACTCTTCTGTAAGGAATAATCACTTTGGGCCACATAGTCTCATCTTCTGGAAGTCACGTACCCAGAGAAGGCTCAGGCAGTGAGAGAATAATTGTGAGCTATATATGTGTGTGAGAAAGAGTGAGTGAATGGGAGGTAGAGAGAGAGAATTGATGTGTACTTAATGTATTGATGTGCTTTATAATTATTGATGCTGTTACTGTAATCATAACATTTGGATTTGAAAAGTTATCAAAATATATCCAAAACCTCCCAAGTGTAACTTGCAACCAAATCAATGGACTTATTAACAAATGACGTAAATCTGTGTGTGTGTGTGTATATATATATATATTAACATAAATCAAGTAATACGTTAATTTAAGTCAAATTTTAGTATTTTCTAAAACAATAATTGTCTTTTGTAAGAATGAAACAGTTTTTGCCTCTCCTGTAAAATGTTATTTACACTTAGATTTTCTTCCCATTAGCAGTGACATTGCCTATTGGCAATAGTGATAAACTTTGAACCGTTTGAAAAAATACACACTCACTCACTTACATACTCCCAGATTCTGGGGACAATAGGGAATATTTTTGATTAGTGAAAACTTCCCTCCCTCCAACCAGGAAGAATCTGGTACCCCTTACATAGCAGGTAGATTGACTGCTCACTGAGATGCCATCTTCAAATATTTTCTTCCTTGTATAATTTAACTTTTTGTAAACTCATGTATCACACAATTTTAATGAGCCAGCAGGTCAGGAAAACTCTTGAATAGATTTTAAAGTGTCCTTGATATTATCAGAAATTAAAATATGGATTAAATAACTGGAAATAGAGATATCTTTAGTTTCCAGAACTATTTGAGTTCCATAACTCAATAGCAGAACTTTGTGATGAATTAGTCAATTTAAAACTATCATCAGATTTAATAACATTCCACTCGTAAGGTCTTGAGAAAAGTGATTATTCCTTTCTGCGCTTCATGTTTATGCAAAATTGAATGAATGCTAAGCATTAAGATCGAGTATAGAAATAGACTGCAGTTAGAAAGTGACTTAACAATGTATATACATAACACACAATGAGACATTAACAATAATTAACAAACAGGTCATAGTTCTCACTCATTCCGATTTGTACTGTAGTAGCAATTAAACCTTCACTCTAAAACCATATATTTCTTAAAATATATTTCCAATGTATTATAGGGTCTTTTGGCACTTCCATTTTAATATTGGCTGTGGCATATTTGTAAATGGTCATATCCTACAAACTTTTAATGAACAAGAAAGAGGGAGAGCCCATGTTGCAAACATTCAAAGAAAATTTTATTCTGTACAAAAAATGTATAAAAGAAAAAGAATTTTGAAAATGAATTTAAATGGAGAAAAGTGTTTTTCATTTTTTAACATTTGTCATAATAATTGCAAAGTATTTCCCATTCCTTCTATTAGTTGGCATTGAATGTGTTTTTCTAATATCCTTCATGGTAAGATTATACTTGCTTCTTAGTAGGAGAAATGCTTTGATGATGTGTACATATTTGCAGCAGAAATTACACAATTTAACCCTTACATCATAAGATTTAGATAGGCCTATTTCTGTTAAAATTACTTTACATAACTGTAATTTAAACCACATTGAAAGCAAGTTGTGTGTTTTCTGGCAGCTTGTTTTTGTTTGGTATACATGACGTAATGAGCAACCTGTTTTCTTTTTTCTGTTTTTCCAAGGATGATATTAAGGACCAGGTGTGTGATACACTAGCATATTTTGTCCGCCAACCGAATGAAGATATTCAGTTGTTCACTCTAAAGGCAATAGGCTCACTTTGTATTAGACATTATGATTTTATGCTGGGTAGTGAACTGAAAACACTGTACCACCGTCTTCTCACTGAAGATGATGCTCCTTTGAACATGAGAATGCAGGTAAGTTGTCATTCCTAGCATATTTGCATAGAATGTAACTCATTTGCATATGATTATCTTATGGAAAAAATTGAAGGTACTACTTCTCTTTTATACAGCAATGATAAACTTTCAACAAAAAAGATGTTTCAATTCTATGCAATCAATATATGTATGAAGATGTATTTGAGTAGAACCCTTCATTATTTGTAGATGAATTAATATCTTTAGCATTAATTAAGTATAATAAGGCAGCCCTCTGGAAAGCAATAAAGAAAGAAAATAAAGTTAAAATAAGGTCAGCAATGAAGATTGTGAAACTTGAAAATGAATAGTAATTCTGAATGGATTAATGCATGGTTATGATAGGAAGAAAGTATAATGCTAGCTCAATTTGTTGCTGTTGAGAATTAATTTTTATTTGCTTCTTCAGAAGTTCCACCTGACACTAATAGTTGTAGTTGTATTTGCTTGTAAAATATAAATTAAGAAACTGAAATACTTAGTCACTTGTTTTCAGGTGCTAAACAACATAGAGCTTTATCTGCAAGAAGAAGAACAAAGGATGATCAAACAAGATCAGGAATGTAAGTGTATGAAACTCTATGTCAATAACACAAATTAGTAAAATATTTATATTGTAAACAATTAGTTTTCATAAATCATAACCTAGCTGCCTTCAAGTGATGATACGAAAAGTTAATTTTCTCTGGTAGAGAAATATTTTACCATAGGAAAGAAAATATCTTTATTAATGTGTTAACATTTATACATAAAATGCATACTTAATATTAATTCTCAGCTCAGTTCCAAAGAAGATGAAATATTCTTAGGTGGAAATGGAAAAATTTTATTACTGCACATTTCATAGAAATAAAATGGCAGCCAATATTTTAAAATATTTATACTTTAATTGTAAAATGATATGACCTACTAAAAGGTAGAAATATTTCTGTTAGTCTACTCCCTATTCTAATATTAACACCCATTTAATGGCAGGAATATACAGACATAACTTATAAGTACACAAATGTAGTAATATATTATTCTTAATATTATAACGGAGCAGAATATTATATACACATTACTTATTTGTATGGATGGCTGAGAGAGAGAGAGAGAGATATTGATTGATTGATTCAACAAGTATCAGAAAGATTTGCTGTTGTGAAGTTACTAGGAATTATGGTATTGCTCATGCAGGTGTTACTTGATTCTTTGATATTAAATGGGAGACTTCTGTGTTTTGGTGGCAGTATGTAATATACCTTTTATTCCATATTTGGTAGTGCTTACTGATTCTATGGTGATGTAATTGGCTGATCTTGCTTATAGGAGTGAGTATCTATTAGGTTTTGACAATTCACTTCATACATGGGAGACTATTTACACTTTTATACATTAATATAGATTCACTATAATGGAAAATGGCGGGATGTTTGTTTCTTTACATACTTCTGTGTAGGGCTTTGAAAAAATAAAAGCCAGAAATACTTTAATTATTGTCTTTTTTGGGATTTCTATTTATAAACAGTTGATTATTATTATTTATTATTGATGTGAGTTGCATGTTGATCTTGGAGGTTAGTTTTAACGGAGGCAGGAGTTAGCATGGGCTGTCATGTCTTACCTTGAAGACACTATTTGCCAGGTCCCAGGCGCTTCCTTCGTTGAGGTGGCTCAGGGCGACGAGGTCAGGTTCATCATTTTGGCTTGAAGGCAGAGTCGAGGGTGGACTAGTACAACAAGGCTCCACTTGCCAATGTGAGACATACTCATAGACAAGCCCACTGAATTCATAACATTGACTGGGGTCATCAAGCCACAGCTAAGCTATCCTTCAGGGAGATGAGAGAATGTAAGGAAAAGGGAGGAAGGTCCCACTTATCAGTAAAGAGTCCCCTGCTTACTAATCACATTGTTAGCCATGAGTAGTTAGATTGGCGTAGTGTCGACTGATACTGTAGCCATCGTTTACTTTGTTTCAATCCGTAGACTTTGGGTCTGAGTTATGTTAATTACCCATGATGCCATTTAGGTTCATTGAGTTCATGTACCTTATATATATTAGCATCCCTGTTGTGCTCATCAGAGCTAGGCATAAACTAGGCGTTCTATGGTAAACTGGTCCTTGTGATCCGGCAGGGATCCACTACAACAACAATAATAATAATGAGGAAGAGAAATGCAAGATTGCAAAATAGCATAAACTTTTATGGTGATTATCTAACTCTAAAGCTTTTAGTATGTGCAATTTGTTGATAGCAAGAGTTTATTTTTTTATTGACTATTTCGTTCATGACATGTGATCATTGGAAGTGGCCAATACAGTACATTGGTGCATAAAATTCCAAACAATCGGAACTCATTATCTCTGCATTTTATCTTTTTTTTATCACACCCACTAGCAATTGTTTTTCTAAATTTATTGCACCCACGTGCATTTGTTTTCTCATTGAATATCAGTGTGCAGTGATATTCCTATACATAATTAATTGCAATCATGCTTTACTGAGCCAAAATAATAGAATGTAGCAATACAAAGAGATGTATTTATTTTACACCACAATAATATAATGTAGCAATACAAACAGATCTGAAATTTATATGCACATCAAGTTGCAGAGATTTTGGTGCAAATATACTTCAAGACAAATTGGATTTTAGGAATATTATTCTCTATGTCCATATAGGCTAATCATTGTTATTTTATTCACGAAATAGTCTTATTAAATACAACTCAAGCTACAACTTTTCTTCGATAAAAGTTGGAGCTCTCGTTATATTACTATGATAAAACATTCAATATGGTATGTTCAATTAGGGATGAATCCCATTTAGGCCAAATATAAATTGTTTTGCCTTATGACCATCTTTGATTTTAATTAACATTGGTCTTGAGGGTTTGTGAAAAAGCATATATTTAGTTTTTTTTTTTAATGTTAAGGATTGGTTGTTATCTGAACCATGCATGCAGTATTGTAATGTCTATTTGTATATCCTTCATTACCTACAATTCCAATTCATTTTCATAGAATAGGATGTCATCTGCAAATAGAAATAATTTCTGTATTAATTTTAGGTTTCCTATATCATTAATGAATGAAAATATTATTGGACCTAGCACTGTTCCGTTTGGGTCTTCAAGCTTTACTCTTAATGTTGGGCTTAAGTAATTGTTTAAGTTGACCTACTGTGCACAGGGGATAGCTTGCAAGTCATCTCAAAGTAATTCCTCTTTTTCCTGATAGCTAATTTATTTTGGAGTTCATGATTCAGAGTATCAAGGTACTACTGCTTCCAAACTGAGTTTGGGTAAGAATACACATTGGAGTTTAAAGAAGAAGTTTTATCTTCTTCAGAAAGTCTAGAAGCCTGTTTTCTATTATGGATCCCAGAGTTTTTGACACAGTGAAGACAATACTTGTGGGTCTATTATTGTAAAGCAAAGATTTGTATCTACCCTTTTTGTATACTATTCTGGCAAGATTGTTGATGTTGACACTGTACCATTATTTAGAGAAAGCTTATTTAGATCTGAAACAATGAATGCTAGATTTTCAAAGTTTTTTGTTTAAGAATAATAACTGTATTGGGCATATATGAATATTACAAATGGGGAGAGGGAAGTCATTTACCATGGTGTTCATTACCTGCACAAAGTATATTGGGGACAGCTTAGATGTCTTCATTTTGGATGCACTTTCCTCTTTACTCTCAATTTCAATTATAGGTATCAGATTTGTTTTTAATCAGTGAAAAATTCCTTTACAACAGCCTCATATTGTTTTGATCAGTACTCTTTTTATTAATGTTCACCTTAAATTAATTACTTCTTTGCTGCATGCTTTATACTCTCATGGGTTATTTTAAGGAATTGAAGTTCTTTTGCTAACTAAAGAAATTATTTGAATCCCAGAGATTTAGGCGTACATTTGAATTTGAAACTTGCTAACTAAATGTTTCACTAGTAATTTTTAAACCTAAATTAACAAAGTTGTTAATTGACTGTTGTGCTGTTTTTGTGTATGTTAAAGTGGGTTAGCAGTTTTCCGGAAAAAGTATTTAGTTCTGCAAAGGTTATTTTTATATGGGATTCAAAATCTACTTTGGTTTGCTTATAAATTGTTCCCTTATTTGGGAGATTTTTAAACTAATTTGTATTGTCATTAAGTATGATCAATAATTGTAATTGGATGTTCAAGTTTATAGATGTTGAAGCATTCTATTTTCCAAAATATTAATAGTTTGTATTTTTGTAGTAATGAGAATGGTATTTTTACATTTGAAACGGAAACCCATGATTCCCTCATTGCACAAAAAGTTTGTTATGAATTTCCTGAAAAGCATATTCCACTAATATCTCCATTTGCCCTTCAGAATACTCTAAAATTCCTTGTATGAATGCACTCCATCAATCAGAATTCTCTCCATGCTATGCACACCATTTTCAATCAAGATTTTAATGTTGTAAAATGCTGACCTTACCATAATGAATTACTTTTGTGGTGCATTCATGAATCAATGATTTTATTAGAGTTAAATATTATTTGAAATATGATCTTCTTCAATTGTATTGTAATATTAAGAAGTGGAATGATATGGTTTACATTTTCCATCAAAAGAAACATTCCACTTTTCCCATTGAATGCATCCTGATAAAGTTAAAATCTATTTGGAACTTTGTAGTTCTTAATACCTTAAGGCATTTGGTGTGATAACTTAAATATCCTGAGTGAAGAAGTAACAAAAATCCATACAATCATGCCATTACATTCAATTTTATTAGTTGAAACATAGTTCCAAGAACAATGCAGAAATGAGGAGATCAATGAATTGATTAATTACACATATATGAGAATCCAGTAACCTAATGAGGTCAGTGCCAGAGTTTTAAGTTTTGTGGCATGGAAATAGAGAGTGTACAACTTAAGTGTTTTTGGGATCAAATCTTGTCTGGGGATGTTCTCTCTCCATTTTGCTCCTCTTTTCTTTTTTTTTTTTTTTTTAAACTTGGTTGTAAAGCCAATTTTTTCCGTATGTCCATCTCAAGTTATTGCATGTTAAATTAATAACATGTCTACTTCATGTTTAGAGATTACTTTTGCTTTCCTCCATTGTATGCTGAACAAGGACATGCATGTGCTTCTAAACAGACAGGTTGTACTTCCAGGTGCATTCAGTAGAGTTTACCCACAATGAACATTTCACTCAACAAAGCCTTCCATTTGTTTCCTATTGCAGACTTGACAACACATTCTGTATAGTAAAGCTTAGTCATACGCTTCAAAAGTGTATGGATAGGGTTCCCAGGACAAGTTTGTTCAGTTCTGCATGCATATAGCCTGGCATCTTTATTTCTTCTATTGCCTTACCCCTCCTGCGCCTGTTGCTGAAAGTTTCATCAGCAACCACTTGTAAATGCTTCTCTAGCTGTAGTGATTGGTTTTGAATTTATCTCCACCCACAACAATACCAGAATTACTGAAACTATAGATTTGATGAGCAGAGCCTGAGTATGAAGCACCTGGAAGCTCAGACTCTGTATATTCTGAAGACATGGGATGCAGCAATGAATCATTCTTCAATCATAGTGACAAAGAAACCAAAAATCTTATGTGTTCCATTCCCACAATTTTCACTAACCTTATGTAAACAAACAGTTTTTATCTATATCACACTAATCAAGATAAATATTAGCAGAAAGTGTCATATTACTTGCTTCCTTGTAAGTAGGAGGGAGGAAATACACTAGGTTAAAGCAATAGTCCATTTTTTTTAAAAGCTGGTCACTATGTGAAACAAATGACATTCAGTTCTCTTTGCATAGTTTTGAGTAAGACAAAAGAAATATGAAATGAAATATGACTTTCTGTTTGGAGTGTTCTTAAACATTTGAACTGTTGTTCCCTTTGTATCTATAACAAAATATGTAATATAACTTAAAAGATTAGAGGTCATGTAAATTTTTAACATAAGAATTTTATGGTCATGCAAAGAGAACAGAATTTCAATGTTAGTCATAGCTTTGCACCCTTAAAAGTTTGGGGATTTGACTTATCACTTCAGCCTGCTGTTCTCTTAAACCACTTGTAACTACAAGGAAATGTGTGATAAAAATGTTTCTCCAAATGTATATATCAATTAATCTGAAGTAAATAGTATAAGTTTTTAAGAATGTTATGGTGAATTGGTCGAGAAAGTCATGTGGATGTAATGCATCGGAGGTTTCTTTTTCTTTTTTCTTTCTTTCTTTCTTTCCATTCAGAGTATACCAAGTGTGTTTTAATTTTAATTATGTTAATTAAGCTTAAATTAATTTGTAACAGATTTCTGTGATGTAATAAGGCAATAATCACTGATTTCCAAAACTTGCTGACATTCTCTTTAATAAAGAAAAATAAATGATTCCTATTTATAACTTTTTTTTTTTCACTCTAGTAGCATCATCATTAGGAAAACTTCTTGGTTATTTAAACTTGGGATACAAAGATTATAAATGAAAGTCAAATACATGTTTAGCAAACTACTTAACTAGCTATAAAGGATAATGATTCTATCAGCCATATAGGGACGTAGTAGGATAGAGTCACAAGTATTTTTCCTTCCTCCCATTAATATCCTCTACAATGGATGGATACAGAAGTTGATTTTTCAATTATATGTAAATTGTCAGCTTTTGCAAATAATTGTTATATGCTTGCCTAGTACGAATATGATATGTGGGGTGTGCGGAAACATTGCACTCAAACTTTGCAGATCTATTACACATTCCCCAGGTGTGTTATCAATCCAGTCTGGTGTTCATAATGAACTGAATGAGATTCTGGACAATGATGGTTGCAAGCGCCTACAATTGTGGAAATTTGCAGCCAAAATTGGGGGTTTTTTGGTGAAGAAGTTCTGGACACACACAATAGGTGGGCAGTTGTCGAGCTCTTAACACTGTTTACTGGCAGGATTCATTTACTATCCCTTTCTATGGAAGTGTCCTCTAAGAGGGCATCTTATAAAGAGGTCCATTTCCCATGAGAGCTTTTCCGTGCATAATTTTCAGCATTGTCATGGCCTGCATCTGTCCAATCCCTATATGAGAGTTTCGGAGTGAATGAAACCTACAGATCACTATTGGTTCAGATCCAATTAAAGTTTGCTGAGTTCCCTTCTTAGTGGCTGAATCTTTCATTCCCCAGAATCCCAATATGCTCTGGTACCCACCTCAGCAGAACAGCTAATGCTATGAGGGTTTTGGTGGCAATCTAAAACTTACTTAGACTTAACCAAGTGGTTATTGAAGGCCTTCAGGCCTGTCCAACTCTCTGAATGTATAAAAATCCATCTATTTCTGTAGCATGCTCTTAAACTCCCAAATGGAAATGGCAAATAGCTCTTCCTGAAAGACTGCCATATTTACCCAAGCTAAATAGTAGCTTGTTACCACTGCTATATATATATATATATATATATATATATATATATATATATATATATATATATATATATATATAGTTAAGGGACCTATAAGTGGAAGACTTGGCAACTGCGTAGGTTGGTTTCCAACTGCAATCCTTCTAAACCCAAACTTTAAAGTCACGCCACCTTTAGCAGAGTGTTATCATGTTCTGGAAAATACTTTAGTCCAGCTCCTGTCCAAAATCTGAATTTAAAACCATCAGTATAGGAGGCAGCAAAATCTTTGTTACAGAGAAACCTTTTGTTTTATTCTCATACCTAATTTTCTTCTAGCTCTTCATTTTCTTCTTGTTTGATTTCCTGATTACATGAATTCTGCAACAGGTTCTTTTGCAAGTTTCAGAATTAAACTTCTTTGGCCTATCTGCTGCTCAGACACACACTTAAATATTATCCATAAGTTGATGGCGGCAAAATCACAAAGCTTGTTTTCCTTTAGAACAATTGTTTCACCTTCCTTGAAGGCATCCTCAGCTACAGCCAAATGGTGGGATTCTCGGAAACATCTTGGTCTTGGCTACTAGCAGTGTCTGGTGTTGATACTATGAGTTTCAATACCAGATGCCGCCAGTAGCCAAGACAAAGACATTTCTGAGAATCCCATCATCCAGCTGTAGCTGAGGATGCCTTCAAGGAAATTGAAATAATTGTCTCAAAGGAAAACAAGGTTTGTGAAGCATAAGAATGTTTATGTCGAATCAATGTTACTTGATTATAAGTACAAATAGTGCTCATGCTTTTTACATTGTTGGGAATTTCCCTTCTTGTACAGTTCAAACAAGACAAGTGCCTTCATCTTATAGTCCTTTGCCAAGTTTCATTGTAGTGAAGTTATCAGAATTCTAATTCTGACCCTTATTGTAGTATGATGCTACTAATCTCATGACCAAGCTGTCAGGAAGATATTGATCTGGTTCTCTGCATTCATCTTTGCCTAGGTAAGGGAAAGATATCTAGTATCTGCTAGTGCCCAGAATTTAATACCAGATTTATCAGGCCTGCTCAGCATATATTGCAGATATGGGGCATCTTATTCTGCTTGGAAAATGTTCACCTACAGTGACATTTACTACCAAACTAGAACACAGCTGGAACTTTTCAGTAAATTCTTTCCAGTTACTTGAAACTAAAATTCAAATTATCCAACCATGTGCTGTTTTTTTTTATCAAATTTCTTGGAATCTATTCGTACTCATTGAAGAACAGACTATACTTCTTCCCCTTATAGCACCTCTTGTACATAGTAAAGCAATGAAGGCATCTAATTCTTCTAATTTTGCTTTTTGCAATCCATGAATTGTTGCCGAGTACCTTTTAAGCCTCTGTTCTATTGCCCCCCCCCAACCCTTTTTTCCAACAAACACGTACTACACACTATCATTACTTGTATGTTGTAGGCCTGCCCTTCTCTTTCAGGATATTCTGCTGAGTGAACCTACAGTAATACTGTGACACCATCCTTCCTTAGAAGTTTTGACCCCTTTACTGGAAGTGAATTCCTGTTCTGGTTTCTCTTTTTGCATTGAGGCTGTTGTACAGAGCCCCCAACTGTACAGGATAGACACTGCCCAAGTTAGCATTATTATTTGAAGTTCAATAACTGTGTGGCAAATATGTCAATTAGAACCTTTTAGTTAATAAAATCATATTACTTGGACCCAAGCCTTATTTCTTCTAATGATGGTGATATTCATAAAGACAGCAGCAGCAGCAATAATAATAATAATAATAACAATAGCAACATATTACTTATTTATTACATACATACATAACATTGCAATCTGTAGATCCTATTATGAGATTAGACTCAAAGCCCAAACTCTAGGATGTAGATCAAGTCAACAATTACATTTATTCATGCTTATAAATACATTTATTTACAAATAATTTTGACAATGGATTTTCAGAGGTGTCAGTTTTGCATAATTTTCAGTTACATTCTGTTTCCAAAAGCCTACCCGTCCATTTGCATTCTTAGAATATTAATGTTTATTATATTTACAATGTTACA
This sequence comes from Hymenopus coronatus, assembly GCA_030762935.1. Lineage (NCBI taxonomy): Eukaryota > Metazoa > Arthropoda > Insecta > Mantodea > Hymenopodidae > Hymenopus > Hymenopus coronatus. The sequence continues at coordinate 58,641,333 of CM060900.1, forward strand.
TTATTACCAATGTTTTTTGATTGAATGAAATCCTCCTCTGTATAAAAGGTGTGAGTAAAAAGATATCTTTTTAATTCTGATCTAAACTTGTTTTTGTTCATTTGCAATTCTTTTATAGAAGAGGGAAGTGAATTAAACAAAACTATTCCTTTGTAGTAAACCCCTTTTTGGAATAACTGCAAATTATTTGTTGGTCTATGTAAGTCCTGCCTATGTCTGGTCTCATTGTTATGAATATCTGTATTTTTTCTAAACTTTTCTGGGTTATTTATCACAAATGACAATATGGCTAGAATATATTCACAGGCTAATGGTAAAATTCCAAACATTTTGAAGAGTTGTTTGCAGTGAGTTGATCGTCTTACCCCTCCATTAATCTTATTACCTTTTTTTGCATAATGAATACTTTTTTAGCATTTACTGAATTTCCCAAAAATATTATTCCATACATCATCAATGAATGAAAATATGCTTAATAAGCTGTTTTTAGTATGCTCTTATTTATAAGCTGAGTTAAAGATCAGATTACAAAGCATGCAGAGCTCAGTTTGGGTAAGATATAATCAATATGGTGTTTCCAATTTATGTTACGATCAATCGCAAGACCTAGGAATTTTGTATTACAGGCTTCTGCAATCTGGTTACTTTCATATTCTATCCTTAGGTCTGCCATGTTCTTATGCTTTGTGCGAAACTTCATGTAGTTAGTTTTTTGAAAGTTTATGTAAATTTTATTACTTTCAAACCAATCATTTTGTGTTTTGAAGATTTTATTAGATGAATCTGGGGACTGACTGACATTGTGTTCTTTAATCATAATACTTGTGTCATCCGCAAAAAGAACTGGATAGGCATTGTTGTTTATTACTGCAGGTAGATCATTTATATACACTAAAAATAATAAGGGACCCAGAATAGAACCTTGTGGGACACCATGCTTTATTTCACACCATTCAGAATATGCACTGCTGTTATTTGAAGTATTTATTATAACCTTTTGCTTTCTTTTTGATAAGTAAGATGTAATCCATTGATGCCCTTTGCCCCTAATTCCATAGTGTAATAATTTTGATATAAGTATTTCATGATAAACGCAGTCAAATGCCTTTGATAGATCACAGAATATTTGTAGTGTGTTAAGTTTGCCGTCCAATGACTTGAGAACTTCATTTGTTAACTTGAAAATGGCATTACTAGTTGATATGCTCTTCCTGAATCCAAACTGCTCTTTTGCTAAAATATTATACTTGTCTAGATGCTGATAAATTCTTTTAAACATAATTTTTTCAAAGAATTTTGAAAAAGCTGTAAGTAAAGATACATGTCTATAGTTTGACATTTCTGAGATTTGCCCTTTCTTGTATATTGGCTTAACAACTAAATATTTAAATCTGTCTGAAAATGTTCATTTCCATTGCACTTGTGGGTACTCTCTCTAAGGATGTAAAATTTTCTATATAGGATTCCTGTAGGTACGAAATTGGATCTCTCTTAGGCTGTTTCTTTGTCAGTAAATTTTCTGTCACCTGAATGAAATACTTATTAAATGCATTTGCTATCTGCTGGGGATCATTTATGGTCTCTTGGTTTGCTTTAATTTCTTTTATATCATTTTTCAAGTGACATTTACCAGTCTCGTTTTTAATAATGTTCCATATAGTACTAGGCTTATTGTGAGAGGACTGTATTTGTTTTTCATAACAAAGTTTTTAGCTGCATTTATAACCCTTTTTACAATTCTGTAGTACATTTTATAGTGTTGTCTACGTCTTTCACATTTAGTTTCTTTACACTAACATTTGCATACATTAGTTAGCAATATACAGGCTATATGTCTACCATTTCTAAAGTATATCAGAGCAAATACTGTTAAAATACTTGATATAATATTGATGTAAAGCATTTTTGGAATTAAATGATTAGAGAAAGCAACTCATTACTTAAACGACAACAACAATAATAATAATAATCAGACAGACAGATAGGGAATAAAGAAAAGATATGTGCATAAAAAAGTATGTTGCTAATATATCATACTTTAAACTTATTAAGCCATTGACGTATCATTTTTATCGAACAATTTGTGCCCAGAAATACCATTTTTTTTTTAGCAAAAATTACTCTTTCAAGTATGCACTAACATTCTGTGGGATTTTCACCAAGATGCCTAGTTGTTGGAGGATTTGTTTCAAATACAGACAAGCATTGTACTTAAAATGGAATATTATATATCACATCCCTCGCAAATTTGTAAGTTATTATGATGGCAGACACTAAAGCCATTTTATAGGCACTCTCATTTTCCTTCTCACTATCATCAGACTCTAATGATTTACCACTAAACATAACATTTGAAGGCACATTACTATCCTCAAAAAAAATTGCAAAAACCTTGCATTTTCTAATTTGTAAGGATCAGCCATTATTACTGCACTGCTGCTCATAGAATGCTGGATGTTGGGTGGATTCTATGAATCACTCAGGGCTTACTTTTGCTGATACAAGTTCAATACAAATAACCATGACAATTTTTTCAGTCAGAGACATCTCTTGGTGACTTGCTGGACCAAAACAGATAATATAATCAGTCCCATTGTAATGCAGCACGTATAAAATTGTTTTGGATGCTGATGATGGAAATAGCTGTCATTGTACAGAACAAGTAAGTTAAGCAGTGATATTCAAACCCACCAAATTACACAAATGGGTTAATATACTGAGATTTTGAGTACTTTGTGTGTGTGTAATGTTAAAATATTGCTGTGTTCACTTTTCTGACGTGAGTATTACATACATAAATGAACACACACATTTTCACAGACCAAACTCAGCACCTTACTTTATACCTGAGGCAGAAATTGCATATACTGACTGAGCTATAATCACAGTTGAGTGGTCTGACATATAACTGTGTTTGTGGATTTCTGTTGCTCAATGGAATGGAATTGATAACTAACCAGATCAGAGGCAAAGAAATATACAGTGTGTTCGCTTACCATTCCAGCCTGCAATACTAAGAGTGCTCATTGTACATATTATTAGCTGGCGGCCAAAGTATGTGCATAGAGAAAATAAAGTTTCATAGGAAGACAGTGTTGGTAGGTATATTGTTTACGACTGTATGATTTTGCCTGCTAGGTATAGGAGGAACTAACCACTTTTCCACAAGAATGAGGCTCTGGAGCTATGTTCTGCAGAGATATGGTTAAATGTAAATCAACATACTCTCCTACTCCTAAAACATAGCATTGTGGAGCTTCACTTGCAAGCATTAGATTTATATGCACAATTTCTTTCTGTAACCTATCTTACAATATACTTAAAGTATTGCTATTTCTGAACTAGTATTACTATTTATCCCTTATACCAGGCATAATTCTTCACATCTTTAGGAGGGAGGTTATTTTTTGATTTTCATCATAATATAACAAGCATGTTTTTTGAAGAGATTGTTTCCAAGTGTGCTAAAAACTTCAAATCTGGAACAATCTTTTCAAAGCTTTATGCCATCTTTAGAATTAAGTAACTTGGAAGATTATTCTCTTAGTTAGGGTAGGTATTCCACTTATTTTCAGTGAAGCTTTAACCTTACAAACTTCCATCATAATTTACAAATTCCCAGATTTGAATCACCTGAGCAATACTTATGATTATGAAGGCAACTTGTTGAACTTTTAAATCAGTGTTTTCAGATTAATGGCAGAAAGACGAAACACTTTGTCATTAAATGTAAGGGTGTATGTTATGAAGCCATCAGTATTGAACATTTCAATTAATTTAAGTCTTTATCAAATTCTTCAAAATTAAGAGTGGTGTGCATGAGCTCCTAATGCATATCCAGTTGCTTAATACATTGTGCTTTATTCTAGTTTATGAAATTATGTGACAGTTTAAAATCTTAAGCAATGTAATAAATTTCGTGCTTTTCAGGGGCAAAACTGTCCAAGCAAGAGAATTTAAAGGAAATGGGTGATGTATCATCAGGCATGGCAAGTACAGTGATTCAGTTATATTTAAAAGAAATCCTGGAATCTTTCCTGCATCCCAATGTGGGGGTACGACAGGCAGCTCTGAAGGTCATTCAGCTAATTTTACAGCAGGGACTTGTGCACCCTGTGCAGGTACAGTTTATAACACAAACTTTTGAGGGGTTTAGGGAGTGTAAAATACCTCTAACCCTTGAGCGGTTATGCCAGTTTTTGTAACAGTCATGTAGTACACCTTATAAACCAGCCCTTATATTCTTTAGATGAATAAATACTGCTGTAATATGCTTTGTATTAACTGAAAGTATAATTTTCTTCTGCTTGTTTTTACATATATTGAATATTCATTTATTTGAATATTCATTTATTTTGTTACATTGGTTTTTCTAAATAAGTAGGTCTAAAATCTAAGAAGAGTATCCTACTCTTTTATTTCCCAATAAATGTGTAACATATGTGCTAATTTTATTTCACAGCTGATCTCATGTTTTCATTTATACATATTATTATTATTATTGTTGTTATTATTGCTATTATTTTTGTTGTTAAAATAGTTTATTCATCTTCAAATTACCCGCAGTGTTGCATGCAGCACACTTTTCACACATAATGGAAGGATGATTTTTGCAGACAAACATCTTACATTGGTTTCTATAAGAACACAAATTTCTTATCACGTTTTATGTAATATTCTTGGGAGGCCCCTTTGGATCAGGAAAGATTTTTATTATATTTATTGAGTGCATTTTTGCAGTTTTGGCCATTACACTTTCCTTGGTCCATTTAGTTTTACTAATAGAAAACCTACAATTAATATCAGAATTGTCACCATTATCTACACTTCCTCCTCTTCAAGATGTATGTGTCCTTTTCCCTTCAAAGGATATGCCTCTATTTCTGATTTGCTATTGACTATACTACTGTTTGCTCTTCCTTCCTGCCAGACCAATCAAATTGAGGAAATGTGATGATGGAGAAGCCTTTCAATTTGCTCCTCTTGACAACCATTTTAAAAAAAGGACTCTATAGCAATAAATATAATTAAAGATAATTGCTAATGAAAGGTTATAATGAATAAAAACAAGGGTGTAAATAATAAGTATTGAAATTATGCTGTCCCAAATGTCTTCATTGACTAAACAGTTGGGTACAAATAAAGTTGTTTAATTCACTGCTGCATACAATTATTCAATGCAAAGACTAATATGGCTTTCATCAAATGCCACTGCTGGTACACCACTGCATGCTAACATTTCAGTCAAAGTCTGACTCACTCACTTGGCTTGCAATTCTTCCTTCCTTTTATAGCTAGAAATGGCATCGCAGAACATTCTGGGCATTCGTGAAAGCTGAAGCTACTTGAAGAATCTGGTGTGTACCAAACGTATCGTGTTCCAAAGGCTCTGGTTGCCAGCACACTGCACTTCCTGTGTTTTTACACATTCCAAGGTCTGCGACTCCGTATAATCGCATACCGAGGCAAATATGAGAGTGGCCACATATAGCATTGTCACTCATCTTCCTCTTCAGGGCTGGTCTTCTGATCACCATCATTGTAATGGGCTAGACAGTCAAATGTACCACCAGCTTCCTCCCATCAGGTGCAGTCTTCTACCTCAACCCTGTTCACCATAATGCACAGTCCTGCCCATGGTTGTTGGAGCCTGGGCCTGTGCCACTTGATCCAGGTTCAGTGATACAACCACCCTGAACTTCCTTGGAACGTTCCCTGTTGGCTTATCAGTCATAACAGGTCTCCACATTGTTGCTGGCATCCTAGGTGTGTTGACAAATCAGATGGTTCAAGAAGTCTTTTGACAGTTGCTCTACCAGACGCATCCTCACAGCCACCACACCCCTTAGCACGACCACTCTCTCCTTCAGGGTCATGCTTCAGACTCCAGAATGCCCATTGGAACTTAAGAGAACCACCATCTTCACTTAGACAAGGATCCTCCTGCTGATCTCAATCATCACATCATGGCTCCTGGGGCATCCAGTCCCATTATCATCTCTTCAGCTACCCTCATGACGAAATCCCAAAGACTTATGATGATCCATTCCAGGGTCACCTTCAGCAAGACATCCTCCACTGGCAAGGTGTCACCCAGTGCCATCACTATTTTGTAAGGCTGATTCGGTTCCCTTTATCAGCATGAGCTGCCTTCCATCCCTCTGTTTAAGGAATGCAGAGACAAGGGAGGAGACAGCTACGATCACTCAGGTGTGCCCCCTCACAATTTTGGGTCTTATTCATATCCTGTCTGCCAGTTGACTGGATTGTGGAGAAGGTTTCACTAAGTGCTCTGGGCAGCCACATCTCAATCCACAGTGTCTGACACAGGGAGTCCCTCACCTGGTGCCCGAGTTGATCACATCCCTAGTATATATCACCAGAAGGTCATCGTCATCCTTGAGTTGATCCCCTTTCTATGGTTCACCAAGTTCTTCTGATCTTCTCGGTTACCCCAGCTGCTCTCTGTTCAGACCCACACTTCCTGTCTCTGTGCAGGTGTTGTCTGGTTGTCTTGGTGTGGACACTTCCATGCTAGGTGTTCTAGTTGGCCACACCCCAACACAAACCACTGAAAGATGTTTGCTGACATCACTGGGCGAGTCTCTGTCCCTGCTATACTACCAAAAACTCCTAATCCTCTGTAACCTTGGCCACTTCCATTTTCAGTGCTGCTGTAAACACCTCGTAGATCATCTTATAATCACAGAGCACCAGGTGCTGTCATATATCAGCATCACACACCCTGTAAACAAAGGAGTAGTCAGCTTTCTGGGACATGTAAATAGGTGGTTGGATAACAAGGTTTTTTTTTCACAAGTTGTTGGAAGGCTAGGGCAAAGTCCTTCATCGTCTCGGCTGTCTGTTACAGCCTCACGTTAAGCTGACTGCAGTAGGCTGCAGCCAAGCAATGGTTTCCAAAGCAATTCTCAAGGGCTCCTAGATCTCCCTGGACTTTGCTAATACCACGATCACATTCAGTACCTCTGCTGCCCATCCCTGGAGGCCTGCTATCCGCTGTGTGGCTTCCTCTTCTGCCAACCTTCAGTTAGGAGTAGCAACAGTGGTGAACTGTTGGCACAAGACTTCAAGGATTGACATTCTATCGTATTTGCATAGCTTGATGTGTGTGGATGTTGTTTCGCATGCTGGAATCTCAACCTTTCAGCTTTCCATCAGTCTTTCCCATCATGACATTTAGTTCTTTGGTGCTGCTGTTCACTCTTTCCTTCAGGGCATTTAAGCGTTCTCAAAGGTTTTCCAGGGCATCAATGCATTCCTCTATGTGCTCCAAGTTCCTTCATCCATCTACCAATCTCTTCCATCTTTCCCCAAAGCTCCTTCAGTCGTCCTCCATGCCAGCCAGTTGTTCATTGATTTTGCTAGAAAGTTCCATTTTTGTGTTATCTATTGTCTGTTACATCATCTTATCCATCTTGTCCTTGCAAGTTTCCAATTTTTATCTGTTTTCTCCACTGCGGTTTCTAATTTTGTGTCCATCTTCATTTTTTCCATCTTGGCATAAAAATCCCACTCCTGACACAAGTGTAATAAATGTCTTTATTGGCTCAAAAATTGGTTACAAATAAAATCTTTAAATCACTGCTGCAAACAATTCTCTCAATACTTTGATTTTGAAGAGAGTTAACAGCTTTCTCCAAATGCCATTGCTGAAACTCCACTATGCAAATGCTCTAGTCGAAGTCTGACTCCCGACTCACTCGCTTAGCATGCAGTGCTTCCTTACTTTTATAGCTAGAAATGACGTTGCTGAACATTCTGCAAAATTGTGGAAGCTGAAGCTACTGGAAGAATCTGGTATGTGTGTGTGAGATGGTTCGCATTCCCAAGTCTCCAGTTACAAGAATGCCAACTTCTTGTGTTTTTACACATTTCAAGGTCTCTGCATGACTCACTTACCAAGGTGAATGTGAGAGTGGCTGCATACGGCACTGTTGCAATACTTATAATACCTGTTGTCATTGTCACATAGATGCTGCAAATTGAGCTGGGAGTATTTGTAATGAAAGTAGATATTAAGTAAAAATACCAGTCTTATCTCCTGTGGGGTTCCTAATTGTCAGAAAAAAATGTTAAAGAAGTTTCATGTTTAAATGGCTGACTTTCAACCTGTCTTCCACCCAGCAATTAACTGCCTGGTACTATGCCAGTTGCTGATAGTTTACTTTGTTCAGACTGAGTTTACAAGTATCTGTGTATGCACAAGAGCACACTAAAGATTACCTACAACCAAGTCTTTATCAGGAAGACAAAATCAGCTGGAGTTATATTACATTTTTCCTAGTGATGAGTGTCTCCCCTCCCCCCCAAAAAAAATAGAAAAGAGAAAAATTCACACTTTTGCAAGTTCTCTTGTTTAGTATTTTTGATCACATGTATATTCAAAGAATTAGGTATTATTAGTGACTCAATTGTAAATAATTTTTTTTGTATCAAAGCCAAGCCACTGGTATTTGCATTTGCATTTTCAATCTACTTTTAATACAAGAACTCCTAGCTTGATCTAAAACAGCAATGGTAGAATGGCCCATTGTCAGTCAACCAATGCAACCACTGGAGGATTAAAATTAACTTTAATCTCTTTACATACGGTTTTCATAGTTGTCTTATGAAATATTTGAAGCTGTCCATTGCATTTATTGACTGTTGCAACAGAAAAACCTTAAAATGGCTTGGTGATTCAATGGCAAAAAGCAATTGCAATGGGTACTGATATGTATATTTGCATTAGGCCTTTCAGAATGTAAGAAATACATGAAGTATTTACTATTTCCTTTTAAAAGCAAGCAATCAGGGAAAATTTTCTTTTTCAGCTGAACAGTTCTATTATCAAATGGCAATTTTTAGTTCTAAGTTTACTCAGTAGCTCTAATTCTTCATTTGCTTCTCATTTTATTTTGTTACAGATTGTACCATATTTGATATGCATGAGCACAGATGTGGAGAAAGTTGTGAGCCATAGTGCTGATAAGCAGCTGCAAGATATTGAAAAGAAATATCCAGGGTTTATTCACATGAAGGCTCAAACAGGCATTAAATTGTCATATAAGCTGCAGAGAATATTACAGTCAGATCCTTCAGGAATTGTTAGAGGATACCGAGTAAAAGAAGGAGAGTTTCCTGGTGCACTTAATGGCTTCTTGTACTCCATTCTTAGAAGTACTAAGCAGCAGAGAAGAGCACTTGTCCTCTCTATTCTAAAGCAGTTTGACGAACAAGTGGTAAGCTTTTGTTTGCTGTTTCTGAGGGTAATAATTGGAGCCTTTTGAATAGCTAATATTTTTACACCTGATTGGGGGAACATTAGCTCTGGTAAAATATCAATTTATTACTTTTAAGAGAATAGAGAGAAAAAGCATGATGAAAATATATGATCATAGGAAACTGATAATAAACATCAAGTTTGATTGCTTACATAAATGACAAATTTTAAAAACTGCAAGACAGTTAAATCATGAATCATTATTCTGGATTAGAAAATTCTTATAAATGGTCTTTTGGAAACACAATTGAGATATTGTTTTCATTTCTTTTTATGTAGTCCGCCTACCCTTCCCTTATGTAGGACCGACACTCCCCCTAGGACTTACAAGTGGATGCCTAGGGGACATAAGCCTGTTGGGGAGCCAATGGCACAAAACCATGGAATGGAGAATCTGGAACGAGTGGTTAGCCCATAGCCAGGCACAAGCATGAAGAAATGGGTGATATGAAATGCAAGCAAAATGGATGATAGGAAAGGTGATGATGGAGTAATTGGTGAAATGAGTGGCAGGGGAAACCAGAGGACTCTGGGAAAACCCACCCAAGCATGCCCTTGTCCACCACAAATCCCATGTGCAGGCGCTTGGAATCGTACTTGGGCTACCTAGATGGGAGGCGAGCAGCCTAACCACTCAGCTACAGCGCCACCGTGTTTACATAAATATTGCAAAAAATTTTTATTACTCAAAACTCTGATTACAATAAATGTCTATTGTAATGCTGTAGCACAGTTTTATCTCTCGTTTCTTCATCACTGATAGATGTTGACTACTTCTCTCTTTAATTCAAGTGTACTTTCTGCAGTCACCTTCAAAAAGTGAACTGAACTCTCTGAGCCTGCCAGCTCTGCTTATATAAGTCTTGATGATGTGACAAGAAATGCCTAGAATGAGGGGTCATTATTGCATGTGTACAGGTATCTTAAAGTTATACACAGATGACATTGCAGGGCTTTGTTGATATGTGCCTGCTTCTCACATGTTAAATTTATGCACAGCTGTGACAAAGAGCACTTTGTGCACTTGCAACAATTCAGTAACCAGGTATAGGTGGCTGCACATGGACAGGTAGTCACACTGCACTGTCCTCTGGTTGTACCACCTAGCACTATCGTAGGGCTTGATATATTTTGTGTTTTAGTTGATCCCGAATATGACAAATTACGTTTTGAAAACACTGTTGCAAATAGTTTTTTCGCAATGTAGATTCGTCCAGCAACCTTCTGTTTGTGTATTTTTATAAAAATTCCCAAAGCTGCTAATTATTTAATTTCCTCAGTGGAGTACCCGAACTCACTAATGCTAAACCAAATTTTTGAAATATGTATCACTTGAACTGGATTGTTTGCCTACAGTGCCTGTAATTAGTTGCTACTGTAACTTAGATTTCTTCTTAACCCTCTCCTTATCATGTATTGTGTTAATATGCTGTACAATGTCATATTTTTTCTTTGTAGAAACACAAACAAAATAAGACTCTACTGTCTTCACTAAAAATATCACTTCCAAACTCATTTAAGTATTTGCACAACAAAGCCGACTGAGATGTTTTTGTGGATGGCATTTCTTAATTTACATGACCGATCATATACACTGTGTCAGATGAAAAGGTTTTGTTCTAGGTCCCTTATCATTTTAAGTTTATATAAATGATCTACCTGCAGTAATAAACAATAATGCCTATCCAGTTCTTTTTGCAGATGACACAAGTATTATGATTAAAGAACACAATGTCAGTCAGTTCCCAGATTCATCTAATAAAATCTTCAAAACACAAAATGATTGGTTTGAAAGTAATAAAATTCACATAAACTTTGAAAAAACTAACTACATTAATTTTTGCACAAGGCATAAAAACATTGCAGACCTAAGGATAGAATATGAAAATAACCAGAGTGCAGAAGCCTGTAATACAACATTCCTAGGTCTTATGATTGATCGTAACATTAATTGGAAACACCATATTGGTTATATCTTACACAAACTGAGCTCTGAATGCTTTGCAATCCAATCCTTAATTCAGCTTATAAATAAGAGCATACTAAAAATGGCTTATTATGCATATTTTCATTCATTGATGATGTATGGAATAATATTTTGGGGAAATTCAGTAATGCTAAAAAAGTATTCAAAAAAAAGGTAATAAGAATAATGGCAGGGTAAAGACGATCAACTCACTGCAAACCACTCTTCAAAATGTTTGGAATTTTACCATTAGCTTGTGAATGTATCCTAGCCATATTGACATTTGTAATAAATAACCCAGAAAAGTATACAAAAAATACAGATATTCATGACAAAGAGATCAGACATAACCAGGACTTACATAGCCCAGCAAATAAAATGCAGTTATTCCAAAAAGGGGTTTGCTACAAAGGAATAGTTTTGTGTAATTCACTTCCCTCTTCTATAAAAAATTGCAAATGAACAAAAACAAGTTTAGATCAGAATTAAAAAGATACCTTATTACTCACACCTTCTTACAGAGGAGGATTTCATTCAATCAAAAAACACTGGTAATAATATAACATTGTAAATATAATAAACATGAATATTCTAAGAATGCAAGTGTATGGGTAGACTTTTGGAAACAGACATGTAATTGAAAATTATGCAAAGCTGACACTTCTGAAAATTCATTGTCAGAGTTATTATTTGTATATAAATGTAATAATAAGTATGAAAGAATGTAATTGGTGACATGATATACATCCTACAGTTTGGGCTCTGAGTCTAAGCTCATAATAGGATCTATAAATTGCAATGTTACGTGTGTGGGTGGGGGTGTGTGTGTGTGTGTGTGTCTGTCTATATATATATTGTATATTCCTCTTTATCATGATCAAGTAATATTTAAGATTAACCTCTTAACATAAAACCACGAGTATACTCATTTTCTCAAATTTGACGGCATAATAAAACGCTGGTCTATTGCTTTGAAATGTATACTTCTGCCAAGAGATGTCTCGGAATCATACAGTTATTCCAGCTCTGTGATACTAGCAGCGAGTGTTACAATCTGTTCTCACAGTTTCTTGTGAAGCATTTCCTCACGCTTTATAAAACTGGAGAGTGAATATCAGTTCAATATTGAATTTAGTGGGTGTGAGAGTTCAGAAGATAGCTATAACGAGAGTTCAGAAGAAGAAAGTGACGAATCAAATTTGTCTGAGTGTGATATTGCGAGTGCCAGAGTGTGGTGCGAAGTGGATTCATCTAGGCCACTGCCACCTGCTCCACCATGGTTTGCTTTTACAGGTAAACCTTAAATTAATTTTCAACCCTGTATTGATGATGTCTTGCATTACTTTAGACAATTCATTGACGATGGATTCATGCAAATTTTGGTTATCGAGACCAACAGATATGCAACACAAACAAACGTTCCGGCACGGAAGGAAACAACAATCGAAATGTACATAATATTTGTTACTGTAATACTGTTACAAAGCATTGTCAAGAAACCAACATACCAGATGTACTGTACTAAAGAGCTACATTAGCCACACCAATGTTTAGAGAGGTTCTACCATTCCAGAGGTTTGTCACTTTGAAAAAGCATTACATTTTTCCAACAATGCAACCTATAATGCAGAAAGTCATCTGCAACCCAAATTAAATAAGGTGTGGCCTATTGTGAGCTACCTGTTGGCTAAATTTAGAAGTAGCTGCATTCCAGAAAGAGATGTCACCAGTGATGAAAGCCTGATGTTGTATAAAGGGCAACTGGAATGGATCCAGTATTTGCCACTGAAGAGAGCTAGGTTTGGCATCAAAACATTCATGTTGTGTGAGTCAATGACTGGATATGTTTGGTCCCTAATAATTTACATAGGCAAGGGCACTAAACTTGATGAAGAATATAATGACCTGCCAATGTCATCACAAATTGTAATGACGCTATTGCAACCCTTGCTAAACATGGGATACTGCTTGACTATGGATAATTATTATAGCTCTCCCCAGCTTGCTGAACTTCTGCTGACCAAAAGAACCGATATGTATGGCACTGTGGGTCCAACAAGGAAAGAAATGCTGCCTTTTTTCCGGACCAAGAAACTAAAGAAAGGGGAGGTTGCAGCATTTCAGCGAGGTAAAATAACTGCACTGAAATGGAAAGATAAGAGAGACGTCTGTATGCTGTTCACTATCCACAATGTAGAAATGCAGACACGGAAAATAAGAAACAAAGAAATTGTTCAAACCAGCGGCTGTATTTGCTTATAATGACACAATGGGAGGTGTGGATAAAGTAGACCAGCACATTGGAAATAATCCATTGCCACACAAGAGGGGCAAGGAGTACAAGATGAAGATATTTTTGCATCTTTTGGAATTGGCAGAATGGAATGGCTTTATCCTGAATAAAAAACATGGAGCAAAGCACAGTGCCCTTGACTTTCACGTGGCTGTTGCCGAGCAGCTCGTTGAAAAATATCACAGGGAGCAATTGTCACCAAAAGCAGCAGGCCATTCATCAGAAAAGGCAACCCCAACTTGACTTGTTGGACGTCATTTCCCAACAGCGATTCCTCCGACCGAGAAGAAGCAGAATCCAACAAGAACGTGTAGGATGTGCAGTAGTGTGTGTGATGCCAAAAGAAAGAAGGCACAGAGCGAATCCAGATACATGTGTAAAGATTGTGGAGTAGCTTTATGTATTGATCCTTGCTTCAGGGTATTCCAGACAGCCACAAACATGTAAATAATTACTCTAAATGTGTTGCTGTTCATTTTTTAGTGCTTCAATGCACGGAATTCACTTTTGTTAATGTAATTTAAAGAATAAAAGGGGATAAGCATATCAAGAGTATGATTTTAAACTAGGGGATATTCAGCGATGAAAATTTCCATTGTTGAGCACTTAAAAACAATTTCAAGGTTACTGTCATTATTGTACTGTACTGAATATTCCATTTTGACAATAAAAAAAAATAGGCAAAAAAAGAACATCATATGGTATATAAATACATATATTAAGAGGTTAATGTAGTGCCCGCATTGTCCCTTATACTCAATGCTGAATATACAAGAAATAGTGGCTGCTAACTTAAGTAAATGGAATGCTGTCAACACATTTTATCATCAGGTGCCAATAACTGTCTTCAGGCATCAATTCTGTGCAGGTCTTGGTTGTATTTGATAGATTACAACAAACATACCATAATGAGGAAATAGAATTTTTAAACATGGACTACAAAATGCTTACTCAGTTCTCGACCAGCATTCAAGAATACATAGTGTACATTAAACTGGTTAAAAAATGAAACAAACTACATGGGCCAAATTACAGTAAAGAAAGAATGTTAAACTATATTTAAGAAGATAAAAATCCAGAAAATAAAGAACAAATACAAACAAATAATCGCTTCCCTCAACAAAAGTTATATATCTCAAAGCAGATAAAGGGAACACTGCTGTTATGATGAACAGAAATGAATACATATCTAAAATAGAAACCATGTTACAAAATAAAGAATACCCAAAATAAGTAAAAATGATAGCCCTTACATAGACAATAGAGAAAACAGAAATGATGCCAAAAACAGAAAAGTTCAAATTGAAAGAAGCCAACCCAATACTACCAAATCTTTTGCTCTGCCAAATATCCACAAACCAGCCCAACCTCTGAGACAAATAACTAACTGTATAAACTCACCATCTTACAAATTATCAGAGTGGTCTTTCAAAAAATAGAAAAGCATCTCTGACCAGGAAAATCTCTCTACAAAAAATTTGTTGGAATTGACAAAATATTTTAAACATTACCTAATTTCAATTGAAGATTTGTTAATCTCTTTTAGTGTGAAATTACTATGAACCAGCATTCTGGTCAACAAATTAATAGTAACTCTCAAAACATGGCTCACAAACATATGTTTAAGCAAGCATGCAATAGAACTTGCACACTGTGTGGGTGTAGCTGCATGTGTTTGTTTGTTTGCTTCTTTTTTGGTTTGCCCTGAAATCAAATGTTTTTGGGGTGTTTTATTATTATTGTTTAAGAAACAATATGGTAAAATATTCTGCAATTAGCTAGAGGTTATTATAGCATAAACTTAAAAACAAAGGGGTTCATAGACATATAATAGAGGTCGTAAAAGCTGTATGTAAAGAAAATATTTTTTGTGTATGGATTGAGGAGGGGTTTACAACCATTGAAGTAAGACACTTAAAGGGGCTAATACAAGTATGTAAGTTAATCCCAGTTTTGTTTATTTTGAAATATTGCAAAACATTTTAAAAAAGAATATTTTGTGCGATTTATAAATGATATCCACATTTTTTATGTATTGCAGAAATTGCTTCTATTATAGTAATTGGTTTAAAATTACCTTTGGATAAATAGATAGTTATTGTTCATAAAGATTTTGAATTGAACCAAGACATGACACATTTTAATATAAGGGCTCTCCCCTTAATTCAGTGGTGCAGTACCGGCCTGCTGTTTGAAGGGTCCTGGGTCTGATTTATGGTTGTGGTGGAAATTTTCTCCATCCTCCCCAGGTTCTGCAACTATGAATAAAAGTTTATTTGCATGTGATACATGGATAAAACCCAAAGAAAAAAAATTCAATAATAACTAAATACAAGTTAATACCATTGCTGACGTGCAATATGTTACAAAGGTAAAAGGCCACTGATATGACCATTGCAAATAAAGTCTAGGTATATATGAAACAATAAAAAAATGTAAGAAAGAGGGAAAGTTAAGCAAAGATGAAAAACAAAAGAAAGATATCAAAGAGGATAAGGTCATGGTTGTCTTTATTTAGGAACAAAATGGATGTAGGGGAAAAGTGGGAAAACAAAAGGAAAAGCAGCTGTGTCAATTATAGGATATTATTTCAGGACACCACAACTGAAAATCAAATAATTGGAAGAATATATAATACAATGGTGGAAGCATGAGTAGTTATATGTTGAAATTTTGGGAATGGAAACCAATGGGAAACGTTGGGATACATTACACCGATAATTCTGTAAAGAGATTCTTAGCCTACCAATTGCAGCCATAAAAAATGTGACTCAAATAAAAGTGGTATGAATAGCAAGAAAAGGTTTGAATATGGAAACTCTTAAAATATTGGCACACAATCTTAAACTTAAATGAAAGGTTTTGTATTAAAATATTTTAGTAAGTCAAGACTGTTTTGTAACCAAAGAATGATAAAGCCGTTTAAGAAATAATTTAGAGAACGGTGGCATAGGGAATGTTTTGAGCAAAAGAGAAACAAGCTAAGACTTTTGGAAAGAGGCAAGAAGATATTTTGAGGTTAACAAAGTGCAAAAATTGTTTAGCAACTTAACAAAGAAGACATCAGTTGTATTTCATGTTAGATTAAAATGTGCCTGAAAAAGAGAAATGTATATTTATAAAGTAATTGTCTAACTTTAGGTTTAATCTAACTTTTTCTAAATCTATTAACTATCCTAAATTGGAAAGATTTAGCTTGCAAGAACAGGAGTGTGGAAGCTGAAAGGTCAAAGGAACTGTTGAACTAAGAGTGAGTGTCCATTGAAGATAAGAAAACTTGGAAAATATTAAGTTTGATTTATTAATTTATTTCTACATCTTATTTACAAGCTTAATACGAAATTCTACAACATATCTTTAATTCAATTGTTGTACAAATGTTCTGGTTGTCAAAGCCTATTTTATGCTCCTGAGATTGCTTGGCTCCCTGGCCTTGTAGTTCACCGAGTAGCCCTTTAGTCCTCAGTAGTCATTCTTCTTTGCATGCCACTAGTTCTCTTTCACTGCTTGTGTCTCTTATTTTTCTAATCCTTCTCTTTTAATTTCCTTAAACATTTCCCCATGGCTGTAATTTTATTTTCTTCTTTTCATGTTGGCATTCTTATAGTCAGTGTTTTCCTGTCCAGTCCATTCATATTTGTAGTTCTTTTCATTCTGTCGTGTAGTGCTCTGTGCTTTGCTAATTCACATATTCCTTTTCCATAGCCTATTAACCCCATTCTCATCCATGCTAGTCCTTCTTTTACATGCTTATTACATTGGTCTACACATGGTTCTATTCCCCCATACTCAAAATTTGTTTTTATTAAAACTTAATGATTTTTCTTTTTAATTTTCTGCATGTTCTATGTCATTCTTTATTGTTATTCTACTATAATGCTAACATGTGCTTGGCCTTTTTTCATCAGAAGCCTTTCCTCTCTGAAGTCACTGAGGTTTCACATTGAGCCAATGGTGTCACTTCAGCCAATAAAATCAAAGAAATCATAAACAACACATAGTTAAATTGATGTGGAGTGAAATTAAACATTTCAACATCACCCCAGTTTTGTCTCTCATTCTTCTAAGAAGTAAATGTCTATGCATGAAGTGTGAATGCTTACTTGGAGAAAGTGTTGCATTCTTTTTTCACGACACTAGATATCTTAATCTTCTCTCCTGGATTTGATACATTGCATGTTAATCATTAGAATAGCATAATAAATCAAAATATTTAATGCATATGTTTAAATTTGTTGCTTAATTCAGATCTCCCCCTCCCAGTATTTCCACTCCATTAAGCGTTCTTGACCTTACTGTGCCTCATTTATTTGGCATTTTTGCATATCCTATTCCTGCCAAGTTGTCTTCCTTTTAGCTACCACCTTTCTGCCTTGGGATCCCCATTTTCATTGTTTCTCCTAAAAAAACAAATTCTATGATCATTTCTAAGTTTTGTCTGACAAAGAACCATTTGACCTCTTTTTCTTAGGTAGGTTTGTCTTTTAAATGCTATAACCTTTGATAATGATATGATTATTATTGTTGTTATTATTATTATTATTATTATTATTATTATGAATAGTAGTAATTTTAATGCCCTATTCTTCACAACATTTCTGTATTTGTTTGCTCTCTGTAACCTACTGTTGTTATTGCAGTGTGCACAGTGGAGGGTTAGGTTTTCCCCCTACCACTAAGCCTGCCAGGAAGACAGTAGGTCAGGGTAGAACAATTACTTGCAAACTTACAAAATAGGAGGTGGTTGGTTACCTCCACAACAATCAAGGTAGGTGGAGTTGGAACAAGGAGAGGCTATGAAGCTTGCAAATAAGTATTACAAGATGGTATGCAGAAATCCAGAGCCTTTACTAACAAATTAGGGAAAATTAATATGCCTTAACTGACTTGACTACCAAACCATAACCCATCCATTATACTCACCTGGAAAGGGTGGATCTGCTTGATATTACGCTTTTTGTAAATTTACTAGTGCTCCTTTGATTTAGCCGTCTTCCAAGGTTCATGTAGTACCATTGACAGAAGAGTCCAAGAGCCCATCTTGGCCTACTTTACAGGGTTTTTATAATTACATCTCAGCGTATTGCCAACTTACTATGTTATGAGTCCAGCACCATCAGTGTGATGCTACTCTTTCAGTATCGATTGCTCAATCTAATGCAATTTTGCTTCTGCTTAGTGATATCTAATTTCCACAAAATGACCATCAGATACCCTGCAATATGGCTCTTACTGTAAGTCAGCTGCATATAATAAACCTGGTATTTCTTTATCCCAGGGCTTCTTAAACACCTAAAATCTCACCCTTGCAAACTGAAATGGAGAGTTCTGTGCACTGTGCATCTGTCCAGCTTAGCTTGGCTCGGAACAATTCACAGTGAGGAAGAGGGAGTTAGGTGGAGCTGGAGCAACAAGCATGAAGAATGAGAAAGAGAGAGAGAGACAAATCTATTTCTACAAAATGAGGAATTGGTGTTTGCATCACCATCAGCCAGCCACGTCATATTTTGCATTCTGAGAAACCCTGCTTTATGTGCCATTACCGGACAATGCTGGTTTATTTCTTTTTCTGGCTCCAATATATCATATATGAAAGGTTAAACAGTAGGGGCTCAGCTTGCACCCTTGCCTTAGACCCAGTTTTTGTTGTACCATCTTTAATACCATTGTTCTCACATCTTATACAGAAATTCACCAGTTTGTAAATTTTCCTAATTTCTTTCATAAAATGTGCACTAACTCCTTTTGTCTCAGTTTATACTCTAGAGCTTCTCAATTTATTGTGTTTCACACTTTTTCAAATTCTACAGAAAATATGCAAACCCATCCTCGCTTTTTGCTCAGATAATTGGCTATAATAGCTTTTATTATGAATTTTTATTTTATCTGTTGTCTGTTTTCCCTTCCTATATCTGCTTTGAAATTCTGATAGCTTCTTTTCTGTTTCTATCTGTTCCCTAATCTATGTGCCATTCCTGTGTACACAATTCACCTTTCTTCTTCTTTTCTTTCACCTTTCTCAATATTTTCCATAATTTTTTTTAATTTTCATTTTATTTTCCTTGTATTGCTTTTTTTTTTTTAATTTCTTTTCCTTTTCTTGCCATTCTTTCTTTTTTTGCTCTTAATGGGCATTTGTATCCCCATTTGTATATCATTAGCTTTTGACTATCTGATTCTACTTCAAGATCTGATAATTCCTTTAAATATAAAAACAGCTATTTATGTTGTATTCCACCCAAAGATGTTGTGTCAAAATTTCACAGGAAATATATGTTTTGGGGTCCCCTGAGTCTGAAAAAAGCATTTTTAGAAAAAAAAGTCCATGTGTGTCTGTGGTCAGCACTGCACTTGGTATTTAGGTTTAGTATCTTCCAGGGATGCGACACAAAGATTTTCAAGAAAATCCCCCCACCACAAACTACCCTTTACATGGAAAAATTTTTGAAAATTTATATTTTCTCAAAAATGGCTAACAATTTTGATTAATATACCATATATTGAAGTTATTTACATGCCAAATAAAATGAATATTTTGAATTTTCTGAAAATAGCCTCTGAAGACCTTATTCTGAATGAATTTTGCTTAGCTACTAAACCATAAGAGATAGACAAAAGCTTACTGCAAAAAAAAATGTAGATCTCATCAAAACACGCAATTTATGTCATTTACATTTTCGTTGTGGAGGTAATCGTTTCCAAGATATTCCTTGTTATGGGCTTCCATTGTAAAGTACTTGCACTTTTCTCAGACAGGAAGTGCCCGTTTTTCTTCTGTTCTACTCCTGGCCAAGCAAAGAAGTGATTTGCAATGAGAATCGCATAAGGACAGCTTTTAAAATATTTAAACTTTTGGTTTAGCCTAGTATATTCCCTTAGTTTTCTTCTACTTATAATGTACTAAGTACAAGAACATTCTGCTAAGGTTTATCTCAATTAGCATTGTGTAGAAATAAAAATAATCTTTTGTAAGAAGTTTGTAGAACAGCTAGAGAAAGTCATGTCAATGTAACACAGATTTTTCTTTTTCTTTTTTCTGCATTCTTTGTCAAACCAATCTCTTCTCTTTTGTAACTTTCATTGTTTTAATTCTATTCCCACTCCTGTTCTTTGTATACTAGTAGCTCTAGTGCACTTTTTGAATTTCCTCAATAACTTCCATTATTCAAAATTCTACAATCTGCCCTACCTTTGACTTTAAATCTTTTACAAAGTTTTCTTTTAATTCCTTCTTTCATTTGTATGAACGTATTCTCGTTTTCTGTACTAGCCCCTTCCTAATTTTTCCCCCTCCCTTTATTTTCATAACTGGTGGAAAGGGGCTATTGTTTACTATCTCATTCTTATCTTAAATTTTTTTGAGTTTTTCCTCCACTTACTACTTTTTACTACCATATAATCTATTAAACTTCACCAATGAGTATTTACAAAAATACATTCTCTTACCTTGTCCTCTCCAACTGTTCCATTACATATTATATTGTTTATCTCACAGAATTCTGCTAGTTTTTTCCTTCTCTGCAACTTCATCTCTACTTTTCCTTACTCTTACTTCATCTTTTTCTCCCCCTCTTCAAAGTCTTTGTTTAGTAATCTTCCAATTTCTTCTCCTGTCCTGGCATTAAATTCTTCCATGTCTGATGTATTGTAAACTACCACAATCCCCATTCTTATATTTACCTTATGTATATGCATAACTATAAGCCTCAGCAATATGCTGTTGCTATTTTCTGCTAACACTTTGTCAATAATTATGTCCATATGCTTTCTTATAAAAAAGCGTATGCTCTCACCCTGTCATATTTTTTACTTGCATTTCTCCTTACAAATTTGAAAACAACTATTGATTCCTTTTCTCCAAACCATGTCTCTGTTGCGCCTATAATGTCCATACTGTGCAACTTCTTTTACATTGTACCATATTGCTCTTTAGCCCTTCTACATTCCAAAACATCATGTTTAGTTCCTTTCCCTAATTGCTGTTTGATTTATCCTGAAGCCTTGTGTTCCTATATATTGCTTTTCTTTCCTCCCTGACCGTAGTATAAATTATGCTACATATCTCCTTCAATAGACATATTTCTAACCCTCTCCTTTTTGCTATTTTTTGTTCCACCTGATTTAAGATTTCCATATGTATTATTTCCTCACTTAACACCTGCACTTCACTACTCCCCCACTCGATTTCCTTGCTGCTCTGCTATTCTCCAACTTTCCTCTCAACTCTGCCCCTCTTCCTTCAATTGATGCCTGCATCATGTGTCCAATTTGTTAAGTGTTGACTCATCTTCCCCCTCTTGAGCCATTAACTTTTCCTCTGTATCCGTGAATTTCATTCTCTCCTTTTCTCCTCCTTGTGCTAATCTTGGTACCCTCACATCAATCATTTGTCCTGTCCATTGTTCCAGCTGTGACACACTCATTTTGCTTAGTTCATTTGCCTACTTTTCTTCCTACCTGTGTGTCTTCTTGCTGATGCTCATTCACTTTTCTGCATTCTTTCCTCCTAACTTTCATACTCCTCATTTCACCTTCCCCCTAAATAAACAGCCCTGTAATTAATGTTATTTGCTCCTGCTTTTTTATGCTCCAAATTAATTCTTTTAAAGCTCATGTTCTCTTGTGTATAGTCATTCTCAATACAAATTGTTCAATCCTTAAATGTTTTTACATTCCGTAATATGACTTTTTTTCTTTCTCCTATGTTGTCTTTACTTTAACAATTATTGGTCTTGTTGGTCTTCTCCAATTTCCTATCCTGAATATGTCCTCTATTTCCCTGTCATAAGTTCTTGTTCTGAGCCCCTCTTTAAGATTTCAAACCTTTATTTTCTTCTCTCTCAACAAAAATTATATTTTTTCTTCCACTGTCCATTTTTGTACCTTTACACCACCATTTCAGTTCTTCTGCAATCTGATATTTACATGTTCAGATATTCCCTTTGTAGTTTTATTTTGTCTTTTAGCTGTTTTGTTGCAGTGTCCATTTGTTTTTGCCTAGTACTTTTCCGGTCCTCTTTATTGATTCCATCAACTTGTTCAGTTCTGTCAGACCTGGGGTTTGTTCCTCTCCTCCAATTATGAATAATATCACTGTTAAACAGCCAATCATGCTTGAAACTCTAGTTTTATCTTTCCATCTCTCATTATTTTTCTTCTGAAACTTCCAATTCTAGCTGTGTACGTTTGTAAGTTTCCATCCACTGCCTTTGTCTTCACGTGCTCGTTACCCAACACTCTATCACTGCTTACACTAGATTCCAAATTTGAATGTAAAAAAACTGAAAACTGTAGGAAAAAGTCATTAACTATAAACTTAAAATGGACAAAATAACAATTATAAAAATAATATTTACCAAAGAATGCAAGAATGTTGGACAATATGTAAAGCTAGAAACCGGTAGAAATGGACAGTAAGGAACTATTAATACAGAAATAAGTTTTATCCTTTATAGTGGCTCTCTGCATAATGAATGGCCTGTACAAAATTCTACAGACCAGCTTATTTATTTTAATATTCTCAGTACTTCAAAAATAAATATAAATAAAAATATTATTTGCTAATGCTTTTAAAAACAAAACCTTTTGTTTGTGTTTGTGTTTGTGTTGGAGTTAATTCAAATGACCCAGTAGATTGACTTCCATCTTTAATTTTATGAAATACCATACTTCTAAAAACACAAGCAGTTGATAAGAGAATTCCAACACAAAATTGTAGATCTATCAAAGGGATTGATTACTAGTCTATTACACCACAAGGTCTTAGTTATAATTTTGCAATTAATTTCTGCTTTAATGAATAAAGTAAAGGTTGAAGTAAAGACAAATACTTCTGGTTACCTACTTTACTGTTACGAGCTTCTTTCAAGTAAGTTAACTATTTCTAATTTATAACTTTTAATTTTATTAGTTTATTTTAACTTAAATACTGCTTTTCATTGCCACCTTATTGCTTACTTTAGCATTGTGTACAGTTTACATATTAGGCAGAGAAGCTATTATATTCCACCTAAAAATTTGATACCAAGATTTCACTGGAAATACATGTTTGACATCCCCTGAATCAAAGAATATGCATTCTTAGAAAAAGGTCTGTGTGTGCACGTGTGTGTGTGTCAGCATAATTCAAAAATGAAATCAGTTAAATACCAAACTTGGTATTCAAGTTCAGTTCCAAGGATGTGACAAAGATTTTCAGAAAAATCCCCTAATCCCAAATAGATTGTATGGACATTTTTCAATTTTTTTTAATTTCTAATGATTTTAATTAAAATGCTGTATATAAAGATATCTACATGCCAAATAAAACAAATATCCTGAATTTCTTGGGAATAGCCCCTGAAGCCCTCTTCTTTCCAAATGACTTACATAACTGGTAAACCATAAGAGACAGACAAGAATGTATTACTCAAAAAATTTAGATCTCGTTAAAGCACACAATTTGTCATACATTTTTCATACAGCTAAGCATTTCAGAGATATTCACTGTTTCTGATTTTAATTGTAAAATACTTACAACTTTTCTCAAATGAAAAGCTCTCATGCATTTCTTGTATCTTTTGTTTACTCCTGGACATGGAAAGAGAACCAAATTTCAATGACTATCGCATAGCAACAGCATTTAAAAGACTTGACTATCGCTTTAGTCTAATGTATTCTGTTAGTTTCCTTCTACTTACAAGAAACTAAGTAATAGGACCATTTCTGCTAATGTTCATCTCGATTAGCTTGAAGTATATAGCAGAATAATCTTTTGTGAGAATGATATGTTTGCAGAGTAGGTACTGAAAGGCATGTGAATGGAACACACAACTTTTTGGGTTGCAGTGAAGCGACTGTAGTTTTAAAAAACAATGTTTATGAAGAAAAAATTAAAAGATCACTTGCAGAAAGCTGGACCTCAATTTCAATCTAGGAAAGTGTAGCAATTAAAATCAGTCAAAATTTACTCATTTATTGAGTACCTCTCTGGACCTCAGACTCAGCTTCTAGAGCTGTAAAAGTCCACAGAGTTGCATATAGGCTGGTTCAAAATAACCTGAGAATGGCAACCAAAACAGAAATAAGGATGGGAAGCCATGGGGCATAAAATATTTTGGTTCACAGTAGCCCAATAATGAAAATAGGAATGCTTATTAAGAACCATATTGATTACAAATGGAATGTTGATTTTGCGCATTGAGATTTTATTTGTTTTTAGCTGACCAATAATATTTTTAAACCTGCTCTCAATTCAGCCAACATAATGTGGATTAACCAATGCCAAAATTTGAGCAAATTGTGAGCAAAATAAGCTCTAATGGCTGTTTCATGTCATGGTTGCCTAGATAATCTCTATAGCAAAGAATTTAATTGCAAAAGTGTGTTTAATAGGCCATTTCTGGGGCCTAGGAAAGCTTCCCATCAATGAATACACTTCCATTAGAATACACATATTTCAGCATTTTTGTTCTTGTTCTTGATTGTTCTGAGCCAGCTTTTGACATACATGTCTTATTCCAAGGCAAATGAAACTTAGGGCAATCTCTTATGCATTTGATGTTGCGTATTTAATACAGAAGGAAATTAAATGTGTTCTTGCCTCAAAAGGAGCACATCAATCTTACAACTTTGCAAGGTTTGCAGATAAATTCTGGTTAAAAGATGACTGGTCAAAAATCACTTTGGTATCATGGCTTAGTGTATGTTAATATGTAACAGTACCACCTTTGCTCAATCTCATGAGCATATAAATAAAAACTATCTCCTTATTCCATAACCAAAATCGAAGAAAGAAAGAAATATTACAACTACTTTCAACAAATAGAAATTTTTCATAAAAAATACCATACTGTATAAAGTGTTTGAATTAACATATTAAACTATTCATTTGCTTCACTGCATGTAAATTCCAATAAATTGTAATTTAGGTATAAAGATATTCTATGTTTCTCAAAATTATTTTGTGAAATTAAGAAATAAGTATCAAACCTTGCTGTTGTCAATAGTTTTGATTCAACCTTCAATGCAATTAGTTTAAATATGTTTCTCTTCATTGTATCACATGGGCTGAATGGGAGTGATAATAGAAAGTGTGTCTCCCAGTATAAATTGTGATTACCAGTTGAAATTAAGAAAGTAATCTGGTGCTTTTGTCATGAATAACCATATTTGAGGAAGTACGGGTCCAAAATCCCATTTTAATCCATAATTAAACAAATTTGCTATATAAAATTCTCATTCAATCCATAGTTTGATTTTTAAATTTTCATTGCTAGGCTTGAATATCAGCTATGGCCCTGTTAAAATTTACTTTGCTGTGAATGGATGACATAGTTATTTATGTGTTGCTGTTGTTTACTTCAAATGTAAATTATAAAAATTTAATTATGATATGTGGGTGTAAGTCATATACAAACCAGACTTTTTTTATATATATATATATATATATACACACACACATTTACTGGCCATGAAAAAACTCAAATAAAATCTCTTAACTTTTCTCAAAATAGTCTGATGCACATACTATACATTTCTTTAAAGAAATTTTGAGGTTGAATCATCAACCAGTTGCAAATGTGATCTTCGACTTTTTGCTTGTTCTCAAATCATTTCTCTCCCAGAGTTCGTTTCAAGGTTGCAAATAAAAATAATAGCCACTGGGTAATAAATTTGAGTTATAGGGAAGGTATTGCAGATTTGCAAGCTGACATTTTAATTTCTATTCAGCAATCTTGCATCCTATTTGGCACATGCTTTTCTGAAGCCCAGGTGCTCTGTGATGATAGTATGAGCACTCCCTTGCGTGATACCTACCTCTGAAGTGATGACATTCAATCAACTGCCAATCACCATCCATGAGGTCATGAACTGCATAGACGTTATTATCTCTGAGACTTGCCCTTGGGTGTTGACCGTGTCTTTCATTTTCCTTATATCCTCACCTACCCTTAAATTTGCTGGTCCAATCAAATACTGGGGTGCAAGAAAGTGAAGCATCTGCAAGTTCTGGTCAACTAATTCTAAATTTCAGATGGTTTTACAACATCCTTCATTAAAATCCTTATTATAATGTATTGATTCTAGTTTTAGACAGAAATAAAGCAGTTCCTCCCAGAGAAGGGATACAATTAAGGAGTAAAAGAACACTAGAAACATTTAGATGTAGATCAGGCTCACAATAGGGAAGGGAGAATATAAGGAGGCTTGGATTCTGGAATTGTGAGGGAGTTAAAAACAAAATATATGCGAGGAGTTTAAATCAATTATTGACGAAACTTGACTATCTCGCGTTAGCTAAAACATGGCTAAAAGAGGACCAGGTTTAAGTAAAGGATTTTGATTTTGTTGGGATAAAAGGAGATAAGGTAGCAAGAAAGGGGAGGGCATCTGGAGGCATAGGCTTTTTTTGTAAAGAAGATGTTAAGTAAAGGAGTTAAAGAAACTTGGTCAAGGAGAAAAGAAATACTATGGATTGTATTAGAAGAGAAACAAATAGTTGAAAATGTTATATGTATAGGTATAGTATACAATCCTCCTCTTCCTTCACCATTTCATAATCCAGACCTCCTTAAACACCTAGAGATAGAAATAGAAAATTTAAAGGAGAGATATGTTAATTCTGAGGTTATATTAATGGGAGATTTTAATATTAGGATTGGCGAAAATGATGTTATTGGAGGGAATAGCTGGATGAGTAATGATATATTAGAGAAACCTGAGAAGATTAGATACAGCAAAGATAAGATAGTTGATAAAGGGTATATGAAATTTATAGAATTCTGTGAATTGAATGCCTTTGATATTTTGAATGGGAAATATGGAGAAGATGTGAATGGAGAATATACGTATGTTAGTAATAATGGTCAAAGTGTGATTGATTATGTATTATGGCCAATTAATATGGCCATAATACATTTTAAGTAATTTTAAGGTGCTAAATTTAAGTTCCAACAGTGGACATTTTCCATTGATAGTAGACATAAAAACACACACAGAGTAAACAGTCTATAATTTAAGGGAGGAAAAGTGTAACATAGAAGAATACAGTAGATACAAATGGAAGGAAGAGTATTGTAATAAATTTAGGCAGACACTAAATTCTAATAATGGCCAGACATGTCAGTGTGGAATAAGTTTTATGATAAAGGAACAAGAAATTGAAAGTGCTATGAATATCTTAAATATCATTATGCTAAGGGCTGGGGAGGAAATGAAAATGAGAAAGAAGGTTTACAAAAGAGATGAGGGCTGGTTTGATGAAGAATGTAGAGTAACTAAAAGACAAGTCAAGCAGCTGCTCATAAAGTGGAGGGAATTAGGATACATAGAATTAAAGAAAGAGTATATGCAAGGGAGGGATTTAAATAATTCATTACTGGAACAAAAGAAAACAAGCTGGATGAAAAAATATGAAAGTAATTTGATACAAATCCTAAATGAAAATAATGCAAATGAGATATGGAAGGTTATGAAATCAATGTATAATAAATATGTAACAAAACCAAGTATACAACCAGGAGAATGGATGGAATATTTTAAAAAATTGTATGGGGAGAAAAAGAGTAAAAATGAGATAGAAAATTGGGAAATTGGTAATAACTATGTAGATATACTCAATGATATAATAAGAAGTGAAGAAATGATTCAACAGGTGAAATTAACGAACAGAAATAAAGCAACTGGAATAAATGGAATCCTGACAGAGTTCCTTAAGGAATGGTGCACTGAAATAAATAGAGTTAAGGTTTTAGTAGACTTATTTAACACAATTAAAGTGAAGGGCTATATACCAGATAAGTGGAGGAAAGCAATCATACATCCAATATACAAAGGCAAGGGTAAGGTTGATAAACCAAACAAATATAGAGGCATTGCATTGTTATCAAATGTAGGAAACATTTTTACTGGTATTATGGCAAGCAGGATACAAACATGGGTTGAAGAATATAATATCCTCTTGGAACTTCAGATGGGCTTTAGAAAAGGGAGGAGGACAGTTGATAATTTATTTATTATAAAAACACTGATAGATAAATACTTGAAAGACAAAAGAGGAAAGTTATATATGGCTTTTGTGGATTTAGAGAAAGCATATGATAGGATAGAGCTTCAATTGCTGTGGCATAAGTTGTTGACTAAAGGAGTGAGTAAACAAATGGTGGACACCCTTAGAGCATTATATAAGGAAAATACTTTTTGTATAAGAGTGGAGGAAGGGGTTGTAACAAGACAAATCCAACAAGAGAAAGGCCTTAGACAAGAATGTAAGTTAAGTCCAGTCCTATTCAATTTATATATAGATGTATTAACAGAAATTGGGAGAAATAATAACTCTATACCAGTAATTAATAATATTCAGATTCCAGGATTACTGTTTGCAGATGATCTAGTTATAGGTACAATTACAGTGAATGGCTTAAAACAATCCTTGCAAGCATTAAATAATTACTGTAAAGAATGGAGTTTAAGTGAACCAGGACAAGATGCAGATTGCAGTGTTCAAAAAAGGGGGGAAATTGAGCAAGTATGAAAAATGGAAGAATGAGAATGAAAAAGTGTACAGGGTAGTGAGAGAATGTATTTATCTAGGAGTTAAAATTGATAGTGGTGGCAATTGGGAAAAACAAAAGAAATTTGCATTAGCAAAAGAAAAGGAGCTTTATCAGCTATTAGAAGTTGCAAATACGAAGCACCTAATATAAATATTAGATGGTTAGAAAAAGTGTACAATATGGTGGTTGAGGCAAAAATGCTATATGGGATAGAAGTATGGGGATTAGAAGGAGAATGGGAAGTCATAGATGAGGTACATAGGAAATTTTGCAAAGAAATACTTGGGTTACCAAATGCAACTGTTAGGCAGGTAGCACAAATAGAGCTGGGTAGAGTGGCAAGTAAGGGAAAGATTATGGAAAGAGCATTGAAGTTTTGGCATAGAATATTGAAATTGGAAGAAAGGAATTTGTTAAATCAGTGTTTAGTATATCAAGAGAAAAGTTTAAAGAACAAGGGATGGGTAAACTGTCTCAGAAATAACCTGGAAAGTAATGGCTTAGGGGAAATGTGGAGAAGAAGAGAAAATAATGTGAATAACTTCTGGAAGTTGGCAAGGAAAAGATTTGAGGATATAGAAATACAAAAAATATTTAGTGAGATAACTGAAAAGACATCTTTAGTTTTCTATATACCAATGAAAGTCTCATGGGGAAGGGAAAAGTACATAGATGTGACAAATAAAGAGGAGCGAGAAGGTATTGCATGGCTGAAAGCAGAAGTATGGAGATTAAAAGGTTTAAGGAAAGGTATTCCACAAAATCAATGTCCTATACGTAGTGGAAATGAAGATATGGAACACATTTTATTTAAATGTAAAGGGACTGAAATTTGGAGAAAAGAGTATATTAATAAGAAATGGTTTAAAATAGATAGAAATGTAGCAGTAGTTGGAATGTTTCAAAAAGATAGTAAGAAGATTGGACAATTCTTATACAAAGTGAAAAATAAGTGGGTATGGGCAGTAAATAGACAAAATGGTGTAATAAACTAGAATTGATAAAATAAGAACTGAAGCTTTCCTGGCGACGTATTAATTCAAAATCTTCTCGGGCTTCTAGCCAGGTAAAAACTTGGCTTGACACCAACGTTTCGAAGAAGTGCATCTTCCTCGTCTTCAGGGTGAACTGATGGTTTGAGCTTGCGGAGACTGGTATTTATAAGAGCTGGGATGAAGCTAATATCTGATTGGTTCGCGTGATATTATGGCCTGGTATTTAAGGTGACTGAGACATGGGCACGGACTTCGTAGAAAACTATTTATAGCAGTTATTCGGCTAATGTTTTGTGTTTGAGCATGCACCTGCTAGAAAATAAGTCTTGGAAGACTGCAGGTAGAGGATTAGGTATTAAGGCTCTTTAACATTGGTGTCCATGCTGAACTTAATTGTAGGCCAGAATCGCGATTTAGATTATTTGTTTCAGATGAGATGGCTAAAGCTTCTTTTACTCTCCTTTCCCAGTAGTTTGAACACTTTGCCACTATCTTGGTGTTGGTAAAGTTAGCTCTGTGGCTTTGTTCTATACAGTGTTCAGCCAGTCCAGATTTTTCGGGTTGCATAAGCCTTATTGATCTTTGGTGTTCAGAAACGTGTGTGGCAATAGTGCATCCTGTTTGGCCAATGTACGCTGCGCTGCATTCGCAAGGAATGTGGTAGACACCAGGTACTCTGAGAGCTAAATTATCTTTAACTGGCCTGACCAAATTTTTTATTTTAGGTGGTGGCTTATGGATGGTTTTGACATTATATTTGTAGAGTAGTCTACTAATCTTTCCCGAAAAATTGCCGGTAAACGGTATATAGGCTATGGCGGCTGGCTTGTCTTTTTGTTGAGTGTTCTTGCTGGGGTTTCTTTTTCGTCAGCTCTTTTCAGCGCTGATGTGATGTCCTTGGCTGAATATCCATTTTGTTGGAGTGTGAATTTTAGGTGTTGAAATTCCGTTTGCAGATTATCTGGGTCTGATACAGAAACTGCTCTATGTGCCAATGTGTTTCTGTATCAGACCCAGATAATCTGCAAACGGAATTTCAACACCTAAAATTCACACTCCAACTCAGCCAAGGACATCACATCAGCGCTGAAAAGAGCCGGACGAAAAAGAAACCCCAGCAAGAACACTCAACAAAAAGACAAGCCAGCTGCCATAGCCTATATACCGTTTACCGGCAATTTTTCGGGAAAGATTAGTAGACTACTCTACAAATATAATGTCAAAACCATCCTTAAGCCACCACCTAAAATCAAAAATTTGGTCAGGCCAGTTAAAGATAATTTAGCTCTCAGAGTACCTGGTGTCTACCACATTCCTTGCGAATGCAGCGCAGCGTACATTGGCCAAACAGGACGCACTATTGCCACACACGTTTCTGAACACCAAAATTCAATAAGGCTTATGCAACCCAAAAAATCAGGACTGGCTGAACACTGTATAGAACAAAGCCACAGAGCTAACTTTACCAACACCAAGATAGTGGCAAAGTGTTCAAACTACTGGGAAAGGAGAGTAAAAGAAGCTTTAGGCATCTCATCTGAAACAAATAATCTAAATCGCGATTCTGGCCTACAATTAAGTTCAGCATGGACACCAATGTTAAAGAGCCGTAATACCTAATCCTCTATCTGCAGTCTTCCAAGACTTATTTTCTAGCAGGTGCGTGCTCAAACACAAAACATTAGCCGAATAACTGCTATAAATAGTTTTCTACGAAGTCCGTGCCCATGTCTCAGTCACCTTAAATACCAGGCCATAATATCACGCGAACCAATCAGATATTAGCTTCATCCCAGCTCTTATAAATACCAGTCTCCGCAAGCTCAAACCATCAATTCACCCTGAAGACGAGGAAGATGCACTTCTTCGAAAAGTTGGTGTCAAGCCAAGTTTTTACCTGGCTAGAAGCCTGAGAAGATTTTGAATTAGAATTAATAAACTATTGTAAAATATGAATATGACCGGTAAAGAGCCAGGGCTGAACACCGGGCATATTCACCTGTATAAAGCTTAGCATAAATAAAAATAAATAAAATAATGTATTGTGTGGCATGTGGTGGAAATTCATGCTCACTTATGACTGTATTAGAAAGGAAAGGGAGAGAAACAGCTCACCAAGCAGTTCCCCGCTTATAGGACATTGAATTTCAATGCCACACTCAACCCAACCATTTGTAGTCGTTAGAGAAAACTAGGGACCAAAGTTGGTTTATATATCACTCACCATCATATATTGGGAATAGTTGACTTCATCTGAAGATAATTTTAAAGGATGACTTATTGATACAACAATATAAATTACAATTTAAGGGAATTGAAATTTTTCATAGGGTGAAAATTATAAACTGAATTTTATGCATAATAAGACATACTACAAGAACATCATTATATTCGTATAAGACATATTTGGACAGGGCCAGATCCCATAGGCTCCATTCTTAGTGAACCCAGCAATATTTGTAAATTAAAAAATGAACTTATAAAATATGTCTTAAAAATGCAATATTTATAAATGTTAATAATATTGTTTTCTTTTCTTTTCATGTGTATTGAGCAGAAGACAAGCCTGTCTCAGATGCTGTACCTTTCAGACAACTTGGCATACTTTCCATACCAGGTTCAAGATGAGCCTTTATTCATCATTCATCACATAGATATAATTATTTCTGTAACTGGTACAAATCTTCTTCAGTCTTTTCGAGAGGTAAGAGGTCCAATAATACAAATATGTCATTAGAATGATAAGAATAAAATGAGGAAAGAAGGCTGCACAGATCATAGTCGCATTACTATTTTCCTTGGATGTTAATGTAGGTGCACCCTTTTCTTGCAGACTTCTTACTCCTTATAGCACATGAGATACGATGTAAGCCTTATCTATTGGCAAGCATTAAAACTGAGAAAACATGACTGGTAAAGGATTAATAATGCAAGAAAAATACAAAGAAATACATGTCATTATGTAGAGCAGCTTTGACAGATTTTAAGTTGCAACTTGATGTTAGCCATGCAGGCAGGTAGGAACCTACTACACAGAAAGAAGTGCAAGAACTATATACTATAGTACAGTAAAATCTCATTAATCCGGACCCCTATAAACCAGATTTTGCTTAATCCAGACAAGCATCCTTAAAAAGAAATCTGCAAATTGCTAATTTAAATTATAGTACTACATTAAGACAAACTTAAGGAAATAGTCAATTTTATTTTTGCACAGACTGTACAATAGGAATTTCTTAGGAATACCAGGAATACATTTGTGACAATGGTACATTAGGCTGCCTTCCTTCCCACACCCTTGCTGTACCTGCGATAGGGCTTGCTACTCTTGTTAGAAGCGTTAGTTTAACACTTATGTTTCTCAGTCATTAAGCTAAAGAAACAAATTGAGTGCATAATATTGTTTATTAAACCTACAATATCAAGGGGAAACGTAAGCATAAATCGCTTACAATACACAAGAAACTGAAAATTATCAAAAGGCTTGAATATGGTGTCACTGTTGCATATGTGTGTACAGAATATGGAATCGCAAAACAGTTTCGGACATAAAAAAGAAAAGGGTGAACTCATAATTTTTTATTAAATGTGATGTAAATCAGGAAAATTGTCAGGTCAAATGAATGCAGCAGCCAGCTGAACAAAAGTTAGAAGAGGTGACATACAAGTGGTACGAACAATTTCATGCAAGTGGAATTGCAGTGAGAGGCGTTGAAATTCAAGCTGCTGCCAAATGTTTTGCGAAACAACTTGGCATCAATGGTTTTTCAGCTAGTTCAGGCTGGTTATACAGATTCCACAAGCATCATAACATAGTGAACAAAAGAATGTGTGGCGAGAGTTTAAGTGCTAATATGTCAGCTGTTGACCCATTTAGAAAAGAACTAAAATCTATCATTCAAGAAGAAAAGTTTGATTTGTCTCAAGTGTATAATGCCAACGAGACAGGTCTATTTTGCAGCACCTTGTCCGAGAAAACGCAAACCTTCAAATCATTAAAAAATATGCCTGGACGAAAAATTTGCAAAGAATGCGTTTCTGCATTATTATGTGCTACTGCAGATGGAAGACAACTTTTAAAGCCAGTTGTAGGTAAAAGTAAACAACCAAGGCTATTAAGAATATAATATCCACATTGCATGTGCATTAGTACAATTAAAAAAATATGTGGTTTACAGCAGACATTACCCATGATTAGTTTCAAAACCATGTTGTACCTGCAATAAGAAGGCACCAAGGAAATAAAAACCAAATGATGCTAAAGCTATAATCCTATCAGATAATGCACCTGCACATCCAGATGCAAAGAAACTGTGTAGTGCCAATGGTAAAATCAAGTGTGTGTTCTTGCCACCTAAAACAACTTCCCTGATACAGCCAATGGGCCAAGACGTTATCTACACTGCAAAGCAGTTGTACAGAAAGAAATTCCTGTCTGAAGTTTTTGAAGTTACAGCTTCTGGACAGTGAAGATAAATGAGTGGGAAAAACTTCCAGAATATAAAATTATATGATTCCAGATATATGATTTTCAATTTTGCAAGTGCACTAAACAGCATTTCCAACTCTACATTGACTAATGTGTGTAAGAACATTTTGCATGATGGCAGTGTTGAATTAGACCAATGCAATTGAATTAAATGACTTTCACCAAACACTGGTTGCTGGTGGCGAGAAAGCTGCCACAGAAGACGAGATCAAAGACTGGCTTGATGGAGACGAATATGATCCAGACTATATTATCATGACTGACGAAGAAATTGTGGGAAGTGTAAGCAATACAAGGGACACTAGTAGCGAATCTGAGGCTGAGGATATGAATTTTGGAAGGTCAAAAGTGAAATTAAGTGAGGTTAAACAGCATCTAAATTGAGTAATAGACTTTGTCAAGAAAACTGACAATAAACAGATTTCCACACACTACCATCGCTTTGTGATCTCATTGTGAAAGAGTTGTGTGATAGACCATAAAAGAAAATTGATAGTTTCTTCAAACCAAACAAATAAAGAATGTATAATTAAAATCAGGTGGGCCTATTGTATCTTACGTTCTAATAAAATTATACAGTACTCTAATTTCATTCACAAATTTTCTCTGTGGTGTTTATTTCACTTAATCCGGACAACAATGAGCCCCAATTGGTCAGGATTAACAAGGTTTTGCTGTATATATCGAACCTTGAGTGTTTTAAGAAACAAGTTACTGGTTTCATACTGCAGACTAAACAGGGACAGCAAGAACAAATGTGCTTTAATGGCTTAAGCATGCCCTTACACACCTCCCCTCCTAGATAAAAGTTGATTAAAAATGTACAATGTAGTGGTAATAATAATAATTAATAATGTGACATTTTAATCATTTTTTCAGGAGTAAATTCTATATTAAGCATTCAGATCAGCTGAAGGAATACTATTGTTTACCCAGTTACCAGTTTACCTAGGTCGTAAAATCTATGAAAGTTTATATGAGGAAGAGTGAAAGTGCTGAAGGAAAACTATTTTGTGCTTTGCTTGGTTTCTTGAGGACTTTTGTTTTGCATTTCACAAAGTGTTCAAAATGGCAGCAACTATTCCTGCATAAAATAACAGGTGTGAAAGAATATTTCTGATTTAGAGATCAGTAAAAGTGTATCCAAAAAATACAATGGTTGATGATCATCACAGCCTTTTCGCTTGGTTTTTAAAACATTGCTATTGTTAAAATTTCTACAAAGTTGTTAATGATTTCTTATCCATGAAAGGTACTGTATGTGCAATTTGAAGTATCAAAATAGGGTGAAATTATGCTGAACTATAAATGAAAACTGGTTTTTATGTAAATGATATATTGAAATGAGCTAGTGTTATTAGCCGGTGCTTGTAAACAGATTTAACCAGTTTAAAGGCTGGTCCACACAAAACCAGAAACTGTAAATATCTTCTCACAACAGCATACATAAAAACAAGCATAGATTTTATTCCCCCAATATATGGTCATGGGTTAAAACAAAAAGGAGATGACCTGTCCTCTGTCCCAATTTAATAATCTATACCAAATATAATTTGGTATGGGTTATACCAAATAATCAGCGAGTCCCCTAAGCAGCGCATTCAGGATGCAAATGGCAATATATAAAATCTGAATTGCTTATGTAAATCATTTAAGGTTTTTATCTGATCCAAGGTTATCTGTTCACTTGTGGTAATGTTCTTATCTCTCACCCTATCTGGACATGGTCTTATACCATACATATTCAAGATGTCTTTGCCTAGCATTTTTTAGATTTATGTCAGTTCCTAGGAAGAATATTATGTAGTTTAAGCGCTTTAGGACCCTGGCCTCATCAGATGTAATCCTTCCAGTTAAAGAACATCAACTTAAAAAAATAAATGAGGAGAGAAAAACAGAAAGTAAAATAACTTTTAAGCTGTGCTCTTGCTGATACAACTGAAATATAAATATAAATGCTTTATTATTTCTTGAAACTTAAAGACATTTGAAAAGGATGAGGAAAGCATCTAATATACTTAATGTATATCAGCCATTACATGGAATTCATTCAATTTTAGCCTGCATCATAATGGAACTTGACCATTTTAAAAATTGTGTAGCACCTCTTCCATAGTCCCCGTAAATAGTGGTTGTAATGATAACAGCTCTGCACTGTAAATATTAAGCATACTGTCATTTTCAAATAAGTATCCCTCTTTAAAGAAAAATAATCTCACTTATTTTGGAAACAAAGTAAGGTATTAGACAATATCTGCTATATTTATTTTCTTCATTTTCCTTTCTTTTGGTTTCATAGTAAAGAGTATAAAGACATATGTTATATTTTATTGAAAACTCTAAATAAAATTGATAAGTATAACATTCTATTTATTGGATCAAGAGACACTGTCACATTAGCACCTGAAGAGCTCAGAAATGCAAGATAAGATCAACAGCTGGGAATGATTCTTCTATACTTTCAAGAAATGAGATGGGAGTAAAGGGAAAAGTGAATCTGCACTTTCAACACTCATAGCATACCCATGTACGAAAGTAAGGAAAGGTGCTACATGGAGAGCTGTGCAGAGACATATTCCTTTTATACCTGAAGGCATGGTTCTTCAGTCATTTGGTTGAAACATGGCAGAACCATCTCTACTTTATTTTCTACACTACTAAACACTAGAGCCCCTGAGTTGTGATCTGCTAACATGTTTTATGGTCCAGCACAACTGGTGTCTACAGAAATGTTTCATTAATTGTTTAAATCACTAACAACAATTTTAATAGCTCATGAATGGATCCTCTTCATGACTCTGAAGAAGAATAATGAGGTTCAAATTGGTTTAATCCAGACTATATCTCTGTAATTAATTTTTGAAGATTAAGAAGCTTGTAACTGTGATGTGAAATAATTTAAATAAATGAGTTGGGAAGCTATAGTACTGCATCATAGATAAACACTTACTTGAATGCATGAAGTTCCTGAAACCCATTCAAGTAAGTATTTATCTGTGATGTAGAGTTACAACTTCCCAACTCATTTATTCAAATTATACCTCTATATGAATCAGTTTTTCATATTAAGTACTTAATAACAAGTTCACTACAGATTGAAAATTTAGTTTGCAACATTGTCTGCTGTGCTAAGCAGTGACTTTGGAGTTGCAGGTTAGTGTGCTTAAATCTACTTAGGTTGCTAGCTGAGAAGTTTTTAGTTCATTTGGAGACAGATCTAATCAGTATGTATAGTCATACCTCAAACACAAACATTTCAATATTTCTGTCATGTAAATTCAGTTACATAATAACAACAATAATAATAATAATTAATAGTAATAGTGAGTTTGAATTAGTGCGTTACTATTAAGTTACCTATTGTTTTAATGTAAGTCAATATAAAATAGAAAAACTGTAAAGTGAGAGTAGTTATATGAACTACAACTTTCAGTTACAAAAAATTCTGTAGCAAGCATCTTTAATGGGTAAATTTGTGTTGCAGTTGTAACATGTGCACTTCATAATACTGCTCTGTTATAATGATAACCGCTTTGGAATGTTAATAGCTTAACTGAACGGTTTTGAAAATTAAGCAGAAGCCAGAAGCAGTCCCCAGGTAAATATTAATATTGGGTAGTTTTGTAAAATAAGTGTGAAAGAAGTTGAGAGAAGGAGCTAAAGCTGACTTGCAGATTGATACCAAACTAAAACATCTATGATAGGCAGAGATGCCATTGGAGCAAGCTAACAAATAATGTCTACTGTAACTGAAACTTCAACTTCTTTGTTTGGGATGAAAGGATCACATTGTTCTTATACAAAGTGGTATGCAAAGTGAAGTAAGACAAAATCAGCAACATGCCAAAAGTTGGAGGGGGACATAAGATAAAATAAATGTTTAAAAACGAAAGTTGAAGCAGTGAAGCTGAAAGTAAAATAAAACAGTTTGTACCTCCTAATGACAAATCAAAAAGAGCCAGGAAGAAAAGATACACTGTATCAAGAATCCTGTTGCAAAAGCGAATAAAAACAAAAGTCTCTAATGGTGATAACTAGACCATAGGCTTGATTGTCTTTTCATTGCCTCAAGAACCAAGACTTGGACTCACCCATATTGTTAGCATATGGCAGTGGGACAGGCACCCATTGTCAATGCATATAGCATGCACATCGCATGCCCCCCCCCCCATGCATGCATACATGCACTCCCCCCCACACACACACATGCGCGCAGAATAATTTAGACCTAAGTATTTTACTATAAGAGCAGGAAGTATATTTTGCAATTGAAGGCATGTGCGTAAAAACAGTCTAACCCTCTAAACCAACAATTTTCTGATTACTGCTGCAATCTCTTGTTTCGGACAAATACTAATAATTTATGGGTGTTCTAACAGAAAAGCTTGATTGTAAGTAAATATAATAACTTTCTTTCTTGTGATCATGTGTGCTTACCATATAAATATGAAAATCCAAGGCCCACAGCCTTGCCAAAACTCAATACTTGAACTGCTTAGTTATATGTCTCCAATTTTTCACAAATATTACAAAATTCTTTTATCCTTATCTGATGAAGACGGTGATAATCAAGAAATGACAATGTATGGCTTACTTGATTTTGATCGAGTTGTTTGAAATAGGTCAAATAGGTAGTTTTTTAATTAATTTCTAATAAGCACTAATGTAATTAATCTATATTTAATATGCAAGGGTGTTTTTGTTAATAACATTACAAGAAGGAGAAGACAACAATAAATATATTTCATGACAACGCAAATACATCAGTAAAAGCTGCAAAGCCCTTTTCAGAACCATTCAGTGAAGAAGCTAGTGTATATAAAACATGCTTAAAGAGATGTTTCCACAAAAATAAGATAACTAGAATTGTCAGCTCTAGAAATATCTAACAGACTCCAATTTATTCACCATTTGTGCTGTCAGAAATGCACATCCAAATTTGGAGAGAATTAAAAAGAAATTTGGAACTATGCAGGGGAAGAAAAAAAAAATAGCAGATTTTCAGCAATGTATGAAATAAGAGATACTTTGTCAGTTAACAAGAAGCCATCAGATAATATATGAGACAGCTGTTTTTCCTTTTGCACTGCCCACTTTTGTGATGTGGAAAAAAAGTTTTCTGAATACAAAAGATTTCAAAGTGGTAAGTAGAGAAAGAGATTTTTCAAACATATTCATGTTATTTATTGTAATAGAAGCTGTAAATATGAATATGTGGATCATAAAAGAACATTTTTCTTATCATTTGTATTCTGTTAATACCGGTGTTCCAAAAATGTCCGAGCTGGCTGCACAGTGTTTTGCCTGTCTGCACCCGCTGCACTGTGATGCTATCATAGAAAGGTGTAGATGAAATCATTTAAAACTACTTTTAAAGGCTTTACTTGCCAATGTTATTAAAGGAGATGCTGGACACCGCTGTTGTCCATACATTTTTGGCACCTCTTTAGGAAACTATCCATCACTCACCATAGGTAATGTTGAGAAATCCTGGCAATTTCCTGGTGGGTATTTTGTTTTAATTCTTCCCCAGTGTATGGGTTTGTAGTATATACTTTATGCTTTAAGTTATTCCAGAGATATAAATCACAGGGGGTTAGGTCGGGGGACTGAGGGGACCACAAATCTCTACCAATAATTCTCTCCTGAAACACACTTTCAATTGCTCTCATCGAAAGATTGGCTGTATCAGCTGTTGCAGAGTCTTGTTGAAAAAAGGCAAAATCACACTCCCTGTCTGTTAATTCTCTAAGAAATGGGGGGGGAGGAGGCATGTATGTATGGGCATCAACTGTTGACATGAAAAAAATTGGGGCTATAACACTTTCTCCAATAATGGCGCACCATACTCCAATTTTTCATCATGAAGGGGTATTTTATGAACAATATTAGGTTTCTCAGAGCTCCAATAATGATTATTTTATGTCCATGCATATCCGTGAAGGTGTAACCAAGCCTCGTCCATGAAAGATTAAATGTGGGTCAATTTTACCATTTTATACACTATTAAGAGTCCACTCACAAAATATGTTAACACATTTGAATCATAAATACATGCTGTGCAGTAGAAAACTAATGCTGAGCCATGGTACACTTTGTGACGCAGTACAGGACAAAATCCTAAAGCACACTGGTAAAAATTCAACCACTCAATATCACCATCAGCTCAATACTGCACTTTCAAGGCATGGAAAAACAAGTCACCATTGGGATCTTGTGTATAGCAGCTGTGTGTTATGTTTCCATGTGCGCAGTAGAAAAACACCATGCAGTGGTTTGGATACATTTTGGTGACACGGTATATTCAGTAATGGTTGTATTAGAATTTGGGCTTCTGAAAATATATTGTAAGAATGTAGACTATGATGCAAATCAAGCTGCAGCATTGTCCTTCACCTTTGATGCCTATACAGAGCAAATTAGCTGTTAGCTTCTTGTCACTCCAAACCAAAGTCTTGGCATATATCTAATGTTCCAAGTCTAAGTAACTTGAGGAGGCATTCAATGACATCCAAGGTCTGGTAATAAGAATATCTAAAGTATAACAACAATTTATCAGTGAATATCACCTGTGTACAGTGAAAAAATTCAGAATTTTCTCTACATCTATCTGTAATGTACCCAATGTTTTTTGGCTTATAATGTGATTTGTGAAGGTACTATGTATTTACATAGTATTTGTTGGGTATGTTGCTAAAGAAACAATCTCTCAATTCACTAAAATATTTAATAATTAATATTCTTGTTTATAATTCTGAGGAGTTTTAAGTTCAAATCCAATACTTGTAGAAAATATAGCTTTAATAGCGTTAAAGAACTTCTTGGAAATGATTAACAGCAATGAACTGAAATGAGCCCAATGGAACTATGTTGCCTCAAAGCAGTTGTTGAAATTCACCCATTTTCCATTGTATGATGGAAATGGAAAATCATCTTACTGCATTTAGATTTTTCTTACATGACAAGAAGGCAATCAAAGCATTTAGAATATGTTAAAATCAATTTTGAGACAGTCTTACAGATTGACTTACAAGGGAGGTCTCCTTGGCATAGAAATTTTATGAAAATCAGTGAATTTAATGGTGTAATTCCTTTTAATGCACACTGAAACAAGAGCTTTAATAGGTAAAGCTTAGTGCTTTGCCATGTCATGGCGCAGTATGGCAATCTGCAGCGGAGGGAGGTTTGCCTATCTGAAAGCTGTATGTAGAGCAACGTGCATGCAGTAATTTGACAACTGTAACAAACTGAAATCACTGCTCATAGTTACTGACAATGTGAGCAAAGGAAATGTGTCTGGCATTGGACCTTAGCAACGTGTAAACATATTTTATTATATAAGTGAAAACACAGTATATTAAATAATAATAAGCATATGTAATACTTTCAAATATCATACAGCTGTCCTTGATAAGTTCTTGAAATGAAGTGATAAAGTAGATCTTCAATAAAATGGGAATTGAGTGTAATAAAGTCCAAGAAAGCACCAGAAACATGGAATGAAGGTTACCTGGTTAGAAACACGTTATCTCCTGCAGTCACAAGTCTGATGTTAAGTGCATTCTCAATTATATCTGTGAAATCTTGTATATTTGTTGTAACATTTCTCACATATCTGTTACATTGTTATATCATTATTTTTTCCACCCTTAAATATGCATATTGGTATGGCCATCAAAGGACAGCTGATTATACTCAAGTGAGTGCAGTTTCAAATTAAAAGGTGTCAATCTACCTGAGATTTCACATTTCTTCAATTCTTCGCACATAGATTTTATACTGGTTGAAGAAATAGACATTTAGAGGTTGTACATATTTTGTAATAGTGGTCTTTTTTTATTTTAGAGGTATATCACTGTTAATGATGAAATTAAATTATATAAAATACCTCTTCTATCTTTAGTAATCATTACAAAAATTCAAATTTTAACTTCAGAATCTGTAGTGGCTATTATACCTTGTATGACAGAATTTATAAGAATCATAATGTTTACCTGGTCCAAGTGTCATGTAATATCATTTCACCTTTATGTTCAGACCATGAATCACAAAGGAAAAATGAGTTGTTGATACTTTTGTTCAGTACATGCTAGTAAATGGTTTTCTAGCTGTTCTTTTCCTGCTGGAACCAGTCTGAATAAACATTGATTGGTAGATTTCCTATAATGTCTCTTTCAACATTAGGTCCAAATTTGTTACCCATTGTTTCTTGAAAAGCAATCTTAAAAGAGTTTTTTTCTCCAATTTTCCAGTAATAAAGATGGAGACATCAATTGTGTAGGAGGCATGCTGCCATGCACAATTTGAACTGTTGCAGTTATATGTCTTTCTTCTCTGCTTGCTAGTGCCTAATTCATGTCATTTCAGGATTGAACTGACTTTGATTACATGTTTATATAGCTTTTGATGGAATATAATTTTCCATCATAAATATGGTGACTACTGGGAAAAATCTCCTTCCTGCTTCAACAATTTGGATTTTAATCACTATATTGTTTATGGTGACAGATTTTCTTATTTTCCCAGAAGAAGTATTAATTTGTTTTGAATTTAAAAATGAAAATGTTGGGCCATTGTAAACTTTTCAGATCCAGAACTTTAGCCATAAATGAATAATTAGTTGTAAAGGCCAGTAAAGAATCGTTGTTGCTGCTCAATCTCTAGATTCTCTACATTTTTCTCACTTAGGGAATTTAACTCTTAATAGCCTTCTTCATCCGAGTAAAAAGACAACTGGTACAATAGCTTTTTTGATGTATCAGAACTCATATTATAATTGTTCTTTATGAAAGATTGTTTTTATAAAACCTTGTGCATAGGACTTTGTTTTGGTTTTCCAGAGGTTCTATTCTTGTCTATGTTCTCAAATGTGTGCTCATCATAGGAATTTAGAAGATCAGGATGTCTATGTTTCTTTACTGGAGAGCCACAAAACTATTAGAACACTCATATTTGTCATCACTTTCATTATTACACTTGTCATGGAATCTAAAGTTATATGGGAACTTTCCTTGAAGATGTTATAATATTTTTGTTCAACGATATTTACAAGAAGCTATACACACTGGTGATCCTCCAAACCATGTTCCAAACACATCTTTTTAGTTTTATACAGTAGATTCTAATATGTATAAACTTGAATAGGATTTACAATGTCTTATTATTGTATTAGTAAACCATTTCCAGACCTAACAGTGTAGTCAGTATTTTGTTTTTTGAATTGCAGTAAAATATTATACTCAATACTGTAACATACACAATAACATGATACTATTGAAAATAAAACATTCTGCATAATACCTCTCTGCTGGTGACTTCATATGTTATGAATATTTCACCAGAAATACACGTTTTAAATTCCCCTGACATAAAATTAGAAAAAGGTCCGCGTGTGTGTGTGACAACATATTAGTGTCCGTGTGTCTTTTTACATGAGTACTCAAAAACGAAAAGTTGGTGACAAGCTGTGCACATGAATACATAGCTGTTCTGTGATATCACATTCCTCTGTCTTCCAAGTTGACCTTGACATCCTGTTGCATGCTATAGATTCCAATGCATACTGTAAACTTAATTTGCAGTAAAATGTATAACACTGAATTCAGTTACCCATAATTTACCTTTGTGCCAAATATTATCA
The DNA here is from genome assembly GCA_030762935.1 of Hymenopus coronatus. Lineage (NCBI taxonomy): Eukaryota > Metazoa > Arthropoda > Insecta > Mantodea > Hymenopodidae > Hymenopus > Hymenopus coronatus. The sequence continues at coordinate 58,685,535 of CM060900.1, forward strand.
GGATCCAAGAGTCCATGTTGGGAATATTTTCCTTGTTAGCAGAAAATTACAATTATTCTATTCAGATGAAATTCACACTGCCCTTTGTCCAACAGTCCACAACTATTTTTACAGTTGTTGCTTTGTTGAATGATGAATCAGTACAGGTTGTACTGTCATTGGTAATGATAATTTTACTATCTCGCAAGTTTTCATATGGATAGTATTAAATCTACTTTTTCAGGAAGTTTGTAAAGAAAGTCCTAATATCCATATTGTGAAAATTATTTCAGATGGTGATTCATCACAGTTTAAAAACTGCTTCACTCTTCTCTAAATCTGACATGCCGTCAAAGTTGATTTTGATATTACTAGTGACTGGAACTTTGCCACTTCACACGACATGCAGTTGATGCTGTTGGTGGAACCATTAAACTGACTGTGTGGAGAACAGTAAAAGGCATGTAAAGCTATTATTAGCACAAAATGTGAATTCGCCATTCTAATATAGGATACTCATTGGGAATGTGTACTGCCTATTCCAGACTGCACAAGCTGCACTTAATTGTACCATGTACCAGTTAACAAAGGCGTTATAAAAGTTCCACATCCCTTGCCTAGTAGGTTCATAGGTGGTATCACTTCTGACTCAAGAAGCTCAAAATTAGCCAACATGTAGCAGGTATTCTTTAAAGCTCAATGCAGACTGGAAAGCTCTGCTTAAAGAAGTAATTGAATTTGATGAAGACAATCAAGGTGTTTTTGTACTGCAATGAAAAACTTTTGATTTGGTCGGCAGAATAAGAAAATCTTGGGAAAATACTTCAATAATCATACAAAACATAAAACTCTCATATTAATGAATAACAGGGCTCAGTATATATTGAATATTAGCACTTTTGTTTGGGAGGGGGGTTGGTGGCTCAGCTTCTAATAAGTTTACTGTTGGCCCATAAAAGTAAGAAAACATTATTAAAATATATAACTACGAGGGCCGTTCAGAAAGTAGCCTCCGGTTGATTGCAAGAAATTCACCAAGTTAAATAAAAATATTTTAATATATACATCTTACAACTACATCTTTGCACTATTTTTCTACATAGTCTCCATAACGATTGAGGCACTTATCGTATCTGTTCACAAGCTTTGAAATTCCTTCTGCATAAAAATCACCTGCTTGTGCCTGGAGCCAGCCTGTGACCGCATCTTTGAGCTCTTCGTCGTCATCAAACCGCTGGGACCCGAGCCATTTCTTCATATGCATGAAGAGGTGATAATCGCTTGGCGCCAGATCTGGGCTGTAAGGTGGATGGTTGACAACGTCCCACTTGAAGGACTCAAGAAGGGCTGTTGTCCTGCAAGCAGAGTGAGGATGGGCGTTATCGTGCAAAAAAACGATACCGGAAGTCAGCATACCACGGCGTTTGTTCTGTATAGCCCGTCGTAATTGTTTTAGTGTTTCACAGTACACGTCTTGATTAATGGTCGTTCCACGTTCCATGAATTCAACCAACAACACCCCTTTTGCATCCCAAAACACTGTTGCCATCAATTTTCGGGCAGAAAAATCTTGCCGGGCTTTTATTGGTTTGGTAGGCGAATTTGAATGTGCCCACATCTTTGATTGTTCTTTTGCCTCAGGGTTCACGTACTTAATCCAGGTTTCGTCCCCGGTCACGATTCTGTTTAACAATGGTTCACCTTCGGCCTCATAACCTGACAGAAAGTCTAATGCAGAGGCCATTCTTTGAGTTTTGTGGTGGTCGGTAAGAATTTTGGGCACCCATCGTGCACAGAACTTACGGTAACCCAATCTTGCTGTCACTATCTCGTACAAGAGAGTCTTAGAAATCTGTGGAAAATCAGTAGACAACTCCGACATTGTGAAACGTCGGTTTTCAGGAACTTTTGCATCAACTGTCTGAACGAGTTCGTCCGTGACCAATGATGGTCTACCACTCCTCTCTTCATCATGAACGTTTTCTCGTCCACTTTTAAATAAACGTACCCATTCACGGACCACTCCTTCACTCATAACTCTTGGTCCGTACACGGCACAAAGCTCACGATGAATAGCTGCTGCAGAATATCCTTTGGCTGTAAAAAACCTTATAACAGCACGCACTTCACATTTGGCGGGGTTTTCTATTGCAGTACACATTTCAAACGGCCACAAACACTAAACTAGCGCAGGTACGACTTTCACTCGACCACGGCTTGATGCCGACTGACCTGCTGAGTGCGTGAATGCACAGATGGCGTCGCTACTACCCGCACTGTGACCGATCGGAGGCTACTTTCTGAACGGCCCTCATATCTTAAATTTAAATATGTTGTGCCTTTAAAGCAAAGTACTGCAAATTACTTGTGAGAGAGACTAGTTTGCCTATTAGTAGCACACATCCGGTTTGATTACAACAAGTATGACAGTTGTTTAGTTTACATGAATAAAGGAAATGCCACTTTGTATTTGAAAGTAAGGTTTTTTCAGATCACTAAATTGTATCTTACAATTTACCATGAAATTTATTCTGTTATTCATTTTACTTCATTTAGACTTGTAAATCTCAACCTTAATTATTTACATAGTCTTATGACTTGGAGGCTGTAATGCTATCACTTTGTGTCATGCCCATATCATAAATAGTAAAATTGTATCACTCTTTGTGTGCAAATGTAATTAAGGTTACTGACATTGTGTTACTCAATTTATTTGTGCATATTAAAACAATTTTGAAGTGTTTTGAACCACAGAAGAAACGGAAAATTGATAGGAGATACCTATGAAGCAAATGAAACTTCTGTCATATCTGCAACTAAACTTCAATCAATATTTGTAAAGGGTGATTTAACATTGAGAGCTGATGTTTTCAGACTAATGTTAAGATATGCCAACCTAAGTAATGGTTTAAAGTAAGTGTTTGTATCTTCAAAGTAAAACTTGTGCAGTACGATATCTACCACACATGCAACCATTGAATGATCACGTATGAATGTTTTATTTAATTAGTCTGATTTTGTTGTCTGGATTACAAGCAAGCAGATAAGGGTTTCATTGGTCCAGTTCAAACATATGTATGTATGTATTTATTTCTCTGCAAGTGGGTATCACCCGGTGGCAGAGTTATATATGTATACAAGATATATAAACAATAAATCACAGCTGCCAGTTTATGGCTTTGTAAGCTAGATGTAATAGTTATTTACACAAATATGAAAACATTAATTTTTCTCTCAATTCAGATTAATTAATTTCATAATTAGAATCACCAACCAATTTAACATTTGTATTTACAACAATATGAAATCACAAGCATTTCATTTAGGGAATATTTACAAAAATTATCCAACATTAAAGTCAATATAATCAATATAATATACATATCTGCAAAATCAAGTTTTATATTGATTTTTACATATGTATTGCTATATTTTCATGTTTGTGTGTTTGGTTTAGCATTAACCAAAATTCACCATGTTGAATCATTCTGATACCCATACCAAGTTTCTAGTGCTTATTTAGTCTGGAAGCATCACACATTTTTATCTGTGTTTCCCAAAAATTTTAGAATAGGTTTATTTTATGCATCTACATTTTCGGTTTTTATTGATTACAGTATGTAAAAAGTAATTGACCACAGAAATATTTATTGCACACTTTACCATGAAATATGTCAAAATTTGGATCAATAAATTTCCTAATTCTTAGAAAAATGCCAAATTTCTAAATTCATTTCCTCAAAACTCAAAGTGCTTTGAGTGTGTTAAAATTGAAATCTCAAAAGAATTATGCCTATTGTATTTAATTACAATATTTTCTGCTTAATATTAACACTTAAATCTCTGCTCAGGAGTCCTCTAAAATATAAATTAATATACGTTCATCTTACAAGAAAATTAAATGAAACAAATAAATTGAAAGAGTGAGACTATCTTGTAAAAGCAGTCACTAGAGTCCCGTGCTCTACTCAATAATGATGTTGTTTTCTCAAGAAGATTAACAAGACCTTGCAAAATCAGCCTTACTGTATGTTAATTTTGGAGTTGTCAAAGGCAAATTTGTAAATAAATCTGTATATCTTATAAGCTAAAGCAGTCACTAGAGTCTCGTGCTCTACTCAATAATGATGTTGTTTTCTCAAGAAGCTTAACAAGACCTTGCAAAATCAGCCTTACTGTATGTTCATTTTGGAGTTATCAAAGGCAAATTTGTAAATAAATCTGTATATTAAAAGCTCCAATTTGTTATGGTATTAACACTAGAATAGCTAAAAATCTGACATACTTATTACAGCAGTAATGTCATTCTTGGTACATACAGGTAGGTAAGGTTTGCTAAATGTTTTTCACCAATGATTATTTATTTTTATACCTTTTTCGTTCCATTGTTTGATATAGTTTTGTAGATTCATCTGATTTTTGCTATGGATAGTTTTATTTACACTGGATTATATATTTAACTTTGGATATTATTTTATTTATGATTAATTTTATATTGATTTTTAACTCTGGCTTTTGCCACAAATGTTATATAAGGGCACTAATGAACTAGTTGTTGAACACCCTTAAACACCAACCATAATCATCAACACCACCACCACCTATTGCAAAACCCAAATGTTTTATTTTGTTCACAACTTTACTTGAATTTACAAATGCTTTCAAGACACTACACAAATGTATGCATATTTATATTTAAATTCTTTCCTGCAAAAACTAATAGGTACCTTAAATTCATAATTGGAAGTTAACTTTTTCCTTCCAATTTAGTACTGCACCATATCTCTTAAACTTTCTCAATTAAGTACATTTATATCAAGAATCATTTCATTGTGTTTTGCAACAGCCCATAAGCAGTTTACACAGCTGATTGTACTTTTTATGGACGATTTCCACACACTGCTTTGTAGCACTGCTTGCAAACATTATTGGTATTGTTTCCTTTACACAGACTGTTTTAAACACTTCTTTTGTTTTTTGGATGATTTATTCATCCTTCATCCTCTTTTTCCTATTCCTATTTTCCCCCTCCCTTTTCATTTACTAGCTGAAAGATAAACTTTTGTTTTCATCTTTATTTATATTCACTGTAGATGACCTATGCAACTGATTGCTGCCATGTCAAGGATATTAAAAAGGTGGCAATGACCATTTCCAGCATGCTACTTTTGTTGTGTATTTACAAGTCAGTTGTTGGACATATGCCATATATTTGGTGTTATTGTATCAGTCGGTCACAAGGTAGTGGAAAGTACATTTTCTTTTCTGCCTCATCAGGATTACATAACAGATTTTGTTCATTGTTCCCGTCAATGATGTTTCCTTCTACTGAGTTTCTTGACAAGTTGAAGAGATGTGAAGAAGTTGTCTAACATGTTTGTTTTTTTCTTTATTTACAAATAGTTCCACAAAGTGTGGAGTATATATTTTACCAGTGCTTTTGTCAGGAATGGCATCTTCCTTAGTTAAAAGAGGTATTACAGATGTATATTCATCTTACTCTGCAGTAATTCAATCTTTCAGGTCATGTTTATCAGGTTAGTTGAGCATAAATTGGGTAAACTTGCATCTTGTTTTGTTGGAAGTAATTGTTCATCAAGAGGTACATTTCTCCCCCAGATGATATTGGATACAGTTTTTACAAACTTATTTCAAATTTAAATTCAAGAATGAGCTTATCAGCAGTCTTCCAGTTTTGGTTAGTTGATTTCTCATCAAATCGGAGGACACTGAGTAACTCCTGAAATCTATATCACAAGGCATTATATCTTTGATAAGTGCTGGTAAAGATTGTTCACTGACATTGCTTTCATACATCTCTGGATGTACATAATGGCAATAATTTTCTCTGGTTCAAATGAAACAGTCCACTGGTTTTTCAGTACTATCTAAGCATCAGATTATGAATATTTTTATGAGATGAAGCATTGATTTGTTGAAAGAGTAGATGAAAGTCACTGATATGAGAATCTTCCACTAGGAAAGTATATCTAGTGGGACCTCCCCACTATTTTAGGGCATTTATGGCAGCCTCTCTTCTGGACAAAGATGATGAATTAGTGATGTTCCATTTAGTTTGAGCTTAGTCATAATTTTTATTGTGAAGGAATCTGATTGAGCCTGAACCTACAGATATGACTAAGAGAATGGATGAGAAAATTAGCATCCTGTTCTAATACAGAATCATGAGTTGTATTAAAATAACTAGCTTCTGCAATAAACTCACTGCTTGAGACAGATTAATCAATTTCTGATTCAACATCAGAACTCTTCAGAATGGCATGCAAAATCTGGTGATACATGATACCTTGGAACACGCAGCCCTACACAAATAGGAAAGAAACAATTAAAGAACAACATAATAGTACACATAAACATGCATTATTGCAGTAATGTTATAAATTTGTAGGTGTCATAATGAAGATGAAAATTCAAGCTTTCTGAGAACTTCCTTTGGTCATATGCAGGTTAGAAAACAAAGCTTGTTGTAACCAAGCATATTTCATAATGTTGCAAAATATGAACTTTATGATCATACAAAAAATGCTTTGTGGCAGTGCATTTAATATAGGTCACATTGGTATCATCATATGTTTTACATAACTATTGTCTTGATCAGACAATGGAAATAAGGATACCATGGGAGAGAGACAGATGACATCAAGTTAACTGTGTTCTAGAGTACCTGTAATGTGTACTGTTTACAATACAAGAGTGGGTCCTGCCACAGCAACCCAGCAGTTGTTTACTTCATGTTGCAGTGGACAAGTACAGTAGCATACATCGTGGGGAACACAAAAGGAAGATTAATCTTTTCCTGCAAGTATTTGGCAGTGAGTATTGTACACTAGATGAAGAACACACTACATGTAAATTATGTGATGTGATGTTAAAATAAATGCCACAAAAAGTAGTACCATACAGGAAAAAATGTAATTCCTTAAAGTATAAGCCACATGATATATTATGTCTAGAAGGCGTGAAGAATAACTTGCCTAACTTTCAAATGAAGAATCTCAATTTTATTTGGATTTCTATGAAACTGTAAAAAAATAACAGTTTAAGTTTATATAAAAATATGCATTTAAGAAGCTTTCAACTCACACAACATTGTGAAAATACTATTTGAAAAAGTGCTATGAGGGCAAATTAAGTAATATTAGACAGAAAAGTAGGAAATAAAATCTGGGCATCACTAGATGAAACCATGGACAATGCAGGAAGGTATCTATTAGCAAATATTGTAGTAGGAATCCTTTTACTATTGACAAATGAAATGCTAAATAAAGTAAATCGTGTTTCAATTTTAACAGTTTTGATAAAGGAATGCGCATTCTGTCGCCTGATGGCTTAAACACGAAAAATGTTTGTTTTTGCTTATAACTGATGGTGCTGCATACATATTAAAAAAAAAAAAGAGCCAAAGAAATTGAAAAGAGTTATCCCTCATTAATCCACCTAACATTTCTTGTTCATATTTGACACACAGTGGCAGAAGAAAGATGAAGAACGTGCAATCATGACAGTTGAATTGCCAGTTGCAAAAGGGGGAAAAATAAATAAATAATAATAATAAGCACTTCAGAATGTCAAAATTCAAGGAATTGGCACCCATGTGCTTCCACAGCCGATGATAACTCAGCGGAAGACTTAGATGGATGGAGCTGTTTGCTATGCCAAATATTTAAATAAAATTGTTGCATGTAATGGAAACCTTGTTAAACAACAGTTCTTCAATTAAAACTGTGCAATCAATGGGCTAAATAATCTGAATTTAATTTTAAATAATTTTAGATGTGTCACAAAACAAACTGTTATAAATATCAGATATAGATATATGTGAAACCCTCAAGCTAATTGTCCAGATGGCACAAAACATTAATACAGTCCTAGCTACGCAGTAGCTAAGCATTTAATCAAGGATCTGTTGAAGGGAAACTTTTGAATACATGAGAATAATAAAATAACATGAATTTGCACATCAACTATTCACCCTTTGCCCCCATTTTATTTTGTGACCTCAAACGAACATCTCACAATATAGATAGTGTTTAAGTGAAAACCGCAGGAGATTTACTGCTGAGACTTTTAAGAAAATATATCTACTGTAGTGCACTGTAATAAGTGAAAACAGTAGGAGATTTACTGTTGAGACTTTAAGAAAATATATCTATTGTAGTGCAATGTAATCCTAATTTTGCAACATAAAAACATATTATGCAGAAATCTTAATATATAAAGCTCAAACTGGTGTATGTATATTTGTTATAGACTTCTACATCTTTGCACCGATTTCAACCAAAGGTGGCACAGATAACTTTTAATGCCAGGTTAAATAGTATCTAGCTTAGAATTCAAAATTCCACCCCATTTCACATGGTTAATTATTTATGTTATGCCTACCAAAGCTGAGAAGACTATCTGTATCTTTCTCCATAATAATCATAATAGATTGAAGAATAATTTGTGTATTCATTTTTGCTTTTCTTGTTTTGTCTCTTAGTGTGTTTTCTTAATATTTCTATGTATGTATGTACTGAGAATAAACAAGGTAATATCGATGTTATCTGCTCTTATTTCTTTCTAACTGAGATTCTCTATAGGCAGCTAGAATGTGACAACCTGGAAGTCACTCAGTGGCATTCATGAGAAATCATCATATGCAAACTGTGGTATTTGTGGTTGTTCAAGTGCTTTTGCATACATATATGGTATCAAATTACATTGGTTACAGCAGCTAATATAATGCATTTAAGAAGTGAAAGTGATCTTTTTGTCCACTGTGGAGTGTCTATGTAGAAACCAGAATGTTACAAAGTTTTTGTAATGCGCTAATTTTAAAGCCGCAAGAAGAGGATAGTTTTACACATGAAAATAATAGATTGTAATGTATTTATATAAAGGAATAGTGCAAAGAAAGAATAGTTGCTAATATAGCACATTTAGGAAGTGAAACATATTATCTATCCACTGCAGAGCATCTAAAACTCACAGTGTTACAATACATTTTGTAATGCTTTCATTTTAAAGTTGCAAGGAAAGCATAGTTTTACAGTAGAATGGAGATAAATCACATTGTTTATTGAAACTTAAAGACCCAAAATAGACCTGAGAAAGTATTAAAACTTATTAGTAACACATTATGGCAAGCAAAAGTGTATAAGTAATATATAGTTAGATCTAAAAATAGTTTCAGTGCTGTTACCATTGCAAATTGGAAATGGATATTATTTTCATAGGTCAAGGACATATGTAGCAGCTTTTTTGTAGTGCTCTAAAAGAGTTTTAATTAGGTTGTTGGTTAAGTATCTTGTGTAATAAATTTGATACCATTCCACAAATGTCCCAGAAGCAAATAAAAGATTTAAAAACTGAAATAAACCTTACTATCCACTGTGGAGTGTCTAGAGGCCATAATGTTATCCTTTCGCCTTGAAACATCCTGCTTCCACTCTGTTAAGGCACTTGCATAAATACCAAAAATTATGAAAATGTGTGCTGTGGGGAAGAAAACCATGCCGTTTTGCTGCTGTTGCACAATGCTAACATAATAGAGGGAAAGAAACTCACTAGGTTGGTGCCTGGATTGCACGAAAATCAGCCCATGCATACTAACCTAGACCTAATATAGCATATGCAAAAGACATTGGTGAAACATGTGGACGTCTGCAGTTGCATTTCGCATAGCACAACAAAGAAGCGGCAAAAGCAAGTGAAGATCTTCTGGTGTATTTTAATATAAATGATGTTTTATTAAAATTAACCTCAGAAATTCCTAGAGCTTTATAGTACCAGTCCATAAATAATACATTTTTAGATTTACAGGTTTTTACTGTTATGGAGTAGTAGCATACTTTTTAAAAGCCTCTAAAGAAACCCAAGGCTATTCAGCAAGTTCAACCTAAGGCTAAATGTTATAGGTATAAACCATCATACCATGAGAAATGTTGGGTGTTTTAGCTAGCTGACCATTAAAAAAGCTTGGATCCACGAATACAGTATTTTACAATTAACATTTTGTATTTCTGTTATGAATGAATGAAAGCCATTTTGTCCCTGAAGGGCTACAGCCACCTCTTGCGAGGAAAACCTCATTTAGGACTTGTGCAAAGAGTTAATCTGCATAAGTGGAATGTTGCGTGGTATGAATAAAAGTGAGACATGTCGTATGGGATGCCGGTAGCAGAAAATGTGAGCTGCGGGTAGTCTTGAGACGTGTCTTACTAATTTTGTATGCATAAGATTCCCCTTCGAAGTGAGATATGCTTCCTGTATCTCATACATATGCCATTGCTACCCATGCATAAACAGCTCAACAATGTATTGTTGTGTATACGGAAAGACTTATTTCAGCATTTATGATTCAATTTATACTGTCAAAATGAAGAAGGAAACATTACATTTTAATTGCATTTCACAGATGTTTCAAAAAGCTATATAATGAAATAATAATTACCAGAAAATTAGAAACGGAATTCTATTGCAATGGCCAGAAGTAAATTAGATTTATGAAAAGTTCTTTATTTGGATTATAATGAAAATTAATTGCTTAGGAAAATAAGCAAAATGGAAAATCAGAATAAAACAAAAAAGCAAATGCTTTAATAAGGACAACAAGTCCTTGGACCTGATAGGAGAAACAAATCCTTTGAAAACAGTGAACGTTAAGAATAAAACATTAAAAGTGTGTTATTTTACATATCTATTATTTAGTTACTTTTAAATAGAAGTGCTGCTACTAAAATTCCACTGTGTTCAGGAAGGCAAAAAAACTTATTTTTATTGAACATAAGAAGTGGTATGTCTCATGTGCCATAAAAACAATGTTGACAAAAGTGAGCAGTTCATTTATATGTATTAATTTGTAATTGTATCAATAAAAATAATAATTTAATAGCTCTCGTAATAACTGCATTGAAATAATTCATAATACCTGTAGTTTCTGTTTAATATATTATTGTAATATTTGCTTATAAAAGCATACATGTGTAATCACTGATGTAAATTTGTTATTATTCTTGCTGCTTGATCCCTTTTTTTGAGTCCTCTTTCCTAGTATACCTGAATTTCCTGTCTATCGTCATCACCACCTCCATAATCAACTTCATGTTCATGATTAACATTATCAGCCGATCTTCCTGTTCTTATTCCTCTACACAGTCTTGGACCTCAGGAATGTGATAATCATCTTCCTGGAAATGCTTATTATGGAGAACCATCAACATACTGTGAACAAAAGTACTCTTCTGCTAATGATACTTTTTTTGTTGAATTTTGAAAACCTTCTTTTTCCTGGCCAAAATATCTTTGTATTACATTTTCCTTGGTGAGATACCTACATAGGGTCTATAATCCCCATTCTTAAGAAATAATGCATTATTATTATTATTATTATTATTATTATTATTATTATTATTATTATTATTATTATTATTGTTACTTCTGCAGACATTTGAAGTTTTGCTCCTGAATAGAACCATGCCCTTTTGCATCACTTATAGATAACACCTTGTCTACATGAAATTTTAGTTTCTTGATCATGATGTGGGTATAATTTAAAGTTGTAATTGCATAAGGGAATGTATTGTACTGTTGCCATGCCACTTTAGTTGTTTGAAATGCAGCAATGTTTGCCAGAAATTTGAACCAATAAAATGCTTGTGCAGTTACAGAGACCAACTTTTCAAAAAGCTTTGGATACTGAAATCTGAGATACCTCCGTATCTTTTGTGATGCCACACTGAAACCCAGGGTTTACTACTTGTGGTCGAGTGGTCAACGTTCTGGTTTCTCAACCAAAGGTTCTGGGCTCAATTCCTGGCTGGGGTAGAGAATTCTTTTTACCTAGAATCATCTTCTATCCACACAGAGTCTGTAATTAGGCTTGTGTGTGTTTAATAGTACAAAACTGTAAAAACATTAAGCAATCCTACAGTTCAGCAAGAAATCACCAGCAGTTGTTCCTAAGTAAAGGCTTTAGGTGACCACAGAGGTTAAAGGGGCCTATTTAAATAAAAAAAAAAAATAATAAAAATAATATTCTAATCTTTGGTCCTTTGCATAAAGCTTCACCTCTTCTTCCTAAAGTTTTAGAAAGAAAATGTACAAGCCACTGCACATTTTGTTTTAATCTTTATAATTTTTTATAATTTAATACATTAGAATTTCTCCTAGTTTAGTAAAGCTTCCTTCTGCACTCAAAAAATACCAAAACTGCTAACAAATCTGCCTATAATTTGTTGCAAGAAGTAGCATCTCATGTGTTGAGACGCCTTCTGAGGTGTCTTAAACAAGTCATGAGATGCATTTCATGAAAGTAAGATACAGCTACTTTTTATTCATTCCAAAACCAGAGATATGTCTCATTATATAAGCGAGTGAGATATTGGTCATGATCAAGTCACCTCCAGCTTGAATCGTCAAGTTTTATTCATATCATCCATTGTCTCACTTCATCTTTGTCATTGTTCATTTTATCTCCATTGACTAGGTCATTTCCACACTAAGCTACTAAGCTCACCTTTTCACTTCCTTGCAACAGACACTAGATGTTCATATTTGTTGTCTGCTGTCAGCTCCTTTGGATATGTCCAATCCCTGCACACAGTTTTTTGCTGTCCTCATCCAGTGTGTTCTAGTTCTTTCTTAAACATGTCAGTCCATCTCATTCCACATCAGCTTTGGCATCTTCAATATGAGTTGTGGACATTTTAGCCATGTTGACCACCCATTCGTTGGATGCTCATTGAGAAGTGTCTTCAAAGTTGCTGTTTCCCTTATTCTAATGTTACATATTTTGTCTCTTAGGGCTATTCCTTTCTTATGTGTTTTCATCAAGTTCCAAGCTGGACATCCATATAATAATGATGGAAAAGTACAGTGTTATGATTCTGATTTTGTAGTTTAGTTTCTTCTCTAGTAAAATTAAATTTAGGGTCCAAAAAGTTTTCCATGTTGTTGTTATTCTGCAGTTTAGTTTCTTATCCATGCTGTTACTGATTCCTGATTATGGTTTGACTAAGTGGCAATTCTTTACAACATGTGACGCGAGACTGCAAGAAAATGTTTGAAGTCCGAAGGTTCAGCAAAGTGCACGCACAAGAAGACAGAACCAACCAAAGACTGTGAGCCATATTGCATCTTGCATAGCAGTTAACCTGCACATCATTTCTGAGAATCATAGCCAACCTATGCAAAAACTCCCCAGACATCTGCACAACAATCTGTGTAGCACCATCTGGAAGTGATTAACAACTGGTCTTTTTTGAAAAGTTCTGACATACCTTCTCTTGGGTTTTATTGCTTTACAAAAATGGATATGTAATCAAGCAGAATTCATTGTAGTGGGAGAAAGGAAGATGTAAGTTACTGGCGACATTCTTACAGATTCTATAGTTCTAGAAGTGGCTTGTCTGAATAAGGCAGATCTGTCAGTTTACTTCAACGATTCAAAGATCTGTCTTCAATTATTATTTAACGAGGGTCTACTGAGAACAAGAATGTTGTGTTCTGAATGCAATGGGGTCTTACACCCCATTAAGAGATGGGATCGTACACATCCAGAGTTCTGCTGCAAGTAGGAGAATGTTAAAATAGAGCCCCACTCATGTGACTGACTTTTTTTATTCATAATATAAATCACTTTAGTATCTGTGTACAAAGGAATGTGGTTCAAACAGGTAAAGCTATTGCCCGGGCAAATTCTTTTCCTCGTACACTGCTTTGCATACAAGCAGTCATATGAGATGACAATAATGGAGTGTTCAATTGGAGACCAATGTGTGAGTTCGTGAACAGTATCTGATTGGTTCAGTTACTGCTGTGACATGTGCATGGTCTCTTAACGATACCAAATACACTTTGAGAGGGAAAATTGGAGGTCCTGGTCATGTCATTCAAATCAGCAAATGTAAAATAGGACAATGGAAATTCCATCAGGGGCACATCGTAGAGATCCTTGGGATGATAGATGTAGAAACAAATGAGATGCAGTTGACGGTATGTCCAAATAATAATCTAGATTCAAACACACACTAAAATTTAATTGCAGAGCATGTAAACTTCACCGGCACAATACATACAGATGCCTGGAGGGGGTTGATGGTTGGAGGATTTTCTGCCCACTTGGTAGTAAATCATTCTGTGTATTTTGTAGATTTACTTACAAATATGTACATGAATAATATTGAATCTTGCTGGTGAGCTCTACGGCATGACCTATCTAGGGGCTGCATTTGACGCCAACATTTAGATGCTAACATGTATGAGTGTTTGGGGCATATTGACACCAAAAATCATTTAGCAGGCCCTTTTCAGGGACTTGTGGAAGACATTAGGCAGGTGTATCATGTGGTGTACAGATTAGATTTAGGCTAGCCTTAGTTAATGAGTGAGTTATGTATGAAGTGAACACAGCTAGTAATTTAGTGACAAACAGTGTACATGGTTATATAGTTAGTGCAATAGCAAGTCGTCATAATTTGGTGACACTCTGTATAGCTAGTGTAATTAATTGACAATAAAAGATTGTTGGCTGCCTTGCGTTATATGATTGAAAATGGATGATTTGGCTGCACTGCATTCCTTAGAATGGCTACCTGTACTTTAAGTAAATAAAGAATTATAAACCTTAAGATATGTTAAGAAAAGATTTTCTGGCATGAAATCATAGTAAAATGTGATTTTAAAGACATATTATATAAGAAAATGTAAAACCCTACTTTGAAAAAAATATTCGGCTCTCGTTAAAATCCCACGTCACATATTGGAAGGAAGAGATGACCAAATTACTACTTGTGTTTTGTTCATGTTCATTGATAGACTAATTTTCTTGCTGCTGTTGTCTAGTTCCCATACAATTTGTTTTACTTCATTGATACCTCTATCGAATAGCATCATGTCATCATCAAATCTTGGGTTTTATTATTGAGATGGCAAGTTGTTGTACTGCGTTGAACTGGTTGAACCCAGTACAACATCAACTTGCCATCTTTCATATGCTTATCAATGTCCCTTTGAATAAAACAGAATACCAAAATGAATGCACACATATTCATCAGGTTGCCAAACTGAACAATTACAATACTAACATCATAGACAGATTGATCTACAGACACAAAAGAAATAAAAGACTGCATGAATTCACCACTCTGGAAAAATTGGATAAACCATCAGTGAAATTTTGCAAATTTACTTTTCACCCAAAAGTGTTCTGGAAATTTGAAAGGATTTTTAAAGAGTTTAATATAAAATTGACCCCTCAAAATAAATAAAATATCCGGAACTTATTGAATCACCCTTTGAAAGATACCACACTCAACACTAAAAAATCAGGAATATATAAAATGAGCTGCCGAGACTGCAATGAGATTTATATTGGAAAAACAAAATGAAGTTTGGATGAAAGAACACTTGAAGCATTAGGTACAAACATGTAGACAAATCTGCAGAAGCACATCATTGGAAGAAATAGAATTAATTAAATGTGTAAAGAAACCTTTGGAACTACAAATTTAGGAAAATATCTTTATCACCAAAGAAGAAGACACTTATGAATTTTGAGGTCCCCGCCATTGATGACATCATCCTTTTCACAAGAGTAAAGGGCAACACAACACCAGGCTGCACACAACCACCTGCTGTATGTAGCATCAGTCATCCCCATAACTGAAGATAGGGTTAAAGTACCCTGAAACCGGTCTTCCCAAACGAAGGCAAAGTTGGAGCAAAAAGTGTAAAAAAGGGTGACTTATTACATTTAAATTTAATTGTGGTACTCCACTGTCTAAAATACTTCTTTTTATTTGATATAACAACTTAGTGTTTGAAAAATTTCAAAGCAAGAATGGTGAGGCGGTACATTGAGTATTGTGCTGCATTTATATTGTATTGTTTTGATTTGCTACTTTCTCTTCACTGTTGACCATATTAACACACACACAGTAAACAAATCTGATTTTTAGGTGCATGAAAGAATAATTGTTCCCAAAAACTTAACTCATTTAATAATATAGGATAAAATCATCTCAACGTGTTCAGCTGTTGTCCTCTCTCTTGATACAATTGCTTTTTTCCCAAAATAGATCATGTATATAATGCTTATAGTATGTATTTTTTAATTCCAGTCACTTCTTCCTGGAGCAAACTCAAATCAAGAAGCAAGATTAAATCCTGAAACAGGAGCCACTGAAATGGTGTATGTAGAAGAGGAAGATGAGGATGAAGATGAAGAAACTTTGTTAGGACGTGTACCAGAGGACACAACTGTGTTGCAGGAATGCATCACAGCTTCACAAGGTTGCCTTCTTCTCCTAGTATTAAAGCAGCATCTGAAGGATCTCTATGGAATTAGTGATGCGTAAGTTATATACCATTCTATCCTTTTAAATAAAATGTATTAATAGAACATTAATATGTAAATACTATGAACTACATATTCAGGTTGTCCCAGAATTCAACCACACAAATTGGGAAACTATTGGACCTGCAATTTTGGCAAAAATGATTTGATTGGCAGAATTCCCTGCCACTGATAACCATTCAGTTAATTTCAGATCCTATGCAGTTAGCTAGGGCAGTCAGCTATAACATACTGGTGGGCGAGTTGGTATAATGCTGGTCATTAAATCACCCGATACTAAGGTCGCACCTCTCTCTGAAGTTTCCATTGTTCAGTTTTTATTTTTGTATTAATTTATTTTTTTTTTGTTGTTTTCCTCAACACTAATACATTTATTTTACATTTTTGAAGTAGACGATATACCCTCCAGAACACATTACTTGCAAAAGACTGAATGAAATCTACATACTGTTCAATATTCAATGCAGTAACTGTTTGTCAAGGCACCTGCATAGATCAATTTATTAAAACAATTAGATTTGTTGAAAACATTTATGTAATGTATGCTTTTAAATGTAGAAAATATACCATGATTTTAGCAGGAGAATGAATAATAATAAAAAAAAAAAAAAAACTCTGCTATTGTTAGGACTCAAACAGCAGTAATTTGGTTTTGTCTCTGTGGGTATTACATCATCTTAACCATTTCAGCTACTGTGGTCCTATGGCATTGTGCTTCATAGGTGCAATCTCTGCTGGGATGTTGTAGGTCATCACATCGAGCAGTTCCTCTGGTACCTGTTGTATTTTGTACTTTGGATATTGTATAATTCTGTCTCTTTTTATTTGCCTTTCACGCAGATATGCAAAGGTAGAATGCACTTTCCTTACTAGTATATAGTTCTTAACTAGTTTTACAAAGGTACTTGTTTTACTATGGGAATGTTTGTTCATTTTGTATTTCATTTGAAGATTATTTGACACAATGATATTGTTTCACAAATTGTGAACTTTGCCTACAATTGTAATATGTACATACATTACACATCAATGTGCGATACACTGTATTTTAGATACTCCTTTGAGTGGTATGGAGAGGTGTACCTCTTTAGGTGTTATTGAAACATTCTCCATTTTACCTAGATGCTTATCATATATTAAGAAGTGTACCTCTTTAGGTGTTATTGAAATATTCTCCATTGTACCTAGATGCTTATCATATATTACATTTATTTTACTTTTCAGCGCAAATAGATAATATTGAGCAACATAGCAAAATAGTAATGCTTCATTATAAAATTCAAACAAAGGAAACAGCATAAAAACAATGATATCTACAGAGATATGAACCTCTAACTCCCTCAACAGCTTAACATTATGCCTATGTGCTAATCATAGTGCTAAATAATGCCACTATATCTACACTCTCCAAACTTAAAGTGTTCAGGTCATGGCCCATTGCAGTTTGATCAGTAGCATGCTAACCCTTAATATATTTTATGCTGTAGCAAACAATTTAGAGCCCTTAGCCCATTCATTCCCTATCTTAAACTATTTATCTTGGACTCCTCTAAAATCCTATCAATTTGTATGGTTGAGTTCTGGGATGCCCTGTATATGACATTTGGAAGTGTATCATCTTGTTATTCTTACCAATGTATAGAGTTTTCCCATAAAATGTACTGTGCAGAGGTCCTTTTATAATACAGAAAAGGATGATAACGATGATGATTGGTGTTTAAGGCAATTGGCTACAATGATCATTAGCACCTTGTGAAAAACAAAGTCAATTAAAAGACATTATAAAAAATAAACCAAAGATAAAAATAACAAAGTAAGCTATAAAACCAGTGAATGAAACTATTGGTGGCAAAGGCTACAGATCAATCTAAAACATTAAAAAGTGAAGCAAAAAGGGACACAAAAATTAACTAAAAACAAGTAATTGGGTTAAAAGGCACTTATGATAAAAGAGTTACAACGCAGTTACCACCACTCCAGTATAATCCATTGGAAAAAAATAACTAAAAACTTAATCCTTATTGGAAATGTCACACTGGATAAAAAACTTGAAACCTTCTCTGCCACTCTGTGGTTGTTGGCAAGGACCTCCACAAGGGAGACCGGCAGCTGCAAAAATGAAGGAAGAGCTGCTAGAGCAATGCACTCAAGCAGCATGAGCCATACCAACCATACTCCTCCACATAGCACTTGGATAGGAGTCGATTCCTGTCTAAAAATATGACTGTGTAAAAATACAGTAATCAATTCACAAGCGAGCCAATATCATCTCCCAATGAGCCACACGTTAGGAGGTTACCCAGTCTACAGTGAGATCCTTCACCTTCAGAAGCTTGTTCGCATGGAGAGACGATCACTCTGCATGCTAGCATAAAAGTACTGCTTTCTGCACAACAAGCTTGAAGTCTACAGAGGTCACAAACAGAATTACAGTACTGCAAAGGAGATAATTTTTACAGCATTAGGAGCAAACTGAAAGTGTTACAGATTTTCACCATGGACATAATAAAGCAATAAATTCTATTGTAAATTAAGATTACAGACTGAATGTGCTGCACTAATTGGCATACAGTACTATGATAGGCCAGAGCTTATGTGTTTCTGTTTTATCGTGATCATGGTCTCCCTCAAAAATGCTGCAACAAATTGCACTGCAGTTTTAAAATTTGATTGTACAACTAATGACTTCTAGTAACCAGCAGTAAATGGGTACAAACATTCAGTAATGGACAACATAAAATGTAAAGTCAACTTTCTCACATAAATTGTTTCTCTTATTCATGTTCTTTCTGTGACAGTCTTTGTTTACAGCATATGTTATGACGTATAAAATATAGATTAGGAATTTATGTATAGTTTTGGAATTGATGTTCTTTGCTTTAATGTGTGTTTATTGTGGTACCTGGGAGAATTTTAGTATGTGTTACAGAAAGAAACAGTGCCACAAGGTTTGTATGCTTAAAACATCTTGTCTAAGTTCAGAATGGTGATGACAGTGTATAATGTTGTTACGAGAAGTAAGCTCCATAAAATTCAACAAAATATGGATAGTTCTATTGAAAAAAATATGGAGGAAGTAACCTGAAGAAAGCAAAGAACCCTGAAGAAATTTTGGAGGAAGTGTACAGTGCAGACAGTTGTACAAAAGAAAAGATTTTGAGCGCTGTAGTTACCATGAATAGTTTCATAAAAAGACAGGATCTGGATCATAACTTCATCAGGTTGGTAAATGAAAATATTAGATGGGCCTGTGAAGCTCTAAAAGCTACATTTGTGGATATGAACAAGTATATAATCTGCTCTTGCTTAGAAAAAGATGAGCTGCACCTAAATTGAAAGGGTACATAGAGGATTGGGCAATAATATATAGATAATGTAATCAATATAATAAATAGGCATTAATTCTGAGGAAATTAGACCAGGTCTAGTAGGTGTTTCTAAAATGAGTAATGAAAACAAAAGCAACACTACTTCTGTACAGATATCAGGATCACATAATCAGGTAACTAATTATTCTAATGAAAACTCTTTATTACTTCAAATTCTGTTTACAAAAATGTTTTTAGTATAGTGCTTTAGCACAATTTATTTCTTGTTACTGTGACACTCTCTTGACTCTTCAGCTGTCCCTTAACTGCAACTGTATGCTCCAAACTTACAGTCGAAACTCTAAATTCTGTGAGCCCTACTACCTTCCTTTTACACCCCTTGATGACGTTGCAAGAAAAATACAGAAGCAAATGTCATTATTACAAGAGTACATTACCTTGCTTTGGTGTAGTGTGCCCATTAATCCCACACATGTACAGTCACACAGGTATGACAATGAGTGCAGCTACTAAAGAAAGCTGACTACACATGTGCTACAGCTTTATGGCAAACTAGTGTCTGCACATGATTGTGTAGTCACACTACTCCCTTTTCAGGGCTGGTCATCCTAACCATTATAGTTGGTTAGATGTTCTAGGTGTACCACCAGCATCTTTCATTGGGGGCGGTCTGTGAACCACCAGCCTCTTTCATTGGGACTGTCTCTGAATGTGATAAGAATATTGATATACTGCTCAACCATGCTGTCTGACTGGGTGGAGAGGTGTTGTGCGCAACTTGTACTCTCCAGTATTTCCCACATCAGATTAGACCCAAAGTTGGTGCTTGATCTCTGTGCTCCAACAGTACCCCAAAGTCGATGTCCATGACTACCAATAAAATCTATGACCCCAATCTGATACATAGTGGTCCAGCTACATCAATGGCTAAGCATTGAAAAGGAGCTTCCACATTATACAGCTGCATGCAACCCTTGCTATTGGTCTGTGGGCCAGACTTGCTGCTCACTCATGACATTGGCAGTAGCACCTCTCAATGTCTTCCTGCAGCATCAACAAGTAGTCATGTTGTCAGAGCTTATCAATTATTCATTTGGGACCAACATGTCCTCCAGAAGTCCCCACATTTACTTCCTCTAGGATTTCTATCACTTTACTCTAAGGGAGGATTAATTGGTTCTCCCTGGGTTTTTCCCTCAGATGGCTCCCAACCTCTAAACAGCATACCTTCTCTTCCTCCGCTTCTGTCAGGAGTGGCCCAAGGTCAGCATCATCCATCTGCTCCCTCCTCAGGATGTTATCCTTTCCAGCTACAGGCACTGCTGAAGTCCCATGGACAGCTATGGCATGCTCTTACTCTTCAACCTTAGTGCAGAGGCTGCACTCCTCTCGACAGGGTTGTCTGGACATAGTACATATTTACATAAGAGTGGCTCGTTGCTTTCCAGTGTTCTGAAGTGAAGTTGTACTCTTGGGACCTCTGAACCCAATGGCCTGCCTGGCCCTCCAGGCTCTTGAAGTTCAACATCCAGGTGAGGGCTGAGTTGTAAGTTCTCAGGTGGAATGGTTGACTATACTGGTATTTGTGGAAATGTTCCAGTACCTTTATTACCACCAGGAATTCTTGCTGGTTAACACTAATTCTTTTATGCCTTGGAGAGTGTCCTGCTGTCATTGTCATTGACATTGACATTGGTGTCCATAATAAAGTTGCCCCTAGGTTGTGGAAATCCTAAAACTGAATGTTTATGATGCTGTCTAAGCATCTGGAATGTGTACTCTACCTGTCCTGACCACATGTAAGGCTAGTGCTCTTCCACTAGAGAAGTTAGGGGTTTCACAATGTTGGAGAAACTTCTGGTAATCTTGTGGTACTAGCTGTATAGGCTTACAAAACTTTGTAGCTCTCATTTATCTCTTGTACAAGGCCAAACTCTTACTCCCCAAGCCTTCTGCGGGTCCATGGCCACCCCAAATGGTGAGGTTCTGTGGCCTAAGTAGTTCACTTCTTGCAGAAGAGTTGGAGTTCTTCACATTCAGCTTCAAGCTAGCTCTCTGCAGTATATTTGTCAGGTTCTCAAGTTGAATTTGTTACCTACCCCAGTGATGTCCAGATCTAGCAGGCAGGCATCATAAGTCAGCCTTCTCATTGCTGATTCCATGAGGTGCTGGAAGGTGGTTAGTGTGCTGCAGAAGCCAAAGGACATAACGTAAATTACCAAAGCTCTTGGCCTATCGAGAATGTAGTGTTTTATTTGACTCTGAGATGTAGGGCCACTTGCGAGTATCACAATTTCAAGTCAAAAGTGAGAAACAACTGGTCATCACGTGTGTCCAGGGTGTCATCAAAGCTGGATAAGGGGAAACTGACGTTCCTGCTGATGGCATTCAGCTTCCAGTAGCCC
The DNA here is from genome assembly GCA_030762935.1 of Hymenopus coronatus. Taxonomy (NCBI): domain Eukaryota; kingdom Metazoa; phylum Arthropoda; class Insecta; order Mantodea; family Hymenopodidae; genus Hymenopus; species Hymenopus coronatus. The sequence continues at coordinate 58,707,608 of CM060900.1, forward strand.
ATGCAGAAGCATAGCTCACTGTTCTTCACCAGACTACCGGGTTGTCTGACTTTTCAGTGAACTCCCTAGATCTCATTTCCTCCAGCATGTCCTATTCTTCCACTTGCTTCACCAGAGGAACATGTCTTGATGGTTGCAGATTGCCAGATAGTTCAGGCATCACTGGTGTCAATGTTATGGAGAACTTGGTCCAATGCGCTCACAATCGCCATTCCCTTGGTTAAAGATAGACTAGCATCATCTAAGCAGGTGTCGGACCCTCTCCAGTTGTGAGGAGGCAGTGCCCTTCAACAATCCTTTCAGCTGGGGCCCCAGAACCTGTGATGTTGCTGCTTCTTTGATTATGTCACATGGCAAAAGCTAGCTGCTAGCTTAAATTTCCCTTAACTCTATCCCAGCCTGAATGTCCTAGGCGCTTCCTCCTGTCAAGGCAGTAATGTTCTGGAAATGCTTAATTCCAGTTAATGATGTTTTGCAATACAAAACCAGGTTCCTTGACCATTGGTCTTCCAGTTGTGCCCTCACCATGACTTCACTTCTTGTGTCCACAATTTACCCTTTAGATCCCTGGATGTTCGTTGGGGCTCTGGAGCAGCACCTCATCTCGGCTGAGTCACAGTACACCCTTTCTACCATGCATTCCCAGTATCACTTCCTCAGTCGCCCCCACAATGAATACTCACAGGTTCACAATACTCTGTTCCAGTGTCAACTCCAGCAAGGCCTCCTGCATGGGCAACTTTTCACCTAAATCCAACAAGGTTTTTGTGTCAGCAAGCCTTTTGACACATTAGTCAAAGCTGCATCTGTGTTAGAAGTATCCAACACTGCTTTCCTTGTATCCAGCTGACTGCGGTGAGGCTGCCATCCCCTCTTCTGCTCAAGGCACTTATGTCACTCGAGGGGTTAGCAATGACAGCCCTGATGTGCTCCTCACCATGTCAGTCCTCAATTGGTTCTCACCTGCTGGACAGTTTTGCTGTTGACAATTTTTCACTAGATATTCTGGCTTGCCACATCCCCAGTCCACACCATTTGAAGGACATTGCCTTCTCTGGGTTACTTCTCTCATCCTGTCATATCAAATTCTCCTAGTCTTTTAGGTGGGTCAGCTGTTAACTTGGCCACCTCCATCATCGGGGTGGCTGTTAACACCTCCTAGATTCTCTTAAGAGTCACCAAGCATCAGACATCTCTGCTCCCACACCCAATCCTTAAAGTATAAGTTTCTTCCTGAGACACATAACTAGGCAGGAGGTTATACACTAGCTGTTCTATTGCCATGGTGAACTCCAGCATCATCTTCCCTGACTGTTTGCGGCCTTACTTGAATTGACTGTGGCCAAGCAAGGATCCTCGAAACTGGTCCTCGAGGGCCTCAGATTTTGCTGGACACTGCCAAAATCAGAAGCGCATTCAGTAATAATTCTGCCCATCCCTAGTAGTTGACTATCAATTGTGCAGCCTCCTCCTTTGCGGCAAAGTATTGGCAATAGGCTTTGAAGTTTAATGTTCCATCAAACTTGGATGGCTTGACACATGCAGGTGTTGTTTTGCATCCTATCATCTCGACCTTCAACTCTTTGAGCCTTCCATCATGGGGTCCAGTTCCCTGGCACTGCTGTTGATTCTTCCCTCTAGGGCATTGTCGTTTCCCAACATCCTCCAGGGTGTTAAGTGTTCCTTGACATCCTCCAGGGTGCTAACATGTTAGTCAGATTCCTTCATCCTTCCACTGAGCTCTTCCATATTTCATATTTTTGTCCACTCTAGTCAGTCATTGCAGACAATGAAAGCAATAAATATGCAGAATAATAAATGGAAGATTAAAAATAAACAATTCAATATGCAGAAATCATTTAGATATTATGAACACAAAAACAGCAGCACCATTATTTCACAAATATTGAAAATGAAATTCAGGAAGCTCCCCCATCTATACAGGACTCTATAATGGAATGGTATATTAATAACTGCCTTAGGAGCTCTGTTCCTATCAACTTCATCCTGTCTCCCATTTGTTCTTCTAAGCCCTATATCATTTTTTGTATTTCTCCTAGCACCGGGGTTAACCTTAACTCCTCCAAAAATTGGTAGTGTACAAATCACCATAAGAGAAAAAATATTCACCAGCTCTTCACTTTAAACTCTTTTTCTTGTTCCACTTCATCTTGATATTATTGAATAAACCAATTGTTCGTCTATATATCTTAATACTGGTCCCCATAGTTACCTGAGCTCTTTTTTGCACTTCTTCCTTTAGCCTCCAAAAACACATCTTCCTACATTGCTAACTTATTACTCCCAAACTGCCTTATGTTAATTCACTTATTTAAATTTTCTACTGATACTAAAAAAAAAAAGTATAGAATTAACAAGACTTGAATAAAAATCTTGTTATAGATGGAATGAACAGCCTCATTTCTATGGAAATAAAATATGAAATAAAAGACTCAATTAGTCACTTAAAGTAGATATATTTGCAGAGTGTAGATATATTTGCAGAGTGATTAAAATGTGCACTAGTTAAACATATACACAAAGGAGGAAAAACAGAATTTAAAAATATCCACCCTATCTCTATTTTTCCTACCTTCTCCATCATATTTATAAAGATTGTCATTCTTTTCCTATCTATAACATTTCACTAAGTAAAACAACTCCCACCATGAATTCCAAGAAAAGTACTCGACAACATCTGCTCTAATAAATTTGTTATATAATGTTTTTAAAATGATAGATGAAAAACAACATACAGCGATTCTGTATGTGATAATTTTACCTGTAATGATACAGTTGTATTACTAATAATAATTAGTTCTATGGTGTCACAATTAAAGTGGTTTGAAAATTATCCCAAAATTTGAAGACAAAATATAATCTTAATTTACCAAATGAGAACTGTCCAATCAAATTGGAAACAAGTAAAGCACAGGAATCTTGTAAGTCTGTGGTCTCTACTAGATATGTATAATATACACTTCCAAACTTAAATGAAAAAACAGTTATGTACACAGATGACATTTCCCTCTTCCTAAATGTAGGTACATAACTTTAAGGAATTACGATATAACACAAAAGAAAGTATTACACAGTTAAAGAATTGATTTGTCAGCAATGTTTATATACCCCAAAAGGTACATTATGCAGCTCAGCACTCCAGAAAAAAATTGTGAAAACTATATCACAACAAATTCAATAACACATCAAGAAACTGCAGAAAGTTCTTTGTCTTTTTAAATAAACAATTAAAATGGGATGATCATACCAGTATTTTTAAAAAAATAAATAAGGCATTCTTATTATAAACTGCATAAAGAAGCCCCCAGATAATGTTAGAAGATAAAATGGAAAGGATTGGAAGAAAAGGGTATAAAATAGTGGGAGAATAAGGAGAATGATGAGGGACAGAAAAGAATGGAGAGGATGGATAAAGGGCACTATCCCTATACTGCAAGGCAAAAAGGGAATAAGGAAAAAAAGAAGTGTGACTTGTTAAGTGATCCATTGCAAACATAATTGGCCAAAATAGGCAAGTTAATGAAGAAAAAGCACTGCAGGTGGACCACTTTTGTCCCCCTTTGCTTGAGCCCATCTACTGAAGCTTCAGTAGCACGGCAGCCTAAAAGGCTTATTATGCTAACCCTATAATTAGTTTAACTCCATTCCTATTATCCTATATCCTTTAACAGGGTACACAGGCCCAAGAATGTCATGTGGGTTAATCTTTGGTTCCACGAAAAATTTCCCAAAACATTATCTCTTTGTTGCACTTAACAGGAGCATAATATGTTACAGGTTGTTTCAGTTTCATACCCATATAATCTACAGTGTGTATTGCCCTGAAACCTTCCTATTAAGTGCAGGTGTTTTCTCACGGGTGTATGCTCAGTAACAAAAGTGACTATAGTTTGGAGGTACTTTGTTTATTACTGAAATATTTATACATCTTATTTTTTTAGAATTTTACAGCATGATTGTGAATAAATGCAGCAGAATCTTCTAGGGACCAAAGGAATTTGGACATCATAAATGGGAAAATATATTGCGAGGGGCATTCAACAAGTCTTTAGAAAAACAAATTATTTTTGGTAGATTTTTTTGTTCAACATCCTTGTAGCTCAATACACTTTCCCCAGCATTTCTCCAACTGTTTTAAGCCTTCCAAAAAGTACGATGAATCGTTTTTTGCTGAGCCACTTTTTTAAGTTTGGAAATAAAAAAAGTCACCAGGGGCCAAATTTGGTGAATATGGTGGATGTTGTAATGATTCAAACCTTAATTCTGCAATTTTCGTCATTAAAACTTGCATTGTCTTGATAGAACGGAATCTTTTTCTTTGCCAGATGAGGGTAATTTTTCTTGACTTCTCCATTCAACTTGTGCAATACCAATGCTTAATACTCTCCATTTATCATTCTTCCTTTCTGCAAGTAATCAATGTAGATGATTCTGCATGCATCCCAAGAAACCAAAGCCATTACCTTGTCTGCAGATTTCACGACCTTTATCTACTTTGGAGCAGATTCTCCTTTAAAGACCCACTGTTTTGACTGCACTTTTGTCTCTGGGGTATAACAGCGTATCCATGTTTCATCCACAGTTATGTATCAATGCAGAAACTCATCAGGATTGCTATGGGAAAGTGCCAAACCAGCTTCCAAGTTGATTACACGATTGCATTTATTCTCCATTGAGAGCAAATGCGGCACCTATCTTGCTGGGACCTTTGTCAGACCTGATTTTTGTTGCAAAATTGAGAACACACTACCTGGTGATATGCCTGTGGCCTCTACTATATTGCAAACTTTGAATTATCGATCACTCAAAACCATATCCTGGATTTTGTCAATCATTTCAGAGGAAGTTGCTTCAACTGGACGTCCAGAACATTGTTCATTATTTGTACAGCCACATTTAAATTCCATCCATCCAATAGTAAATTGTTGCAAATGCAGGAGTAGATGGGCCATGAACTTTTGGTGTTAAGCCTTTTAAATAGAAGTGTTTAATCACCGCACAAAACATGTTTTTTCCATCTTTCTAAATAAGCACAAGATTGTTGATTCAATCACCTATGACAACAAAACTATGCAATGGATATAGCTGAAACTTTAACTGCCATCTAGTAAGAGTTGATGGGTACTAAATATAAACTTTTTTCGATGCTATGAGTGAACCATTTCTTGGATTTTCTAAGGATTTATTGAATGTCCTTCATAACAAGAAAATGTTATATAGATGCAATAACACTACATTCTATGTATCATTATTTTTTTAAGGTAAGCGTTTCTAATATAGTGATTTCATAACTTCAAGGTTACGTTGTTCAGCCGAAGCAATAGATTTTTTACAACAGCAACTTTCAGCATCCATGTATTAACTATTATGAATTTGCCCCTCAGTCTCACATCTTTGCATTACCAGAAGACGCAACTTAAGCACTGTAAAGCATAATTAATTTAATCTATCTTTTACTTTACTTTTTGATAGTCTATGTCATCTTCATTGGATTATTTTCTTCTTTGGAGGCTTATACCCTCCAAAGACTTGCAAGATGCCTTTGTGTCAGCAGTCTGTCAAAGTATAAACAAACTTTGGATCATAGCAGCATCAGATGAGTGATCAGCCCAATGCCTGGAATGGTGGTGAAGAAGACAAAAGTGAAATGTAGTAATGAAAGGGATGATAGGGAAGTTCATGAATCAAATTCTTCAACCCAGCATTTGCCTAGCAATCAAGGAAAGCTGCTGAAAAACATTGTTAGGTTGGTCAGCCCAAGGGTTTGAACCCAGGACTTCCCAAATGCAAGTTGCTCACATAACTTTGCTTGGTGATTAGACTATAACAAATGTGAATATTTCTTAAAGAAAAATATCATGAGCACAGAATTAAAAATACAATAGTAATCTTCTCTCCTCCAGCTAAACAGTTTCCCTTATAGATGGTAGCTACAGTTGTTAGAGAGTTTTTATATTTCTTGGTTGTTGGAAAGAAATTAGTAAATTATGTTTTTTTGAACAAAAAATGTGTTTAAACTGATATTGATATACTGCAGTAGTACAGGCATTTAACCCCAGTACCATCTTATGGAGGCGCCTTTCCATGGACGAGAGCTATGTTAATTTAAACAAAACCATGTTTGCTTAAATTGTCAATATCATTTGTTATACACCTAGTGTAGCAACTGAAGTATATTGTGAAGGATTTTTACTGCTGTTAGCACTGTGTATCGTGCAATTTCATGGCTTATGTTGGTAATAACATTTTTGCTCCTTCTTTTGCTCCAAATAAAAGAAGAAGACTACAGTCTATCCAGTAGTTTATGGTCCTTAGAGCAAGCCAAGGATTCCCCAAAATCTAATGAAGAAAAATCCAATCACAAAATTCTTACAATCCCTGACAGAGGGTAATGAGCCATGGACATCAAGGGAAAGGATACAAAGATAGCTATTCATCAGTGAATGAATCATGTTCTTTTTTTAACTCTGCATTAAGATCATTTTGATCATACACAGAAATTAATACAAAAAAGTACACTTTCATCAATAAACAAGGATGAATGATGCCACTGCATTCTGGTCATTGGACTCTAGCTGCAGACTTTGTGTGTGCAACTAGCTAGCACAAAGTATAGTGCAACTAACAAGCATTTCTACTGTTTATGCCCAAATTATCTATCAAGTTTTTCAGGGGGAAGGAGGGGGAATCTTTTGCTGTTATCAAATATTATTAAAATCAATGTTTATCTATTGCAGGTTTATCCTTATTGGTTTCAATTTCAATCATTTTATTTGCTTATTTATTTATATACTTATTTTGCTCAGATATTTAAAACATTAGGGAATCATTTTTGTTTGTCAACCAACTTGTGTAGAATTAAATTACCAGTTGGAATATAAACTTAATGGTTGATGTAGAGCTGTCAGACACGCTTCAAATGGCTGACAGTTGACAAGTTGATGGCAAAAGGGATAAAACTCTTGTCTGCTGAGCATTGTCAGCTGCTGCAGCAAAGTTTCATGTTTTCATTTTATCACGTAATGAAAACTACTGAAATTACCCAAAACCAAAAGTGGCATGACCTTCATTCAGGACTCAAATGAACTAGAACTGAACATGATTAAGTTCTGCTTACATATATTTAGAATATAAATTACTTGCATCTTAGAATATAAATTACTTGCATCTAGGTATTGTATTGAAATTTCAATAACAATAATTAACAAATGAAATGGGAGTATGAAAATTTTGTAATGCTTATGATTATTGTAAAATACATTCTAATTTGTGTACAAAACAAGGTACCCTACCCTTGAACAAAAACATGAGCTAATATGTAGCCTTAAGTGAATGATTGTTATAAACAGAAAGTTAGACTTGCTCCATGTTAGTTTTCTTTGCACATCAGTGATGTAATATGATTTTATAAAAAATAGTGTCCAGCTATTTGGCATGTTTGATAGTGATTGACACAGATAATAACAAGTGTGTTTACTGTATCAGTAACTTGCAATATAAAAGTTGAATATGAATACTGAGTTGAGGCTGCCTGTACTCTTGTCATCCTCCATGCTCTAGGAGTAACATGTTAGACTTTGGTTCCCAAGGTCGCAGATTCAAACCGAGTGGAGGGTGATAGATTTTTTTTTTTTTTTTTTTTTTTTTTTTTTTTTTTTTTTTTTTTTTCCGGGCATAAAAATCCTTAGCATGGCATCCTTTAGAAGAGAAGTAAAGTCAGGGTGCCATGTTGCAGATTTATGGTATGTAAAAGAACCTCAAGCCTGATAAAGAGGCCTCTGAACAAAATTAAGCTGTCTTTCACTCCTAATATAAAATAGGTTGCTGAGATCCATAGCAATTAGTTAAAATGTTTCGCCTGTACTTACATACAAATGCAATATGTGTATTGAATATAAAATTTTGCTTCTTTCAGCAGGCTTTCTGAATGTCATTAATTTTCTAAATTATTGATTTGCATGCTTTCCAGCAATGTATAACATGTTACATTTCTCTTTTTTTTTTTTTAGGAAAATAACTCAATATTCACCATCAGAGTCTGCCAAAGTGTATGAAAAGGCTGTCAATCGGCGAAGTAATTCACATTTTGATCCAAAGGCGACATTGCAAAAACTTAGACTAGGTTCTCCTGCAAATATGTTGGATGAAAGTGCAAGAAGGGCACTTGTGGAGCAATACCTGGATGTAAGTATTTAATGCTTAAAATAGAGCAGCAGTTAGCATTTCAGCTGCTTTTACAAAGTGTCAACTTCTCACTACAAATTTATTTTTATCTGCAACATCTCTAATATTCAGATGGAACATTGCAACTTTCTTTATTTTTGTTTTTTAATAATAGACAATAAGTATTTTTTGGGGTTGTTACTGATTTAATTAACTCCATGGTCTTATACAATGTTTAGCTTTCAGTAAAGTAGCCTGAATAAAGTTTTTGCAGAGTACCTTTTACAGATAAAGGATGAATATCAGATAACTTACAGGTATACAAAATTTGTTTACATGTTCATTTTACCTACATCTATTCGTGTCTCCTTTTTCAATAATGTTAAACATCAGAAAATATGATTAGAAATGATGAACCTAAAAAAATGACAAAAAATTTATTTCTACGTTAAGTATGAATGGTTACCTAAGGATCCTTTGTGTGAGTACTACCAGGTTCAAATAATTCCTCAATTCAAAGCTATTCATTTCAACTTATATGTGGTAAAGATTTTCTTTCAGTGCTTTATATTTAATTGATGTTCAACATAGAAACCCGCAAATTTAGCAATATATGCTGATATAAGTCAATATTCTTGATGTAACTAATAAGACAGAGGAAAGGGTATATGTAGTAATGGTTTACTGTTCAGGTTTGCAGATTAGTTAGCTGAAATATTCAAAATAGTAGTGTCACATTCCTTTACTTGTACCTAGAATAATCATTTACAGTACCTTTGGTGCCCACCATCAGATTTCTTAAAATCTATTCTCACCAGGTGATACATGAATGAAAGTTGTCCTGAGGTCTTTTGAGTGGTAGCTTGATGAACTTATTGGGATTGCACAGCAGCAGAACATCAAAATGTATTAAATTTCTTCTTTTTTGATTATCCCCAGAAGATAAATTTGTCTTAACTTATGCAAATGTTAAAAAAAGTTACTTTAAATAACCTCTCAGGCTTTATCACTTTAACTATAAGCAGCTTTATTGTGACTTGTGGCTAATCAAGTGGCACACATATTACTGTAGAATTCAATTTTAATTTAAAATCAATCTCAGACTATGCTGTATTCTGCAATAATTAGTTCTGAATACCAGAGTTTTCAGAAACCAAGAAACAGAATCTGATTACTATTTATTGGTATGTCCAATTTGATTGATACCATGGTGACTTAAAAGAAAGCATAAACCAGCCAGCCCTAATCTATGGCTATCCTATAAAGCCCATTTACTTGGCTTTTGGCTTTATCAAAAGCTATTTCAATAGCATAACCTTAAGGAGTACAAAAATTGAAACCTGGATACAAAGCAACACAAGTCCAGTAATTATAATTTATACAAGTGTTTTTAAGCAGTAAAATTTTATTAAGCTGTATAAAATGGTTTTCGCAAAATCAATCTATGAAAGTTATGTTTTTATGCTATTTTGCAACTTGATGTTATTGCATTGATTTGAGATTTCTAATGAGTAATTCATTTTTGTTATTAGGTATGGTAACACAATATTTAGGTATATGATAAGAGTTCATATAATGTGGAATATGAATGCATAGACTAGAGGACAAAGAATTCACTGTCTTTGATGTAAATGTAAATTAGGAAATGTTCTCATTTTCTAACATGGCTATGTATAATTTTTCTATCATTTCTACTTCCATCCTTTAATGATTGTGCACTACTTCATTCAAATTCAGGACCTCACTTCATTGCTGTTAAATTTAATTCATTAAAATTAATTTGTTTAAGGCTTCTACCTTAACTTTGAGACACTCAGTGAAGGACTCAATTTTAATAAAGTGAATTTAATGCTATGCCTCATTGCAAGTATTTTTTCAATTAGGAAATTGTTCTGCTGGATATGCATATAAGAATAAGCAATACTTAATGAAACTATAATTAAAACTATAAATACTGAAAATAATTCAGTGGAGTACACGTGAATAAAAATTGAGAGTTAGGAAAAAAATATTTAAAGAATTCAATTTTACTAGGAAAAGAGTACCACTTTTAATTGTATTTAATAATGTACATGCTGTTAAATTTTGCCATAGCTCATGTTGCAATACACGACAGTCCCTCCAATTTTTCTGGTGTGAAAGGGTGCCATTTATTTCTGCTTTTATGATAGGGTTCTGTACCAGAATAACTGTGATAACAATTAATCACATTAATGTAAAAGAGTATACCCACCTAGTTTTTGGCCTCACTAGAAGTTCATATAAATGAGCAGTATAATCCGGGATCATGAACATCAATTACCTGGCTGAAAAGCTGTTTCTTAAAAACCATTTAGAAGATTGTTAACCATCTTCCGTTAAACAGACTACCTGAAGTGCAAAGTTACTGTCCTTTAAAAATGTGAGATACTGTTAATATACATGAACCAGTACTTCCTCAGTGAACCCATTTCTCATTAAATGTCTTGAGATCCAAGTGTATACAAAAAAAAATGTGAAATGTGAAAAATACTTGCAAAAAATTCTTGAATATGGTCTTTCAATGAAAATCTGTATTTATATGCAAATCCTCCATCTGTTTATAATCCTTAAGCAATGGTTCACTTTGATAGTTGTAATCTCATACAAAGCCTCTTCCATTAATTATGTCCAGTGCTCAGGATTCTATAATATGTCCTGTTTTCTCTTTCTTAGTTCAATTCCAGCAAAATCCCAGTCACAGTAAGTATGTCATTTCATTGGAAAAATATTTTGAATGTTTTAAGATCATCCACTTTTGGCCATATGATACAAATATATAACAATCATGATGTTTCAATTTGTGAGTGACAGTTATTTGTCTGTATGTAGTTTTGCTAATATAATTTGTAAGAAAGTTTTCCATCAGTGTATTTTTTTTAAAATAGTGTTTAAGGCAGACAGGCCAAACTATGAACTATGCAAGTTAGTGATCTGTGGACCCTGAGCACCTCTACCTCCTTGACGTGTGGGGAAAGGTTCAAGACACAGCACAAAACATCTTAATAAATCTGCTGGCATTATCAACAAAGTATAATGAAACCTTCCGTAGTCCAAAGCCATACCCACACTCGCCTGTACAACACCTTAGTAAAGCCAGTCCTCTGCTGTGATAGTAAAGCTTGAAGCTTATGAAAGTATGATAAAAACGGAATTAAATTCGAAGTTGCATCAGACTGTTTAATAGGATGAAGGGAGTGAGCGAGAAATTTGTATCACTATTAGGGAGGTTGTATTCAGATAATAAATCCTGAATTAGGCTTGCCAACAACAAAGTAATGGATTGAGTACCAAATATAATTGATTTAAAGCAGGGTTGTAAATTAAGCCCCATTTTATTTAATTTGTTTATAGATGACACATTCCAAGAAATAGCAAAAGAAAATTCACAATGCCCAGCAATCAAAAATAAAGAATTCTGGGCTTGCTCTTTGTGAATGATTTTGTAGCAGCACCAATCATAATTGGAGGTTTAAAGAAAGCCATAGCAGTAACAGAAAAAATAATCCAAAAATGGGGGTTTAAAAATAAATAAAAGAAAATGAATAACTATGTTTATAAGAACTGGAATAAACTAAGCAGGGAAGAAAGATGGTAGAGGGGAGTGAATTCAAAGTTGTAAACAAGTTTGATTACTTAGGAGTAAGGCTAAATAACAATGGAAAATGAACAGAGCAAAGGAAAAATGCACTAAGTGAGGGGAAATTAGCTATTAATGCCATTTTATAGTACAACTAAGTAAACTATCATTGTAGGGGAGAGATGGACATATTGTGATAGTGCCATCTTCAAAGAAGTTGCCTTGGTATGTGAGTCATCACAGTTGGAGATCTTGAGAAACAAGACAATGTGTAAGCAATGCAGAAGAAATGGCATTATGCAACAGGAGACTTTAGAACATAACTCATCGACATCTGGTAAATTCAATATTTGTTTAAAAGGGTCCAGTGTCATCATTAAGTTTCCAGAAAGTTCCGTGATGTCATTTTATCACTATAAAAGGAGGAAGAATTGCAGTGAGGTGGTGGTTGTGAATTATACTGAGTTGTGAGTGACTGGAATGCTAGTGTACAGTGGTGCGTGAGCCATGGATGGTATGTAGCTGTAAACTGTCAACTGTCTAGCATTAAGTGAACTATTTGGAGCAGTGAAAATAAGACTTCATTTGTAACTAATTGCTGAGTCAATAAAGACATTTGTTACAATATGCAGTAGTCAGTCCCACCATATTCATTTCAACCCAAAATATATTTCACTTTATTCAAACTCCAGAGAACTCTGCTCAACAATATATAAAGTTATTGGTGGGCTTCAACTAAGTTGAATAAGTCTCATTTATTGACAAAGACATTATGGATATAATTATTACACTCACAACTGAGGCCGCACTGTGGCCGAGTGGTTAGACCACTCGCCTCTCACCTAGATGGCCTGGGTTCGATCCCAAGCGACCGCATGTGTGATTTGTGGTGGACAAAATGGCGCTGGGGCGAGTTTTCTCCGGGTGCTCCAGTTTCCCCCACCATCTGATTCCATCGGTGCTCCATCATCATTCATGTATCATCAGTGTCACCGCCTGCGGTGCCATAAGTAGTTAAAGCGGGCATTAAACACTACCAAAAAAAAAAACTCACAACTGAAGATTTAAGTGTAAAAGGATCAAAATTTGACAGTAAATAGTAGAAATTGGTTCAGAAATGTGTATAAAGTTTGAGAATTATGTTCAACCATAAATTGTATGAGGATACATAGATCTGGTACGGGTGCTGAAAAACTTAAGTTTATTCTAAATAGCTTTACCATTTGATGAAAAGCTAGCATATGAGGAAAAAAGATAAATGGAGAAATTTGCTCAAGTTCAAGTTATTGGTTAGAGTTCTAGTTCTTCTAAAAGTAGTAGAATTTTCATTATAATTCAAAATTGAGGCATTTAGAGATAGATGGATGTTCTTTCAAAAAGTGCATTTCTAATTAAGCCTCTAAATCATAAAATAAAAATGTAAAGGCATATGACATATTCAGAAACTTGATGATTGCAGTAGCTCCTATATACTTCAGGGTGAATACTACGGAAAAGAACTAACCAAATAGAAGCAACAAAAGTATATCTCATTCATGTCTATAAAATAAGAGCTGATCTCACAGAAAAGCCATTCAACATGTCAAACAAAAATGAAATTTTACTAAAAATTCTATGTGTACAATAGAGGAAGACTGATACACCATTGCTTTGATGGTGAAACAAGAAATTACTCCTAATTTCAGTTACACACCCAGATTGATATCAGTAAATGGAGAGTAAGCCTCAAGAACTTACATCTCCACTATGAGTAATGATGCTCTTGAACAAATATGCTGAAACCATTTTACCAGTCAAAAAATGAGCCAATGGTCAGCATGCACATTCTATGGGATTATGAGCATCAACATAAATACCTGGATTATCCATACTTAAAATATGATCAAGAAAGAACAATATACCCTAATCAGAATTAGCTACTTCATTGCTATCTGATTGACTAAATACTCCATACCTTCAATGAAGAGCATTATGACCTTCAATGGCTAACATTCTTTGGAGCATTTTCACAGTGAAACAACAAAATTGGAGGAATTGGTCCTTGAAACATGTCTAGCAAATAATGTGATAAGCAGAACAGTATGAATGTTTAACATCAATTCAGATTAGATTGCGTTCTGTAGGTTCATGATTGTCAAACAGGTCTTGAACATAGAACATATCAAAGCATGCAAAATTAAATATTTTCTCTAGCACGTATGTACATAGTTGGTAGAGAAAGTATTGTATTCCATAAAAAATGCTGGTACTGAGATTTTACCAGAAATAAGCTTTGGGGACCACTGAATCAAAAACAAGAAAGAAAAAGAAAAAAACAGTTCTAGAAAAAGGTCAGTGTGCATGTCTGTGGACAGCATAACTCAAAAATGAAAAGTCTGTTAAATATTGATTTTAAAATTTAAGTTTAGTATCTCCCAAGGATGTGACACAAAGATTTACAAGAAAATCTGCCCACCCAAAACTTTCTTGTATGTTGGAAAATTGTATTTTCTTAAAAATGGCTCAAACAATTTTGTTTAAAATAGTATATATTAAAGATATTTACAGGACAAATAAAATGTATATTTTGAATTTCCAGGGAATATCCTCTGAAGTCCTATTCATTCTGAATGACTTTTGCATAACTGGTAAACTGTAAGAGAGACAAAAACTTTCTACAAAATATGTAGATCTTGTCAGAACATACAAATTATGAGCTATAAATTTTTGTTTTGCAGCTAAGCAATTCCAACATATCCTTTGTTATTCGTTTCAATTTTAAAATATCTACACTTTTCTCAAACAGCAAGTCATACATGCTTATTTTGTTTTACTCCTGGCCATACAAAGAAGCAAATTTCAATGATTATCACACAGTGACAGCTTTTAAAAGATTTTATTCTTGCTTTAACCTAGTGTATTCCCTTAGTTCCCATCTACTTATAAGGAACTAAATAATAAAACCATCCTGTCAATGCCCGGATTTGGTCCCAAGCGACCGCATATGAGATTTGTGGTGGACAAAGCAGCACTGGGGCAGGTTTTCTCTGGGGTTCTCTGGTTTCCTCTGCCATCGTATTCCACCAGTGCTCCCTCTTCATTCATGTATCATCAGTGTCACCATCTGCAGTGCTTTAAGTAGTTAAAGCGAGCGTTAAACACTACCAAAAAAAAATCCTGTTAATGTTAATCTTAATTAGCAAGAAGTAGTAAGAAGTATGTTTGCAGAGCAGGTAGAGAAAGTCATGTGAATGGAACACATCAGATCTTTTATAAATTGTGCTCTGAAGTGTTCTTTTGTTTGAATATCCAAATTTTTTCTGATTTTACAAACACAGATTTTGTAGCACTTTTCATAATTGATTTATTAGATTCAGATTAAAGTTATGTATCATTCCTATGTTATAATGGACTTTGTTCAGTGCAGATAGTTATTAATATTTGTTTCTTTTCCAGTTTAAGCAGTTAATGCTGAAATTCGACCCAGATGATCCAGATGATGATGAACCAAATGGAACTCCACCAAAAATAACGATGAAACTAGGAGGTGAAGAAATTCGTCCAGTGGAATCTTCAGAAGGAGGAGAAAAAGACAAAGATAAAGCTGCCTCTGAGAAACCTCGCCATGCTGTAGCAGTTGGGGATGTGAAAGTAAGCAGTATTATTTGTTTGTACATTTATTCATTCATTAAATGCAAGAGGCATTATATGCCTACTTAACACTAAAATGTTGTCCATGGCTCAGGCACCAAGTTCTTACTGTGTGTAAATTCAGTATGGAGTATCCCCCTAAAAGAGAATGCGCAAGGCATAATATCTTTACTCCATAGAGTCTGCCAAAAAAATGTACACTCACTTTGTTCAGACTATATTGGGACATTTATATTATTGGATTTGAATTATGAGTATGTCATAGCATATGTTTTTGCTAAATAGATGTCTCTACTTTCACCATGACAGAAAACAAACTAACTGAGCATTTTTGACTTTCGAGTAATGAAACTGCATCTGAAGTGGTTTATCAGGCTTGATAGTGCCATTGAAGTGCAGCGGAAGTTTGAAACTTTCCAATCATCCTAACAATTAAGTGCAGTATTGATATGTTCAAGGTGCATGGAACATTTTGTGATGTTCACAAAGAAAGATGCTTGCAGCTACAAGTTCTGCTACGCAATTAGCTGTACAAGTTTATGATGAACTCTAAAAGTTGCTAAGTGGAAAGTTCACATGACATGTTTAGTGTAGGCCAGCAGTACTCACTAAAACTGATAAGAGCTAAATATAAGAAATATTCTGCATTAGAGCTGCACCAAATTTCATAATTCTTAAACGTGGTAACAAGCAGCCTTATTTCATATGGATAAACAATTATTGATCACTGTTATGATAAATAGTTAACTGTTTTATATTATTACTATCATCATTTCAAAATTTTAAGATAAATTAATTATGTAGACTACTGCTAGAAATTTCAAGGTCAAACTGTGCTATTCTCCTGCACAACTTTATCAATAAGGGCTGGTTGATTTGTGACACATATTCTCAGCAGGTTTTCAAAGTTCACATTGGTGAGACGAGATCTTTGTTTACCACTGATAAACTTTATCTTGCTGAAAGTCATTTTATAAGCACACACTGATTCAAAAAGGTGTAAAATGACAGGACACCAAGTTTTCAAATTGTTCTTCTGGGACTGTATTCCAAAACTTCATACAGAATTGTTTTACATTTCTCTTGGGGAAATACCTTTTAATTCTGAATCCCTCTAGAGATCAATAAATTCATTTTGAGATTTCAAATCTCAGGGCACAAAATTTATAACCCATTGCTGTCATTACTGACCAGGGATTTTCAACTAATCAAAATAGGAAAACTTATGAAAATTATTAAATCTCTTGCTGAAATCATGGCATGGTACAGTGAGCAAGTCAAAGAAGGGTTAGTCATCCTCCGTGGTGTAATGGTTACCATACTAACTTCATATACCCTAGGTCGCAGGTTCAAACCTGGCGGAGGACGATGGATTGTTTTGGGTGTAAAAATTCTTAGCATGGCTTCCTTCAGAAGGGAAATAAAGCCGTTGGTCCCATGTCATAAATTTAAGGCACCTAAAAGAACCTCAAGCCTGATAGAGAGGCCTCTGAGCAAAACTAAATGGTCTTTCATGCCCAATTTAGAATGGGACGCTGAGAACCACAGTAGTTAAAGAGTGTCCATAAATAACATGCCATTTACATTTAAAGAAGTGTTACAAGTTTATGATGAAGATGAAGTGCAGATTGATTGATTGATTTATTCATTCACTCATTCATTCCTGTAGGTTTTCTTGAATAAGATGTTGGAAGGATGGAAAATTAGTAAAAATCATTACCCAGTTCTTCTATATACATTTTTTATTTTCTTCTAAAGAAAGAGTTGCACTTTTCAGCGGAATACCAACCAGGAAGCCAAATTTTAACCACCATGAAAAGTGTCTAGTTCAGGGTATTCTTGATCTTGTTCACGTAAAGTTTTATTTCATGGCAAAGTTTAAAAAATTGTTCCAAATTTCTTCCATTACTCAAACACCTGACCTCACTGTGATAACTATCATCACCATGCTGTGAATGAACCTCTTTGAGTAATTCTCTAAATTGCCTATGATTTAGTTCATGTGATTCCAATGAATGCTAATTACTTTCTGTAACATTGATTTGAAATTTTCATCAAATTTATCACCAAGAGTTTCATAATGTAAATTGCAGTGGTATGTTAATAACTGGTTTCAATAAAATATTTTTAACAGAAAAATAACTCCTGTATGACAACCATTAGTTCAGCTATTAAGTTAGTTCAAATCAAGTTTGTATTTGTTAAAAAAATGAGTTAGCTACTTCAAAAACTCTATTTTTCATGTTCGTCCTGACATAGATACTGAAATAGTCACATTCATGAATTTCATAGAGTACAAAGTAGCATTTCATCAACTCTACTCACATAACTAAGTCAAAAAGTTGTAACTTTTTAATGTCACCTCTTATCTTTTTTACATTTGGAAACTTAGGGGCGGGGTGGGGGGGATGTATCACATACAAATATAAATAGCCTTTAAAAATCTCTGCATCTGTAAAAGGTTTCATTTTGCATGCTAAAATTCTGCTACTTGGTACAATGCTTTGGTTGTCAATTTATTCTCACTTACAGTAGCAACATAAAGCTTTTGTTCAGATATTGACATTTTTAATGTTGTCAGTCTTGCTGCTCTAAATTTAGAATCTTTAGGATACTTTATAATGCTGATTAAGATTAACTTGTTTATTATCTTCTTTGTCACAACATAATAAACATGTGGCACTGCCTTCTCTTTAGCAGTTAAGAAGAAAAAATCATGCTCCTGGCTATCTTAAAAAATTCTTCCTTTCTCTTATGGTTTTCTCTTTTTCCTTTTAAACATCTCATCAAAACCAATAAGGCTGGACATAGAAATTCAATGCTTTCCATCATTGAACACCTGTGCTATATGGTACTGATCTGCTTGGAATAACACAGGGATGTCCATAGTTTTGTAGAATTACAATAAAGGTGTATTTATACTTAGACTTTAGTTTTAAATGTAATGAAAGCAAAATAATTTCAAGAGCCACAATAAATGTCCTCAGGGCAACATGATGAATACTGCTGCTGTACATGTGATGACAGTTGTAGAATGCAATTTTTTGTTGAAGATGGTGTGGTCTGATGGGACCCAATTTAAACTTAATGGAACAGTCAATCAGCATAACTGCATTGGCAGTGAAAAATCTGCATGTTCATGTGGATAAGGCAATCAATACATTAAATATTCTTATGTGTGTGGACTATCTCTGGTCCTTAGTTGGACCCTTTTTCTTGTTTTATAATGTCACTGGAGATGTGTATGTGGAAATGTTATGCATGATAATTTAATGTGGGACTGATGATGAAGTCTTCTACAAATAGGACGGGGTGCCACCAGACTACCACTGAACCATATAAGCTTTCTTAAATGGCAGTCTGCAGGGGCATTGTATTTGACAAACAAAGGTCATTAAATTTTCCTATGGACTTTTGCTTGTAGGGAACTGTAAAAGATCAGATCTTATCAAGGTAAGCCACACTTTGAGGACCTTCACCAGCAAAGTACAGCAGCATATGCTGCAATTTCCATTGAAATATTGACTGATGTATAGCAGCAACTTCTGATCATTCCATTGTGTGTCTGACCACGAGCAATGAGCATTTTGAACATACAACCATGTGTCTAACTGAATTCAATACTCAGGTGTGATCAGTATTTAAATGTAAAGCAAGCCCATAATTAATAGTTTTCATTCCTTAAAGTGTGTGTTCATTTTTTTAGCAAACTTTGTAAATCACACCTCTATAATTATTTTTGTAGTCTTCTAAGAACACTGTAAATGCAAATGGAACAATGTTAGAGTAGATATATTTTTGGGGACAACTTATGCACCATCTGTTCTTGATCATCTTACTTATAATTACTGGATATGATTTTACCTTCCTTACTCTTATTTTGTTACTAGTAAATACATTTATTATTGCAGGAGGCAACTCCAAAGGTACCAAAATTGACGATTGTTCCACCAAGACCACCAGAAGTGAAGGATTCCAGACATCATCGTTCACATAAGACACATAAGCCAGAACGACACAAAAAGCATAGACATAAAAGGAAGAGGAAGAAAGGGGAAGGTGGTGATAGTGATAATGAATACAGTGACCCTGAATTCCTCTTATAATTTGTGGTTTCTCCACAAAAATCAGCAAAGTGTGATATGAACAGCTATTCTTTCCAAGTTAGCTGAGGTGCTGTATTAATGCACCTTACTTGTAAAAAGTTCTGTCCTGTTAAAAGGATGGCATGTGAAGTTGAAAATTTCCAAGTGTAGTGACACTGAAGTAGTATTTACTTCTTATGTGCAATGGATTGTTTTAATATTTATTTCTAAGCACAAAAATGGAGCCCCTAATGGTTGAGAGTAATTTATTTGCTGTGAGATACTGGGAACCAAGGTAAAATAAAAATTATGGTGTATAAAGGAAGTTACAAGTCAGGAATGAAATCTCATAAGCCATTAAAGTATTTAATGCTGTTGATAAAGAAATCCAGTATTGTTGGCAATGGGTGTTATGAAAATGATGTAATGAACTGACCGGTACAAAGAAAGATGGCTGCTGAGGCTAAGAAAGAAGGGAATTATGATATATAATTCTGTAGGATGCCTATACTGTACAATGTTGATGGTATCATATTGTACAATAATGAGGTAAGCATAATATAAGGAAAATGAGTGGCCGAGTTTGAACTTACTCGAGAGCTCGGTATTTATTTTTAAAGCTTGCAAAAAAATTTCTTTCTAGGAAAGAGAACATGAATTTCAAAAGGGGAATCATTGTATAGCTCCAGCAAGAGTTGTGACTGTTTTCTGTATGTTAATGTAAATGAAATTAATTCTACCTGAAGATCCCCAGGAATTTATAAAAATAAATGCTGTGTAATGTTAATTACCTAATGTGTTAAAATCATATTTGCTACATTGTTTCAGATTGGGTTAGGTTATATTGTTTTCATATATTACCTGTATTCATTTATTAGGCATTTTATCCTATAAATTAGACAGTTTCAAGTCAACAACTCTGCTTGTTTCAAGCATCTCATTTCTACTTGATGCATTTCATAAGACCCCACAAAGTGAAAAAATTAAAAAATTTTATGTAGGGTGATTTTAAAAAAAAAGTATATAAATATTGATATTCCTAATTTATTTGTCATAACCTTTTTTCTATAAAAACATTAATGAAAATAAATTGTGTTACAGTAATGTTGTGTCATGTTATTTCCACATCCCATAGTAAACTATTAACAAAGCTATAATTCAATGGAAGATGTAGAGAAGCCATCTTCTTAGAATACAATTCTGTGTGCAAAGGTGGATGAAAAAAATATGCCATTTTAGTCTGAATACTGTCAGAAAATATATTTTTGTCTACTTTTTGTGGCATCTAAGTTCAAATAATGGGTAATTAAAGTAATTTTTATTAAGATACAGTAAAAGAACATAATTATGCTCTAAAAGAGACTGGCCTAAACACATAATAATATCTCTTAATATTTATTAAGATATGAAAAAGCCATTTTGACATAATTTAATAGGAAATACAGTATAATAAGTGTTATTTCTACATATTTGGGTAACATAAAACACATTGACAGGGTGCCTTTTAGAGTAAAATTGTTTTGTCTCTTGGTGATATTTGTCCATTAATAATGGTTGAGTACACTTTAGAACAATGTATTTTTCTGTATGATGTATTCGTGAAATACTCTTCTGCAAAATGTCAAAGAGAATTTCAACATAGGTTTGCAGGTGTTTGAATTCCTAGCAAGTCAAATGTTCATGACCTTGTCAATAAAGTCAAGCATACAAGATCTTTTTTTGAAAAATAAACTTGTGCAACAATGCCATGTGCTGAAAGAAGGGAGGCTTGATAAAGTAGGGGTCTGGCTAGAACACTCACCCCAAAAATTAATGAGATTAGCTCAAGAAGTTAACATTTCCAATGAAACTTCTGAAACTAAAGCCGTACAAAATAACTGTAGTTCATGATTTACAACCATCCTAGAAGTGGTTTTAATTATTGCAATTGATTTTTGCAGTGCATTCATAATGGTGCTGTGGACCCAATTTTGACATTTTTCACTGACAAAAGATGGTTTTATTTTCAAGGGCACATTTCTATTCAGAACAATAGATATTAAGCTACTGAACATCACCATATTCATGAAGTACCTCATATGCTGCAAAAGTTGGGGTTTTGTCCAGAGTGAGTATGCATTGGATTATTAGTCCCATATTTTTTTACCTAGACAGCCGGGGTTCGATCCCAAGCGACCGCATGTGAGATTTGTGGTGGACAAAGCAGCGCTGGGGCGGGTTTTCTCTGAGTACTCCGGTTTCCCCCGCCATCGCATTCCACCGTTGCTCCATCACAATTCATGTATCATCAGTGTCACCGCCTGTGGTGCCATAAGTAGTTAAAGCGGGCTTTAAACACTACCAAAAAAATATATATATATATATATATATATATATTTTTTTTTTTTTTTTTTTTTTTTTTTTTTTTTGACACGACATTTGATTTACACATTTATGTAAATCTATTTTAAATCATTTTTTTCTGCAACTAACAAGAAATGAAAGAGTGTTTGGCTGGTTTTAGCAGGATTCAGCCACAGCACATACAGCTGCAAATTCTATACATGAATTGGGAAATGTGTGTGGTGACAGAATAATTAGTCGAGGTTTGTGGCCACCTCATTCCCCTGGCCTATCTCCATATGATTTTTATTTATGGGAACATAAAAGAATAAAGTGACACATCAAAACTGCACACATTACAAGAATTCAAGAACATCACATGAGAAATACAGGCAATCACTCAGCGTGAATATTGCAAGTAAACCAGAATTGTTTTTGGCGATATAGGGAATGTCTTAGCTTTGAAGGTCATCAATTTCAACATCTTGTGATGCAGGTAAGCCTAACATAAGTTAGTACAATAGTTAGTGCTCCACATCCATGACTTTCCGGTCATTCACATGTGTCTCTGGCAGAAAGTGCACCAATCCTCACCCAGTCCAAGGCTGTTCTGGAATGGGCCAGCCAATCTACAAATGCAGTGGACAATAGCTGTTTCCATCTTATTTCTTCGTAGTCTCATAAGATTGCACCAGTGGATGGGAGGTTAGAATGCAAACCTAAAAACAAAAAGACAGAGGAAAGAAATAGAACAACAGTCATACAACATAAACAGCAGTCCTGAATACTGCTTACATCCATAATAGTATCCATTTGTTGAATAACTCAAGTTCAACTGGCGAGAGGCCCTGTTACAAACGTGTTAGTACTTAGAAAAGTAACATTCAGAACACAAAAGGTGCTGCTATATCAATGCCAGTCTGTCCTGCTCTCTAATACCAATTTCCACGTTCTTCAGCAGGTCCTCAGAACTACTCGGCTACAAAAGATATTCATTCTATAACTGTGACATCAATTTTGTCACAGTAAATTTTTAATCAATTTGATCACTTGTTATATAACTTAAATGTGTTAATAGATATTTTTTTTTAACTCCTAAGACAAAAAAATTAAATTGTCCCATGCATCACCCAAATTACCTAAATCCACAAAGGAATAAAATCGTCTTGAATTTGCTACTTCTGGTAGACACATGTTCCTAACAATGTTGTTCTGGGCATAAAATCCATATCTTCCTGTGCTGGCCACTTCCACTGCTTAGTTTGTCTACTCTATCACTTCAGCCTCAGATCCAAGAAAATGTGTTACCTTGCTTGGTCACTGCTGTTCACCATAAATAACCAAAGTCCATTTACCTTTTTCAGACTTCTGCTATGTTTCTCAAATTGGAATCCTTCAGTAGTGAATCTACATTATATACATGCATCTGTATTTCTGTGCTTGATGTGAATTTATTTCCATGCAGCTCTGATATTCCAGGAATACCTGTAGTATACTTACACATATAAATATGTATGTCTTTTCTAGAATATCAGAACTTTTGTGGTGGCATTAATGACTTAGCAAGTTCTACAAAAATCATGAGTAAACTGTACCACAAGACTTTGCTCATTGCTATCTACCTCATAATTGACTTAGGCCTTCCTCCTATACCATCAACCACACCCTTGCCATGTGAGGTGGCAAAATACCTCCACTGTAAAGGCTTGCAGTATTTCTTGGCGATTTCCTTCAGAAATAATACCATAAATCTGTTTTTAAACTTAACAGAAGTGCCATCTGCAATATGACTTCTTCCAGGTATTCATTTCCTTCAGAGCTAGGATGAATATTGTAAGTAATTTGCATGAAGCATTTGATTCTGTTTTTCTTTGGTGTTGGTGCAAATTAGGAAAGTCTTATAAGTCTCCTAATGAATAACAGCAGCAGTGAATACTGTTACACTGTTTTTCTGCCTCTATTAAGAAAAAAAACACACAGACACAGAGGGTGTCTCAAAATTCAACCACACAAATAGGGAGGATTGTAGAGGGGTCCTAGATAAACACTTAGAAATAGCGAACCTATTGTCCCTTTTTCCAAATGTCAAAAGTTTTGGCAAGTTTTCTGGATTGCATAATCAGTGGCCATAATTCAAAAGAACCTGGATGTGTGTATCTTATTTTCATTCAGAATGCCTCATTTGTATGCCAGCGGTCACAATGCAATATTGGTCCAAATCAATATATTTAAAACTATCAAATATCTGCAATTTTCGCAAAATTGACTGTTCTCTGAAGGTGTGCATGCCACCAATAACCATTTGGTTATGCAGTTAGCTAGAGCAGTTAGGTATAACATACTAGTGGCAGAGTCAGTATAGTGCCAGTCATCAAATCCCATGACAGTAAGATCACAACGCTCTGAAATTTCCAATGTTTAGTTTTTTAATTTGTTTTCTTTTTCTCACAGAGGTACACAATTTGACCAGTACTGTGCTTAGTTTACATTTTTTAAGTCAAGATGATAAACCCTCTAGGACAAATCACGTTCAAAATATTAAATGAAATCCATTTAGCATTCAACATTAATTGTTTGTCAAGGAACCTCCTTAGATTAATGTAATAAAACAATTAGGTTTGTTGAAAACATTTATGCAATGTATGCTTTGAAACATAGATACTTAACTATGATTTTAGCAGTGGAATTAAAAAATCGACTCTGCTATTGCTAGGATTCGAACAATACTTTGGTTTTGTCTATATAGGTATTATGTCATTCTAACCACTTGAGCTACTGTGGTCCTGCAGCATTGTGCTTCGTAGGTGTAATCTCTGCAGGGATGTTGCAGGTAATCACATCAAATAATTCCTCTGATAACCTTTGTAGTTTGTACTTTGGATATTGTATTATTTCTCAAATCTTTTTATTTTCAGAGATGAAAAAGTGGAATGCAATTTTCTTTCTAGTACATAAATCTTAACTAGTGTCATAGGTAATTGTTTTACTCTGGATTTGTTCTTTGTTTTGTATTTCATTTGAAGTTCATTTGACACAATTGTGATATTGTTTCATAAATTGTGAAATGTGGCCACAACTGTAATGTATGTGTGCATAACACATCAATGTGTGATAACACATCAATGTGTGATAACACTATTTTAGAAACTCCTTCAAGAAGTACAGTGAAATACACCTATTCAGGTGTTTAATGCAATGTTAATGAAACATTCTCCATTGCACCTAGATGCTTATCATATATTACATTTATTTTATTTACCAGTACAAATAGCCCATATTGAGTAATGCAGCCAAATATGAATGACTTATTATACGAGGGCTGATCAACAAAGACCGAGACTGATTTTTTTTCACACATATGTAGTACTCCAATTCAATGTTTACATGATCTTTTTCAAAGTAGTCCCCTCCTACTTCAATGCACTTTTTATAGCGTCTCTGCCAGTCCTTGAACACGTGCTGCATACCATTCTTTGTCAGGTCCTTGAGAATCGCCTCACTTTTTTTGAGCACTGCTTCAGTGTTCTCAAATCGAATACCCCTAAGCTTTGCCTTTAGTGATGGGAATAAAAAAAAGTCACAGGGTGCAAGATTGGGGCTATAAGGTGGATGTGGTACACAGGTAATGTTGAATCAAGCCAGAAACTGCATGACTTGATTTGCGACATGAGACCGTGCATTGTCATGATGAAGTCGCCACCCAGTCTGAGAAAGCTCTGGTCGTTTCTTTGCAATGTGCTTCCTCAGTGTAGCCAATACTGACGCATAGTATGCTGCTGTAACAGTAGTGTGAGGGGGAACTGCATGCTGGTAAATTATTCCATTACAGTCAAAAAATGTGATCATCACTTTCCCTGCAGATGGAACAACTTTTGCCTCTTTTGGTGTTGGAGAACCTGGCGATTTCCACACTGTGCTGGCTTGTTTTCCTTCAGGATTATAATGATGCAGCCATGACTCATCACCAGTGATAATCGATTTAAAAAATGCATCCCCTCCATCAGCAAAGAGATGCAGTACCTCACGGCTCGTCTCCATTCGCACAGCCTTTTGTTTGTGAGTCAACAGACATGGCACCCAACGAGCACAAACTCAGGTCATATGGAGATGGTCATGCACAATTGTAAACACACTGCCATATGAAATTCTCAACACTTCACTGAGGTTACGTAATGTTATATGCCGATCCTCTCTGACAATCACAGCAGCTGTGTTGATGTTGACTTCAGAAGCCAAAACACCAGGCCCACCTTGCTTAACACTGACAAGTCGACCTTCTTTGAAGTCCTTGAACCACCTAAACACTGTTGCACGAGGTAGTGCATCTTCGCTGTATGCCTGTTCAGCTTTTCATAAGTTTCGGTGGCTGTATGGTTTAAACGAAAACAGAATTTGATTGTGCTGTACTGCTCCTCTCGTGTCTCCTCCATTGTCTGGTATGCAAAATGCACGTGGGGTCTACAAAATAGAGCATTACTACCAACCTACCAATACAAAAGTGCTGCCGCCTACCGACATTATACATAAAAACCCTCTTTTCAAATATTTGTGTTACAGATACGATACTATCACGGAAGCTACAGGAAAAAATCAGTCTCAGTTTTTGTTGGTCAGCCCTCGTAAAATTCAAACAAAGGAGACAACATAAAAAGAAAGATGCCTATGGAGACTCAAAGCCTCCAACTCCCTCAACATTTTGACCCAATTCCCACACACTAACCATAGCACTAAATAATGCTGCTATATCTACGTTCTCCAAAATTCAATGTACAGGTCATGGCAGTTTAATACATTTTATGTTGTAGCAAGCAATTTAGAGCCTATAGACCATAGGTTCCCTATATCCAAATGTTTATCTTGGTCCCCTCTATAATCCTGCCAATTTATGGGGTTGAATTCTGGGACTATGTGTGTGCGTGCATGCCATTGCAATTAACAAATGTGGATTGCTTTTCTTTTTCTCAGCATAAAGGGAGAAATGATGTTTAGTTTTCGTGTAATCAAAGTTTGGTGAGTAAATTAGCTATAGGTATTTTTCATGTAATTTAAATTAGAAATAATTAAGAAAAAGCTTTTTACATGATGTAATAAACTTCATAATATATATTGATTCTGACAAATTAAAGGTTAAAAGAGTAATTCTTTTAAGTTTAAAATGCTTTTATATAGAAAGTATAAATTGTTTTCAGCCATGTGCCACAACTCTTAGTTACATTTTTTATTCACCATAATTATTTCTCTTATATGCAAATCCATGGCTTCAGTAAGATATGAATACAATGACATTGTACAGAGTATGCAAGAAATACATTAACATAATGATGGCAGCATTTGTGGTGGTGGTGGCATTGAGTTAGGGAAGAAAAGAGGGTCACCTCCATTTTTGTCCACAATACATATTTTTGGAACTTATTAGGAGGCCATCAGTGTGAGTTTGTCTGGAAATGTGACACTTGAAATAATGACACTCCAGGAAAAGCTGAAGTTTTCCCAGGTAAATATCAATTTTAGACAATTTTGATGTAAGAAGTGCTATTGCCAGAAGTAGGTATGTTGTATTATAACAAGTTAATTTCAAATCAGCTTTTATTGCTGGTGAAAAGGCTCTATTTCTAGCATACTGTGGTGTAATGACACTGGGATAGCTAAGGTAGTCTCTATGATAGGCACCAATTTATTCTGAATAACAAGTGGCGCAACTGAATCCACTATAGTAAAGAATCTGCGACCAAGAACATAATTTTATTTTGTTATGAAATCCCTATTGTAAATATGGTCCAAAACTGATAGAGGAAAGGTATACGATGGTTGAATTAGATCAGATATTGCTTAACACAATCATAAACACTTCCATGAAATGCAACATACCCAGAACATACAACATATCTACACTTCAAGCACATTACAACATTAGCAGCCTTGTTATATAAATACATATGAAATTCTATTGAACTTAAGATGTGATGATATCAGTTGAATTAGTGCTTTAGTGCACATTTTATGAATGATTAAACAATACATATTGTGCTGTACTGAATTAAACTTCTGATATGTTATAGTTTTAGATACTTATTAGTTTTAATTAATTTCATTGCAGGTTTGTTTGTTTGTTTGTTTTTGTTTTTTTGCTAACATTGTTCAAAATGGTTCAAGACTCATTTACCCCTTTCATCTATTTTTATATCTTAGGAAATAATTGTAAACAATAACAAAATAATTTGAATGTGCTTAAGTACTAGTTGTAATTTAACACATTTCTGAAACTGAAACTTGATACTACATACATTACTAAGAAAACAAAAGGTAGGACCTAAAGCTTCTGCAGCAGTAAAATAGTTATTTATTGAGTAACGTATTGTGTACTCATTTCCTGAAGATTTTTAAATTAAGGTTCATAGATCCTGGAAAGTTTTTTGTGCAGTTTTATGCCCTGATGTACCATAGATTCTTTGTACTTTAATAAATGTATTTTGTTTGTTAACAATGCTATCAATTGCCAGGAACATATCAGCACTGCTGATGTGTCAGAATTTCATCCCATAGTTCAATTACATGCTAAAAAATCTACTGGCATAGGTCTGTCATTTTTAAGCACACTTAAAAGTCTGGGCTGGGTTTGAACCCATGACCTTCGAATCTGAAGACCAGTGCCTAACCAATTGAACCACTCAGACTAACTTTATTGTAGTTCTCTGATTTTCTAAATGCAGGTAGCTAGAGGTTCTAGTGAATTGAAGATGATAATTTGCATTAGTTTTAAAATAACTATCAATTCTGTTGTGGATGAAGCACTAATTAAGGATACTTTGTGACTTCAAAGCCAATTTTCAAACATGATAATTGTGAATTTGACTTTGTGACGAAGATCACTTATGCTTTTATGGTGATATGGTGATCAATTTATCTTGTAAAAGTTGGAATGTTATTAGCATAGACGCCAGCTTATATCAGCCCACCCAATTATTATTATTATTATAGTACCTGGCCATGTTATTAGATGCACCTTAATTTTTACTATAATACAAGATTAGGAGGCAAAAATGAGCTAATATTGTGTTTATTTTTTCTAGCCTACATTGAATTATTACATTTTCTTAAGCACTGATGAAGAATTTGAAATATAATGCATGCTTGTTGTGATAATTGGATATGTTTCTGAATTGTTATCAGATGCTTACAATTTTATAAAACTTTAGTACTTAGTTGAGCCAACTTTGTTCAATGCTTTAATTCATTTTGCCATGCTATTTATAAATGCCTGAACAGTCTCTTGTATATGTGGATGATGACTCCTCTATGTTCTTTTCAATAAGCCTAGTTTTCGTAGTAATCATTTCCTCTGCTACTTCTTTCTTCCAGACATTTACAATAGGTTCATATCTGGTGAATTCCCCAGCCATGGCAACAAAGGAATATTTTGCTCTCTCAAAAAAGCTATTACTGATTTTGCAGTGTGACATCGGGCCCCAACTTACATAAATATGAATGATTCTCCATTTGGGAACCAGTTTCTTATTTGAGGCAGCAGCCTACTCCTCAACACTTCTTTATATGATCCGTAAACAACACAAGAGACATTGAGTGCCTTTGCCACTGCTGACTGACCATATGACTGGTGGGATGTTTTGTAGTCTGCATAACACAATGTGGATGATACATTTTACCAGGATACTTTCGCAAAAACTGAGGTTTGTTTGCAAGAACTTAAAAAGTGCTTTCATCGTTAAAGCAAACAAATAAACAAAAGAAGCCAACCTGAAAGGTGACCTTTAGTTCCGGATAGTCCATTTCAAATGTAAAGTTTACTCATTAAGAATTTTTACAATGAAGATTTTCATATTTACCAATTTCCAGAAGTTTAGGTCTTTATCTGGAGCTCCTTTGCCCAGCTGGGTCATTTAGTAACCATAGCAGGAGTTAATTTCGGTTTCTTGGCAGGTCTGCAGCCTTTTACTTTCACTTTGAAAATGTGAGCAATGTTAATAAGTTTGTGAAGAAATAAGCCAAATGCATACAAAACAATTTGTTGTTTAATGAACAAATTTCTGATTAAGGCAAAATTTCTTGCCTCTGCTGATGAGTCATGTTCCTGGAGTGTGAATATGTTGTGTCAGGTGCTTTAACTGTAATAGATTTGAAACACAAGTTGACATACGTGGTGCAACACTACCTTCTGTTGGCCCATTGCACCATGAGAATTCAGTGATCAAACAGTCTGGTACAATGAGGGTTGATAAACACACAACGCTAACGAAAAATAACACTGAAGAACAAACAAAACAAAACAAAACACAAGGTAGAGCACCTGCCTACTGTGCTAGGGGTCCTGGGATGGTTTCCCAGTTAGGGGGTAGGAACTTTTCTCTAGTCCACATTATTCCTTATCCACAGCATGGAAATGAGAGAAAATAAATTGTATATATATATATATATATATATATATATATATATATATATATATATATATATATGTGTGTGTGTGTGTGTGTGTGTGTGTAATCTAATGAATAAAATTAAAGAAAATAGAAAGATAACGACAACGAACAGTACAGGAGTTAACGTCATTGCCATTAGAAAATATGTCCCACAGGGAAATGACGTTTGATAGGTCCATCCAGTTAAAGGCGGGGAATACAAGGTCTCGAAGCCGAAACTGCACGCGACGAGCAAATATGTGAACAACACGTACATTATCATATCCACTCTACTTGCCAAAGTAATCGACCATACAGGAAAGTCGGACGATTTAATTTGAAAACGGCTGTTGGCCGGCGATGCTGTCAACATCTAGCGTACTACCAGGACCACGCACGTTAGTTGATATAGCTGGAAATGACGCTGTCACATATGTCTAAAGTTCTATTAAAAATGAAATAGATACGCGAATGTATGCGTTTATAATGTAAGTCACAACATGCAGGCCTTTAAATTTCAAATGTGGATTGAGTTATTCTTTCTAGGACAAACAGCATAATTGTTTAAATTAGTCTTCATTTAGGCGTATTGTAGAGTGAAGAGTATCAACTCGGCCCTTTCGATTGTGCCGAAAATACCAGTATCAAGAACTATAAAGGTGTGTTTGGGAGAAAAGCCAATTTTGACCAAGAGAATCGGCCAAAGCTTTGACTTTTTGAATTCCAATGATCGTTCCGTTCAAAACAGATTTAAAAGACAAGACAACGGTATGCTATTTTATTCTACTCCTCAGCAGCCTGTAATCGTTTCTGAATAAAATGCTGTTGGGATTTCATTCCGTATTCATTTAAGGAGACCATAAAAGCATTTTTAACTTTTATTTTGAAATTACATTCAAACTAAAGCAAATATTAAAAACAAATGCACAATTTATGGTAATAATATACAGATATTTATTTCAGTATACAGCAGTAATACACCTAAACACCTGCATTCCGATGATTCAGAGGACATTCTCGATATCCTTATTTCTGACTTGCATTCTTTTTCTTCTCCCGTATGTACCACTCGTGGCCTGTCATCTGAACACCTGACTGTTCTGGTGGTTGTAAATGCTTCCTCTCCTTTTTGCATCCATAACAGATTTCTATTGTGACCACTACCTGGACCGCATATAAAGACTGCCTCACTGACACGCTACCCTTTCCTTCTCACTTCACCGACCTTTCATAGCCTGAGCTCGTCTCCGTTGTATCTACCTTTACGAACACCTTGAAGGAGGCATAACATTTCAGCTATACTGCACCCTCCACTTCAGTCTGCAGATTTCTCCGCCCGGATCATCCTTGTGCAAGCCAAACGACGTGCTCGTCTTCTTTGGCAAAATAGTTGAGACCCCAGCCACAAGATGGAGTACAACAAACACTCAGCCTTTTAAAGAGTCGTATCAGGACACGTCAGGAGCGATTGTTTGGGGGGGGGGGGGGGTTCGGAAAAGTCAGAACTCGGTAAAAGGAAGAAATTCATGGATTCTTCATGCCACAAGTCCGCGCCCACAGATTTCAGTCCTCACTGTTGCGAAAGATTTTTTTTTTTTTTTTTTTTTTGGTAGTGTTTAACGCCCGCTTTAACTACTAATGGCACCGCAGGCGGATTGCGAAAGATATCATCTGCACTCCGTCGTCCTCCGTGGTCTAGATTTAACATGCTAGCCTCTGGTTCCCAAACTCGGCGGAGGGTGGCTACACATTACGCGGAACAATTTCAACCTGATCTTTACAGCTCTCGCTACACTACTTGTAATCAAAGTTTTTAGATTGTTTTGATTGGGCGCTACTAACCATGAAGTTGTGCGCCCCTAAACCACAATCATCGTCATTATCATCAATCAGAGTTTTGTCATAGCTGTCCGTGATTTTCTTTCTCGCCCTCTTCTGCAGCCGTTTTCCTTAGTAGCGTTACATCGTCTGAACTCCTACTTGGAGTGTCCATCAGAAAATCTCCTCTAGAGCGGCAACTTAAAAG
The DNA here is from genome assembly GCA_030762935.1 of Hymenopus coronatus. NCBI lineage: Eukaryota > Metazoa > Arthropoda > Insecta > Mantodea > Hymenopodidae > Hymenopus > Hymenopus coronatus. The sequence continues at coordinate 58,739,867 of CM060900.1, forward strand.
TGTGCCACCGAGAAGATCCTGTTGTTTGTTAAATTTATTAAATTCCTGTCTTCGAAGAGCTTACTTCTCAAAGCCATATAAAACTGCAAAGTTTATTCTCAATCATAAACTCGGAAAATTTCCATATATCTCCTCTTCATTGTCGCTCTCAATTTGCTTATTCTAGGCACAAATAAGCGGAATTTCTAGTTGCTAGAATCATGAATTCGTGTGCAAAATTAAGACCGAGAATAACAAGGCAGCGCTTATCTTCTTGGGCTAGTCAGAGCTTTTCCTTCTTTTTGAGTTATTTCAATGCAACTTTCCTGATGCTCTTATTCATCTCCTGACATAGTATCTGTACTCCATTAAATTTACAGTTCAAATCTTAGGTCGCTACTCTCCTTTCTGGGATACTCACGGGAGAATGCCATAGATTTCTGTCTTGGCCTTGTATCTTTACAATTTTACACACCGTATAGGCCCCCGACACTATAATTCAACTAGAAACTTATACAGATGATACAGTCATAATACATTGCTATATTTCTGCTGTTCTTTGGATAGTGGGTTACATGGCGTCTTATCCGCTTCAATAATTCCCTGGAAGCCCGGAAAATAGTGTAAATTCTGAGAAATAGCAACTTCTTCGCTTCTTTCATGCGCATCCTCGGTCAAATCCTTCCTGTTTCTTGTCGCACGAAGTATTTGATTGTTCATTATTATTCCCGGCTCAGTTGGTATCGTGATGTTCAATAAGTTCGCAAGGTAACTCCCAACATTTTCGGAGTTTCACTTGCTGGTTACTTCCGAACGTCTCTCTGCGGTAAAAACTTGTGCTCTACTCTGCTGTGATAACACATACTTATTAACATGGTTACAAACACTATAAGGCGTTGGCCATTACCGATATGCAACGCCTTCCTGTTTCTGCAACAATTAGATGACCAATGGAACAAAACTTGGCTAGCAGTATGGCCAGTCGGAGAGGCGACAGTATTGTTCACAATAACCCCAGGCTATTCCACTCTCCGTATTACCATTTAGTGATGTATTAGTATTATAGCTTCTACTTTGTTTTTAATAGGCATTATTCCATATAAAGGCCTGTAAGGGGCCTGGAAATTGATGACAGACATCCCACTGCCATTCCGTAGTCGTCGAGTTTCTTGAACTGGTAGTGTATGGTGTAAATGAAAATCGAGAAAATTTTATCAAGAGTCCCATATATGTTACCCGTAATGCCCTGTGAGAAGCACTAGTGCGAATTGAAGCTTCATGTTTACTGGATCAGCTCAAAGAACTAGAGACAGTGTTCATAATAACAATGCTGAATAAATTAATCAAGAGCGGTAAGAACATAAATGATAACTTCCAAAGTATAAACACAGATATTTAAATATCTAATGGATTATACGAATTATTTATAGGGTTCATCAGCTCTAATCGTTACATGATCAAATATTGAAAACTAAAATCAATGGAGATAGCTGATATGGGCTACGTTTGGACATATAAAACACCTGGGAAATGCAGAATTCGTGCTATTGAAGAAAGTGATACCAAAGTTATTCCCTTAGGCAAGGAGAACTGTTAGAGTAGAAATGTTTTTCCAAAAATTCAACAAGTTGCACACTAAATTAAATGGGAGAAAGGAAACTTACTAGTATAAAATAGTGTCAGCGGCCTTCGTTGTTTTCACATAAGAGTTCCTCGTCAAATATTATTTTTGAATGCGAGCTAAGCTCGAATGATGTGAAACAGATATGGATTCTGGATAGATAGATAGAGTCAGACTGAAAAATGGAATGCCATAGTCGGGATTTGAACCACGGATCTCCCGATCTCTAGCCGGTTGCTCTGCCTTTGAGCTACCACGGCAACATGCCGGCCTAGCATTGAATTTCTCAACTGACTCGTATGTTTCCCGGTAAACCACAAGGTGATCTCAAATTATTTTGAGATGACAACCTCAATGGTGACTTACAATGTTGTTGTGTGAAAAAACAATTTATCCAATACCAATTGACAATAATAGTTGGCAATACTATGAATCCTGGGTCTAAAGTACTTACAACATTGTAAGTCGCCATTGGGGTTGTCATCTCAAAATAATTTGAGATTACCTTGTGGGAAACATACGAGTCAGTTGAAAAATTCAATGCTAGGCCGGCATATTGCCATGGTAGCTCAAAGGCAGAGCAATCGGCTAGAGATCGGGAGATCCGTAGTTCATAGCATTGAATTTTTCAGTCTGACTCAATCTATCTAACTCCTGTCCTACACATGCCTTGTGTGAAAAAACGATTTATCCAATACCAATTGACCACAATAGTGGGCAATACTATGAATCCTGGGTCTAAAGTACTTACAACATTGTAAGTCGCCATTGGGGTTGTCATCTCAAAATAATTTGAGATCACCTTGTGGTTTACCGGGAAACATACGAGTCAGTTGAGAAATTCAATGCTAGGCCGGCATGTTGCCGTGGTAGCTCAAAGGCAGAGCAACCGGCTAGAGATCGGCAGATCCGTGGTTCAAATCCCGGCTATGGCATTGAATTTTTCAGTCTGACTATCTATCCAACTCCTGTCGCACACACGGCTTGTGTGAAAAAACAATTTATCCAGATATGGATTCTATCTTCCCAAGCGAATGTGTACACTTCGCAGCACTTTTGAAGTTTTGTAAAAATACTTCTGTACCAATCGAAGTTGGTAAACTTATATGAAAATTGTGATTCCATGATATATTCTGTTGTACCTTTACCACTAACAAGTTGCTCAACAAAACGACAATTTGTGATTATTAAGATGCTGAAGCCATAGCTGCACTCTACTTTGTCTGAGTTGAGACCGAATATCTTGAAAATTCTTCTCATTAATGCCAACTTATTCATTAATGAACCTCTCAACTATGAAGATATGATTAACGATTTTGCTGCCGTCGAGGGTAGATAGAAACTTCTGAGAGTGGTATATCTTTTCTCTTCATCTTTGTTTTAAAGTTTTCGTATCGAAACAGGTATTAATGACTTTGGCTTTAATTAAAAGTGTAAGGTATAATCGTACTTCATGTCTATTTTAAAATTATTTCCGTGGATACTGAAATAAATGTTTGCAGAGACGCATATTATATACTGCAAACCACTCCACTTTCTCGGTGGTTATTTATCACGTGGAAGCGGGGAAAATGTTTGTCTACATAATATACGGTTATTGTTAAAGAGGCCAGAAATACTGGATCTCAAAGGAACCTAAGCAATTACTAGAAATGAGAACACGCCCAACTTAACTTCTCTTTAATATAGTGATACTTATAGGTAACAATAAATCCCAAGTAGAAATTCTTAACATAGTATTGATATCATTTAGTACATACTAATAAATCTTACGGATTCCACTGCAGCGTAATAGCAAAAATGCTGAAGAATTTACCATGTGAAACTTAATTATACAGTCATTCAAATTTTGAATAAAGCTATAAACCCTTCATGTGAACTTTAACTAGGCACATTGGTCAAAGTAGTTACAATATTATTAGAATTTGAATATTTAAGCTTAAAGCCTGAATACAAGAAACAAAACATTACATAGGACATACGAGAAAGGGTTTCATTTGTGTAAGTGCATTGTATAAATTCAAAGTCCATTTGTGGTTACCACTCCGGGCTCGCTGCATACCTTTAGGCAACCACGGTAACAGCCAGCAATGCGTGGGTGATCGTCTTCGGCAGACAGCTCCAAATCCAGCGGTCAAACTTGACTCGAAATTCCTTACGTACGCCATTTACATAACGTTTACACGTGCATGAAACATAATACAATGGCAGTACGAAAGCATAGGAGTCTCCATGTACATGTTTAAAAAACTCTTTTTCTATCATAGTGAAATATTAAGGACATGAAAAGTTCTGCTTTTAAAACTTCAGTTGCGAGATATGAGCTCTCTATTCCATTGAACTTGCTTTATCCTGCAATAGATAAGGAGTGACATTGTTTCACTACAGTATAAGAACCTTTATAACGCTCTGCCAATTTTTGACACCATTTTATTCTTCATACTATTAAATGTCCTTAAATAAACTTTCTTACCAAGCTTAATCGAAGTCGCCTTTCTATCCCTATTATATGTACGCTCATATTTCCCATGAACCCTTTGTAAATCATTACATACTCGATTCCATAATGCCAGATATCCCGAGGTACTGGCTTATCCGGTAAAAATCCTGAAACTTTCACATATTGAGCAGTGGACAATTTGGTGGGATGACATATAAATTAAAAGGGTGTTCCTCTAACTCGTGAACTCGTGCCTAGGCTGAGTTGAACGCGAATGTTAACCAGTATAAGTTACCACTCCGTGTTGAATAATACGCGATAAGCACAGCCTTGAAATGTTTATTCGCCCTTTCACTTAAAGAAGGATTCGGATACTACGGAATTGTAGTAATATGTTTGATTCCCGCTTGAAAACAAAAGGTACACAACGTATTCGACGTAAAATACGACGCATGATCCGATATTTTGGATCTACAGACGATGCCACTAATGAATTTAGTGCCTCAATAATTTGTATGAATCATACGTATGTACTAAAGGAATCCACTACGACCAATAGGAATCTATTACTTTTCCCCGAACTCAGAAATAGACCAATATAAACGATAAGTATGTAGCTTTTCCATAGGATAATGCAAGCTATCTTAGTTCAGTGCTTTACCATTGCTTGGATATCATACATACCTGAGTTGTTTATTCGCTTTCGAATGCCATCATACATTCCGTTCCTCCAAAAATATCGTCCCATGTTATGATGATTTTGAATAACCCTTGGTGTGCGTCCAATAATCCTTCGTGACAATATATGCCTTTCAGGCATAGTGGTCTCATTTGAAGTCACCAAGCATTTCATTTTTTACCTATACATCTGTGCTCAGCATGCTGCTGTCATCTTCAGGATTTTTGCATGCATCACTACGGCTTGTTTCCTTGTGAGAGGAAGAGGCTCTAATACTGCTGCTGAGTTGATGTACGGAAAATGAAATGGCGTATTATTTATGGACGCTCTTTAACTACTGTGGTTCTTAGCGCCCCATTCTACATTGGGCGTGAAAGACCGCTTAATTTTGCTCAGAGGTCTCTCTATCAGGCTTGAGGTTCTTTTACGTGCCGTAAATCTACGACACGGGACCAACGGCTTTACTTCCCTTCCGAAGGAAGCCATGCTAAGGATTTTTACGCCCGAAAAAATCCATCGTCCTCCGCCGGGTTTTAACCCGCGACCTTGGTTATATGAAGTTTGCATGGTAACCATTATACTTTGGAGGGCGACGTTGATGTACGGTTGGTTATACATGTTATATATTTTGCTTCTATTTATCCATATTTGAGGCAAGCTTTAAATCCTTATAAAAAGGGCTTAATGTGCATTATGGTATTATATGTTAGAAGATATATTTTGAACACAATTAGAGAAATAACATGGTGGCTTCATTTAAAGCCACTGTGCACCTTCATATGAGTTGGATCCTAACGTCTACCATAATTTCAGAACACAATAACAAGGAAAACACTTACAGATGAAGACATTCTAAACATCTGGAATGAAGCCACATCTGATCCAGAGTCAGACTGGGAAGACGATTATACTGACGTTGAAGTGGTGCTTGCAAAAGACAATGAGGTTGAGGAGCAGCAAAATATTGCTGCAAGAATAATTATCCCAGAGACTGACAGTGAAGGTGACGATTTTTGCAGTGATAATGAAGTACCATTCTCCACTGTTTCAATAGCTACCTGGGACAAAACTAATAGTGTTTTAATAAAGTGCCCAGACTTCACTGAATATATTGGTGTGAAGGGAAAGTTAAAAGATTAAGGTAAAAATATGAAGGTACATGATTTTTTTCCTGGAACTGTTTTCTGATGATCTTATTGAGCATTTGGTTTTTCAGATCAATCTCTATGCAACTCAGAAAATGCAAAGTTTATAAGAGATTGTTGGTCATCTCATGAAGAACTAAGGGATGACTATATTAGTTCACTGGTGTCATTAAATAGGTTTGGATGGTTTTTGAAAAACATTCATGTAAATGATAGCATGATTCAAGGTAGAGGCTCTCCAAACTATGACAAGATTTATAAAATAAGGCCTTTGTTTCAGATTTTGAACAACACCTTCAAAGAGAACTGTGCTTCCACAAAATATCAAGCAGTAGATGAATGTATGGTGAAATATACATGCTGGGTTAGCTTCGAACAATACATGCCTCAAAAGCCTGTAAAAACGGGGTATAAAATAATGCCAAGGGCTGATAAGTCAGGCTATATTTGGGATTTTCAAATTTACATCGGAAGGGAGTCTGTTAAGGTTGGAATTAATCTAGGGCAGAGAGTTGTTCTTGATTTATGTGAAGGTTTAGAAGATAAGGGCTACAACATGCCGTTTGATAACTATTTTACTAGTGTTTCCTTAGTGGAAAAATTAAAACAGAGAGGATTGCCTTGCTGTGGCACTGTGAGAAGTAATCGCAAAAGGATACCACAATTGAAACAAGATAAGGGGGTGAATGTGATTGGTTTGTAAGGTCAGATGGCATGAGTTGCATAAAGTGGGAGGACAAACGCACCTTTTTATTTTTATCAACCATTGATCCTCCACAAGAAATGTCTGAGGTAAACAGAAAGGAAAGCAATGGCAGTATAACCCAAATTCCTCGTCCTAAAATTGTCAGAACATACCATGCTAATATGGGTTGTGTTGACAAAGTTGATATGATCAGGTCTTCGCGTGCAATAGACAGAAAAGCACAAAGGAGCTGGTTGTGGTTATTTTGGTATTTTGTAGATGTTTCTGTTGTAAATGCATTTATTTTGCACACTCTCTGCAACACTGATAGAAGTTTGAGACTTAAAGAATTGAGAATTAATGTAGTAACAGGACTCATAAGTAGTAAACAATTAAAGATATCACCCGGGCTATCATTTAGCACACCAGTTCCTAAAAGATTTAAATCACAGGTTCCACTGGAGAAGAGGAAATCTGAGGCTAAGCACATGCCTCAGGATGGACCACCAAAACGTTGTGCACATTGTAGCACCAAAACTACACCACACAGGTCAAATTAGAGGTGCTGTACATGCAATGTAGGTTTATGTTTATCAGATGAAAGAAATTGTTTCATAAACTACTTTGAATTTTTTATCTACCTTGTAAGCTGACAAGTTGATGAGCCACAGTGACCTCATTTGAAAGCACCCTATTTTGTGTATTTTAATGTTTGAAAAATAAAATATTTCCAAATTTAGCATATGCTCTTAAATTTAACGAACAACCTGTCCAAATGTGCAAGTTTTGAGTTACGTGTTGCAAAAGGTTAAACAAAGGATGTATTAATGCATGAGAAACTAACAATTTATAGTTCCCCTTCTTATCCAGAACACGTAAGATATCTTTTTTCAAAGGATAGCTACCTTGGAAACCATTGTCTGGTTTAACGTATTTCAGCGTATTCTTTTAACTGATACTTGGCAATTTCAGTAAATTATTCGGGTAGTAATTTAACATCACGAAATTTGGTTTTAGTTCTTCCCCTCTAGCAGAATCAACTTTTGGTTCGTTATACATCCGCGATAATGCATCGGTGACACAATTTAGTGTTCCTTTTATATGCTTCGCCGTAAACTTAAATATTAAAATACATATAATCCATCAACGCTTTTGGCTGCCAAGTTTAGAACCCAGGATAAAGCCTGGTTATCTGTTTTCAGAGTAAACGTTACGATTTCTCGTAAAACTTAACCTTTCTACCCCATACAGAACAGCTAAAAATACATATATTAACGCGGTTAATATGCGGACGTATGACATGGTACTCTTCGTCCGGCGTTATATGTCTGAAACAAAGTGGCGGGCCCAGCTATTCCATGGGCGTTCGTCTATAAACTAAATGGCAAATCGAAATCCGATACAGCCAAAATTGATGGTGAAATTAGCGCTTCCTTCACATTCTCAAACGTATATTGTTGTTTAGTCCAGTTAACTTTTTGTTGCTTTTTTCTCTCCACACATCCATTTATTAGCTTGAACAGCGGAATAAGGAGCATTCTGTGCAAAATAGTAAATCATTACCTCTAGTAACGATACCGAATCTATGCTTATTTTCTTAATTTATTTCCGGTAATCACTATTGTTCTTACTTCTCCATTTGGCTTCGACACTATGGCCACCGAAATCGAATAATTTGATAGACGGTCAAATTCTTTTCTTCTCCAACATTGCTTGGTTTTGTTCTTGCATTAATTCCATAAGCTGTGAAGATAAGTGATATTGTGGTAAACGAACTGGAACAGTATGTTCCTACTGTATGTGATAGTTCAATAAACTTTTTCTTCCCAATTTAGTTGTCAAAACATCAGAAAATGGGGTAACTGCCTGCCTTGACTCGCGGGCTTGCTGCTAGGTCAGATATGACAAATCGTTACCCAAAGCTCCATCTTGTTTTCCTGGTTGACTACTGATTAAACCATTTAGATATGTTTGCGATTTCGTTTTTATATAAATCGAGATAATTATTCGAGGACAAAGATGAAGATATAAAATTTCTATTTGTAAATCTAAGACCATTCCCGATCAAAAACTAAACTCAATTTCTAGGACAAATTCAGTTGTCATGTTCATTGCTACAAAAAATTCAGTGTACCACGAAAGTGAATACATTTTAACCTGAATACTGTCTTTCTAAAAATATTAATAATTTCCCCTGATACACCTATACATTTTTCAATTGACGGTGTGAATTTCACATTTAAAGCTTTCCTTACCAAATAAAGCAATCGTTGGGAACTTATTAAATGGGAACGCTATATAAGGAAACAACTGTCTTTCGATGCCCACCACGAACAATTGTTCAGTTATATTTCCATAGCGAGCAAGGATTTCTTTAGTAATAAGGTGCCCTTTATACCAGCCTTTCCCGTGCGCGAGTTTAACGCAATGTTTATTTGTGTGATCTTTGCCCGTAATGCGATCTCATAAACCCATTTGATTACAATTTAAAGAACTCCATTGGAATTTAACTCGGTTTTCCTCGCGTGCTACATGGGTACATTCGTAATTACATCCTCTTCAATATGTAATAAATTTATAGTTATTTGATCTAATTCCTCGAATGACTGAATTTGTACCTTCACAACAAGCAGCGTATGCACCTCCAGATATCGAGAATTCATGCCAATAGTTCTAACAATATACTGCTCATGATAAGAAATCTTCAATACCTACCCGGCGAATATCCTCTATAGATACCAAAAATCCTTCGGAAATTGTTTGGTTATGGAAATAGTTGGAAAGCAAAGCGCATTCCATTTTCTCGTCGATACAGGTTTTTAAATTATTCATATATGACACCAATCTAACGAATACTTAATACTTAAACCTTGCGAAATGCATTTTGCTGTTAGTGATTGTACATAAGGTTGTAATATATGTAGCAACAGCTTGTCAGGAATATCATATAGAAGAGCTTGTTCATGAAGTCTAAATACTTCCATTAGAAAATGAGTTTCTTCGGCCGTCTTCGTGATCAACCTCGTCATATTATCAACAATGGATTGCTAAGGATTTGGGAAACTGAATAAGCCCAGTTAACTTTTAGAGCCAGACACTGCCATTCTGGAGCACCAGAAGACGCAGCTTACGCCACCTACGGGCTGATACTGAAGTTAGTCTCGTGGTACCCCCTGGGGTCGAGACGGCGGACTTGGTGTGAAAGAAACAACATATAGTGGACTGTAATAGTATTGCGTAAAACGTTATAAACAATAAACACGTAAAATACGTTCAGCTCTCGTTCTTATTTCAGGTAAAACCCGAACATAATAGTACCGAATCCCGGAAGTTTATGAATTAGAAGACTCCACTACTGTGTACTAAGGATACTGCATGACTTAATTTCAGATCATATATTGTAGTAACTATTCGTTTTAATAGTGCATACAAGGGAGATTGTCATTTGCAAGATTGTTCTTGAATAACCCGTAGGGAAGCCATTTTATATCGTGCGAAATAAGCATGCCCCATGGAGAGAAAGACAGTGAAGTATAACGCCTAACTACATACTTGCAGTTGACCAGCTCCGAGCTCTGCAGCTGTAAGTTTTGCCTGCTGCTACTTCACTTATGCAATGGCTACAGAAACTTTGAAGCGCAAACGTACAAAAGGGTGCGCAAATTCCCCAAGATGTGTTACGGTTATCAACGAATTCTCCAATTCAACAGCACTTGACGATTGTGAGCATTTTCGAGATCGGCTGCAAGTTACCCTGCAACGTCTCATTGCTTTAGATGCTTAAATTCACGACCTGCTTTCCGATGAAGAATACGCCACTGACATTGAGACGTGTGAAGAATAAATGCGCACTTCAAAAAGCGTATTCTTTGATTGACAAAGAATTAGCAGCGCCGATGTCCATAGTCACAATTTCACAGCCAGCAGCCATTGCTACGCCTACTCCAGGGCCAGTGCATATACAAACTGCAAAGCTTTTCACCGTTAAGCTGAAGTCGTTCTCAGGTGATGTGCAACTTTGGACGCGCTTCTCGGAACAGTTTACATCTTCAGTTGACCAGAATTCTATCATTTCCACGATTGACAAACATATATTTTTACGCGGCTATTTAGAAGGCAGGCCAAGCATTTGGTAGAGGGCATCTTCGTATCAGCCGACACTTATAAGGAGATCAAATTAATACTTATCAGTAGATATGGGGATAAGAATATCATTATACAGGCCCATTTGGATTATCTGGAGGATCTTAAGCCGTTGCAGCACGACTCGCCGGGAACCCTGGATATTGCCTATAAAGACTTCACTAGAAGGATTCTGTGCTCTAGATCGCTCGGAGAAAATGATAACTATGGCAGAGTATTAGCTCCAAAAATACTTCAAACCTTTCCAAATGATGTGCGTCGCAGTTAGATCATCCATTCCAAACGGCAGAAGCTGTCTGAGGGTAATATCACGAAGCTAATGGAGCCTCTGAATGAAGAAGTCGAAGAAGCACTTATTAATGAAAAAATTAGAGGTGACTCATCTCTTTTTACCAACTTCTACTCCTACCGCAGCAGCTCTTTATATTTGAGCCAAACAAAAGAAAGAAGAACGGAATCACTGGAAAAGCAACGAGCCTTTCTTTGTGTCTTGCGAACGCCGAGATCACTGGACTCAGGAATGCATAAACATCACCGACATCAGCGAAAGGGTGGAGATATTTAAGAGAAGCAATCGCTGTTTTCTTTGCCTCAACCGAGGTCATGGTGCCCAGAACTGTGGGAGAAGAGGAAGGGTATCCTGCAAACACTGCCACCAGCTGCATCGCCGGACGATATGTAACAATGACTCTCCTGCACCCTCGGCTTCAGTAGGCAAGGTAGCATTGCATCACCTGACTTTACCTTTTTACAGACTGCCCGTATTCGGATTGTAGTTCTAACGGGTTTAAGTAAACTGCCCCGTTGTGTTCTGGATGGAGTTAGTCAATCCAGCTTTATTAGTACTTCCTTGGTGGACGATTTGAAACTGAACATAATTGACCAAAGAGGCCTGCAGGCAACTACTGTCAGTCACTCCATTTGAAACTTTACCAGCTGCCAGACGCCAACGTAGGATCGTTCGCTTCTACGTAGGAGTCTGGACTAAGGCCACAGAATCGGTGTTGACATTCGAGAATACCCACGTTTACTCATCTCATACTTCCATTGCACACGACATTGATTTTTTGGTACAGACAAGGGGACTTCAACTAGCCGACCCTAAGGACGACACAGGTGACCTTCTTATTCGGGTCTTAATCGGAAAAGATCAATGTTGGTAGATAGTAAAGAATACTTAACCCATCCGACTTTCAACTTCGTAGTATTGCTTCCTTCAATCTTTGGGTGGATTCTCAGCGGCAAAAAATCTGGCATTACCGTTAACAACTGGATTGTCAACAACATCGCTACGGAACTACCTTTGGCAGACACAGGCGTTGACATGAGACGTTTCTGGGATTTAGAAACTATGTAGACACCGATTGGAGTTTAACTAATAAAGACGCTGCAATTCTGCACGTTTCCAAGGCAACTTTCCAATCGAGGAGGGCAGACGAGTGGTCTGTCTGCCACGGAAGGAAACTGATTGTATACCTAATAACCGCAACAACGCATTAAACAGATTCAGGTCACTAGTCTGACGACTTCATAGTAACACTCATTTGAGGTCCATATACTATGATGAATTACCTGTCCAGGAATCATGTTGAACTCATCCCGACAGAAGAAGCATCCTGTGAGGCATTCTATCTACTCCATCACGCTTTGAGAAAGGACAAACGTGGAATTAGTACATGGAGGATTGTCTTCAATACTTCGTATTAATCGGGACGCTCCCTCACTTATTGATGTTCTAGAAATGGGGATCAACCTGCTTCCAGATATAATGTTCACACTTCAGCGCTTTCGGCTATATTCTCAACCAATCGTTGGAGACGTGACCCAGCACTTTTTACAGCTGACTCTAGACGAACAGGCTAGAGATGTCGCCAGGTTCTCCTGGTATAAGGCGGACAAAGACCGAAGACGCCTTAGGTAATTTCCACTCTAAGAACGAAGTAGCGGTTTACCGCTTCAAGAGGCTTCCCTCTGGGCTCACCTGTAGTCAATTCCTTTTGTCTGTAACTCTACGAGAATTGGCTAGTAGATATGCAGACTGCCGTGCCATGGCCAAGTAGTTAGACCACACGCCTCTGACCTTGACGGCCCGAGTTCGATCCCAAGCAACTGCATGTGGGATTTGTGGTGGACAAAGCGGCGCAGGGACAGGTTTTCTCCGGATTCTCCGATTTCCCCCGCCATCACATTACACCGATGCTCCATCTTCATTCCATATATCACCAGTGTCATCGCCTGCGGTGCCACAATTAGTCAACGCGGGCGTTAAACACTACCAAAAAAAAAGATACGCAGAGGACTTCCCTAGTGCTGCAGCTCTACTAGACAAGAGCATTTTCATGGATGGTTTTGCTGCGAGTACAGAAAACGATAGCAGCGTCATCTAGGTGTACTACGAATTGACAACTCTTTTACGCCAGTTTAGCCTACCAATGTCAAAGTGGGCTACGAATTTAGAATCTCTGATGACCATATGGAGAGCAAAATCAAGCGAAATTAAGACAGAAGTTCAGGTTCTGGGAGTAAACGGGACACTGTGTCTGGTGTTTTCTTCTTTGACCATAAGGATATAGCCGAAAAACTTTTAGATGGTCCCACAAGCAAACGGCAGCTTCTGAAGGCCACTATTACCTGCTTTGACCCGCTTGGTCTGTTTTCACCGGTATCCACAGTAGTCAACCTGCTCTTCTAAGACACCTGGTGTAGAAGCGTAGAGTGGGACGAAATACTTCCCGATGACAGAATCTTACGCTGGGATCAAAGGACTTCTAACCTCCATCACTTATCCTCAAAGAATATACCACGGTGGATAGAAACGAAGGTACTGCACACGTGCCTAATTGCCACAAATACTTGTCTATAGGAGCTGTAGGCGCCACTACTGCAATTTAATAACGGGCATTGACTTCACCGGACCTTTGTATGTGAAGGTGGGGACAACTTGCACAAGTCCTACATTACTCTCTTCACGCGCTCGACCACCCGGACTCTTCACATGGAACTGTGTACGAATATGACGATGGATAAGTTCGTAATGGCGCTTCAGAGATTTGACGGACGTCGTGATTTGCCGCACACCATCTACTCGGATAATGCTCAGTCCTTTCACGCAGCGAACCTTTAACTAACAGATGTATGGAAGGTGCTCACTAATGATCTCAGTCGCCAACATCTAGCCAGTCAAGGCATTACTTGGAAGTTTATTGCCTCACGGACGGCTTGGAGGGGAGCATGGTGTGAAAGAATGATTGATCTACCAAGCGCCGCTTGAGGAGGGTCCTCGGACACTCACAGTTCCACGAGGTAGGATTAAACACTGTGCTCATAAGCATTGAAGCCAACCTTAGTTCACGGCTGATTTCACAAGATGGAGATAGCGCCCACTTTTGTAATGGCGAAAGGCTAACGTCTATACCAAGTAGACCCGAGCCTAATACGGAAAGGAACTTGACAAAGATATTCAGAATTAGACAAAAGAAAAAAAAAAAAAACCGCAGATGACCATGTGGCTTTGGGAAAGAGCTACAACTCACTACACTACACTACAACTGCGAAATTACCCGAAGTACGACGATCTCCTAAGGATTCCCTTAAATGCAGCGTAAGTGACGTCGTCCTACTGCAGGAAGATGTACGCCCGCGACATATGTGGCGCAAGACCTTGGTTGAAGAATTGCGCTAAGACCTGATGGGTGTAGCTGGTCATTCCGATGTAGATAGACCATGGTGGGAACGATGTGGATGACCAGAAGACTCAAACTGCGCCAGCTATTTTTGGCAGTGTTTAACGCCCGATTTTACTACTTGTAGCACCGTAAGCGATGACACTGATGATATATGGAATGACGATGGAGCACCGGTGGAATGCGATTGCGGGGAAAACCAGAGAACCCGGAGAAAACCCGCCCCTTCGTCGCTTTGTCCACTTCAAATCTCACATGCGGTCGCTTGGAATAGACCCCGGGCCGTCTAGTTGAGAGACGACTGATCTAACCACTCTCGGCCACGGAGCGGCCGTTGCGCCACCTATGGGCCCATAGTGAAAGTCTCCGTGGTGTCCCTTGGGGTCGAGACGGCGGACTTGCTGTGAAAGAAACAATATATATTGGAATGTAATAGTATCCTGTAAAACGTTATAATGAATAAGCACGTAAGATACTTTCATCCTTTGTTCTTATTTCTGGTAAAACCCCAACAGCCTTTTCCTTACATCACTTATGTCAGGAAAATTTGAACAATTTCTTGTTTCGTAGCTTTCTAGGTGTCTGTTATATTTCTATTACCGCCATTCTGACCCGCTATCTAATCAGTTTGTTGCATAATTTCTGTAAAGCCTTATTTAGGGGTTTTGATCTTTTTTATGCAGACCTTTATGCAAATAATGAACCCTATATTTCCAATAAGGAAAACAACTCTCAGTACAGCGCTATTGAGCTTTAGTTAAACCTGTTTTACTGTACCTACTTAGAAACTAAGTCTCCAAAACTGCGCACCGACAATTTGCATTCTTCCAATTATTGCAAAGAATCTAATTCAGGTTACTCAAGTGGTTTCTCACCAGATTACGTAGCCGCTTTTGTAATTCCGGAATGGGACTCAACCGGTTGTGTGACAAAATCATGGCATAGTTTTAATATATCGTGGGACTCAGAATAGGAGATCATGGCATCATGCCATGGAAGGAATTGCAACAATTTCTTCCGCTTTTTACTATTTCGATTCAAATACAGTGATATGAAAAGTCATTGGGTGGTATGAATTAGCAAAAAATGCCAGTAGCAGAAAATGTAAGACCCGGTTAGTCTTGAGACGCGTCTCGTTTATTTCATATGACTAAAGTCGTCTCCGAAGTGAAAAACGCTACCTGCGTCTTATACACGAACCACTGTTAACTCTGCGTAAACTGCTCCACAATGTATTTTTTAATATGTGGTTGCGCTTGTTGCAGCGTTTATGATTCACTCTATACTGTCAAAATTGAGAAATAAAATTACATTTTAATCGTGTTTCACGAATGTTTTAAAGAACTGTATAATGCAATTGTAACTGTCAGAAAATTATAAAACGACTTCTATTGCAATAACCGGAATTAAACAAGATTTTAGAAAATTTCTTGGTTTGGATTATAGTAGTGACTTTTTTTAAGAAAAATAAACAGTATGAAAACCAGAAGAAAAAACAAATACTTTACAAAGGACAGCAAACATATAAAGAAAGCCCTTGGACCTGATAGGAGAAACAAATACTGTGAAAATAGTGAAACTTATGAATAAAGCATTAAGGGGAGACGTGGGCTATAAATGGCGAATTTTTCAATGTGTTTTTATTTCAATAATTAATTGTTAATACATTCAGCTTTATGTTCCCAAAGTTCTATAACCTAATTCCATTTCTTTGTGCTCCAAATAAATTAAAAACCCACGCCCACCTTTTCTGCTTGATTATGAGCTTTGATCCATTGTTTCTCCACATTTCTTACAGGCAAACATAGTTATATATATTTTTTTAGAAGGCACGTTTCTTTAGTTTCTGAACAGGCAAAGCATCAAAACTCATGAGCAATGTATAGAGGGCTATTGTTTATAGATAAACAATGGGTGTTCAGACAAGTTATGTACTGTTCAGTGCTCAGAAAGACAGTGAAGCCTGACAAGGTTATACCTATGTATTTACTAAATTTGATTTCACAATAGAGAGATCGCAAGAGAGTGTTCAAAAAGTGTAAAAAGTCCCTCATTTTCAATACAACATGTAAGAAAAGAGTTGAGGTTAGGATTATCGAATCACAAACACCACCAAGTGCTCAAAGAGAAAAATTGGTGTACGTATTGTCTTAGAAGGTACTGAAGAAGAAAACAAATAGTGCATTTAGAGTTATAGATATGAAACTACTCTCAGAGGCAGTAGCTCTTGCTTGTCAGTGGTCATTTTGTGGTGGAAAAAGTATAAAAATTATAGATGATGGGGGGAAAGGTAAGGTATTGTGTGTACTTTGTATATTTTATGTGAAGATTGTGATGCAGAAACAACTTTCAAGACATCCAAATGTATAAACAGAATGTATGAGGCAAACATAAGGCTGACTTATGGCCTATGGTGTAGGAAGGGAAGCTGGAAATTTGTTATGTGGCATCATGAATATGCCCCCCCCCCCAGTGAAGATTCAGTGCTGCAAATCATAAATTGTACAATGCTCTTCAGGAGAAGTGTGAGGATAGTTTGAAGGAAGCAGCTAAACAGTCTGTTGGTGAAAACACAATCTATAATGATACAATTGCCACAGATTTAGCAGTCTCTTGTGACAATACTTGGATGAAGAGAGGTCATACAAGACTCCATGGTGTGTCGAGTGTATTCTCTGTAGATACCGGAAAAGTGTTAGATGTGCGAGTGATGTCTAAACACTATACTGTTTGTTCCTTACACAAACCAGGTGATAATAAAAACAGGGATTGGTCTAAACAACATTCCAAAAGCTGCAGCAAAATATATTCTGGTGCTAGCCGAAGGATGGAACCTGAAGGAATGAAGCTAAATTTCCACCCTACCCTAGAAAAGCATGGAATGAGGAACACAAGATATTTAGGTGATGGTGACTCCAGTGCATTCAAAAGAGTGAGTGAAAGTAAACCATATGGAGACTTAATTGTGGAGAAGCTGGAGTGTATTAGTCACATACAAAAACATATTGGTGGAAGATTGAAGAGGCTTGTAGACCACAACAAGGGCAATGTTCTAGAAGATGGGAAATCTCTTGGGGGTATGAACAGACTAACATAATAAAAGTGGACTATGGCAATGTAATTAGAAATAATGTGAATAACCTTGATAATATGAGACAAGTTGCATGTGCAACATGGTTTCATTATTTGTCAACAGACAGTAAACCTCAGCATGGCTGTGCTCTGACATCTGGTGCAAATATAAAACTTCGCAACAAACTGGAAAACAACATGTACACATAAGAGTCTACCGAAGCAGTTAGGTTAGCCATCAAGCCAGTCTATCAAGTGCTCTGCCATCCTGAATTATTAAAAGAATGTCTGCATGGAGAAACCCAAAACCCAAACGCGTGTATCAATGCTCTCATTTGAAAGCGATGCCCTAAAACAATGGTTGTTTCAAATGTAGTGGTAAGATCAGCTACACATGATGCTACTGCTGCATTCAATGATGGGAATATAGCCAATATTCTTGTCATTGAGAAGCTGGGATTCACTCCAGTAGTCTACATGAAAAACGTTTTTCTAGGAATCGATGACCAACGGATAGCCTCTGCTGCAGTTAAAAGTGAAAAACTTGCCCAGTGGGCTAAATAGAGCAACAGAGGAAAGAAAAGAGCTGCAGAAGACCAAGAAGAAAAAGTTGACTACAGTTATTGTGGAGCTTAGACAGAATCTAAAGTATGTAGATCACTCTCTAAATAAAACAATCAAACACAATTTTCTTTTCTCGTTTTCACACTTATGTACCTTTTTCTTTGAGATATTGCAATGGAATTTTGTACACACACATTTCAGTTCACAATGAGTATTTGGGCACAGCTAATTTTCTTTTGATTTAGATTCTATAGGTATTGTGCTATAAAACACATAATAATTTGAAATAAAAAAACTCACATACATTGAAAAATACCTTAAAAATCATTGAAGGGAGATAAAGAAAGAACTTTTGCGCCAAAGCATAGCATAGCAATACTTTATGTACACTTGTTGTCAAGGAACTTCAACAAAGGGATACTAAGAAAAAGGTACATAAGTTTTTTGATGTTTTGAAAATACCAATGTAGTGTAATTTCTTTATTTGTTGACAAAATCGTTTATAAAATGGCACAGTCATAGAAGATATCAAGACAATTAACACTGCAAAGTTTCCTTGCTTTAGGACAAAAACTATATCCATGGTAGAATTTTTGTTGTGTCGAGGTATTTCTGCCTGCGTCTCCCCTTAAAAGAGTATTATTTAACATTTTTATTATTTATTCAGCTACTTTTAAATACAAATGCTTCTATAAAGTTTCCACTTTTTTCAGGAGTGCAATATCCTATTTTATTGTGGAACTTTGTAAGAAGCGTTGTATCTCATGTTTCATAAAAGACAAAGATGATGACGAAAGTTGGAAGTTCACACTAAATTGTAACTATATTGGTGAAAAAATAATTTAATATCCCTCGGAAATACTTAATTAATGTAATGCAAAGGCTTAAACTATTAAAAACCTGTAGTTCCTCTTAAATATACTATTTTATAATTGCTTTTGTTATAAAAGCGTATTCATGAAACCACTATTGTAAATCTCTTATTATTCATGCTATTTGATCTCTTTTTTCGCCCCCCCCCTTTCGTAGTATAACTGCTTCCTGTCCACCATTATTATAAGCCGGTATTCCTCCTCTTACTCATATCCGTAGTCTCTGACCATAGGAATCTTGTAATCATTTTTCCTTAAATGATTATTATGCAGAACCATGCCACACACAATAAACGAAGGTACTCCGTAGCTAACCTTACTTGCATTATAAAATGTTTCTTGGTGAGATATCTACATAAGGGCTCTATGCTGACCATAGGCGTAATCCCTGAGTAATAATGCATTATTATTATTATTATTATTATTATTATTATTATTATTGTTGTTGTTGTTGTTGTTGTTATCATCATTATTACACATATTTTTACAGACAACTGCAATTTGTTCCTGAATAGAACATTAAATTTTGCTTCAACACTTGTAAATAACGCCTTCCTCACACACACACACACACACACACACACACACACACACACACACACACATTCTGGTGGCGTAATTCCATCTTTGTATTTGATGATTGGTTGGTTTGTAAACTTAAGCTCTCGGGATCAAAATTTCGTCAGAAATAGAATGTCTGCCTGATATTCATGACGTCCTAAATTCAAATTTCTGTTAAGGTGAGTTATTTGGGTAATGTATTCCCGGGATTTTCTCTTATGCTGAGAAGGAGAATGTGGATTAGCTTTAAGCTGCATGGCAACTGGGCCTATTTTTAGTATTATTTCACCGATGTTATTCATCGTCCAAAATAAACAGTTGTTGGAGTATCAATATGATGCACAAACACTGGAGATTCTAAAAAGGAACTCATTAGGCCTGCTGCACTTTAGAATCAGAATTGCAGAGGCATTCATAAATCAAGGTAAACTTACTATAGGCAATTGTAATAAAAGGGGCAGACCATGTGACATACCCGAGACATGTACTTCAAAAAAACAAAAGGTTGAAAGTAAGCAAATAGATAAAGTCAAATATGATAGGGTTGACCAATTCCCAG
Organism: Hymenopus coronatus; assembly: GCA_030762935.1. Taxonomy (NCBI): domain Eukaryota; kingdom Metazoa; phylum Arthropoda; class Insecta; order Mantodea; family Hymenopodidae; genus Hymenopus; species Hymenopus coronatus. The sequence continues at coordinate 58,759,870 of CM060900.1, forward strand.
AACACTCTTAGGAATTTTACCAAGTCACTGCAAAATAAAGCAATGTACAGAGCAGTCCAGAATGAGATGCATTGCATTGATACAAGTGTGTGAAAAAAGGCATTTTAATAGTTTAAAATGCTCGTTATTAATTCACGCATAACTTTATGGAATATGCTGTATCATATTTATGTTATATCTAATAATGTTCACATCATTTCATGAATTTAAGGTGTTTGTCACAATTTATGTAGCAACTACAACTATAAGAATAATTTTATTTTTCGTGTGAGCAAATGTAAATTTTTAACTGTATTTTTATTTTCAAACAACATGATTGGAAACTTCTACAATAAAACGCTTAGCTGCCATAAACGACTACAAACTGTATTTTGAAAACGAATAAAAATGTTTATTTGAAAGTTACTGTGCTGCTTCATTTCATTCCCATTAATAATACCCCAGATTTCCACATTTATTCCCAGAAAAAAAAGAAGAAACGATAACCAGCGCAATGCTTTAAAATGGCGTACAACACATCTGTTAGCTCTCCCCTAGGAGAATCAAACACTGCAAAAGAGTACATTAAAGTATGGTGCATCTTTTACACCAAAAATCAACATATCTGAATCAAAATCGTGAAAAAAAAAAAAAGAATGAAATAAAACAAGGCACTTCTGTGTCTACGTTTAAGTATAAAATATGCCCATAATCCGGGCATAATTTCTGTATTGAGATTCATTATATTTATTGTAAACTGTGTCATTTGGCATTACTCAAATTTGCAATACATTCTGGCAAAACAGATATGCACCTTGTATTTAAATAATTTTATTTAAGTGAATGCTGAACTGTGGTAAATGAGAAAGAGAGGTTTTAGGAAAAAACAAAGAAGGAAAGGAAGAGTCCAAGGCTCTCGTCGTTATTCTCATATTTTGAAATTTTATTAGCAATATTAGTAAATGATAGCATCAAATATTTCTTCTTTCGGCATCATAGCTTCCGTACATTTATAGTACCTAATTATAATAAGCTGTATTGTAGCTGCGCAACTGTCACACAGAATTGCAACGTTCGTCTCTTGTTTTGAACGTACCCGAAGTGACCAGACATTTAAGGGTTTAAGAATGAGTTGATGGGCCGAAGTTTTAAAGTCGGTTGAATGTGCGCTTTTTCTTTAGTCGCGTATTGTGAGACTAATGAACAATTGGTTTAGAGGAAATATGTATATGTGACCCTAACAAAATCAAAGCAATCTAGGCCATAGGCCGTAGATTTTGATATTAGTGTGTATAGTGAGCACAAAGATGGCTAGCAACATGAGCGCTTCTAAAGGCCCGCAGCCAGGACCGTCTTCAAAATCACCACAGCATCAGCAAGGGGCCCAGGCTTCCAATTTTGAACCATTAGATAAATCATCTAGCAATACATTAAAGGTATTTGCTTTAGTGTTGCGAATTTGTGCTGTATTGTTTGAAAGCGACCACCAAGTCTAACCAATGAACTGTCATTTGAGGGTTAAACTTTTATGTTTGTGTGTTTGTTGTGCATATGCCATGCTCATTTAGCGGTTTTATGTGATACTTTATATTTAGCTCATGTACAGATGGAGTTTTAATATAGAACGTGGTAATCTCGTTGCGAGAATTTTAAACCACTCGTTGCTTTATAGAGGTTAACTCAGCGCGAAGAATTAAGGAATACAGGATCTGTTGCGTATTCTTTACTATCACTTTATGTTCTGTTTAATACGTTGCATCTTCAATGATTTTATGATTTTAATAGAAGAATGTAGTTTTTGAAATATGTGTTCATTCTTGAGTTCTCTCTGGGTAACAATGCTAATAGATTTTGGGGTACCCTATCGTGCTGCAAACAAAATTCGCCAGTCATATGAATATGATATAAAGCAGCTTACATTATTATTAAAAAGAGAATATATCTATATACCTATTCTTTTTATCTCTTTCTTAAGCCCTGCACCAATATGTAATAACGTAGGGAGTTAAGAAATGTGATGTACACTTCTATAAAAATACTGATCCCCAATTAATCAACTCAGGAATAAAACATGAATTTAATGTGCAACTCATTGCCATATTTTGGGGAATATGTAATGCAAATTTTATAAACTGTTGTTTGTGGTAGAAGATGAAAATAGGTGACTAGGAAGTAATTATGCAAAGCACATATGGGGCTTTTTGTTCTTAAAATGAAAGAATACACTGTGAGAGTGAATCATTAAAAAATACATTTACTTGCAGGTATGCTTAAGCTAGACTGCGTTTTCACCCTCTTATCCTCTTAAATTTTCTGTTCACATCTAGTATCTGTTGTCTTAAAATGAGAGACTGTATGGGCATGTTAATTGATTGTTTAAAAAAAAAAAAACAGTCTTCCAATTAACACAATAAGCTTGAAAATATTTGAAATTCTGATGAATATATATCTGGTGTTTAAGTTATGATCAATATTTTTAAAGAATTCATTATATTTTAGTTCAAAATATCATAAATGGGGTAGAACAATACTGGTTTGCTGGGTTTGAAAAGAAAGAAAGAATATAGCATGATAGGAATTGTAAATCACTGTTCATGTCATATCATGTGTTCATACAACAGTTGTTCAAGAAAATGATTCCATATTTCAAGGGGGGATGAAAGAAGGCAAAGTAGTTTTCATTGGCTCCATGGAGTTGAAAGTGCACAAGAATCTTAATAGCATGACTATTCAATTAATTTGAATGGTTTCTTATGTGCAAACAAGGAGCTCATGTACATGCTTTATTTTGTATGTTAGGTAATTCCTAAGCACACATTTAAATCTTTGGGGCCATTGGTAGTAAAGTGAGATTAAGAGTAAGTTTCTTTGTTTCAGAACATTTACACATTTTACTCTCCGCTCAAATGCATGTAAAATTGCGCTGCATGTAAATAAATTAATTAATCCATTATATTCTGTTATTCATTAGTTAACTCTGTACTTGTTGGCAGCCCATATAATACGGGGAGTTATTGTTTCAATAAATAAATAAAAAAAATATTTACATAAATTTGATACAACAGAGAGCCAAGTATTGAACAATAAGAGTGTCCATGACTTACAGTTCCCCAATCTCAGAAGTATTCATGGGCTAAATTTTAATTTCAACCCTTTGTTTCCTGTTGTATAATTGTGGATTAAACACTTCTGAATTACATTCTATATAAGATAATTTTAATTTGGCAAGAACGATATCATGGTGAGCATGTCATCAATCAAAAATCTATGCCAAGTCACAAAATATTCCATCTGCAAACTTCCTCATATATTCATTATATATAGTGGATGCTTGTTATGTATTCACCAATCACTGTTCCCTAATGCATACAAATAGTGGGAGGTTTACAACTGCATGTATTTTTATAAATAGGAGGCTATGTCATTTATGTTATTAACATAGACATGGCAGTGCAGTATTTATGCTTTATAGCATTATAGAGCAATCATATGCATAACAAACTGAGGTTCTCAATACATTTTTCTGAATAAACCAAAGTCTCGCACATAAGAGGGATTTTTATTAGTTTTGATCACATCATGCAGTAGAGAATTAAAATAGAGACAAAAAATAGTTTAAGACCAAATTTAGTATGTGAAATATATATTTGTTCATAAACATTTTGTAACAAACTGCAATTTTTGTTATCTTTCTTTACTGGTCAAGTAAGGCAACCTTAAATTTCTCTAAAAGTGTAATTCAGATATAGTTTTCAAACAAATTAATTGATAAGTGAAGCTTTAAGCTTTATTAGAAGTTTTTATATATCAAACTGTTCCAGTTATTGAAGAAATTTGAATCTTAAATGTGCTCCATAACACACTGACGTCTGTAAAATTATGCATAATATTGCACCAAATAAAGACTATCATATCTATTCTGTAGTTTATGGTTAATGTTTAACAACTGGTTAAAGCTATTAACCAGTTGCTACATGTTATTTTTTTCAAATAACATGTAGCATGTGTTATGCAACATCATAACCACAACGTCTTGTTGAGAGTAAGAAAATTTTAGTTAACGTTAACCACACCCAAGACCCTGTTAATACTAGCAATACTATTATTACTGGCTAAAAATAGATGCACTCTTACAGATTCTTAATCTGGAAGTCCAAAGGAATGAATAACACAGCTGGAAGTTGCTAACCTAAAAAGAAAATTGTTTCATTAGCTGTAAAGTGAAGACATAGATATGCCAAGTATGAAAATAATGGTCTAGTTTTGCCTGAGAAATACATGAGATTTTTAACCTAACTTTTAAATTGGAATTATTTCATAACAGAGAAATAGGCAATCATATGGCAATAATAATGAAATAGTCAAATTTATTTACTTTAGTGCTGGAGCAGAGTCATTTCATGCAAAACAGTATAACAAAAAACTGATGACTGTTAATGTTTATGTAATTGATTTAAAGTACATTAAAATTACTACATACTACATGGTAAGCATTCTTGCAGCCTCTCTCCATTGTGTGATAAAACCGAGAGTCGCAAGGAAATTGGTGCTGACAAAGGCGCATTAAAATCCGTACCTTAAGCTAAATGCTGGAAATATTGAACTTCTGCTCTCAGACAGCATATCTCTTGAAAATGTTCTTGCTCACTTGCCCAATCTCAGCATCAATTCTTATTTCTTGCATGATGTTATCGCTAAGTTCCTGAGTATACAACGATAGAATGCTACACTTTGTCTTTCAAAGAACCCTATAAATATAAATCACAACTAGATAGGTAGAGGGAACGAGGAGGCCACAAATCAACACTTATAATACTTTCATGAAACACCTCTCTTATTTCACTAAATGATTCAGTAGCCATATGTGCTGTTGCATTATCTTGTTGGAACCAATCATAAGATTTTTCTTCTGCCAAGTGGTCAAAAAATTGTACTAGAATTATTCTCTGATATCACTCTGCATTGTTTTATTAAAGAAAATGTGTCTTATTATTCTTCAAGCACTTGTTACTCACCACACTCCAATTTTTTAGATCTTAGTGAGGTGTTTCATATAATAGTACACGTTTTTCTGAGGCTATTATTGACTGTTCTTTTTGTTCATGCATCTGTTTAGGTAAAACCAAAATTCATCAGAGAAAAACAAAAGTTGTAGATCAATAAAAAAAAAAACCCTTCTACTGATCAGAAAAGCCAATTGCAGTAATTCATTTATTTACAAGGATAATTTTGTTTATATGTTGCTCTCATATACAGCGCCAATGCACTGAGCAGGAATTGATGCCCCAAAGTCCCACTATGGTGAAGGAAGAGCAAAGGGGAGAAAGGCAGCGAGAGTGCTCACGTATATAATAATGACCCTATATATTAGCTTCATATTACCTTTCACTTCAACAATAGGAGTGGTTGAAATATGAAAGTTGTCGCAAACATGCTCATATTAAACAATTTTGTCCTGGTTATAGGAGCAAGCATCACCATAGTTTTTTGTTTTACTAAGATAGGGATAAACGGGTTAATAAACACACAAAAATTAGGCATGCTTGAAAATTTATAGTCATAGGAAAAAATTAAATCTACCTCAAAATAAAACAAAATAGAACTTTGTCATTGGTTAGAAAAAAAATATCCTACAATTATGTAGAATATTTTCTTTAACTGTCAAATTTCCAAAATGGAGAGATAAAAATTAAGGCAGTTAAAAATTCTCTCCCCATGAGGTCTTGCCCACTCGTAAACTTCTTTGGGAGATATTGGGAAGATGTGTTAATATAGTGCTGTTTTTGATGTTGCAAATTTATCTTTAACCACATTCTGATCATTTGCCTCATTGCAGGAACAGAAATTAAAAATACTTTCACTTATAGCTTGTCTAGACTACGTTGTTACAAATATCTCCCAAAGTAACTATGCAGTCTCACTGCACGACTTCTACATATCTGACCATTTTTGTTTAATAATGCATAGTGAAATTTTAAAACATACTCCTAATCATGTAAATAGGTATAAACAGGTATATATGCAACTTTGGGGATAATAGCATGGCTAATTTTTGTGATCATCCATATTTAATGTACTGGTATTATGTATAATTGCAGAAGTTAATGTCAACACATATTTTCAAAACTTTGTAGATTATTATTTAGAATGTTTTGAAAGTTGTTTTTGAGAAAAATACAAAAGGCTAGAGGGTAAAACCAATCTTAAGTGGTATAACAATGAACCGAAATTGTTAAACATTCGGTTCTCGCTCATCACACAGTTAACTTAAATTTAAGAACAGAGCAGGCTCACGAGAAATGTCTCCTTCTCAAAAGAAAATAAAAAAAAAAATTGAATGAAGCTAAACGAAACATCCTGACAATCTCATCGCTAATTCATCTAACAAATGTAAAACAGTTTGGGACGTGGTCAAGGAAGAGGTGCATATTAATTAGGATAATAATTTAATAATTATGGTGTTTAGTCAGTAGATGACATTATTGCTAATTTTGATTCCGATTCATAAAATTTTCTAGAAAAGCCCCTTTTCCCAATTCTGATTTTGAATGGCACAATTTAACTGAAGAACAAGTATTATGTGTGGTGTCCAATCTCTCTTGTTCAAATAGTAAAGATATTTTTAGTCTTGCCAACCTCTTTATGAAAAAAATCATAGGAACAATAGTGGTACCTCTGACTTTTTGATTAATCAATGCATCTTGGATAAGATATTCCCTGAATGCTTAGAACTACCTAAAGTTATAATTATCTATAAAAGAGGGGATAAAAACACAGTGGATAGCTATCTACCAATCAGTCTAGTCCCAATTTTTTCTTAAATTATTGAGTCACTCGTGTATAAATAGCTGCTAAGTTGGTTCTATTATTACTACTTAGCAATTCAGTTTCCTGAAAAATAAGTCTACAACATTGGCAACGGCATATCTAAAAAAAGTAATAATAACTGGTTTAGAAAACAAAGAAAATCTGTCCATAGTATTGTGTAACCTCACTAAAACTTTCGACTGTATATCACACAAACAACTGATATGCAAACTTGAACACTATGGGATTAAAGGTGAAAACACAAAGCCTATAAAGTCCTACTTAAGTAATAGATGACAAATGGTGGCCACTGCAGATAAATTTTCTGAGATATGGTACATTAATAATGGAGTCCCGCAAGGGTGTATTTTAGGACCTTTTCTTTTTATTCTACTAATCAATGACCTGAGCCATAACTTACTACAAGATCTTATTATGTATGCTGATGATACAACTTTAATTACATCACATTCAAATAATAATCAGTTAACACTTTTAGAAACACAACATTTTTTTTACTGCAAAGAACTGATTTACAGCTAACAATTTAATGTTAAATAAATAAAATCTCCACATTTTACATTTAGTTTGTTGGATAAGAGTTAAATGAATTTCCTTTTGTTCAATTATTGGGGTTCCGTCTCTAGATCCAAATTTTGGATGAAAAAATGGGTGGAAAATGTATATACTAAATTACCCTGAGTAATCTTTCTGTTTAGAAAACTGAAGTCACTTGTGTCACTGAATACTCTCAGATAGATATACTTTGCATTATTTGAGACTCTCATAAACTATGGCATACATTTATGGGGTCACTCAACCGAGGTCATAAGATTTTCCTATTGCACAAAAAGGCACTGCAAATACTTTTAAATAAATATATTAAAAACAAAACCACTGTAAACCACTGTTTGCTAAGTTAAAAGTTATGACTGTACAACCTATTTATATACAGAGCACTAACTTATATCAGAATGAACATTATTCCCTCAGAACTGATCTCCATAATTTTAATACAAGAAATAAGCACAAATTAAGACTATCCGAGATGAAGATAAACTCTTAGCGCAAATACTTGCTTTTATAATGGTATTAATATGTTTAACAAACTAACACAAGCAGCAAGAGTTATCTCAATTAATAGATTAAAAGTGTTTATTCACAACTGGATAATAAATAACCCATTTTACTTAATGAATTTATAGATAGTTCTGTTGACATTATTCTGTAACCCAAATCAGTGTAAATAAACTATGTGATGGGGTCATTTCTGGATGAATTCTGGTCTCTGACAAATAATAATAATAATAATAATAATAGTAGTAGTAATAGTAATTATAATAGTAATAATAACAATCATCATCATGTGTTTTTAAGATTTTTATATGTCAACTATGACAAATTGATTTACCTAACAATAAAAGTAACATTTGTCTCACTTGTCCATTGTCACTTTACTTTTACCGACCTTGGATGAACGATTTTCCAATCGGAAAGGATTACAACACCATAACTTCCATGACATCCTTCCTTTAGGCATTATGGATATAAATTATGTACTCATTCACACAAGGAACCATGTAAATTAACTGTCATAATCTCTGCAGAAATTCTTCACAGCAATGTTGACTGTTACAGTAATATGCAACCTTCAGCAGAAGTGCTTGTAAGACTTTACCTTAGTACGCTGCTGATTATAAGCAATATTACAACTTATAAACTTGCTCTGGTTATTTTTAACTTTTAAACTATTCTCCACAATGAAATTTGATAGGTGAACTCTTTAGAGAATGTTCTTGATGTAGAATAAGTAAACATAATCCTAATATCTACAGGAATCCTATTATTAAATTTATATTTAAAATGTACTGAAGGTTCACAAAATATATATTAACTGGTGGAAGACAATGTTAACTATTTATCAGGAAAACACCAATCTGTTTGCAAATACGATTTTAAAATTTTAGATTAGTACAAAACATGTTAAATACATTAATTTTCTTAAAATACCTAATTGCTGAGCTTATATTTGAAAAGAAAGTTCATCCTATGTTCAATTTTTAATAACTTTTGATTGAAAATGAAGAAGTCTTTCTCAATTTGAAAGTAATCCTAATGCTGAAAATCTCTGTTGTCCCATGGTATTTCTTACAAAGGTCTGAATCGTCTTCTGTGTGGAGAAACAAAGCCCAGACTCTGATGTCATGGAGTGGTCATAAATGCTTTTAATAGGTTTACCATTCACTAAAGATGCCGTTCAAGATGTTTGCATTAATAAAATCTAAGCCACAGCTCCAGATAGAGAGTGAAATTCTGTAGTGCTGTAAATTATGGATAGTTAAATTTTGAACTTTTTTGAATCGGTGAACCATGCAATTTACAGGTCTCATTCAGATGTAAAGTTGGAGTCATAGTGATGAAACATTTCCAGTTTAAATAGCTTAATAGCAATTAAACTCACATCCTAACATGGCAGGGTAAATATCCCCATTTTTTCAACTGACCATGAATAATATTTACACTTAGCCCCCCTCAGTAGTGTGGGAGTAGTTTATCTACCTCGTATTCAAGAGGTCACGAGTTCAAATCTCGTTTAGGGTGAGTTACCCAGATAAGGTTTTTTTTTTTTTTTTTTTTGTTTTTTTTTTCTTCTTTCTTTCTTTGGTGTTTTTCCTTATCCTGAGAAGAGGAATGTTGAATAACTTTAAGCTCCATGGACTTTGAGCACCATTTCACCTATTTCATTCATTACCTGATAGGACTAACCAGGTTAAAGGATGTTAAGCTACAAAAAGAAATTAAAAAATGAAGAAAAAGAAGTTTACTCTGTCATGATTTTATGGAAGACAGAAGGTTACAAGAAATTCTTGCTCAAGGGTTTTAATGTGTCTTGAGGTGTGGATATGGTATTCAAATTTTGAATCTCTTTTCCATTTAAAATAACCCTGAAACTTTCTCTAATTTCTTGTACAGGGTGTTAATGAACTACACCGAAATAATTTGCAAGATTGTGCACGTGACTGATATAAGTAATTTCAGATCTGCGATGAATGGTCCCCAGATAAACATAATGCAACTACATAGCTTTAAATGTGTGGGTATCAGGTGCTATAAGTCAGTGTTAAAGCAAAGCAGGTTGAAAAAATGGTTTAGAAATATCAAATTTTAGCAGCTTGTTACTAGCGCTCTCAAGATTTAATGTCGCAAAAATCTGTAAAATCTTGAACTAATCACTTGACAGTGCGACACTGAGCATTCATTAACTACATTTTTTAGTTATGTAGCCTACTCGGGAGGCATTTTTTCAACTGTTGTGGTGGCTTAATGTGTAACGCAACTGCTGCTATCCCAAAGATCAAGAGTTCAATTCCTGTCATGGAGTAAATTTTTTTTATTATTAATTTTTTCATTCATACGTGGCGTACTGGCACTTAGAAACTTATAGCCGTTACTTTGAAATTTCAATAAACAGGCCATAAGTCTCCTATCTCAAATTACTTATTTAAGTAATTTACATATTCTGTGAAAATATTTCGGTATAGTTCATTAACACCTGTATATTATGAGATCTTGAATGAAAATTCCATCTAGTAAGAACTGATTGAGGTAGTTGTCTCTTTAGCACTTAATCCAGTACTGCAGTTCTTTGTGAACTTGTGAAGAAGAATGTGGATATACCTTGCAGATTAACAAAAATGTTTTACACATTTCAATTAGTAGATGCAGCATTTAGCATCATCAAATTAAGCTGTTGGGCATAGCAAAGTTCTTTCAAGAGACAAGCAGTAAGTGATTGGGTGTCACACATTTCTGGTACAATGAAGCTCTAAAATCTCTCTGTTGGTTTCCCGTTAGCAATATATCTGAAATCGACAACCATTTGATATGTGTGTGTGTGTGTGTTTTTTTTATAGTGTCTAACACCCGCTTCAACTGCTTATGGCACTGCAGGCAGTGACACTGATGATACATGAATGATGATGGAGCACCGGTGGAATGCGATGGCGGGGGAAACCGGAGTACCTGGAGAAAACCCGCCCCAGCGCCGCTTTGTCCACCACAAATCTCACATACAGTCGTTCAGGATCGAACCCTGGCCATCTGGGTGCTGTGTGTGTATACACATACAAGGTGGTTCACCTGTCCCTTATTCTCTGGTTTTATGCAACCTGCAGATTACAGTCTAACCTGAAACATCATTCCCAAGACCCATTTCCTGCTTACTAACATTATAGACATTGGCACTGCAAGTTATAACTAAACAGTAGCGTATTTGGTTAATGTGCAATGTTAGCATGAGTTCCAAGATGCCAATTCAGGTTTGAATCTTACCAAAATGTTAACTATTTTTCCCCCTGTTTTCATTCTTCCTGATTTGGTACAAAACTAGATGGGATATTGGAATATTTTTTAACTTGCTTATGTGTTTTTTTTTTATTGTTCTCTTTATTTATGTTTATAACTTACTCAGTCCAGTTACAGGAAATACAAATGAAAATGAATATTCTGAGGCACATTCATTAAGTTTCTTCTAAATAAACAGGTATTATTACAATTTTTTAAACTAACAGGTATTTCAGATAATACTACTGGACCAGACCCATTTTCAGGGTATCTCTAAAACTAAAAATACAAAATACCTAGGCTGACATTCACAAACTGTGCCAAATACACAGGTATTCACCAAACTTTCAGTTGAAAGGAAAGTTAGGTTTAATCCCCATAACTTAACAAACTTCTCAATATCCACTAGATAAAGTGTTTCTGACATGAGTCTTAGTGATGAAACTTTTTCATTTAGTGCAGCAGCTGTTTGAAATGATGACCTTCTTCATTGATTCAGAGTTGTGCACGATGTTGCAATGACAACCTGGCAAGTAGTAATATCTGGAATGTGACGGACCTGCAGGCCTCCCTGATTAGTTGCCAAAGATGATTAACGTTATGCGGCTGTTGGCTGTACACTATATTAAATGACCCCATAGGAAGTAAGAGTGGCATAAGATCAGAAGATCTGGCTGGCCATGAGACAGGTCCTCGCCTACCTATCCATCTTTGAGGATGTGTGTTGTGAAGATAATTTACAAGTGCAGTGTAGCACAATCATGCTGAAACCACATTCATAATCTTTCATTTAATCATATATGCTCCAGCAATGGAGGGAGGTCATTTTGGAGGAAGTGAAGGTAGCATGCTCCCTTAAGGTGACCTTCGAAAAAATGTGGCCTGATTAGATGATCAGCCAAAAAGCCACACCATATATTAATTCCCCACCGGTCTTGAAAATCTGCTAGTCTTACCCAATGAGGGTTATCAACACTCCATTAGTGCATGTTGTGGCGATTCAGTACCATTGTTGTGAAACCACGATTCATCTGAAAACAGAACTTTGGATAAAAAGTCTGCATCACAGTTCAAACTACATAATACCCACTGGCAGAAATTTACTCGAGCTTCAAAGTCACGTCCATGGAGTTTCTGTGTAGAGGCAAGCAGTAAGGGTGAAATGTGTTATTATGCAGTATTTGCCTACTGATGTTTGTCTTGGCCAGTACACTCGAACTAATGTGGGATTGTGTAAGACAGTGTCTAAAATTGTATCTTCATCGTGCCCAGAGGTAACTGGTGCCTCTCTTATAGGACCTGTCCTTTCAAATGCTCCTGTTATCTGTAAACATTGTTCAGCTTTCTGAAAAGTGTTGTGTGTATGTTTTCATCTTTCTGGAAATTGATTTCCATACAGGCATTTTGCCTGGAATATGTGGTGAGTTCATAACCGACTGAGTCTGCATATCTAATGGGTTGTAAGGCTCATAGGAGATAACCTTAGCTTTAGGTATAGCACAAACCTACAGATTTACTTCATGCATTTGTATCTAATGGGACATATCTAGATCTAAAGTGGCTTCCAGTAGTATTCGCTAACCCACTGAGGGTTCCAGCTGCCAAAATTTTGTAGAGAACATTCTCTAATTATGAAGAACAATTGATAACATGTTAGGTATTTTAGTATTTTGAAATTGTTTTTATTATCTTTATACATTTTGAATATTTCATTTATCTAAAGGCTTAGCGAAGTTTCTTTTTCAAAATAATTAGAAAGAAAATGAAGGATCGAAGACTGAAGGACATGTAAAATGAACTGTCGTTTGTTCTCCATTCGTATACCTTTTTGTTTACACCTAAAATTATTAGAGTGACAAACATGAACTAAGGAATAATTGGTTTTTTACACAAGCTGTGTGAAGGACAAGAGTTGGATAGGTAGAGTCAGACTGAAAAATTCAATGCCATAGCCGGGATTTGAACCATGGATTTCCATTATTCCATACAAATTAACCATAATAGTTGGCCATACAATGAATCCTGTGTAAGTTGCCATTGGGGTTGTCATCTCAAAATAATTTGAGATCACCTTGTGGTTTACCGGGAAACATGCAAGTCAGTTGAGAAATTCAATGCTATACCGGCATGTTGCCATGGTAGTTCAGTGGCAGAGCAACCAGCTAGAGATTGGGAGATCCATGGTTCAAATCCCGGCTATGGCGTTGAATTTTTCAGTCTGACTCTACCTATCCAAACATGAACTAGCTTTATACCTCGATGGATAATACATAAAGAAGAAAAAAGTGCATGCAGACTGTGGGACTCAAACCGCTGACATGCTGGAGGTGATGAAGGAACATGAAATTAACTAGTTGAGCTACAATTATTGTGACCACTTGCTTCATTAAAACTTGTAGGTATAGTATCACACGTTTCCCTCTCCACTTCTGATCTCTTTATAACTGTTGTGGACCCCTTTTTGTAGCTAAAGCCATTCATTTAGCCTTCCTTCATTATAATTTGAGTTGAACGTGTGACAACGATGCTATTGATATAACATTTATTGTGACAGGAGTTATTAAGCACATGTTTTTGGAACGGACGTAACTATTGCTGCTAAGGTCTATTTTCCGATGGAGAGTAGGCTAGATTTGCATGGCTACCAAATGGCCGACAAGCACGATAATTTCGACCTTATTACTTTTAGAGTATGAAGTGTTGCCTATCTCCAAAACTAATAAGGAACAGGTGAACCATAGGAAGTGTTACTAGCTTCATCCACAATAATATAAAATCTGCTTCACTGATCTCTTGTATAATCTCATGGAACATTGGAAGCATTATCTGCAGAAATTCATTCTGAATGGTTTTCGAAGACTCTTTGAAAACAGTTGACTTCTCTAGAAGGAATCTTAGTGCATTGTCTAGCTCAGCAATGAAATTCACTAATCATCTTGAAATACCAGGATTAGTGAAGATTTCATTTCATTGTGTCATTGCACTGCTAACTCAAAGATCGCACAAAATCTTATCCAGTTTAAAGTAATATTTAATCCATATCTGTCCATAACTCATCATGCATAAGCACTGATTTTTCTATGCTCGCTGTTTAACTGTTTTTCAACTTTTAGTTCCCCAGATGATGAGAGATTTAAAATAATTTTCATGCATACCTTCAAGTTTTTATGGTTTTTAATTCCATCTGTCACACCTGTTTTGGTCCATATTTCCTCTCTGCTGAACAATAAACATGAAAAGCTATAAAACAGAAATCTTTTGTCACAGCCACAAATCCAATTATGTTTATCATGAATAAATGGATTGAACTTACACATGTTTTGTCCGGTTACAGTCTCTCTCAGAGTTTTAATCTCCAATTTCTCTTTTGCCAAATACAAACTGAAAGGTTTAAACAGTTTACTCATTGAACTCAATTGAACACAAGTCAGTCAAATAATTTACACAGGACAATAATGCTTCCACCTTGCAAACCGTGCAGGCGTTGCAGCCCAACTGCCACACAAGTTCAACAGTATGCAAGGTACTAGAGCAGTATTTAGGCAAGATGCCTGCGTGCACATGAAAACAAAATGGGATTTATGTTCCTGCAAATGTGTGACAGCCAAACTGCAACCATGAGCAGTAATCTGCATTATATACCATTGAACCACATGAACAATATGCTAACAATATAAATGATTGTTATGAGAAGTAGCAATTTAATTTTAGCCAAATAAAAAGAAGTGAGTAAATAAAAAAGTGATGGTTGTACAAACATGCAACTAGGCTTGAAACTGCCCTGAATAATTCCTCAGAGAATCTGTAATCAAGCTTTTATATTTAATTTTACATTTCAACCCTCGAAATATTGGCCTACATCAGTGTCTTAAAACCTAAAACCATAGCATATAGATGCTATTGCTATTCTACAACATTGATTCTCACATGCCAGCTGAGGTAAAGTATGCAGTTGCCAGAAATCAGGCAAAGCGTATAGAGAGAGAGATAGAGATAGAGGGAGGGAGAGATAGATAGATAGAGAGAGAGAGATATGCTTATCTAGGTTTCTCAAGATAGATAGAGAGAGTTAGATAGAGAGATATGCTTATCTAGGTTTCTCAAACTTTAAATGAATGTTTTAGTGTTTAAATGGCTATTTTTAGTATCTCATGTTTGTTTTAATTTTAAATCATGGAGATGGAGGAGGCGGCGGCAGCTTGTGCTGACCATCAAACCAAGTACATTTTTTATGGTGTACCTGGATCCATCACTAAAGACAGCATCCCATTAAATTAAAAATCTGGAATTTACCAAATAGAGTGCAACAGTTGCAACAAATTTTACATTGGGAAAACCAAGAGGAACCTGGGAAAAAGAACCAAGGAACACTCCAGATGCATAAAGCACAAACATCTAGAGAAATCAGTAGTTCTACCCCTTTTTGGACAGAAAACCATGATATAAACCCAGAGCCAAAAATATTGAAACACATAACCAGAAATTGGCAACTTGGGAACAAATTTTCATTTGGAAAAACAAACATAGGATTGTCAACTTTGATATCCCCCAGGGCAACTCATTGTACAAATTCATAGAACCACCATCAGAGCAATCAATGGATCAATCAGTGTCACCACCAGCAATTAGTCGATGTTCGGTTGACAATGGAGGAAACTAACCTCTGAAACATATTCAAAATTTAAATGCGAGTGTTGTTTAGTGGCATTAATTGACTCAATGTTTACTTTTAATTCAATCTCAACAACACGGTCATAAACTTCCAAAATAAAAAAGTATAGGCAGACATTTCAATTCTCTTTCCATTCTCTGCGTATTAGGCCTTAAGGTTTATTGACCCAGGAGTAGATGGTTGAAAACTCTTTAAATAGAAAATGAATTTACTTTTCTGAGGCAGAATACACCAACTTAGGAATTCTTTCTCATGGAGAGCCCTTTCTGACCTGTGGCACATTTATGCGATGTCTTTAGACTACATATATTTGCAGTCTTCTAAATTTAATTTTTTCAAACAGTGTAAACATTATTCTGCTAAGTCTGTAACAAGCTGAATTTGTATGTTAACTAAACTTAATCTCTGGTAAGAATTTATGTGTAGCAATAAAGCTTCCCATCACAATCTAAACAATCCCAGACCTTTTAAAGCTTTGGTGGAGTAAACCATGGGATTGGGAATATCCTTTGGAGCTGCAGTATTTCTTTTAAGGCACTTTTTATGATTACATAAGTGTCCAATGAAAATTTAATTGGTATTAGTATGACGGGTGTGGTTGCTGTAATGCTATAAGCTGTTAGCTATAATGAGGAGTAGTAGTCCATGAATCCAGCTTTTTATCAAGATTGTTAATCACCATTGTAACATCAAATATCATTTTATTATCAAAAGATGCTCCATAGTATTTAATGGTTTCATCAGCATGATCTCATCAGTATCAATAAGATTCAGATGTGTTTCTGAGAGAGTGCCATTAATATTGTTTAGACATTTGCATTTGTTGATATTAATTTCAGGACCAATTTTATTAAATTTGGCTGCAGCTGTTGTACTGAGGGAAACTGCAGCTTCCAAGCTCTTCCCCATAATCACTGTATCTCTAAGGATAAATCTGATTTTGGTAAACTTCATCTTCATCAAATTCTTGGAGTATGTGATCTGTTGTAAAGTTATAGAGGGTTGACATAAAGTTGCATGGCTGCTTTCAAAATTGGTATGAGTTTTCTATTTATATTTTGTTTTAACCTGTGCAGTATTCACCTCTTGGAGCAGGTGCTGTCATGGTTAAATGGGAAATCTTGGACATATTGTGCAACATCAGTATATTTTTGAAATGTAAATGATCCATGTTGTTAAAGGCTTTTGGAATGCTTAAAAGGCAATGTTTGTTTTCTTTTCTTTGGTGTTATTGAGAATGGAGTTTAGATATATCAAGCATCCTGGAGAGTTTGTGAAGCGTCTTTGAGATTTACTTAAAGTTAGCATATACATTGGCATTTATTAGACTCACTCAATCACCCTGTGTAGCACTGACATGATAGTTACAGGTCTCAATTTTGAAACTTCATATACCCCCACCGCTGAATCCTTGCACTTGACAGTTGGGAGTTAAGTTATTATACCCACATAATGAAAAGCTTTACCTGTTTGACTTTCTGAACCAATCACAAAGCAGCATTCCGGTCAGTCGGTCAGACAACAGAAACTGATCTAGATGCTGCACCATTGCAATATCTAGCTATTTCCAACCACGTGCTCAGTTTGTGAACTCTTAGCTTGTGTGCTGAGCTGTTCTGTGCAAGCTACGTATTATTCATTGTTATTGTTGATAGTGTTGTTGGTGTTTGTACGTGGGGGAATATAACAAGACTTTCACAATTATAGAGGTGGATAGACTTTAGCGGGAAGGTGTGGTGAGGGTGGTTGCTTCATGGAAGAAGAAAGTTAATCATGTGCACAAAATGATATGCAAAGCACAGGAATTGGATGGAATCATCAGTGAATGTGAACCACTAATGATATGTCTTGGTGACGACAATGGCGATGATGAAGTTGATGATGATGCTTCCGAGAATGATGTCGATGGAGTCTTGGATGGAATTGAGACATTAAAATTCCAAACCGGTGAAAATCACTTTGTTATACCTTTCTCTTATTGTAACATCTAGTTTGTATTAATTTGTTCTATATTATTGTAAATACGTAATGTATGCTACATACATTTTAGTATCACTGTTGTTTTCAATTAACATAAATAATAACGAATTAGTTTCATTATTCATTAGCATTCATTTACTATGTACACTGTTCATATTCGTCTTTACACATGATAGAGACAATGGTAACCAGCTGTTGTTGTTTACTAGTTACTCTGGCAATGCCACAAAGGCAGCATAGCCAATCTTACGTGAAACCACCCAAACTGTCAAGTGCAAGGATTCATTAGCGGGGGTATAGTTGTCACCACCCGTAAAAATCAACACTGTTCTAACTTGGTTGAAACCTGATGGGAACACATTTGTAGATATCATGTTTTTGGAGATTCATGCTATAGTATCATAATAATTCTCATTAAAATCCCATCAGGTCCAGGAGGTATCAACAACATTCATGCCCTTCATGACTTCTGCCATGTAATTTTTAGTTATTATAATATTTTGTGTTTCTTCAATAGTAATACGTTCAGGCCCTGTTGTTTCAGATTTATGATCAGAACTTAGATTGTCATTAGGTGTGGACGCTTGAGAGCAAAAGTGATGAAACTACATTTTTTGAAGTTACCATCAGATATGTCAGATTTTTTTTTCAGTAAGCTTTAGTATAAGTATCAGTCACCTGATACCAATATTGAGCTTTGCTCCTTTGTTGTTTACATTTAGAAAGACATTCAGGGTTGGTGTGTTTATAAAGTTTTCCTTACATATCTCTTAACTATTTTTAGTCTTATGTGCTTTATAAAACTGTGTACTTACTGGGGTGTTTTGGAGTAGGCAGTTACGTAATGGCATTTGATAAGCTACAAAATCCATCAATTATATTAAAGAAATCCTAATTGTGTTCAATAGTTTTGTTTTATAATATTAGTAGCCACTTATTTATATCCATTTGATATGTTGTATGTCCTCATGCAAATTATGTTGAGAAAAGAACCCTTCATTGTAGATGCAGTGTCTTTGTTACTATCATTTGTAGTGTTAGTTTTATTTTCTGATCCCAATTTGCACCAAGCTGACTATAGAGGCATAATGGATGCTCAATGTTTTATGTTTCACAGCTGTGAATGAATAATGGGAATATTAATGCCTAGCTTAACTTTATAATTTTTCTGCAATAATGGCAAGGTACTTGTGAAGACAACTGATTTGTGATACATTTTATCCTCATTTATATCCTGGCATCCTTGGCTCTGAGTCTATGTGTATGTTGTGTTATGGTCTGAGCATGATTCACCAAAGATGATTTTACATTATGCGCAATGCTTCACCAAGGGCTGGTTCACAACACACTGGTAACAGTAATCAGAATGAGACCTCGAATGGGAATTAAGGTAGCTTCTAACATTTTGATTTTCAATAATTCAATAACAAGATCAAGAATGCATTCATTTGTTTCTTATGGACAAACAACATTTTTTTTACCTGCTCTCCAGCTTAGCCAGTATAATCTCTGAATTCAATCAATATAATATAGATCAGCCAGCTTCTAATTTCAACAGAGAGAGTTTTCTAAATGGAAGCCACTGCTATTTCCGATTCCTTAGAACTTCTTAAGCAGCCAAAATGTTTACTTTCAATACACAACCAATGCTCAAACAATTTGAAATAGAAATGAAGTACTTCTGATAGAATTCCTTCCAGTTTGATTTCCCCAGCTTGCGATTGCAACTATAGAAAGCTCTTGCAGCTGTTCTATGTCACGTGGAATAATTGCTTAAATACAGGGTCCTTAAAATGCTGAAGAAGAGGAAGAAGAAGAGTGATGTGCACAATATGTATCAGATATGCTGTGCCCAAGAACAAGAAACATTAACTTGGATAAGTCCTGGTTCTTATTTCCGAGGAATTGGAAGGCTTCCCATTGACAATTATATGCATAATGATAACATTGAAATTGTTATTATGATAAACTTATATACTAAAAAGTACGAGTAATATAAATAATATTACCTATGCTAATGAAAGTCATGGTAAATAGGCATTTTATGGTTGCTAATACCGCCTGAACAGGGAAGAGAATACGAGTCCATTTTATGTAAGGGTTACAGTAGTTGGAAGGAGAAAAAAGTGCTTTACATACATAGTTATGCAATTGTTACCCCATTTCCATGCTACTCCAAGTGCTGCCAGCATTTAAAAATCTTAATATCAATTTGGTAGGTGTTTGCAAGACAGTTTGCAATTTTACTTTCCAATTGTTCTAAATTGGTAGTAAATTATATGTGCGCTTATAGTTCTCATAGGAATTCATCATTTTTAGCCAATAGGAAACATTCATAAACATAAACATTAATCATATGAGTTGAAATGGCAGGAGAAATGTCTCAAAGAATATTTTCTGCAGAGGAAAAGGAAATTTTAATCTGTTTAATGAAAGAAAACAATGTAATAGAAGATAAAAGGACAGATGCAATTAGCGTTGCAGGGAAAAAAAAAAAAAAAGGCAGCCCAGCAAGAAATTAAACGCCGGTTCAACAGTAATGATGCCATGTCCAAGGTAAGGAATTTAAGTTTGTGTCATAACAACTGCGATTATTAAACGACATTTGATGTTATAATTTGTTCAGATGTAATTATTACCTTTAATGGAGCATTTTTAAAAATAGTACATTGAAATATCTATAAAAAGGCAGCTCAACACGATTTGTGACAGGTCTGCAAACATGATATATTATGCGAGTTGGTTTTACGAAAATATGTGTTGCAAAAACGAATTTGGCAGGCTGGTTATTACATTTATATTGGTCAACAATAACCTATCTTAGGAACAGTAACTTTCTTTTTTAGTTATTTTCAATATGTATGGACCTCATTTTCCTAAACATTGATAGCATACGTCATGTAATGCAAAGTGATCGAGTTTGAATCTCTCATTTCTGCATCATGGTTCCAATAATTATTTATGCAAACCTGAAATAAATGAACTTAAATAATAAACAAAGTTGAAAGTAATATGAAAACACAATTCGAAGGTATAATATTAAATATGGTAAATGTGCTTATTTGAATGCTCCATGAAAACATGTAAATGCATTTCACTTCTTGAAACAACCCTAATTAAATAAATTATGCATTGTTGCATTCAATTTAAATTAAACTGCTATATTTACAGTAACTATACAAAATTGCTTTTGTTTATTTCAGCGAACATTGTCCCAGCTTAAAAAATGCTGAATGAGAACTGGACCTGGCAGTGCCCCATTTGGGCCACAATGTAGGGTTCTGGTTTAATAGTGATGCGGTTGCTGTAAGACCACCTGCAGGTACCTAATCAAACGCATATAATATTCTTGTAAAGGAACTACTGTAATAAGAAAACAGTTATTTATATCATATATTGAATTATTATTACTTGATATGTTTCAGTCTCATCCATACCAGTTGATTCTGCAGCTGCAGGGAGCAGTTTTATTGCACAAGGTAATAAATTTAAATATATTATGTGAATATGTAAGTTTTATGTTGAAATAAACCATATGTCACCCTCCGTGGTGTAATGGTTACCATGCTAACTTCATATCTCTGAGCAAAATTAAGCAGTCTTTCACACCCAATTTAGAATGGGATGCTGAGAACCACAGCAGTTAAAGAGGACCATAAATAACACACCATTTATTTAAATAAACCATAAATTATAGAACAGCCACCTTTTAGTTGCTTTGAAAATAAATAATAATTATTATTTTAAAAATAAGATTTTCAGTTGGAAATACAAAGTTTTTAATGTCATGTAACCTATTTAAGGGGTATAATTATTGCCAATTATAATTTTGAAAACTTGTAACCTTGCATAACTTTGCATATTACTATTACTCATTCCTAAGGATTTGTGCCCCTTAAATACAATCCCATAATTTAATTGAATTAAGATTACCTAGAGGATAACATATTTCAAAATCATTAATATCTTTTTGTGTTGCCTATCTATGTTTCAGTCTCATCCATACCAGCAGTCACATCCATACCAGTTGATTCTGCAGCTGCAGGTAGCAGTTTTATTACACTAGGTAATTAATTGAAATATGTTATGTGAACATCTACGTTTTATGTTGAAATAAACCATAAATTGCAGAGCAGCCATCTTTTAGTTCCTTTGAAAATAAATAATTATTATTTTAAAAATAAGATTTTCAGTTGGAAATACAAAGTTTTTAATGTCATGTAACCTATTTAAGGGGTATAACTATTGCAAATTATAATTTTGAAAACTTGTAACCTTGCATAACTTTGCATATTACTATTACTCATTCCTAAGGAATTGTGCACCTTAAATACAATCCCATAATTTAATTGAATTAAGATTACCTAGAGGATAACTTATTTCAAAATCATTAATTTCTTTTTGTGTTGTCTATATATAGCAATTTAAGTTAAAGTACAGCAGCAACAATTACTATTATTATTATTTTTTTTTTACAGTGTAATGCTACCATTGAAAACATCCCTGCTGGTTCTCCCTTACAAGGTAATTTTAAAAACTAAAAACATATGCATAGTTTCACTTTATTCACAGTGGATTATAATATATTCATTTTTATTACTATTATTAGCTGTTGTTTTTATTGTTGAATTGATTGTTTTATAGTGATGTGTTACAGAAGAAAAGAAGAAATGCATTTATTGGAAATGGAACTAAATTCAATAAATACACCAATTAGGGCATAAAATTTAAACCATTGCATTGTATATCAGCTAACCCTGTCAAAATAAAGAAACTTAAAAATCAAATATTATATTGTCTTTTTCATGTAACTCAAACACCTCGTGTGTGTACATCAACTGCAGACATCCTACCTTAGCATAAGGATGTAATTTTGTTTCTTTACTTGTTTCTTATTTATGCTTTATTATCCATGTATTCCCTCCTTTAACTGTTATGTTCATATCAGCAACCTTTAATCATTTAGATCTGTTTAAAGTGCAAAACTAGTTTTCTCATTGCTAATTCGTTTTTTTGTCACTTTTGCTAATTTGTCAAAAGTGGAATGAATTCTCAGACTGAAGCTTAAAAGTCTAAGCAGATTAAGCTTGCAAATATTTGATCAAACTATTACATTTGATTAACTTTCTAATATATAAACAAACCTGGAAGAATAAGAACAGAAACGTTATTTTAAAGTAATTCTTTATACAAGGTGAGTACACTAATGCTATATTTGTTGCCAGAGTTTTATTATTATTATTTGTGAGCTATGAATCTATAATTATTTACTGTGTTGTCTAATATATTTCACGTGGGGAGTCAAAGGTTCCACTATTATGAATAGTAAAATCATGGATTAATTTTAAGATATGTTTATTTTCAATGTTTCACAAAATATTACAATTTTTTCTAATATTCTAATCTCAGGCTTAACTCATTTGAATAGCTGCATTGTATGCACATAACTTTTATTACCATCACATAAATAAACACGTTGTGAATGCTTTGTAAATGATTAAATTTTACCATCAACGATGTTCATGGTTTCCTCACAACTACAATGGCCTTGTATAAAGTATGTCCTTCTGGTCTCTAACAATGCTTTCTTTTCTTAACTCTGTCTAGCTGGCATATCAATTGCTGGACAAAAAATGTTACTTTGTTTCATTCTGACTTCACAGAATTATATAAAGAAAAATGGATATAATATAAGAATATTATATGTTTATGAGCTTGAAGTTCATTAACTGTGGAATTTTGTTGAAAACAATGTTGCAAATAAAATTAAATAAGGTATTTACAATACTTTCCATTCCTTGAGAAGGGATTGAATTATAAGCTAATAAAATAGTGAAATAAATTACTCAATTGATTACTTATTTAATAAAAATAACTATTCAAATTAAATTAATCAAAATATTTAGACTTCATACAGAAATGAACATACATTATTGCATTTATAGGCTACTATGGAACATTATTTTATTTACTATTATGTTCATATGAAGTTTTGTTTGATAAAGATCTATTGCTGCAATTCCACAACTATTAAAGAAACGTGACCTTTGATATAAGAATTTGCAGGCAATTCACACAAATATCTGGTAATGTTCAACACAGACTATTTATTCTGACATATCATTGCACCTTCTCATTTACCTATTCTGAATGGATATATTTATTTAATTCAGATCAAAATATCTAGCTGATCAGTACTCCTTTTAGTAAAAATATAAGAGATTATTTTTGATAAACAAATAAATTAGTCATTCTTCTGTAATGTCGAAAATACCATGTAAAGAATAGAGAAAGTCGTGTGAATGGAACACATCGCATTTTTCTGTTATGCTGTTCACAGGTGTACACACACATCACACCAGAATTTATTATTTATTTTTGTATTCAGGGGAAATATCTTAAAATGTATTAAAATAATTAAGAAGCATCATATTTACCTATAACAACATAAAGCAAAATAATCTTTACATGTAAAAAAAAAAAATCTGAAGCAGTAATGCATACAGGTGTATATCAGAACCTCATACACATAATTATCTTCAATAATAATTTTAGTGAACTAACAAACACGACTGCCTTCAATAATTCCACTTATTTCTGAAAATATACTGAAGTATAGGCAATTGCACCAATAGATAATTATTGCTAACTAAAACAATTTGTTACTCAATTATTCTTTCCAACTTCTTATTACATTTATTTACAGATTTTATGTGATACATAATTTGGTTTTGAAAATTCAATTTTTCAAAAATAATGTTCAAGTATACAATGAATTGTAGGCTCCATTGTGGATTAAATGAAAAGTAGAATTAGTAAATTATTTTTTTTATTAAAAAAAAATGCACCTATTGCATAATTACAGATTACCTGTATATGAACAGCACACAAAATTATCTTCTGTTTATGTTTTGAAGCATATGTGGGTAAAATTGACACAATATATATCTGCTAATTTATACAAAATATAACATGTAATAGCTTTCCTTCACACATTATCCAGGCTTAGGACTGGCAGCAAATTTGGTTCACAGTAATTATTTACATTTATACAGTATATGTATACTTCCAGATAACAAAAGAAAGGAAACGTTATAACATTTGTTAATAGTGTAGTTACATTGGTTCAGAGGAAAAAGAGGGCAAACATGAAAGAATACAGTTGTGGAAATCATGAATAAGAGACAACTAAGAAAATGACAGGGATTTGTAGGGCAGAATGAATTTTGGCAATAATAAAGAATGTCTAGTTTAATGTATATTTGGGTATTAGAAATATTAATAAAATAATAATATTGAGTAAAAATTGTAATAAACTGAGTAATATTAATAAAATGTGCACTCCTAAAATGACAGCAGCTGTTGTCTTCTGCAGGATGTGCTCGTAACCCATACACATGCTTAACTGAAATGCCTTTGTATGAACTGTTGCCTGAGCATACATCCACATGGATTCTGTCCAATATTGGCATTGGCCACAGGTACAGCCTCAACAGGACCTTCTTCCACATTCTCAAAGTAACCTCTTCTGAGAATGCAAATGTTGTGCAAAACAGCTCTATTGTGTCTGAAAAGAAAGGATCAAATTGTGATATATTGCTTTCTATTGTAAATATACAGCTCTAGTAAACTTACATTTTATGTTTTAGTTTTTGAAACACAATGAGATAATTGAACAGCATCCATATATTATCTAAAAAGGTATAATTTGCTGATATACCAGCTAATGTAATAATTATCTAAGTTCTTAAACTATGGAAAACTTGAGAATGCCAGCTGCCTTACAATACAGTAATAAATATGTAAGTAAAATGAAATGGCATTTTTATTACAGAACTTTGAATCCCATATTATGTATTGCATTAGTAAATTTCACAACATTTAACTCCCCTCCCCCCCTTCATAGTTTATTATTTTGGTAAGTATTCAGCTGAAATTACCTTTGTTCTGCTTGTGTTCTCACATGGTGATCCAGTATTGGAGTATACAGGTATGGTAGCTGTGCGTAACCATTGTCCTCAAGCAGAATTCCACGTACCCTACAATCAACAAGCTTCTGACAAATAGAGTTTTAAAAAATTCTGCTGTTATGGGTTGATCGTGGCCAACGTGAAACAATGTCCATTTTTTCCATTTGAGGCCCACAAATTACCTGCACATTCAGAGACATCCACCCCTTCCTGTTCCTGTACAGTTCTGCAAACTGTCCTCCAGGACTTTGAATTGGAATATGGGTGCAGTCGATTATACCTGAAAAGATTAGAAATAAGTTATTGCAATCAAACCTTGTATGAACATAAATAAAGATAACACAAATAAAAATGCAGTATTTGAGATTACTATTTATGCTTTCATTTTGTATTCATTTTATGAACACAAATGCAGTATTTAGGATTACTATTGAAATCCTTTCACTTTCCAATTAATTTTTCGACATTGCTACTTTAAAAGTTATGATTATTTTTGCTTGAGAAAATGTTCTATTATACCCTTAAATTTGTATCCATATTTCTGTCTGGTATAACTAATGTCTGGTGCTTTATTAAGTTAAAAATGCTAATAAGCTGTTAGTCTTATAAAATGATTATTATGAATTATTATTATTATAATTATTATTACATATTACACCTGGAAAGTGGGAAACATAGAATAGGTTTCTGTTGCTGCTGTACTGCTGTTCAGTACTTGGAAATTTCACAAACTGTCTTAAGTTTTGTGCAATACCAGTAGACACTCGCCTGATAAGGCGAATCACTGTGCTCTGGTTTAACTTTCTTAGGTCACCAAGAACAATCTGAAAATGTAAATAAGAAAATTGAAACATTTTATTCAAGTACAACCACAATAAGTCTGAACTTGCTACTATACTTAAGCATTTGGGTGCATATCAAATATATCAAGAATTACTTATAACAGAGCTACCAAAATATACTTGCCAACTACAAATAAGGTTTAAAAGAAAGAAAAAATAAGTTTCTAAATCATTATCATAATTCTTAGGAATGTGTGTTGTTATGTAAAGCAAAATGACCAGAAGAAGCGTGCATTGTTTGTTTGTTTGGTCCCACTTTGAGCAATGCTCAGAGATATTGAACATGTTCATACAATTATGAGATATACAGCATAACTAATTGATTATCCTAGTATCAGTTTTTTCATCTGGCCATCATCACAGAAGATGAGCATTTCTAAACTACCACCATTTCAAGAGTGAACTTTCCAATATGCAGTAATGTAAGTAAAATGAACCAGAGTAAATCACTTAAAACATGCAATATGCTCCCTATATGGAATATTTTCCTGTTTCTTGGCATTAAAAATCTCCCCTACAGTGTATGGGGAGTGAGCATATGGCAACTTTTTAAAATATTTTTAAACATTTTATGCAAATTAGGGTTACTTAATAATTTTGGGCAACATGGAAGTTTATTATAAACTTGTATTGTAAAATAGCAGCATCCTTTTTAAAATGAACAAAATCACTTAAAACATGGAATATGCTCCCTATATGGAATATTTTCCTGTTGCTTGGCATTAAAAATCTCCCCTACAGTGTATGGGGAGTGAGCATATGGCACTTTTTTAAAATATTTTTAAACATTTTATGCTAATTAGGGTTACTTAATAAGTTTGGGCAACATGGAAGTTTATTATAAATTTGGGTAATTCTGCACAACGCCTCTATTAATTCTTCCGTCTGATAAACGGAGATACTTCGGGGTATCTATAATAAAAGTGAAATGTGTAAATTGTGGTGCAAACACAGAAAGTAATTTCAAATCATTAATAAATAGACAGACTTCAATTCAGATCCAGCAAAGACCGTGAATTCAATACAATACATAGAAAGTTTGCAATTCAGATCCAGAAAAGACCGTGAATTCAATATCTGCCAAATTATACGTAAATCAGGGTAATTCTGCACCTTCTATTTATTAATCGATTTTAAATTACTTTTGTTTTCACCACAATTCGCCCACATTTTTATTTCCTACTATGGATACCAACATAGTAGTTTCCGTTTTGCAGATGGCAGAATTAATAGAGCAGTTGTGCAGAATTACCATTTTGCTAATTAGGATTACGGCAGAATTAATAGAGCCATTGTGCAGAATTACCATTTTGCTAATTAGAATTACGGCAGAATTAATAGAGACATTGTGCATAATTACCTAAATTTATATTGCAGCATAGCATATCCGTTTTAAAACAAGTTTTAAACTAAAATAAGAACTGAAGCTTTCCTGGCAATGTGTTAATTCAAAATCTTCTCTGGCTTCTAGCCAGGTACAAACTTGGCTTGACACCAACATTTCGAAGAAGTGCATCTTCCTCGTCTTCAGGGTGAACTGATGGTTTGAGCTTGCGGAGAATGGTATTTATAAGAGCTGGGATGAAGCTAACATCTGATTGGTTCGCGTGATATTATGGCTTTTTTTTTTTTTTTTTTTTTTTACCGTGGAGGGGAAAAATGCATTACGCATTCAACCCCCAGCCGAAGTGTAATGGCTGGGAGGATATGTGGGACTCTCCGCTTCCTCATGCGGCATACCTACTAAAAAACCCCTCCACGTTATAACAGTAGTTTGTTGAGAATCACGTGGCTTTGTGCGGTCCCGCTGATGCACCCGCGTTAGTAGACGAGAGGTAGGAAGCTGCCGCACGTTGTGCGGGAGCGGGTGAAAGGTTATTTCTAGGCTGACAGCCATGGAACCTGACTGCAGCCTAGGGAATAGAAGGTGGAAATAGAGGAGAGAGTAGGACGTAGATCTTAAGGGTTATACCTGCTTCGGAATTGCTCCGCGAAGCTCCCAGTAGTCTTCCACTGTGTTGGTGGCCGATGTGCGTGCCCCTCAGCCTGTACAGGAGGAGGAGCAGTGTTGGGTTGGTGACGGTTAGACTGGAACAGCTCAGCAGAGTAAGCAGCTTGCTGCAGGAGAACCTGCCTCAGAGGCTGCATGAGGGCGTCGATCCTGGTGGACAGGACGGCGGCTGTAGTCTGCTGGCTGGTGGCTGCTGCGGCGTTAGAAGCTTGCAATTCCTGCAGCTTCTGTGTGAGGAGCCTGCATGTCTCTTCCAGGGCAGCTAGTCGAGCGCCGACGTTCAGGATCTCCGCGTGGAGGTCCTGAATGGCTTCTCGCGTCGCTGCGTCTGTTGAGAGTGCAGGTGGTGAGGCCTCAGTGGTTGATGTCTGCGGTGGAGTGGTGCGGCGGGCAGGAGGTGGTGAGGAAGTGCTGCTCCTTGGGTAGAGAGGGCACTGGGCTTGCCCTGTGTAGTGTCCTGTGCCACGACAGGTGGCACAGAATCGGCGGCGACGGCGGAGATCATGCCCAGTGCACTCGGCGGTGGTGGAGTTGGTACCGCAGTAGTGGCAACTCGGTGGCGAAGAGCAGACTTCAGCTGTGTGGCCGTAGGCATAGCAGAATCGGCAGGGCCGATGGCGTTCCTGTCGGCTAGCCTCGACGGCCAGAAGTCTTCCTAATAAGGGCAACCCTGACGCCAAGGCAGCTTCTAGGTCAGCCTGGTCCTGTAACTCCAAACGAACGAGCGGCGTTGGCCCCCGGTCGCAGTAAATGCGGGTGGCCCTCAAGCAAGAAGGCCACCGCGACTGCACGGCGGTGAGCAGATGCCGGGTGGTAAGGTCCGTAGGGACCCCCCGTACCACGGCACTGAACCGGGGCGGCGTCGTAGAGCTGGGTGGAGGCGGCGGTGTTGGCGGCAACTGCGGCTGCAGTTGCGGCGAGACTGCGGTGGCGGCCGGCGGCGAAGCAGGGCTTGCCGGGACCGGTGGCTTCGGAGTTGCTACCTCCTCGGCGGCTGCCGTGGAGGAGGCGTCGGGTGCTGCCTTAGCAGCGGCGAGTCTGCGTTGTCTCTTCTTAGCCATCCTTAGGAGTCGAAGAAGAAGCTCTGATATTATGTTTTTTTTTTTGTTTTTTTTTTTTACCGTGGAGGGGAAAAATGCATTACGCATTCAACCCCCATCCGAGGTGCAATGGCTGGGAGGATATGTGGGACTCTCCGCTTCCTCATGCGGTATACCCACTAAAAACCCCTCCACGTTATAACAGTAGTTTGTTGAAAATCACGTGGCTTTGCACGGTCCCGCTGATGCACCCGCGTTAGTAGACGAGAGGTAGGAAGCTGCCGCACAATGTGCGGGAGCGGGTGAAAGGTTATTTCTAGGCTGATAGCCATGGAACCTGACTGCAGCCTAGGGAATAGAGGTGATATTGGTAAGGAAATAGAAGGTGGAAATAGAGGAGAAAATAGGACGTAGATCTTATGGATTATACCTGCTTCGGAATTGCTCCGCGAAGCTCCCAGTAGTCTTCCACTGTGTGGGTGGCCGATGTGCGTGCCCCTCAGCCTGTACAGGAGGAGGAGCAGTGTTGGGTTGCTGTCGTTTTGATTGGAACAGCTCAGCAGAGTATTCAGCTTGCTGCAGGAGAACCTGCCTCAGAGGCTGCATTAGGGTGTCGATCCTGGTGGACAGGTCGGCGGCTGTAGTCTGCTGGCTGGTGGCTGCTGGAGCGTTAGAAGCTTGTAATTCCTGCAGCTTCTGTGTGAGGAGGCTGCATGTCTCTTCCAGTGCAGCTAGTCGAGCGCCGACGTTCAGGATCTCCGCATGGAGGTCCTGAATGGCTTCTCGCGTCGCTGCGTCTGTTGAGAGTGCAGGTGGTGAGGCCTCGGTGGTTGATGTCTGCGGTGGAGTGGTGCGGCGCGCAGGAGGTGGTGAGGAAGTGCTGCTCCTTGGGTAGAGAGGGCACTGCGCTTGCCCTGTGAAATATCCTGTGCCACGACAGGTGGCACAGAACCGGCGGCGATGGCGTAGATTGTGCTCAGTGCACTCAGCGGTGGTGTTGGCGGAGCCACAGTAGTGGCACCGCGGCGTCGAGGAGCAGGAGTCGGCTGTATGCCCGAAGGCACAACAGCGACGGCAGGGCCGGTAACGTTCCATCTTGCTAGCCTCGACGACCAGGAGTTGCCCTAACAAGGGCAACCCTGACGCCAAGGCAGCGTCGAGGTCCGAACGATCCTGAAGCTCCAGCCTCACAAGTGGTGTAGGTCCCCGGTTGCAAATTATCCTTGTGGCCCTCAAACAAGAAGGCCACTTGGATTTCGCTGCTGCGAGGAGGTGCCGGGTGGAAAGGTCCCTAGGGAACCCCCGTACCACGGCACTGAACCGGGGCGGCGGCGACGTGGAGCTGGGCGGCGGCGGTGTTGGTGATGGCGGCAGCAGTTGCGGCGAGGGTGTGGTGGCTGCCGGCGGCGAAGCAGGGCTTACCGGGACCGGTAGCAACGGAGGTGCTGCCTCCTCGGCGGCTGCTGCCTTAGCAGTGGCGAGTCTGCGCTGTCTCTTCTTGGCCATCTTAGCGAGTCGAAGAAGAAGCTCC
The DNA here is from genome assembly GCA_030762935.1 of Hymenopus coronatus. Classification (NCBI taxonomy): domain Eukaryota; kingdom Metazoa; phylum Arthropoda; class Insecta; order Mantodea; family Hymenopodidae; genus Hymenopus; species Hymenopus coronatus. The sequence goes on from CM060900.1 coordinate 58,791,046, forward strand.
GTATCCTCCCCCGTTATTATGGCTTTTTTTTTTCTTTTTTAGTTTCAAGTGGAGGGGGAAAATCCACCTTAAGGACTAGCCCGGGCTGGCATGCCCGGAGTGTTGGGGTCTGCCAGAATGGGCCTACCGACTAAAAAACCCCTCCACCGGTATTAGAAGGTAAGGATGCTGCGGTACCGCTGTTGCACCCGCGCAGTAAAAGGTAAAGGTGAACTGGCCCGCTGTGCGGCTGTCGGGTGAGGGTTGTGCTAGTAGACCGGCTTGACCGAGGCCCAGCCGGCCCCCGTAGCGAATTATAGGTGAGGAGTTGAGGAAATTGTGGGTGGTTGGGAATTGTTGGTGAAACATGGGATTGGGAGTGCAGGGAGAGCTGCCACTCTCTCCCTGTGGTGATGTCGGTACTACCGGTTCTTCCTTCCCCTGGGGGTTGGACCGGTGGCGATGTAGGTGAGAATGTCCGTGGTAAGTCCTGTCTGAAGGTCGTGTAGTTGTTTGGAAATAGATTGATGTGCTGCAGCTCTCGGACACCCACGACCGAAGCCTCAAGATACCGCAGCCGCGGGCACTGGTCGTCGCTGTCCTCGGCAGGTGGATGGACGAGGTGGCTCTCAATGCGGTCCAGCTGGCGCTGGATAGACGCAAGCACCGCGCCATTATCACCTGCAACACTATCAGAGTCCTGGTGCTTGGCCTCCAATGCTGCGAGTCGTTCGTTGGTTTCCCTCTGAAGTTCCTCGAGACGGAGGCCGAGTTGGTGTGTAGCCGCCTGGATGGCGGCGATGTGCTGCTGGATGGAGTCCACGGCGTCTTTTAGGAAGGTGTCCGTCGCTGAAGAGTTTACTGGTGATGTGTTCGGTGCAGATGGTGATGGTTGGTGGTGCTGCTGTGTCTTTAGAGGTGAAGGCCTACTCCGGGGATACAGGGGGCACGTGGCTTGCCCTATGTAGTGAGAGTTCCCGGAGCAGGTAGCGCAGATCAGGTTGGAGCAAGCGGCTGTGAGCGAGCTTGCCCCACAGCAGTGGCTCTTCGGTGCGGCGTGGCAATCCTCCGAATGATGTCCGTAGGTGCAGCAGCGTCGGCAGGGGTCCGGACGTTCGCTTCTGCTAGCCTCGACACGTAGCTGTTGCCCTAACAAGGTCAGGCGTGATGTCAAGGCAGCTTCGGCTTCAGGCGCGGACCCCAGGTGGAGGCGGACCAGCGATGTGGGTCCCCGAGGTGATATGATCCGGTTGGCCTTTACTGCAGAGGGCCAAAGGCGGCGTGCGGCATCCAGCACGAACCGGGATGGGAGGTCCCTCGGGACCCCTATGACGACCACTGTAAGGTGGCCATCATGGTGCGAAGAAGGCCCGACCGATTCCCGGGTGGGTTCCGGTACGGCGGTGGAAGCGGTCGGCAGTTGGGGCCGGGCCGGTTCCCGGTTGGGTGCCGGCACGGCGGTGGAGGCTGTCGGCGGATGAGGCCGGGCCGGTTTCCTACTGGATACCGGTGCGGCGGCGATGTGTGCTGTCTGCTCCATAGCGGTAGGTGGCGTGGCAGGGGGCGGTTTAGTAAGTGGGGCGGAAGGCGTCTCCATTGTCCGCAGCAAGTCGGCTCGTGCGCGCCAGCGCCCACTGACCTCTGGCATGGTTGTTATTCCGTCGCAGTGCGAGGTCGTCTTTGCTAGCGGTGTTGTAGTAGGCCATGCCTGCGTCGAAAAGAGCCCTTTTTTTTTCTTTTTTTTTTTTACCGTGGAGGGGAAAAATGCATTACGCATTCAACCCCCAGCCGAAGTGCAATGGCTGGGAGGATATGTGGGACTCTCCGCTTCCTCATGCGTAATACCCACTAAAAAACGTTATAACAGTAGTTTGTTGAGAATCACGTGGCTTTGCGCGGTCCCGCTGATGCACCCGCGTTAGTAGACGAGAGGTAGGAAGCTGCCGCACATTGTGCGGGAGCGGGTGAAAGGTTATTTCTAGGCTGACAGCCATGGAACCTGACTGCAGCCTAGGGAATAGAGGTGATATTGGTAAGGTAATAGAAGGTGGAAATAGAGGAAGGAATAGGACGTAGATCTTATGGATTATACCTGCTTCGGAATTGCTCCGCGAAGCTCCCAGTAGTCTTCCACTGTGTTGGTGGCCGATGTGCGTGCCCCTCAGCCTGTACAGGAGGAGGAGCAGTGTTGGGTTGGTGACGTTTGGACTGGAACAGCTCAGCAGAGTAAGCAGCTTGCTGCAGGAGAACCTGTCTCAGAGGCTGCATGAGGGCGTCGATCCTGGTGGACAGGTCGGCGGATGTAGTATGCTGGCTGGTGGCTGCTGCGGCGTTGGAAGCTTGCAATTCCTGCAGCTTCTGTGTGAGGAGGCTGCATGTCTCTTCCAGGGCAGCTGGTCGAGCGCCGACGTTCAGAATCTCCGCGTGGAGGTCCTGAATGGCTTCTCGCGTCGCTGCGTCTGTTGAGAGTGCAGGTGGTGAGGCCTCAGTGGTTGATGTCTGCGGTGGAGTGGTGCGGCAGGCAGGAGGTGGTGAGGAAGTGCTGCTCCTTGGGTAGAGAGGGCACTGGGCTTGCCCTGTGCAGTGTCCTGTGCCACGACAGGTGGCACAGAATCGGCGGCGACGGCGCAGATCATGCCCAGTGCACTCGGTGGTGGTAGAGTTGGTACCGCAGTAGTGGCACCTCGGTGGCGAAGAGCAGACTTCAGCTGTGTGGCCGTAGGCACAGCAGCGTCGGCAGGGCCGATGGCGTTCCTGTCGGCTCGCCTCGACGACCAGAAGTCACCCTAATAAGGGCAACCCTGACGCCAAGGCAGCTTCTAGGTCAGCCTGGTCCTGTAACTCCAAACGAACGAGCGGCGTTGGCCCCCGGTCGCAGTAAATGCGGGTGGCCCTCAAGCAAGAAGACCACCGCGACTGCACGGCGGTGAGCAGATGCCGGGTGGTAAGGTCCGTGGGGACCCCCCGTACCATGGCACTGAACCGGGGCGGCATCGTAGAGCTGGGTGGAGGCGTTGGTGGCGGCGGTGTTGGCGGCAATTGCGGCTGCAGTTGCGGCGAGACTGCGGTGGCGGCCGGCGTCGAAGCAGGGCTTCCCGGGACCGGTGGCTTCGGAGTTGCTACCTCCTCGGCGGCTGCCGGGGAGCAGGCGTCGGGTGCTGCCTTAGCAGCGGCGAGTCTGCGTTGTCTCTTTTTAGCCATCCTTAAGAGTCGAAGAAGAAGCTCCGAATCCCCCTCGAAAGAGCCCCTGGTATTTAAGATGACTGAGACATGGGCACGGATTTCGTAGAAAATTATTTATAGCAGTTGTTCAGCCAAGGACATCACATCAGCGCTGAAAAGAGCCGGACGAAAAAGAAACCCCAGCAAGAACACCCAATAAAAAGACAAGCCAGCCGCCGTAACCTATATACCGTTTACCGGCAATTTTTCGGGAAAGATTAGAAGACTACTCTACAAATATAATGTCAAAACCGTGGCCGCGCCGTGGCCGAGTGGTTAGACCACTTGCCTCTCACCTAGACGGCCGGGGTTCGATCCTAAGCGACCGAATGTGAGATTTGTGGTGGACAAAGCGGCGCTGGGGCGGGTTTTCTCCGGGTACTCCGGTTTCCCCTGCCATCGCATTCCACCGGTGCTCCATCATCATTCATGTATCACCAGTGTCACCGCCTGCGGTGCCATAAGTAGTTAAAGCGGGCGTTAAACACTACCAAAAAAATGTCAAAACCATCCATAAGCCACCACCTAAAATCAATAATTTGGTCAGGCCAGTTAAAGATAATTTAGCTCTCAGAGTACCTGGTGTCTACCACATTCTTTGCGAATGCAGCGCAGCGTACATTGGCCAAACAGGACGCACTATTGCCACACGCGTTTCTGAACACTAAAGATCAATAAGGCTTATGCAACCCGAAAAATCTGGACTGGCTGAACACTGTATAGAACAGAGCCACTGAGCTAACTTTACCAACACTAAGATAGTGGCAAAGTGTTCGAACTACTGGGAAAGGAGAGTAAAAGAAACTTTAGCCATCTCATCTGAAACAAATAATCTAAATCGCGATTCTGGCCTACAATTAAGTTCAGCATGGACACCAATGTTAAAGAGCCTTAATACCTAATCCTCTACCTGCAGTCTTCCAAGACTTATTTTCTAGCAGGTGCGTGCTCAAACACAAAACAGCCGAATAACTGTTATAAATAGTTTTCTACGAAGTCCGTCCAGGAGCCAGGAGCAGGAACTAGTCGCCCGAGTGTACTCGGGCGGGGCAAATCACCACGGTACCTATCCGCTTTTCTCGCGGATTTACCCGTGTGATATAAAAGATGTAGTCTTGTGCAAGCGTTTATGTCTGTGTCGAAGTAATGTGGGCAGGGTGTTTCCCTCTGTGCAGCCGGCGCGGGCTGGCTTTCTACCTGAGTGGTCACCCACCCAGAGGGGGACCAGGCCCGATGCTGCTTACCTTGGCCAGCCGCTTGCGGGCTGTCAACGAAAGCAGTGCCGTCTAGCGGGGAGAACTGAAGGGATGTAGGTACGGGGTGGGGGAAGCCAGTGTTGCAGATCTGGTCGGAGCACAACTGGACGGTCACCCGTCCGAGTCGGGATCGGGCCCGATACTGCTTAACTTGGCGGGTAGAACTGTAAAGAAGGGAGAGGCGGCCGGAAAACTACCATCCCAAGGCGTCCTTGGGAAGGCGGTAGCTTACGCGTCTCCTAGGCAGCGTGTGGTCGTAAAGACCGAGAGTGTTCACCTGGGGATTTGGGTGGGGAGCAAGTTTAGTGTATATTGTGCGAGCTCTTTATCGCACAACGTCCACTATGTAAGGGATTCCGGAGTGGGAATGGAGAATGTGGGACGGGAATCTACGGTCTGAGCCATATATCATCCTCAATGCCCTGTTCTGCACGGGATGCAGCCTGCGGATGGAGGAACGAGCCACGGAACCCCAGACCTCGCAGCCGTACAGCATCAGGGGCGGGATGACTGTGCGGTACAGTCGTAGTTTTAGGTGTGTAGGCATGGTGGAGCGGAAGATGGGAAACAACTGCCGTAGGGCAGCGTGTCCCATACCGACCTTCTCCCTGACATGTGGAGTGAAAGTAAGGCCGCGGTCGAGGACTCCAAGGTATTTGGCGGTGCGGACCCAGGGGATCCGCCGCCGGCGCAACCTCAGGGACTTTAGCCAGCAGTAGAGCTGAGCTCTTCTGCGGGCTGATGGCTATCCGCCACTGTTCACTCCATCTGCCTATGGCCTGGAGCTGTCTCTGTAGCGGGGGGAAGCAATATCGGGCGTTCTTGATACGCGCCATTATGATGACATCATCGGCATACTGGCACGTAACTGTACTGGGTTCTGTGGGGAATTCGGACATGTAGGCGGCAAAGAGTAACGGCGACAGCACGCTGTCTTCCGGCACTCCCGCCGCTATGGATCTGACTGTGGAATGCCTCCCTTCCACCCTCACCCTGAAAGTGCGGTCCCGAAGGAAGCTACTAAGCAGGTGAAGGTAGGGGGGGAGGGATTTCTGCGTTCTTGAGCTTGTACAAGAGTCCCTAATGCCACGTGGTGGCGAAGGCCTTTTCCACGTCCAAGAGTACCGCGAGTGTTTTGAAGTTGTCCTGGAAGCCCAGGGCAGCCTTCTCAGCCAGTCGCAGCAACTGCAGGGTTGTGTAATGTCCAGTACGGAAACCAAACTGATGATCCGGGAGTAGGAGTCTCTCTTCAAAGAGAGGGGTGAGGCGAGGTAGGAGTAACCGCTCGAATACTTTCGAGACGATTGGAAGTAAGCTAATAGATCTATAGCTTGACGGGAAGACCGGGATAGCCGGGTTTCAAAATGCATACTACCCTTGCCTCCTTCCAACACGTTGGAAAGTGACGTAGATGCAGGCATGCATTGTAAATCCGTGTCAGGTGGATTACGGCCTTTCTGGGTAGGTGCTGGAGCATAGGCGCCGTAACGCCATGTGCAGGGGCTTTGTTAGGCTTTAGGTTGTTGAGTTGGGAAGCCACCTCTTTCGGGGTGACTATAGGAATGCGGATCTCCTCATGGGGCGGCGGGGGCTCCTCATAGAGGTAGTCTACCGTCGCTTCCACGAGCTCAGTAAAGTCCTCGTCCTGGGGGTCTTCGCGGGGTTCGAATTGAGACTCCAGATAATCTGCGAAATCCGTGGCTTTATCCTGGGGCTCAAAAGAGAGTCTCCCACGGGTGCCATGGATGGGATGCTGAAACTGACTTTTGTCTTTCCTGAGGGATCGGATGATCCTCCAGGGTTGTTTCTCTTCCAGGTTTACATTTGCCATTGTGTGTTCCCAGGCCGCTTTGCGGTGCGCGCGAAGCAGGCGCCTTGCCAGGGATTTGAACCGCTGGTACACTGCTTGGATCCTGGGATGGCGGAAGCGCTGCCATAGATTCCGTACGGTTGCCTTGGCTTTTAGCAGCTGACGGAGTTCATTGGGTATGGTTCTCGGGTTAGGTTTGTTAGATGGGATGCGGTAGGTATGCGCGCGTACCACATTCAGGAGTTGTCGGGAGAAGGCCGTGGCTGCCGCTTCCAGCGCTTCGATGGAATCGATGCGCGGTCGCGGGTCCACGGTTTGGTTTAGGTCTAGGACGGCTGCGTCCCAGTCGATCTCATTTATCCAGTCTGGTGTTACCAGAGCTGATACGGTCTCGGTTGTATCCACCACGACAGGGTCGTGGTCGGCGTCCAACTCGTTGACCGCCGAGAGGTCTAGATGAAATGGTGTGTTCTTGGTGATTATGATGTCAAGAACATCCGGTCTGCCGCGAGCCGGATGACACGTAGGTCCTCTCGGTCCGTGCGCGACGAGGGCGGGGTTGCCGCTGATGAGGCGGTAGAGCCCGCGGCCTCGGGGGTTGTTGGTGCGGCTGTGCCAGAGGGCATGTTTCGCGTTGAGATCTCCTGCGATGCATACCACTGGGTGAAGGTTGAGTAGGGTGGTGTAGTCCGCTTCATGGAAGCGGTGGTTTGGTCCGTGCCCATGTCTCAGTCATCTTAAATACCAGGCCATTATATCACGCGAACCGATCAGATGTTAGCTTCATCCCAGCTCTTATAAATACCATTCTCCGCAAGCTCAAACCATCAGTTCACCCTGAAGACGAGAAAGATGCACTTCTTCGAAACGTTGGTGTCAAGCCAAGTTTTTACCTGGCTAGAAGCCCGAGAAGATTTTGAATGAAGTTTTAAACTGTTTGCTCGTCTATGTAAATCACCCGCATCTTGTGTGTACATCAAGGTTTGTTGTGAAGTTACTGTAAAGGATCTGCAAGGTAATCATACATGTATTCACCAGCAAGAATGCTTTTTTTTTTTTTTTTTTTTTTTCTTTGTTTTAAATAAGGGCCTATGTGAATGATGGGGCCCAACGCCACTGATAATCCGTGTGTTCTTTTGTGTGGCATGAACACTTTATTGCTGTGCATTTTACACAAACAACCCCCCCCCCCATCGAAAGTAATTAACAGCAAACAAATTTCGAACAAGACAACCTAACCTAACTTTTTTAACGTTACACTCTTCATATGTAACCCATTTTATTACTCACATAGGTATATCCTACACTATTCGAGGGAATTTTTTTTTGTAGTGTTTAACGTCCTCTTTAACTACTAATGGCACCACAGGCGATGACACTGATGATACATGAATGATGATGGAGCACCGGTGGAATGCGATGACGGGGGAAACCGGAGTACCCGCCCCAGCGCCGTTTTGGCCACCACAATTCGAGGGAATAAAATCACATTGCTCAGATAACAAATTGGCGTACATTAATTAATGCATGATTATTCCAAAATAACTTTACAAACACAATGTTTGGTTAATTACACTTCTATAACTAAACTATCAAATACAAAGTTTTAACTACATTTATATTTACCTGGAAATCTCCGGTTGCATAAAATCCTAGTGCACACAGAATTTGATAAAGTGGAGGCACTGGTAGGCCTCGTTTTGTCCTCAGTTCTTCAAACTGCAGTATTGGTAAAATAGTTTCTGTAGCAGTATTTTTTGTGAATCTGTACCGTTGGAAAAACTGTACATCACTATACTGCTCTAAGGGATTTTCGCTGTCGCTTAAATACCTCCGATGCAACTGCGGTTCATGCTCAAAATCTTCATTTACCATAAAATCGAGAAACTTGATTAAATTATGGTCAAGAATGCCCGCCATTGTGAAAAAAATCGAGCAAAGGATTACTTAAGAAGAGGATAAAGATGCAGTCGATCGGCCTTGTCTGTTCCTTGGCGATTACTAAGGTCTACTTAAGTATTTGTGACTCTGTATACCAAACTGCCAAAGAAACCTTAAGTAATCCTTGCGGTAACGATTATGCATACCGCCCTTAGAGTTGTCAAGTTCCCGTGTGAGCAAAATTTAAGTATGTTATAACTGAAACAAGGAATATCTTGGAAATAGTAAACTCCACAAAAAAAGTATATGACATAGATTGTGTGTTTTAATGAGATCTACATTTTTTGTGTAGTAAGTTTTGTCTATCTCTTATGATTTACACTTATACAAAAATCACCCAGAAAGACGAGGTCTTCAGAGGCTATTCCCTGAAAATTCAAGATATATGTTTTATTTGTTATGAAAATATCTTTAATATATGATATTTTAATAAAACTAAAGGGTAGTTGGGCGTGTTTTTGTGTGATTGATTTGTTTGTTTTTTTATTCAAGGGGTTTCAAAAATGTATTTCCAGTGAAATCTCGGCATCAACTTTTTGGGTAGTTGCAGTAGCTTCCTTATACACTACTACTTGTAGGGAAAGCAAAAATTGTGATGTTTTGAACTATAATAAAACAAAAACCCCATACTGCTACCAACCCAACTGGTGGCCTCACGTGCTCTTGAAGCATAGCAGAGATGGTCGATCATTCAACTGATAACGAGAGGAGAAGTAGCATCATGTATGCCCCCCTGTTGAAAGTTTTGTATTGAACTATAAAAGAATCTAAAGCAGGCTTCAAGACTTCCCAGTTAATGCAGCAGAGCAACTTCTTAATAATAATAATAATAATAATAATAATAATAATAGTAGTAGTAGTGACGATTGCAATGGTGTAGTAGTAGTAATAATAACAATAGTAATAATAATTGGTTTTAGAAGTGGTTTCTTCAAGAGATTTAAATTATGTATGTATATTTTTTTCTACATGATTAACAGTCTGTTAAATGTTTTTAATTATTTTCTTTTATGAGGATTTATTAATATGTATAATTATTATTGTTGTTGTTGTTTGTATTATTATTGTTACTAGTTGACCCGGCGAACTTTCTTCCGCCTTAGAAGCAATAAATGAGCAGATTTTGGATTTTATTAAGTTCAATTAAAAGGTACATTTCTACTTGTGTAATTAAAATGTGTAACAAACAATTATGCCAAACACCACCTGAAATATGGTATGACATAAAGACACAGTCATTAAATAATTAGAAATGAGCTCATCAAAGATACAGTTATTGAATAATTGCAAGTGAACCCATCAAAGATGCAGTTATTGAATAATTACAAATGAGATCATCAGCTTGACAGCAGTAATCACCACCACTCAGTGTAACAACAAGAGATACCTATAACTGCAGGTGGTACAATATGAAAAAGTATTGCTGTTATAGAATTGTAAATTACAGCAGTTCCAGAAAAAGACAAGACTATAATTTCAAGTAATCAGGTGTTGAAGCCTCTTGTATATCACGAAAAATATTTCTGATACAGTTTGAGTTTATAGCATGGAAGAGCAGTGGCATACAGAATGATTGATATCAAATTCAGTTTTTTTTCTCAGAAGGGCAGTATGTACCTTGCAATTATGCTTCTCATATACTTGTTAGAGCTGCCTTTAATTGAATGGCTAGATACAAAGCAAACTAATCACAATTTTACTGAAGGAAAACAGGTCAGGTAGCAGAATATGTTGCCTAACTTTTATGCATATACACTCATTGTTTGTCCCCTTTCTCTTCTCCTGAATTCATTCTTCTCCATTTAACAAAATTGTACTTAACACCTTTTAGGCACTTTTCTTCTTCTTTTTTTGGGATAGCTTTTATCGTATCTTTGTGAAAGGTATGCTTGCAATGATACATGATCTGAGGCATTTTTCTTGCATCTTAATATGATTTGCTCTGATGGTTAATCACTTCTTCCACCATATTCATTTTGCTTGCTCTACATGCATAGTAGGTTGAGAAGGTAATTAGTCTCCCAAACATTTTATGTTCAGATTTCAGCAGAAGTACATGTTTTGCGGGTCCCTGAATCCAAAAAAGTCATTTTACTTCCTCTAGCAAGAATGTAAAATGTACATAGTAGGTAGAGAAGGAATTGTAGACCACCAAAAAATTCAATGTTCAGATTTCACCAGCAATATATGTTGAGGTCCCTTGAATTAAAAAAAAAGTATGTGTGCGCATGCGCATGCGCATGCTTGTGTGTGTTCAAAAGTGGAAAGATCGTCTTTCAAGAAATTCCCCCCCCCCCACCACAAATTACTCTTTAGGTGAACAAATTTTTGAAAATTTATAATTTCTCAAAAATGGCTCTTAACAATTTTGATTAAAATACTGTATATTAAAAATATTAACATCAGAAATAAAGTTTATATCTTAAATTTTCTGAGAATAGCCCCTGAAAACCTCTTCATTCTAATTGAGTTTTGCCTAACTGGTAAACCGTAAGAGATAGACAAAAATTTATTACACAAAAAATGTAGATTTGTTAAAACACACAATTTGTCATATATATATACATACGCACACGCACTGGCGCGCGCGCGCGCGCACACACACACACACACACACACACACACACACACACACACACACACACACAAGCTGACACGGCGAACTTTCTTCCGGCTTAGAAGCAATAAATTTTGGATTTTATTAAGTTCAATTTTTTATTAGGATAAGAAATATAAATAAAAAAAATCAAATATTTTAATGATTGTTTATTGGCTATTTATTTTGGTGCATGGGTTGCACTCTTCAGTGAAGCACCTTATAATAGACGACATTTCTTGACGCAGATGGTCTTCCGACCCGTGAACATGCCACATATAATTGACCATGGGAAAAACGTGGATTTTCTAGATTCAGATCACAAATGTTCAAGAATTGGCCTTGTGATTTGTTAATGGTCATGGCGAATGCAAGACGGATCGGAAATTGAAGTCGTTTAAACTCAAACGGCAAATCGGTTGGGATCATCGGGATCCTCGGAATGAGAAATTCCTCACCTTCGAATTTTCCTTTGAGTATCGTCGCGTAAATCACATTATTCATCAATTTACTTACCACCAAACGCCTTCCGTTGCACAGTTTTGGTTGGTTTGTGTTTCGAAGCATGACTACTACTGAGCCAACCTTTAGTCGTAAATTGTGCGGTGGTAAGCCGGGCACATCCAAGGGGTTTAAAAATATAATTGGATAGTTGCTGTTCACGTGCAGTTTCATTCGCAATGTTTCGAATCCTCTTTCGGGAAAGATTCGATTGTCTTGGTCGCGGCATTGTTAGTGATAATATCGGCACAATAACCTAATAGAAACTCGAAACAAACACCATAGACAACAATGCGTTTTTCTGTCTGTTGCGTTTTGTTATACCACGTTTTATGTCAGGTCCCACGGAAACGGGATAAAAAGTATCCTATGTCCCGACTTTCAGCCAAATCGGTTCAGCCGTTCTTGAGTTATAAATAGTGTAACTAACACAAGTTTCTTTATATATATATATATATATATATATATATATATATTATTTTGTAGCATCAACCTTTTAGAAATATTCCTTGTTATTGGTTTGAATTTTAAGCTACTTGAAACCTTTCCCAAACGGGAAGTCACTTTTTCTTCTCTTTTGTTTAATTCCTGACCATGCAAAGTGAAGCGCACTTCAATTGTTTACATAGTACCAGCTCTTAAAATATTTAGCTATCACTTTAGCCTAGTATATGTGTGCGTATGTATATGTGTATATATATATATACATACACACACACACACACACACACACACACACACACACACTTATTTCCCTTCTGCTTAGACGGAAGGAAATAATAATGCAATTTCTGGAAATGTTTTTCTTGATTAACATGATGTTTGTGGAATAGGTAGAGAAAGTCATGTGAATGGAACACATTATATTCTTTTTTTAAACAACATATTAAAATATTTACATGATAAAATTATATCTTCAGTTTTCTGGGAATAGCTTGTGAAGTCCTTATCAAAAAAAAAAAAAAAAAAAAAAAAAAAAATCATATAATTGTGTATAACTAGTATGTATTAAGTGACAGAAGAAAATTCAGCACACAAAATACAATTTATTTCAAATAACCTTTTTATGGTATCGGTTATTTCCAAGATATCCATTATTAATATTTAGACTTATTCAATTCAATTTAAGTCTTGTCAACATTGGTTGCTTCTTGCAATTGCATGGAGAAAGTGAGGAATTGTAAACGCCAACATAGAACATCCAGTTCTTAAACATTTGAGTATTGCTATTCTGTTTGTATCTAAAACAAAATATGTACTGTAGTTGTTTTTGCAAAGTGTATCTCATTTAAAATGAAGCAGTTAGAAGTGTAATTTGTTTAGCCACTAATAAACGATAGTGAGTAGAGAAAGTAATGTAAATTATCACATCAGATTTTTTATCTAAAGTTCATTCCTGATACCCTGATTTATTTAATTTCTGAGCCTATCTCAAAAACACTTTATAAGGTGAGGCTGTACCTGTTCTTTACCTTTATGTTTGTGTTAAGGGTTAAAATTTCAATTTGTTATTAACTACTGATATATTCTCCATTATAATAAGCACATTAAAATCATAAATATAAATTAGTATAAAAGAGATTGAACCCTCAAAAATTAGAAAAGGGAAGAAACGTAAAAAGAAAGCAAGAAGGGAGAACAATTAAAACTGACATTTTCAGTACATAGAAATGAGAACACCAGTTCAGTTAAATTCGCTTTATTTAGGCAGAGAAACAACTGAATCTCTGAGTTCACGTCTCTTTCCTAGCAAGCGTCACTTATTATTCTCCGTCCAGCCTTACTTCACCGATAATGTAAACAAAAGCAACAGCCTGCAATGGCTATGCTTGGTTGCTGAGCGTTTTACTGCTTTTCTGCATCATAAATAGTTCCTCTTAAATTACCGCGTGAGCACAGAAATATCGTATCACACTATGCAGTGTTTAAAAATAGTGTGAATGATGAAGAAACAAAATTTACTGAATATTTAATCATTATTTCTTTATATAACAATGCATATCTGTTGTGTAGTTCAACGGCTGCTTCTAGTCAGTAAGTCCGGGTTCGATCCCAAGCGACCGCATGTGAGATTTGTGGTGGACAAAGCGGCGCAGCGCGGGTTTCCCCCGCCATCACATACCACCGGTACTCCATCTTCATGCCATATACCATCGGTGTCATCGTCTGCGATGCCATAGCAGTAAAAGCGGGCGCTAAATACTATAAAAAAAAAAAAAGTCAGCAAGTGATGACGGACACTCGTAATACCAGTATGGTGGAACATAAGCAAGGAAAAAAACAAATCCTAGTGTGTACATTAAGTTTTGTGAAAAGTACCTCCTTTTCACTAAATAACATTTTTTGCTTAATGGTGGAATTTACTGATGTTTCCGAAAGCAGCATAAAGTGTGCAATTAAATTAGCTGAGGTGCGACATCCTATGGAGGCAGCTTTTCAACAAGTGACAGCCGAAAATGCAGTGAATATTTATTACACATTGTTCGGGAAGAGTATAAAATTATGATTTGGAGGTAATGGTAGACATTATCATAAGGCTACTAATTATTATCAATCTAATGATTCAGACAGTTCGATTGTAACTGCAGCAGATTACTCAAATCTTGGAGGAGTGGGACATTCCATCTTCAGATTAGCTCTTCTGGTAAGTTACTGTATTAAGGAAATGTGCACTGTATAGTTGTGCATATGTGAATGCTAAAATTCGCAAAAAACAAACAAACAAACAAAAAAAAAAAACAAAAACTGTTGGATCGATGTATATAGGTATGTATGCAATACTTCAGCAAACTTTCAAAACATGTCCGCATTTTATAATTTTTTGGAAGAATTTTGCATTTCGTATTGAACATATAACGACTCGTTTACCTTTTTTTAAATGTATTTATTTATTATACATTTAGTAGAGTTAATGATCTGTGAACAGTAAAAGTAGGTAGCTGTTTCTTTTCCTGCAAACCTAAGTATGCGGTTTTACAGTTGTACTGCAGACGAACCATCTTAGCAACATGTGGTGTGTGTACGTGCGTTCGCGGAGGAATACATTCTTATTTGTTTACATCACCGGTGAAGTAAGGGTGGGCAGATAATATATTGGTCTTAATTCCACTTCACTTCACATCTATTTTCCGGCACTTGTCGCCCCTTAGCTCCGAACATTCCAGTCTTAGAAATTTCGAGAACACTACGCTTTATCCATTGGAAAGAGGTTCCTCTGAAAGAAGAATGTTCTCTGCTTTGGGAAAAGAGGGTTCGAGAGGTCTTGCAGGGAGACACACAAAGCCCTTTGTTTACCTGGCTATTGTGCCCGTTCGCTCTATTGTCAGGCCGGGCAAGGCAGCGATTGCTTAGGTTGGCGCGCCGCCGTTACACTACTCCCTCCTCAGAGCTGGTCGTCCAGGCCAGCATCGTCATAGTGGGCTAGTCGATCTAGGTGCACTAACATCTTCCCTCGGGGTAGTCTGTGGTTGCGGTAGACTACATCGTTGATTCTCTTTATCAGCAGTACGGTCCTTGCCACGTTGTTGAAGCTTGGAGCAACGCCTCTTGGTCATCGTATAGCGATGCAACTACACAAGGTCTCCCGGCTGGTACCCTTGACTGTTGGCCTGGCTGTCGTAGCGCGTCTTCATCCTGTCGCTCGCAATTGATGTGTCGTCTCGTGCGCATCTTGAAGGCGGTCCTCGAGATCCTCGAAGTAGTCAATTGCTGTTGTTCCACTCTAGGGGGCTCCCAAACATCAAATCACATGGCAGGCGCAGCTCCCTGCCGAAGACCAAGCTCGTTGGCGTCAAGCCCGTAGTGTCGTGGCCTCCTGGTTGGGGATGGCGTACACCTCTGGCCACTTTGTAAAGTAATCAATGATCACTGGCAGATACTTGTTACTACTGTCGGATACAGGGAACGGTACAGTTTTGTGGATGGGATGGTTTGAAAGGTGTTCCAACATTGTACTGCTGCAAGCGGCCCCGGCTCCTAGTCTCAGGCCCGCGACTCGCTGCATAGACATGACATTGGCGAGCAATTGACAAACCACCACTCGGCGTTTGCCTATAATGTCAACCAGTAGTACCTTTGCCGGAGTTTGTCAATTATTCTGTTCGTTCCAAGGTGCCCTCCCAAGGTCCTCGCGTGTACTTCCAGAATGACTAATACACGCTACTCCTGGGTGCGATGTCTTCCCAGTTCGGCCTAGTTCCTGCCTCCACCTCTCTCAGGAGTGGGCCCAGGTCGGTAACAGCCAACTACTTCCTCTTCAAGGCTGCACTTTCCCATTCATCTGCCGGCACCGCAGGTATCACACAAACTGCTGTGGCCATCTCCTTTCCCTCTGCCTTATTGCAGAGGCCGCAGTCCTCCGGCCAGGGTTTTCTCGACAAGGCATCCGCGTTGGAGTGGTTCTTCCACCTCCGGTGCTCTGGTGTAAAGTTGTATTCCTTCAGTCCGGACCCAACGTGCAGTCTGATCCTGTAGTTTCTTAAAGCTCAACAGCCTGGTGAGGGCGGAGTGGTCAGTGCTCAGGTGGAACGGCTAGCCATGCAGGTATTTATAGAAGTGTTCCGAGGGCGTCCACTGCTGCCAAGAACTCCCGCCGAGCAACGCAGTAGTTCTTCTCCTCATTGTAAAGCGTTTTGTTGAAGCTATCACGCGCTCCTTCCCTTCCTGGATCTGGGAGAGAACGCCTCCGATACCGTTGTCACTTGCGTCGGTGTCCACGATGAAACCGCCACTCGGTTGGGGGAACCTTAAAACAGGAAGGGAGCATAACATGACAGATGTTATTCTCATACCCTCTATGCAAGAACGCCCTTCGTGCGCTCCCAACAGATTATGGGTGTTTACTTTTGTGCAAAATAGGAACATGTGTGATGAAGGGAACTGTAGTATTTGCTGAAGTTGTGAAAAATCAAATATGGAAAAACCCCTATGATTGCAAGGTATAATTAATTGCACCAAAATGGTCATGCCGTAATGCTCTATATAATATCAAGCGCCGTTGTATCTCTATTAGAAATATGCATAACTAACCTAACTTTAGTGCTGGTTCCAGCGCCGCGTGTATTAGAAACATTTTTAATGTAACTAACCAAAATTCAGCACTAGTTCCAGAATATACTAAGTTAAACAAATGCAATTCCTGAATGGAATAAAATGAAATTCAGTTAGTTGCATTGTTAATTCAGATGCGGAACTTTTGCTCCGCAATTTTGTTTTCCATCCCATATCCGTAGTACTGAAACAGCTTGGAGAATTTCTGGCATCATAAAATTACAGTACCGCAGCCGGATGGGTGGGATGAATTTTTAAAATACTTGGGATGAAATCAAAAATAAATGTGAACGAACCAAGTTCCGTATCTATCGCAATCCAGACTCTCGCACTCGCACGCAAGGTGCCATGTTCACCCGGTATGCAGTGTTGGCCTTGACAATGCAAATGTGAGTGAGAATATGATTATTAATGAAATGTGAAAATCTAGTTTTTACCTTCCATTTTTAAATTTGAACATCAATTTTGTTTTATAACCTTTGTGCATCAAAGCACTGTTGAAAGCAGTAAGAGTTGGAAAACCGATAGGAGAGTATGCATTGCATTACCGTAACACCTTTAACTGAGAAGGTATCTTCAGGACCTAGCGTAGACATTGTTGACAATCCTGCTTCAATTGGGAAAAGAGCTTTCCTTATATATGTGAGGAACATTTAAAAGTCCGCCAAGCAAGAACTGAAGGCGCGCAAAACACAAATCAGTATGTTGTATGGTGATATCACTGATTTGGACCACCTGCCATCAGGTTTATAATATTTGGTTTGTGCTGGCATCTAGCGACACTTTTACTATGAAAATTGAAATACCGGAGCATGTTCCTGCTAGTTCGTAAGACGCCCTGAGGTGAATCCGCGGTAGGCATGTGGCGTATCTAAACATTGACATCAGCGCCACTAGATTTTTCTGAGCGTGACTGCAAGGTCAAGAACTACTGGGCTCCCGCGAGGCTGTCCAGAGCGTCGTCTATACGAAGAAGGGGGAAACAGTCCTTCCTGGTAATAGCATTCAGTTTCCTATAGGCCACACGAAACGTAGCCCACCGTTCTGTTTCATTAAGACTACGGGAATCACGGACTGTCGTACTCTTCTGTAACTCCCCTGGTTCTCATGTCTTCCAACATGTCTCATATCTTTACCTGTTTCGCCATAGGGACACGCCTTGGTGGTTGACGGATTGATCTGGCGTCTCCGGTTTCGATTTGATGGACCACTCGGTCGGTGCGGCCGTAATCGCCAACCCCAAGGCTGAAAACAGACTGGTATTTTCGAAGTAAGTGCCGGACGTGTGATCGTACCGCCGTCAAGTGGTCTACCCTCCTCATAAGTCCTCCAATCGGGGCCCTAGATCTTGCGTTGCTGCCCGCCCTTCGGTTCAGTCGAACGGCGATACGCTTGCAGCTGGCTCACTTTCCCAACTCTGTTCCAGACCGTAAGTCCCGATTGGCGTCCAATGGGTTCAGTAGTCTCACGGGCCCTTCTCAGCAAGGCAACAATGCCCTGGCGACGCACATTCCATTCAATGGAGTAATACGATCCAAGAGCACGTTCCTTGATTGCTGGCATTCCAGACGCGCTTTCGCAACCACCTAGCTCCTTGCGGACACGACCACATCCTCAGTCAGGATCTCTCTGCAGACTCTTGGTTTATCGTCGAGGCTTCAAAACGTCACCTCGTCCCGGCCGAGTCGCAAGACTCTCTTACCGATGTGGACTACCGCGTCGTGTTTCCTGGGGGCATCCAGACTCAATATCACTTCCTCGGCCACCCTCGCGTCGAACATACACAATCTCACGATACTCCAACCAAGGTTTAATTCCAGCAAGACCTCCTCCATAAGCAAGGTGTCGCCCGTTGCCGTTACTAGCTGGCCGACTTGCTCACCTCGTCGGCAGGTCTGATTACAGTTACGGCGGCGCCCGTGTCCACTAAAATCCAGCACAAGGCCCCACGTATCCAACCGTCCGCGAAGAGGCTGTCGTCCAGTCGTCTGCTCAAGGTACGCATTGTCACTCGAGGGAGTGGTGATGACGGCTCCGACGTGCCTCTTGTCACGCCGGTAGCTATTCGTTTCTCGAATGCTCGGATTTTTGTGGACAATCCCTCATCAGGTGTCCGGGCTGGCCACATTCCTAGCGCACGCAACTCGATCTACATCGACGTCCCTGGGTTCCTCCGTTCCCGTCGAAGCGGACGCTCCTGGTCCTCGATATAGAGGCTTTTGTCAACCTGACTGCCTCCTTCCGGCTGTTGGCGCCTCGTGGATGGTCTTATACTCACCAAGCATCAGACTCTTATCATATCTTGGCGTCACGCATCCCAGCAACAAACGAGCAGGCAGTTTCTCGGGCAACGTAGCTGAACGAAAGGTCCACAAGAGCTTTGGCCGCTAATTGTTCGATGGCCAATGCGAACTGTTGCAACGTCGCTCCTGGTTGTTATTGCCTCGACTTGAGCTGGCTATAATAAGCTGCGGCCAAGCAATGGTTCCCGAAGCGGTTCTCGAGGACCTCCCAGATGCCTCCGGACAACGCGGATGTCAGAATCGTGTTCAAGACTTCAGGTGACCGCCCTGGAGGCTGGCTATCAACTGTGCTGCTTCCTCTTCTGCCGACCAACGGTTATGGGTAGCGACGGCAGCGAACTGTCGGCGGAAGATTTGGAACGTCGACGTGCCGTCATATTTAGGTGATTTGACACGCGCCAATTTGTCGCGTCCAGAACTTCATGTCCGTTATGCATTTCTTATACCATGCCGTTCACTTCCTTGGCGCTGCTGCCGGCGGCTTTTACTTCCAGGGCACTAACACGTTCCCGAAGTCTTCCAGGGCGTCCTCGCGATGGTCAGGGCTATGTATCCTTCCTCCCCACCCTTCCTCCCAGCTCCTCCACCCTTCCTCCCAGCTCCTCCATGTCGTTTACGATAGACAGCTGTCGTTGACTTTGCTAGAGAGTTTCGTTTTCACATATTCCATCGCTGATCCCATTTTATCTTCCATCTTCTCCATTGCGGTTTCCATTCCGGTCTTTATTTTTTCCTTACTGGAGTTCACTGTTGTTTCATTTCCCATTTTGTTCCTTCTGGAGTTTACATTCTTCATTTCGCTTCTCATTCCTTCCATTTTCTCCCTTCCTGATTTCATCTCTGTCTTCATTTCCTTAATTTTGGCCAACAGGTTTTCAGCATCTCCTACATCTTGGCATAAATATCCAACTCCTGACAGTGTAACAAATGGGAACACAAGTACAACTAAATTCACTTTACTGGCCACTAGAGCACTACATGTAATGCAACACTTTATATACACAAGTAACTGAATCACTGAGTTCACATCACTTTCTCAGCAAACTTTACTTACTATATTGATCTTATCTCACTTGACTACAGTTCAGTTCACTTCAGTTCACTTAGTTCACTTCTTTCTGGCACTTACCAACCCCTTATATAGTCTGTACTGGCCTCCGAAGGTTCCAGTCTTAGAAATTACAAGAACATTGCCTTTTATCCTTTGGAAAGAGATTCCTCTGGAAGAAGAATATTCTCGGCTTGGAGAAAAGAGGGTTCAAGAGGTCTTGCAGGGAAAAACACAAAGACCTTTGTTTACCTGGCTATTGTGTCCATTCGCCCTATTGTCAGGCCAGGCAAGGCAGCAATTGCTTAGGCTTTTTTTTTTGTAGTGTTTAACGCCCGCTTTAACTACTAATGGCACCGCAGGCGGTGACACTGATGATACATGAATGATGATGGAGCACCGGTGGAATGTGATGGCGGGGGAAACCAGAGTACCCGGAGAAAACCCGCCCCAGCGCCGTTTTGTCCACCACAAATCTCACATGCGGTCACTTGGGATCGAACCCCGGCCGTCTAGGTGAGAGTCAAGTGGTTTAACCACTCGGCCACAGCGCAGCCCGTCGCTTAGGCTGCCATGCCGCCATTACACTAGCAAGAATTTCTTGAGAGGAGTGTATGTATACACAGTATAGCTTTTCATGACATGGCATAATACACAAGGG
This sequence comes from Hymenopus coronatus, assembly GCA_030762935.1. Lineage (NCBI taxonomy): Eukaryota > Metazoa > Arthropoda > Insecta > Mantodea > Hymenopodidae > Hymenopus > Hymenopus coronatus. The sequence continues at coordinate 58,811,412 of CM060900.1, forward strand.
GAAAATATTTTTGATTTGAAGCTAAACAGAGAAAGGAAAGGAAAAAAAGAACAAACAAACTGACTTGATTTTTATAATATTAACTTTACATAATTAACAGCTAAATATGCTAGGACATGATTTGAGACAGTAATTAGTCAGTCTAGAGCTGATGATGGACAACTCTTAAAACATGTCACAAGTGTTTTCATCATTTAAATAAGTGAAGTAGTTTTACAAAATCAGGGTAGTTTATAATTTGAAATTTATTTAAATGTTGTTCCTTTGATCTTCATCATATCTTTATTTTTTAATTTCTGTGCAGAGGAATCCAAAGATGGAGTTGAATAAAGGAGACTTGTTGAAACTACTTAGCTACTTAGAAGGAGAACTTCAAGCACGTGACATTGTCATTGCTACTTTAAAGGTAATAAATATCTTATACATATTAACATATTCAATAGTTGGCATAAACTGAAGCATTGTAATGCATTTGATAGTAGAAGCAAAAATATCTTTGTAAAGAAGTAAAAGCATCTTATCTCATTAAAGATCAACTTCACCAACAATGATAATTTTGTTTAACTTGGGTAAAAGGTTTTAAAATCACATTTTGGTTAAAAAAAAAGTTTGAACTACCAGAGTAATAATTGTAGGAGACCTGCAAACTGGGTCAAAACTTTACCAGCCATTTTTCATTATTTATGAATCCAAATTGTAGTTAGTGCAATAAGAAAATAGTTATGGAGAATGATGAATAAGAAGGTAGTGATGTTAAATGTGTACTGTGTGAGAGAAATATAAAGGCGACCACAATAGATCAGATAGCAAAGCAATTGTATTTTATGTACACAAGGTGGGAGGTGAATAAATGCAAGTAATTTTATAGTAGAGAACAATACGTACATAGCTCGTGCATTGGTTCTTGAACAGCAGCCTGAATCTATTCTTCTCTCTCTGGATTCAGTGAACCTAAGGCTCGTGTTACTTGATCAATGCAGCGTGAATCATCTGCTATGAGCACAGTTGATTCTAAGTGTCATAGGGATGTTAGTAGATGTTTAGATTTGTTGAGTGAATTTTTACTTCCTCTACACATACAATGTACCTAGTAGGTATAGAAGGTATTGCATTCCACCCAAATATTAAATAAGTTTATCCTAACATACATATTTTGAGAACTCCTGAATAAAAATAGGTTTATATAGGCGTGTGCTTGCATATGTTTGTTTATGAGAACAGAACAACTAATAACATTATATAATTGAATTGATATTTTTAATATAAGTGATACATAACTTGATATTTAAGTTTAGCATTTTCCAGGGATATGACGTAAGATTTCCAAGAACCTCCCCCCCCCTACAACCTACCCTTTACATGGAACAATTTTTGAAAATGAGTATTTTCTCAAAAATGGTTCTTATAATTTAGATAGAAATACTATATTTTTAAGACATTTTCACGACAAATTAAATTATTTTGAATTTTCTCTGAAGTGATCTTTGTTCTGGATGACTTTTGCATAGACGGTAAACGATAAGAAAAAGAGATTTACTATACAAAAAATGCAGATCTCTTAGAGCATATAATTTGTGTGGTACATTTTTTTTGTGCAGTTAAACATTTCTGAGACATTCATTGTTAAGCATTTCTCAAATGAGAAGTCACCTTATGTTTTTTATTTTTACTCCTGTCCATGCAAAAGTAATGGAATAATCAAGCCATCACATAGCAATCAGGTACTTCAAGATTGGACCATAAACTCACTTTTATTCATCCTTTAAATACAACCTTTAAAGGATACTTCAAGTATGTGTATACAGGAAGTCCCAGAATTCAACCCCACAAATGAGAAGGCTTTTAGAGGGGTCCAAGATAAACAGTTTGATGTAGGGTACCTATGTGCAATGGGTTCTAAATTCTTTGCTACAGCATAAGATGTATTAAGGATTAGCATGCCAATGATCAAACCACAGTGGAATACCTGGGTGAATACCTGTCAGGTGAATACCTGGATTTTGGAGAGCGTAGATATAGCAGCATTAATTAGCGCTATGGTTAGTATGTGGGCATCGGGTTAAGATGTTGAGAGAGTTGGAGATTCAAGCCTCCGTAGGTATCTTTGTTTTTATTTTGTGTTCTTTGTTTGTATTTTATAATGAGCTGTTCATATTTTGCTATATTATGCAGTATAATCCATTTATATGACAAAATAAATGTAATATATGATTAGCATGTAGGTGCAATGGAGAACGTTTCAATAAGAATTGCATTTAACACCTGAAGGGGTGCACTTCTGCATACCTCTCGGCGGAGTTTCTAAAATACAATGCACCATACATTGATGTGTTATGTATGTATACGTTACAATTGTAGGCACAGTTCACACTTTATGAAACAATATCATTGTGTCAAATGAATTTCAAATGAAATAAAACTGAACTATCTCTGTAGTAAAACCCTACATAAAATGAATTAAGACCTTTGTACTAGTAAGGAACGTGCATTCTACTTTTAATCTCTGCATGAAAGGCAAATAGAAAGAGAATTCAAGAAATAATACAATATCCAAAGTGCAAAATATATGAGGAACTGTCCGATGGGATGATCTGCAACATCCCTGCAGAGATTGCAACTGTGAGTGTTGTGAGCCTCACCTCAAGCAACTAAAGTTTGTGTCAGTAACTGTTCATTTGATTCAACGGACATTTGGTAAGTGGGGCTCTGCAGCATACGCAATGGTACCACATGGTACCAAAAAGCAAATAAGCTCAGAAGTTCACAGCTTAGGTTATGTTAGGATGTTTTTGTGATCTCCATTTTGCACCTGGTTGAAAGAATTTATTTCCTTACACCTAATGTGTGTACTTTCACAATATGAACATAATATGGTATAGTAATTCATGGTTCTCACTGTAGTCATATGTAGATATTAGGCAAGATTTTCAAAAGTACAGTCTCGCAGGAGTACAGTAGCTCAAATGGTTAAAACAACATATCTATGTGAGGATAAAATCAAACTATTGCTGTTTGAATCCTAGCAATAGCCCAGGTTTTGTTTATTCCTCTGCTAAAATCAAGTTCAGTTACATTTCAAAGCACACATTACAAAATTTGTTTTCAATAAACCTAATGGATTAATTGCATTAATCTACGCAGCTTCCATTCCTTGACACATAGTTATGGCATTTAATATTGAGCACCTCGTAGATATTATTCATGGTTTTATGAAAGTAACTTTTGCCAGAGGGTTTATCATCTTGGCTTCAGAAATGTAAACTAAGTGTATCAGCACTGCTCAAATAATGAATATTTTTGAGAAAAACTAGAATATTAAAAATCCAAAAAAAGTGAACTTCAAGAAACGGGGTGAACTTATTAATGTGGAATTGGAATTCAAATGTCCTGCACTATACTGACTCAACCACTAATATGTTATAGCAGAGAGCTCTAGCCAACTTCATATGATTTGAAATCAAACAAACTGTTATCAGTGACAGTCATTGAAAGAGCAGGCAATTTTGCCAAAGTTGCAAGTCCAATAATTTTAAATATTGAATTGATTGTGCACCAATACTGAGGCTACTGGCATATTATTTTATGCCAGTAGCCGCATACAAATAAGGCATTCTAAATGAGAATAGGTCACACACATCCACATTCTTTTAATTTATGGCCACTGATGTGCCATAACTTTGATATATGGCAAAAGGGGCAATAGGATCTCAAGCTGTTTGTTTATCTAGAACCCCTCTAAAATCCTGCCAATTTGTGCTGGGACACTGTATGCAGGCAGATAGACAGGCAGTCAGTCATACATATTTACAGCTTAATTTACCTTGTAATACTTGGTTTATACTGTTCTAGGCTATTAGAAGCATTTTCTAATAAGTCATTTTTTTACAAATTTTAATATTCCTTGGTTATTTTAATGATTTTTGTTTATTTAGATAACATATTAAATAGTTGTTTCCCCATACTGCTTACATCTCAATTATTTAAGACTTGTTATTGTTTCTTAAGTATTTTTGGCTCCTCTGTGTAATACAATACTTTTTATGCTTTCATATACATACATGTAGGGAACAGTTAAATTCTTCTAATTTTAAGAATTTGTCTAGTGAATGCTGTTTGTCTATTTTCTCTATTATTCCAAGTCTTTTTGCATAAAATAAATGCCTTCTTCACATCTATTTCTATGATTATTTCCCCAAATAGTAATTCTATATTTCATGCGTGAATAAATAAAAACATAGTAGATCTGCTTAAGTTTCTTATCTATAATATTACTGGCTTGCTTCAGACACACACGCACATTATCGTCCTCTGTGGTGTAATGGTCAACATGCTAAATTCATATACCCAAGGTCGCGGGTTTAAACCCGGCAGAGGATGATGGATTTCTTTTGGGCATAAAAATCCTTAGCATAGCTTCCTTCAGAAGGGAAATAAAGACGTTGGTCCTGTGTTGTAGATTTATGGCATGTAAAACCTCAAAACTTAAAAAGAGGCCTCTGTGGAAAATTAAGTGGTTTTTCATGCCTAAATGGGATGCTAAGAACTGGCATTAAAGAGCTCCATAAATAAAACTCGCTTTCTGTTTTATATAATCAATACAAACTTATTTTTATTTTTGGACTTTTTCTTTAATTTTAGATGATATTACAGCTTACCAAGAACAAATTAAAAGAATGAAAGTGTTTCAGTAGTAGACTCATTTGTGATCTAGTCGAGTATATTCCTGGATTATACCACTTAATACTTTGTTCAAAATTTGATTAATTATTCAACCTTCATATTTTATGTTTAGATTGTATTTTTAATTTCTCTATCCCTTGCAATGTACATATTAGATAGGAAAGGCATTGCATTTCATCCAGAAATTCAATGGTGATATTTTATTAAAATACATGTTTTGAGGACACGCAAATCCCAGAACAAGCGTGTTTAGAATAAGATCTGTGTGTGTGTGTGTGTGTGTGTGTGTGTGTCTGTGAGCAGCATAACTATAACTATAAACAAAAGTAGGTTGGTATTTGAGTGTAGCATCTTTCATACATGCAACGCAAAGATTTTTAGGATAATTCCCCATCCATCCCAAACTATCGTTCATATGGAACATTTTTGAAACTTTTTTCTCAAAAATAGCTCTAACAGTTTAGATTAAAAAAATTTAGAGGCAAATAAAATGTTTTTCTTGAGTTTTCTGGGAGTAGCTTCTGAAACCTTCCTAATTCTGGAGGACTTTAGCAAAAGCAATAAACCATATAATAACCATATAATATAAATAAAAATGTAGATCTCATTAAAAAGAGAATTTATGACAAGTACATTTCTTGTAGAGTTAACCATTTTGGAGATATTCCTTGTTATTGGTATACATTTTTCAATAATGCTTTTCTTAAATGCGAAGTCATGGGAAGTTTATTTTTTGCTCCTGACCATGCAAAGAGAGCAGAATGTCAAAGTCATCACTTGGCGACCAGCTTTTAATATATTTGACTATTGCATTGGCCTAATATATCCCCTTATTTCTCTTGTACCTACAAGGAAATACTTATTATTTGTAAAAATTGTGTGAAAATCAGCCAAAAATTTGTGATTATAATGCACTTGTTATAAATTGGCTTTACTAGTTCCTCAGCGGATATAGTGTCACCATGGAATTACTATCTATCACTTAAAAAAAAAATCATATTTTGGGAAATTCTAAAAATTGTTTCAAGAAGCTGGACATGTATCAACTATTTCAGATGTACTACAAAGCCTAAATGTTTCTTTATTAGTTTAAATATAATCAGTTGTTTACCATGCTTTTTTAACTTATAACATAGTTTACCTTAATGGGTTTATTAATGTTTGATACAATAATGCTTCAATTTTATTTTTCTTACTTAAATCTCCCAGTGTCTGTAGCTCAAATAACAATGCCATTTGGTCTATTTGCTTTGTAGACTTATTCTGTATTAGATTAATGTACAGTGCTTGATTTGCCCAAATAAGTTGCACTTTACATAATTTTAAGGAAAAAATGGTCAATTGATAAAAAAAAAAAATGGAATAAACATTAATAAATAAGGTTCTACAGAATGGCGCACAAAAACCGGCTGTAAGTACTATTGATATTTCAGTTTTTTTAAATTTTGGCGTGATGAGGAGGGTCGGGGGGGGGGGGGGGGCTATTCCAAACTCCTGGAAACTTCAACTATAAAAAATATTCTTGACCCCCCCCCCCCCCCCCCTCGAGCCAAATTCTAGATATGCCACTGAAGGTGACTGCTAGGTGTATAGAGTTTGATCCCTCCCAATATGTTTTTCTGACACAAGCCACTGCAGATACTGCGATGAGTTTTAAACCTTCCCCATGTGTTGGGAAAATGTCACCCTGGAGAGTTACATAATTTAACATGCCATAACATCATGAGATCACTATTAGCAAATGCTTTAAGGTCCAAAGGCATGGATGTCTACTACAAGATTCACTGTATAGCAACAAATGACAACAATTGAAGATTATATAGAATCACCATAAACAGAAAGAAGAATGAAGTGGAACTTATCGACCCAACTGTTGATTTTGCAGTATGCAAAGCCCAACCTGGTGAAGTTGATGCAGAGTAAAAGAAAATATACAAACCAGTAATACCATATTATCTTAATAGATATAATTTAAGATCACTGGGATCATGTTTGGTGCTCAAGGAACCTTTACAACGTTTTTCATGAACTGGTGCATAAAACACACAATAGAAAGAAGCAACCATGAACAATCATAACTAGTGTAATAAAATGTTCTGTAGCAATTTTAAGGAAGCATTTGTATGTCAATCATAGATTGTAAACTGCATTCTCATTCTTAACCTTTTATCCATTGTTTTGAATTAATCTAAACTTCTAAACATAATATGTTGAAAATAACTTCTGTAAAGAGAAGTAGTTTATTGCACGTTGTGTTATATATTCTGTTAAATTAATTTTATGTTATTCTGTTTCATCATGGCAAACTTCTGTCAATTCCAGAAAGTATGAATTAAAAAAAGATAAGTAAAATAAATAAAAAAAGTATATAAATAAGGGATAAAACTAACATATTTAAGTTAACAATTAAAATTTAGTTGAGTCGATTTTGTAACACTTCACTTACTTTTTTATTTCGGAAAACATGTTTCAGAAGCCATGTGCTTCCATTGTCAATTCCTTTTGTCGACTGCCGGCATTGCTTGCTGTGGTGGTTGTCTCTGTCCCTGGTGGTGGTTTGATGAACTTCTGGATGAGTAGATCGCCTGGCGGGATTTCAAAATTGAAAACCCGGTTCTTGTTTTTCCAAATATATATGTTTTCCCAAACTTTTAATTCTGTCTTCCTTGTGATGTTTTTGAGGATTTTTGGGTTTCTATTTATAGTGTGTTTCTCTTTCCAAAAATGCCAAGCTACTGCAGATTTTTCTTCTTGTTTGAGTTTAATATTTCTGTGGTGTTCTTTTGCCCTGGTTTTTATATTTCTTTTTGTTTGGCCGATGTAGATTTTTTCACAGTCATTACAGCTGAACTGATATATTCCTGATTTGTTTTCTTGTGGGATATCATCTTTTAATTTAGAATTTAAAATGTTTTTTATAGAGTAATTGTTTTTAGGGGCTAGAATGATGTTATGTCGTTTGAAGATCCTCTGGAATTTGTAGAAAGTTGTAGGGTGGTATGTAAACTTCTTGTAGATCTTGTTTTCTTTCTGGTTTTGAGTGAGTGTGCTGACTTCTTTAATTCTCTTTCTATTTTTGGCTTTATTAACTTTTTTGTACACCAGTTCTGCCCGAAATCCATTCTCTGTAGCTATGTCCAATATTTTAGTAAGTTCGCATTGGTATTCTGTTTTTCCCATTGGTACATTTACCAATCTGTGTTTAAGGCTGTTGAGTAAAGCATGCTGATGGGGAATGGGATTGTAACTCTCTTGTTTTATATAGCTGTTGGTGTGGGTAGGTTTTCTGTAGATGCCAAATGTAAGGTGATTATTAGTTTTGATGATTTTTAGGTCAAGGAATGGTAGTTGTCCATCACATTCCTTCTCCATTGTGAACTTTATAGACTTTTCTTGCATATTTAGGAGTTTTAGTGCATCTTCTAGGTGTCTTTCTGGGACTGTTACAAAATCGACTCAACTAAATTTTAATTGTTAAAACACATCACTGTCTCAAAGTCCACCATATATCAGGATATTTAAGTTTGCTGTTTAGAAATAAATACATAATAAATAAATTGAAGCATAAATGTAAGGATATTTTTGTCATATAAATAGAATATCAGAAGAAAGATTAGAAAAGGAAATATACGAAATGGAAATATCTAAAAACGAGTTGTATCAGTAATATAATAGAAGATATAAGAGAGTTGAAAATAGTGAATTGGTCTGTGCATACCCAAGACATATGAAATTTTTATTTTTTTGTTCCAAAGTAGTTTGTTTATAAAGGCTTTCTATGAGTGCTTTGGCCTGGCCAAGAAAACACAAGGCTTATTCTTCCTTCTCTTTCTTTCTTTTTTTGTGGTGTACATTTATTTTTCAACATAGTCATGTTGTAAATTAATGCATAGCCCAATGTCTTTCCAATGTTTAATACCCCCGGTAAAATGAGATTTGTTCAACTGTGCAAAATAAATGTTTGTCAACATCAACTTCATCATTTTATGTGAATCTTTGTCCACCCAACTATTTCTTTAGATTTGGGAACAAAAAGTAATTACTTGGAGTCAGATCTGGTAAATAAGTTGGTTATGGAAGCACTTTGAAGCGAAGCTTATGAACTTTTGTAACATAAACACCAGATGTGTGTGAAGATGCATTATTGTGATGAAAGAGAGCTTTCCTTTTTGGAAGATGTAGACACATAGCCTGAACAGCATCTTTCAGTTGGACCAGTAGTGAAGTGTAATATTGCTGGTGATAGTTCTACACTTATGGAGATAGTCACCACACCAGACAATCTCAGAACATTTTACACCATATTCACATTTTCACCTATTGCCATCCACAATCAGATAGACTGCACTTTTGTCTCTGTGATGTAATCAATCCATGTTTCATTTATTTTTCTGAAATGTCAGAGAAACTCCCTGAAATTGCAATTAAACAAGTCTAAACACTTGTGAGAAATGTTCATTCAAATGAGCGTTTGGTCCCTTGTTAACAAACTCTGCACCCATTGAGTATAAAGCTCTCTTGTGCCCAAAACTTCATGTAAAATGTAGTGGATATGGCCTCTTTTGATCTCTGTATACCTTCAATTTGTGACCAGTAACATTGGTATTGTGAATTTTATTATAACCTCACCATTTATAAGGTTATGAGATGCCCTCTTCTCAAATGGGTATACTACGGAACTTAAAAGTAAGCAGCCCACTCCTAACCTTTGAAAACAAAGGGGAAGAGTTCGACTGTGAAAAATCTCTCCTTTTTTACTTCTATTGGTGTTAAACACTTCAAATGAAAATGCTTTATCACAGCTTATATTTCAGTTTGATCCATTTCTTTATAGTGAATATTTACAGTGCTACATTTAAAGGATGATATTTGGTAACTATCCTAGTAATTTGGCTATCTTTATGCATCTCTGAGGCAGGCTGAGAATTTTTAGAATTCCTCTCGTATGTGACAGTAAATCTGAACAAATGTACTGACATGGGTCAATCACATTAAAATGCCATTTTCAAAAACCAAGATCAAACCTTCAACCATGGATTAGAAAACCATTCCTTAACCAGTTCATCAACAAGACCTGTTTAGTAAATTTTTGTTCAGGCCATCTCTTTCGCAGACAGCTAATATGTTGTTAAAATTTAGAAGCTGTATTTCTACTTGCTGTCCTGCTGCATTTCTATTTCTACTGGTCCCATGCACATTACAAGTAAAAACAGCCTCAGGCTAATTTGTTTCAATTGAACTTAAGCTATAACTATATCAGGTAACCTGGAAGGGCTATAGGTGTAAGACATAATTAAGCAGATTTTCAAGGGAGCTTTCTGTGTGTTCAGAAATGCAAGGCTACTGTTTTGACATGAACATAAGGAAATATAAACTTGTTAATGCACACTGCGATCAGTAACTCTTAACTGCTTCCTGTTTGTGTAAAACTACACTTAATTGGTCAAAATGTAACAAACAGGCCAAGGACCAAAGAGGGAGAATGGTCAATAGCTGTACAGGGTCGACACAAAGATGAACTCTCTACATCTGAGCAGAGTTTACTTTTCAAGTTGTGGGGAACTCATAATATTGTCAATATTTTAAAATTAAAGGAAAGTAGAAAAAAGGAATGTCCATTTATATCTAATAATTGTATTGCAAATATAATTTGAATGAAACGGTAAATGTCAAAATACTAATTCTCTTATGTTAGTATAATCATACTATTTTGAGCAAAAAATAACACATTATGGTTGTATATTGATACAAACATAGCCATTATAAATGTGTATGCTAATAATACAGTTATAATTAGGGGCCAGAATTAGCCCAAACAAAATTTTAAAAGTTATATATAGATATGGTAATGAATGTATAAAAAGATAGCATGCTTTAGCTTTGAACTAGCAAAGAATATTTTAAATAATATAAAATACATAATAGAAGGTGAAAATATATCTGAAATAAAGCGAAAAAACCTTTTGTGTACAATAACAGTTGATGAATACTAACTGGTAATCCCATGTAGTATACATTACAAAGAAGTAATTGAAGGCATTTATATAATGAGACAAGTAAGAAAGATAGTGGTTAACAAAATCATGAAACAGCTTTATTATGTGTTCATATATTTGCATATAGGTTATGCTATTACACAATGGGGAATATTATGCAAAGAGAAATAGAACAAGTTTTTCAATTCCCAAAAAAGGCATCAGGATAATAAACAAAATAAATATGAAGCAATGTCTAGCCCCTTAATATGTATAGATACATACCAAGTTTTCCATGTTTATATACTAGGTCGGAGGTGAATAAGTGTACATATTTGTATCAGCATTTGAGGATGACGTGATAATCCGGTACTTGCATTTTTTTTTCACTATTTTCCAAAGTTATTCTAAATGAGGAAAATTTCACAATGTTATTTGGAATGGCTATTATTTCCTTTCTCAGACACTCGGTGATTGTTTATGTAATATAGGTCACTTGGTTGACCCTACTCTTCCTTTGCAGTGCCCGTCTATAGGTGGTGTGATGTGAGGGAAGAATTATCGATCACACTGAAACTTCAACCTACATAGCCACACATTTTTGTGAATTAATTATATTTTCCACATCATTCATATGTAGGACAAGAGTTGGAAAGTTTTCATACAATATTATTTGATTAGGATTCACAATGTTTTCAGGGTTCAACTTAAAATATTGAATACAGTGACATTATTACGCTGTATTTAAATTTGGTTTTATAGATCAAATACATAACTGAAAAATTAAGAGAACCTGTGTCACAGATCCTTTGATATACTGCAGTGAACGTTTGTCTTTTTGGAAGATGGGGAAATTTATAAATCATCAATGATACAGTGCCTTGCAGCATTGGCAGGTTCCCCAGTTGCTGTTTAAATGAAATCCATATCTGAATTCAGCGTATGTAAAATCATTTATTGTGTAAAGGAAAGTCAACAACTGAATCATGCCCTCGTTTCCTCATTGTGAGTAATGTGAATGCAGGTTGGCAGTACATGAGTTGTACTAAAACTGGAATTGCTGTTATGAGATGTGTGTAAACATGAGAGAGACATAATGCAGGGCCATTCAAAACACCTTAGACCCTGAAATTTGTGCTTCATTTATGACATGCTATTAGTAAGCAGACAAAATGAGATACACTTTACATATTCATCTCTACCAAATATCAAATTATATGCACTTATCCTCCTCCCACCATGTATACAAGAAAGTTGTAATTTACAACTTTCAGACTTGTAGAGATGTATTAAGTTGCAATTTGATGATGTGGAACATTTATGTTTTTTTTTTGAGTTCATTTCAGTAAGTGGGGTTTTGTGTTTAATATTTTACATACATTTTTGTTAATTTCATGCTAATTTTTGGGCAGAATTAATGAGTAATGACATGACTGAAGTGACAATTGAGGGGCTCAGTGCCAGAGGGAAGCCATCCCACACATTGTGAAAAAATGAGTTTTTTTTTGTTTTAGACAGCTTCTACCGTCTCTCATCTACTGTAGAAATCTGGTAATATTAACTGTATCAGAGTGCTATCTACAGTAACTTACAGAAACTGTGTCATTTTCCAAAGTGAGAAAGTTCGTGCCAGATGGGGATATCCCACTTTGAAGTTGCCTGCTATTTAAATAACAATGTCACCAACCTTATAGAACTTTAACTATTGCAATAGTATTGTTTATTGTTTTAACTATAGGTCAAGAAATAGTGATTTTGCAAGTTCTATATTCAAATAATGGTTTAGGCCTTAATACATGAAACAGAATAATATGTAAGATTATTATTAAACATTAAGAATATTGTGTAAATAGCTGACATTTTAGGCATTATACAATGCTTTAGGTTATTCTGTTTTTCAAAATGGAGGTAAATAGTATAGCTAGTGAAGGAAAGAAACGAATATGCAAGCAAAACACATGGAAAAAAGTTGTTGCTAAACGAAAAAGAAACAGTGGTGAGGAGTATGAAAGCTATACAACGAAGAAACAAATTTCTGGTCGCAAACAAGGAGCTGGATGCATGTGTAGCACCCGTCCTACCAACTCTAACCTCAACTGGTGCAGTTACTCGTCATTAGACCATGATACAAAAGAAGAAATGTGTGACGATTTTTATAGTTTGGGTCATTATGATATTCAAAACTCATTTTTGTTTGGATTAATTCATCGAAGAGAGCGCACCCGCGTTTATAAGAATGATGAAACAGTGTCTAGGCGTAAATATTCTTTTGAGTATACTGTTAAAGTACCTAATGGTTAATCCAAGATAGCATGTATGAAAGCTTTCTGTGACATTTTTGCTATTTCAAAAAAAAGACTGTGTACTGGTAGGGGTGATAACAAATTAAAACAAACTGAGAGAAGTGTTGATGAAGATGATCGTGAAATTGATGCACATGTTATGTTGGGAACGCCTCACCTTGATCAGAGAGATAAATATGGGAGTGTTCATAATAAAACACCTGAAATAAAATTGAAATCTGTTAGGGAACATATAAAGAAGTTTCCAAAATATACAAGTCACTATTCTCGCCGTGATAATCCAAATAAAGTGTACATAAGCAATGTCCATTCTGTAGATGAAATGTATTGACTATATGAAAAAGAATGTACACAGAAAGAAGTAACTCCTGCTTCACAGCATATCTATTCTAAGGTATTTAATACCTTGTTCAACATTTCATTTAAATTACCTCTTTCTGATACAAAACATGTGATGAGTGGGTGACTTCAGAAAGTGAAGATGTTCCTCTGCAAGTTAGATTACATCAATGTAAAGCTGATAAAGCTCATTCACTAATTAAGAAGTTTAAAGCAGGTACACTGAATGAAGATTGTGTACTGTTTGATAAGATATGATTTACAACAAGCACTACCCACACCAAAAATCCCAACAGAGACAATATTTTACCTTAGGCAGCTGTGGGTGTATAATCTTGGGGTACATGTATGCAACACTGACAATGCCTTTATGTGTATGTGGCCAGAAAATACAGCTTCTAGAGGATCATCTGAAGTGGCATCTTGCTTATATACTGTATTGAAAAATCCAGTTAACACGCTTTATAAAAGGAGACTAATTTTTTTCTCTGATACATGCTCAGGGAAAAACAAGAATAACACTATTTTTAAATTTTATTATGCCCTTGTTTCCATGGGTATGTATGATGAGATTCAACATTATTTTCTGATAGCAGGACACACGTTCCTACCCAGTGACAGGGATTTTGGAGTTGTGGAGAAGAAGATAAGACATACAAGCCACATTTATATGCCAGGCCAGTGGTATGAGTTGGTCAGCAAGGCTCGGATTGCAAAACCATATGCAGTTATTGAAATGAAGAAAGAAGATTTTAGAAACTACCAGTTCCTGAGTAACAACATTACTAAAGGTAAATCAAAAAATGATGATTTCAAAAACTTTCATATTTGGGAAGTTTCTACTGCGAAAGTAACAAAACAATTTACTGCGTTGTTCTTCAAAGATACTTTTTCAGAGTTGGAAGAATGGAAAATAGTTCAGTTTTTTAAAAAGATTCCAGGGAGAAGACTAAAAAATAGTACTCAACTTGTAGCAGAATCATCCTTCATGTCTAGAGTGATGGAGGAGCTACCATTACTATATCCAGAGGGGAGGAATATTCCTGCGCTGAAACTACGGGATCTACAGTCCATCAGAAAATACATCCCAGCAGTGTAGCAATCTTTTTATGATTTGAGATCAAACACTGTAGAATCAAATGAACTGGTTGAAGAAATTGTGTAGATCAGTTGTTTGTGTTTTATGAATAATATCATGTTAGTTTCGCTCTCTGCATAAGTAAAATTTTAGCAAATAATACAGTTTGCAGTGCTAAATAAATAAAAAAACGTGTTAAATATCACTTTTTTGTATTTTCTAGGATATTTCAAAATGTGGATGAAGTACTGGATTTAAAAAAGTTATACCTCAATATTACATTTTTCACCAAATCAACAGCTCTAATAAAACTCCTTTTTTCTCAAATTTAGCCATTTCTGGGATAGCTCCCTCTGGCGCTGAGCCCCTCAATTGATTGATAGCTAAAGTAATATTAATTTAAAAACCCCTTATATCAATATTAAAAGCATTTTGTTTCAAATCAATACCATGGGTGGAATCATATCACATGGCAAAACTACAATGTACGACAAACATGTTGTGAAATTTTTGCTTTTCATAGTTGTCTTATTTGTTGCATATAACTAAGTTATTGTGGAGAAAAATCTCTTGCTGTTAGCATTTGATATTGCTAGCCAAAGGCATTGAAGGCACTTTTTCACAAAAAATGTGGTAAGGCCCGCCTTTTGCTCTCAATGTCAAGAATGCTCTTACTACACCTATTTGTTACCATTACTACCATGGTGTAGCAGTTGAAGAATGCGCAAACTTCTTTGTAACAAAGATGAAATCAGAATGAATACGACTAGTTTTATATGCATTTATTTGGTTAAATGCTGCCATTGCATTATTTAAACAACCAATATTAGATTTAGTAAACTAGCCTTGAAGGCTCAAACAAATGTTCTAAGCTCTTATTGTTATTATATCACAAGTAACTTTTGCCATAGTGGAGTCCAATTTAGACCAAGTTTAGTTAGACCTACTTTATCTCTAACATTGTAAACCATGTGTTCCACTTATTCTGGTTCCAAAGTGGCAAACTCTAATATTTCACATTTGTCTCTCAGCAAGTTAATTCAGGATAAATCAAGGTGAGCTACAGGTTGTTCTTTAGATTGAAATGCTAATGTTGGACCTGTTACCAACCTTCAGTTTTCAGAAACAATACTTATCCTTGCTTGTTAACTTATTTTAGCACCTTATAAGTATTATAACTGCTAACTTCTTTTTGTTGAAATTCTAAATATTGCTTCACAACTCTAGGCTTCATGGGGTGAAGATGCAAATGTTAAATTAAACTTTTATTTTTGTAACTTGAAATAAATGTACATTTTTCTATGCAGAATAAAAAATAGATATTTCTTACTTATCTCTAAAACCATATTATATTTGAACATATGGAACATTCTCAAAAATTTGCAGAAGAAAAACCTATACATAATTTCAGAATTATATTAAATGCATACAAAACACTTTGTTTTTTAATTTAAGAATGTTCTCATCTTTAAAACCAAAACTCTTGCATGTATGTCTATTACATACATGATAAGAGAATGTATTGCATTCAATTTAGGATCAAAATGTCACTAAAAATACATGTCAGGAAACCGCCTGAATTTAAAAAGAAAAACATTTTTAGAAAAACATGGGTATATGCATGTGCACACTTATAAGAAGGCGTGTCAGATAAATATCAAACTTGATGTTTAAATTCAGTACCTATCAAAGATACAACAAGATGATTACCAAGAAAATCCTCCTATCCCAAATTTCCCTTTGGATGGAACATTTTTGGAAATGTTTAATTCTCTGAAAAATGACTTAGATTTTGTATTAGAATACCGTATTTTAAGTTGTTTCTCATGATGACATGAAAAGAGTTTCGATTTGGAATTTTAAGGCCAGCATAATGCATTGATTTTGGCTATTTCCTTTATATCTGCAGGATGTTAGGGATATGAGTGCACAGATTTTGCATGCTAGGAGATCCAAATGTGACTAATAATAAAATCCAATAACAACTTCATCTATCTTGAAAGGTAACAGGGATAACTGAACATTATTGATTGCATTATCTGCACAGAGCAAATGTTTTGTTTTGGTTGCAGTCAGGCCTATGCTTTGTTTTAGTTTGTGCTTGAAATCCAGTTTGCTACATGCCTGTGTATTTATCATCAGCTGCTGCCACCAACGAGGGGTGGGATGGTTTTCTTTCAAGTTATCTGATCATATTCACAAGACCTGAACTGAAAACTGCAGAAGATTTATTTGGATGATCAAAGATAAAGCAAATTCAAATGTGAAATATGGAAATACCTCATTCAGGTGTACCATGGAAGAATTAAATTAAAGCCACATCTTTGTTAAACAGGAAATTTATTAATAGTCAACAACTGCAACATTAATAATATATATTCATTTACAGTAGGTGTTCAAAATGTGCTTCCGTAGAATCTAAGCTGATATTGCTTCTTAATCATTTTGCCCTACCCTTATTGGAGCTTCTGCATTCTACCCAATCTCTAGGATTGCTTCCAACACATGTGTGCGAAGATCATCAATGGTAGCAACCTTGCCATGATGCACTTTTATCTTCAAATGTCTGCAGAAATAATTATTTATAATATAATTTTGTAACAAAATGAATCATTTTAGCAACAAATGGTGAAAACACAAATAACCCATCTTTTTTAGCTCTAACTTGCCACTCTAATTGCAGAAGTAAACAATAAAGGGAGCGGCAACATTTGCAATCAAGCATTTGACCAATTTTATTTTTATTTATGCAACCATATACTTCAAAAGAAAATGGTACACAACTTTGTTTCAGTTTAACATCAGTAAGTTGCCATTGAAGTTGGCGCTCTCATATCCCTAATATCTTGTGTAACAAAATGAGTAATGCAGCTATTTCCAGAAAGGTTTATCTTGATTAAATTAAGTAGATAGGAAATTAAACTTTTCTAAGAAATATTTATACTCTGTAATAAATGACAGATGGCAGAGAAAATCATGTGAATGTAACATATATATTTTATCCCTATTTCTATTATTGTATAATAAAACACATCACCACATAAAAATTGTTTGCAAAGTGCATTAAATTTAATAGAAGATGTGAATTACAATGGGAATGCACATCATAAGATTCATTTTCAGAAGATATTAGTGATATTCTTGTTCACAACAGGATGGAGGAAAATTTCACAGTAATAAATTTGTTACTCATTAATGAAAGTCAGATGTGAAAGCAATTTGGAATAGCAAATAAACAAAATGCTTCACTTATTTGCATATTCCATGTGAAAATTAAGGAACAGTTATGGGTAAGGACATGCAAAAGTGTGTTTGTTATTCGATCAAAAGCAGTGTTATGTTTTTCCTAAAAGCAGTGTTATATTTATAATGTAATTTTACTAATTGTAGAATTGAACAAGTTAAAAAAACAAATCATTAGTTAGCTATTTCAGTATATATTCTTATTAATATGCATACATATATGTAAATAGAAAGTCAATTAACATACATCATTTAAATGTTGTCACATGTTAGTGTTAAAATACAGTATCATATTCCAAACAAAGAAAAATGCTACATATCTGGAAACAGTATCATTACACAAAACTTATGCATACACTAGCAAAATATACAAAGAAGCAAATTAAATATACTATTTAAATGCCATATACACAATATAAAACAGCAAAGAACACCACAAGCCTGGTCTTAATATCGCTACAATTCATACACTCATACCAACATAAAAGATAAAATACTAGAAAAGGGTACTGAAAACCAACAAGGCAAGTATTCAACATCTTGGATAATTTTTTTAACTTTCAAATGAAAAAATGGCCATTGTAGCCAAATTCCCCTCCTTTAAGTTTGTTCTGTCAGTGAGAACATTGTAGGAGAAAAGACACTTGTCAGAGTTTGCATTGGAGCATAGTCCCATATTGCTTTTAGATACTTTTATGCAAACCTAGGATATGACAGGTTCACCACACAAAGGGCTTCCACCATATCAATGTTGGTTGCTCTGTGACATCTGGTTTGTTTCAACTCTTCAAAACCTGAAACCATATCCTGAGTGTCCACACTCTGCAGAACAGGCATATTTTGAAGTTTTATAAGTATCCAGGGTTCATGTCTGTAACAGCAACTACCTCTCAAATATAGATCCGCTTGAATCAATTGAGAGAGTTAAGTTTCAATGAAGCGTGAGATACTATTTTTATAACAGTTTCTTTAACACTAGCTGACCTGGTAGCAATCATTTTACTTAACTGTGTTGTACCATAAAATATATATTCCCTGTCTTACATTTTCAAAGCTTTGTCTGTCTTTGAAGCTCCACATACAAAACATGAGCTAGAGGATGGCTTAATACTTCCAGTTTTGTAAGAAGGTTAACAAACATTCCTTGTTCTTTTATGAGCACAGCCTGGCAATGTATTGTACTTGTATCACTTTCACTTAGGGAGCAAAAGTATGCAATGCCATGTTTTGAGTTGCCTTCATTTCATCCATATTAGCAAAGGCAACAATAAGGGTAAAGAATTCGGCAAAATAGAACAGACTTTCAAACTATGAATTCCAAAGGGTGACCACTGGCATTGGATACAAGGGACATTCCTTCCCCTTATAGTCTGCCCAAAACTGAGTAAATGCTTCCTTCTTCTCGTGTGCAGGAACATACTCTTTGTTTTTGAAACAGCAGTGTTTAGTTCCTGTAAATGCTGAGCCCAAATATTGCCATTGATGTTTAGCTTATGAGCCGAAAACTGAATGTGCTTCAAGTTTTCACCACACACAAGTTATAATCCATCAGCACATTTGGTTATGTACCACGCCGAATCTAAGCCGGTCCCCGTAGCCGCGCTCGCTAAAGTGTCTCGCTTTGGTGCTTCGCGGCGCACGGGATCGTGGGTTCGAGTCCCGCCTTGGGCATGGGTGTTTCTGTGTTTGTAAATGTGTATGTGTTAGTGTATGTATATGTAAAAAGGAAAGATGAATAGGTCAACTAAGGAATTTTAGAAACTAGAAAAAAGAGGTAAAAAGGAATACAGCGCCGGAGTCCTGACAAGCCTCCGGGGCTGTATTAAAAAAAAAAAAAAAAATCTGTAGCCACGCTCTTCACATTATTGTAATTTACATTATATATTTTAAGCGACTCGAGAATGGCCGAATACAGTAAGTGGCATTCGCACTGTCCAAAAAGTGAAGACCAGAAACGAAAAGTTCAGATTTGAAAAAGTAAAAAATCCTGAATAATTCAACGAACGCGCATATCCATTTTGCCAATTGTTTTGTCACAGAAGACATCTATGTCTTTCCCCTCCAGTTTTCCTTTCGCGCCTTCAATCCGGGAACTTGCCAAGCCCCGTACATATTTTTCGCAAATAATTCGCGCATATGGTAAATCTCCTGCCCCTGTAGAAGAAAGTTAAATAAGATTTAGGAACGAAATCACAGGTACAGGCAGTTAAATATATACTACGATGTAATAGTTAATAGAAAAATGAGTACCTTCTGTACCTTTAATATGCTTGTCCATCCGTTTCCGAATGCTGGGATCGTCTGCCTTTTCCAAAGGTATGTTTGCCTTGAGGAAAACATCACTTGTGTCTCGGGTCAACTCTTGAGAACCATCTTTCTTTTTCTTGGCAGTTTGGAACGATGCCGACATGTGCCTGTTGTTTGAGTGCAGCGTTCTTCTTAGCGGTACTTGTCTTATACTTGTCGCTTTCCACGTGTTTTACGCAACTATCATTTCTTTCCCACGATAATCCTATTACAATAAAGCAGTTTTTCCATCACTTGCCTCAAGTCCATCGGCCGTAAATTCATTTTTGCGAAGCTTCGTGTAAACAATTTAAGGCATGGTCACAGACGCTCAGCAGATCATTTTTAGGTTATGTACTTTAGCACTACAACACGAGGTTTAAGATGCCAAATATAATAAATGCAATTAAAGCAATAGGCACGCAATACTGATCAGCTCATAATACTGAACACAATAGCAGCGTATTTAATTTTGCAAAAGTATTACTTAGCTTTGTACGTCTTACGTAACTTGTAACAAAAGAAGATACACTGTAATCCGGAATCGGACGCTAACAGCGTGGGCGACGCTAGAACCTCGTGACTTCCGGAAAACGGGTGTGTTTTGCGTCATAATTTTTTAACCTCAACAAACACAACGTTATATTTTGTATGCCTGGATCATCCAAGGCACATCCAGAACTATTTGCGATTAATGAGTATCCACTTTTTCTTTGTTTATGGTAATAATCTATACCGTATTTTATACAATTCCCTGTCAATATGAACAAAAATAGTTTTTTGCCGATAAAATTACAAAATCATTTTCAATTATACAAAAAACAACAAAAACGTAAAAATCACGATTTAATTTAAAAAGTGCGTTTTAAAAGAAGAAAAAAAAAAAACAACGTTAAAATTCACGAATAAAATCGCGTTATCGCGATCGCGAATTATGCATGTCCCGAGTTATGAGTATATAAAGGAAACTAATATCGCTATTCACCCCATTAATTTAGGGAATGCAAACAATAAGAAACAAAAAAGAAAAGAAAAAATATAAACCAAACTTTTGTTCTCATATAGGTATTGTAGGAAACTTAGGTGCAACAAAACATACAATTACTCGCAGTCCAAGTGGAGGCAATTTCTGATCCACTGAAAGGATAAACAAAATAAACTTCATATTCTTACCATGGATTGGAGGGCAAGATTGTGAGCAATTGAACATCCGTTTTTAGCACTGTATTGAGGGAGAACACATTTTCAGATAACTGCATGGAGTGAGGGTGACATAACATTGACCTTGTCTACACATGGGGGCACAGCAAGACATTGTCTAAGGCATCCATGAGGATGTCAAGAAATAGTGATGTCAAATCCATGCACATACAGCAAACAGACTATAAATGAATGCGATAATGATTTTAATAAACTTAACATTAATAATGATCATCTCTTAAACTTTTACTGCAAAAATTATTTTTATTTTAAATTTAGTTTGATTTTTATGTTTGTTACTTATGGAGTTTTCTGTAGCATTTACAAGGTGTTAGAGAATTCAACTGACAAACTTTTGGGGATTACAGAGGAGTGTTAGGTGAACATTTTGATATAGGTCACTTATGATTTTAAGGTTACAGTCGTTTGCAATGGATCAAAATCAGTAACAAGCCAGTACACCACTGATAACACTTCTCTGAGTTGCTACTAACTGGAGGTAATCATAGCCATGCAAAACAAAGGGCAAGATAGCCGAGTAAAATTACTGAGACCATAGTGTTGTTCATATGGAACCTAGCTCAGAGGTTCAAATCACAACAGGATTATTTATTTTTTGTCTGTATTTTGATTGAGGTATCATGTAATCCAAATGCAATCCATTTCATGTGCTGACCAGTGCTGTTAAATTTAACAGAGGAAATCATTTTAAAGAGAAATGAGCGAGCACCACAGTCTTTGTTTATGGGTGTAAAAGGGTGATACTAGTGAAAGAAAAAACAACATTAAAGTTATTTCAAAATCTTCTCGGGCTTCTAGCCAGGTAAAAACTTGGCTTGACACCAACGTTTCGAAGAAGTACATCTTCCTCGTCTTCAGGGTGAACTGATGTACTTCTTCGAAACGTTGGTGTCAAGCCAAGTTTTTACCTGGCTAGAAGCCCGAGAAGATTTTGAATTAACACGTCGCCAGGAAAGCTTTAGTTCTTATTTTAACATTAAAGTTATGTTTTCATTGACCTGAGGACGAAGGCAATATGAAGGAACATTACACAGATTTAAATTTAGTACTCATTAATAAAAAGAAAATATGTATGTAATAGATACAAGAGAGATAAAGAAAATCTAAAATAAAGTGTTTCTGTTATCTGCAATTTTATATAAAAATTAATAAACTGTAAGGAAATTGATTTTTCTATAGACACCCCTAATTTGGGGGGGGGGGCAGGGGATACAAACAATAAGAAAGAAGAAAAGCAAATAAGGAGAGAAAACAAAACTTGTTCAATGTTCAGAAGGCTCAGAATGGAAGAAACTTTAGCATAACAAAGGAAAAAGCAACTTTAGGATCATTATTCACACTGCAAGTTAAGTAAATTCCTCATTCACACAAAAGAATAAAGAAAACCAAACTTCTTATTCATGCCTCAAATTGGAGGACATGTAGTTGTAGTTTTGGTGATGATGATTATGCTGATACTGCTGCTGCTGCTGATTATGATCATTATTATTGATTCCTCAAATTAAGAAAGTTGGGAATAACAAGGACAAAAATAAGGAAAGCAAACTGGCAACTCCTACTTTCGAGCAAAGGTGAACTAAAGAAATTGTTCAAAGTGACAACATCCATCATCCATCTAAAGTCTGCATCTTGGAATAAATCTCTGTTGTATCCTTTCAAGGATGCCTGGAGGCTACCAATTATATCACATGCAGCCAATATCCTCCTCAGCAAATCTCCATCAGAGTTGGTGGGAGTCTCGTACATGAGGCTTTTGATGTGTGCCCACAGAAAATAATTGGTAGGTGTGAGATCAGCAGAATGTAGTGGATAAGTAATATCCAATCTAACATCCTGGGAGCATGTTATTTAAATTGCCTCTGACATCCCTGTTGGAGTGAACAGGAGCTCCATGATGCTGGGACCACAACTGGCATTGTACATCAAGAGGGACCTCATCCAGATACCCAGGTAGCACACTGACCTTGAATTGGTGGTACACATTCCCATGAATGTGGAAGAAGGTACAGGCTCATTATGTAATTTGAAACTATGTCAGGTCATATGTGGACTGCGAACATGTGTTGATAATTTCTTTCAACAATCGCATGTGGATTTACATGATCCCAGATGTGGCTATATTAATTTCCCTTGTGAAACAACACTCGTCAGTAAAGAGCACTCTGGAAAATAAGTCTGGCTGTTCACCATGCTGCTCAAAGGTCCAGTTACAAAACAGTATCAGAAGTAGTGAAACACATATGCCATTAGTCTGAAACTATCTTTAAAGTACATTTTCACATCCACATACCTGATATTGGCAAACAAAGTTACAAACCATGCTTAGGAAGAATGGAAAGATTTTTCCCTTTTCATGTGCAGTATGTTAAAACGTAGCATGTGAATACCTCCATAAAATCACTTAGAGTGTTAAAGAAACACTAAGAATGAAAATTGGGTTTTCTCAAATGTGTGCCATTCATATGCTTGGAAAAAAAAGTTTAAGACTTTGAGTGAGGTTTGAACCCAGAGCTACCCAGGACTATCAGATTGGGAGCTGAGCTATTACTGCTACTACTACTCCATTACTGTATAAAGCAATATTCCCCTCTTACGTACAGTTTTCCAGAATGTGCTCTGGAGCTCAATGGTGTACTGGTCTTCACTGATGGAGCATTTTCTTCTGAATAAAAAAGCTCATAACTTTGAGTATCATATTGGTAGCTATTTTTGCACTTGGAGGGTAGAAGATAACTGCTTTTGATTAGAAAGTAGCACAGCATATATATTCAGTCTTTAATTATGTGCAGTAATGAGTGTGAATATTCCAGTGCAAAATCATTACCTAACCACAAAGTTTGCTGTCACAGATCATTGGTGTCCTACCTCATTGTGATCCTAAGCTATTCCTCTGTAATCCTTTAAGGTTTGTTGGTTGAATTCTGTAACAACCTGTATATACCGGGTGAATCTTCTCAGCTTTCGGTTTGAGAAGTTATGGAGTTCCAGTAATTTACAGGCTATGCCATAATCCCTGTCCACTGCATCACATTGTATCAGTTTCAACTGAAATGACTGCTTTGTACTGGGTAGACTTGCTCTTGTAGCACAACAGTAAGTGCGTTAGTCTTCGTTTGTGATGGTCCCAGGTTCAAATACTGTCACTTAAGGTACTTTTATACCTAGTAAATTTAATGGGAACTGATAGTTTGGCATAGAAGTGTCGTTTCACTTAATTAATTTAATTATGTGAATTTCATTAAAATATAAGTTACTTGTTAGAATATGCTTTAAAGAACACCATAAATAAATGTATAACATTAAAACTTACAAGTATAAGGCATCATTAAATCATATTTTACTATATAAAGCTATTCTTTTATACAAAAGAAGGCTAATAAATTGGTTTGAGAGTTTATAAGGTGCAACACATACCAACTAGATAGCATTTGCAAGCCCATGTTATGATCACTGTGAACCTCTCTGGTTCCCAAAGTAGGTAGTGCATTTAACAGTGACTATGACATCATGCTGGACCATCACACAGATAAGCCTTTACCATTACCCATTTCCATTATGTGGTTGTAATAGGTGTTTGAACTGGCCACCGTGCTGACAGATGCAAGATATTCATATAACCATCCTCGCTAACCTAATACAGTGCAACATGGTTGGTGTGAGTTATGGCAAGCTAAGATCATAATAATGTTATACATTAATGTTAATCACAAGGAATTGTAGCAAAGGTTTAAGGTCAGAGTACAAGGTGGCCCAACTGCCCCATATTTGATATGTGCACATATTCCTTGGTGCATTAAAAGAATTGCAGAACTCAATGGGGCTATTTCAAGTTAAAACCTGCCAGTGGGGTAGTGGTGAGAGTGACCTTCACTTAAATGTCTTGCTATCAGTAGAGACTGTGAGCAGGTTGCGCTCATTGATTAGGGGCAAGAGAAAGTTGCTTTCGCCCAGTTCACCACTGGTGGGTTTTAACTTGAAATGATCCTATTGAGTTCTGCAGCTGTTAATACACCTAGGGATATCTGCGCACATCAAATATGGAGTAGTTGGGCCACCTGGTATATACTGTATGTGTATGCTCACTTTCACAAACTTGGATTCTATCACTGAAGTAACTATATGACATACAAAAGTACTTCAATTACATATCAAAATCAGGAAAAGGTAAGTTTAAACAGTGCAAAACAGCATAAAACATAGTATGCAAAGTTAAAAATTACATTTTATGCGCTCAATGAGCCGGTCCCCATGACCACGCTTGCTAAAGCGTCTCGCTTTGGTGCTTCGTGGGCAGGGGATCGTGGGTTCGAGTCCCGCCTTAGGCATGTTTGTGCAATGTGTATATGTTTGTAAAAGAAACAGTAAAACCAGTAAACCAGTAATCAGTAAAACCTATGGGGGGAAATGTAAATAGGGATACAGTATCGGAGTCCTGATCAGACTCCGTTACTGTTTTATTAAAGAAAGAAAGGAAAAGAAAAGAAAAAAAAAATGCGAACAACACAGGTACATTCATTTCCAGCACATCAGTCTATTGCAAGGTGCAACAAGATTGCGATTTTTATCAAACTGGATTTGGTCACTAATGCTGCAGTGCTGAATGGTGAAGCTTGATGTGATGGGATGACCTTTTCCTAATACCGTTTGTTGTTGTTTACTTTTTGAGATGTGTCTCCTCAATTTAGTGATAAAACTCCAAGTGTAAAATATTATTTCCTGGCTTCTTTAGAAGTAGCTAGGAGTTATGAACTTATACATCAACCAAGTAAAGAGAGACCACCACATTTCCTTGCATATATTCCAATTCTGTAGTATGACGCAAGTTGGGCCAATCAATCAGTTCCATTCATTCCTGCATTGTAGGGTGCAATTTTCACATATTGGTCATTCACATCCAGCTTAGTGTTATTTGCACAGTGAATAAAACGATAAATTTCCAAAAATTGGTATCTTCTCATAGGTTTCAGTCAAAAACAGATTATGTACATCTTATTGCGCCAGTAAGACCTTTTACCAGGAACATGTTGTAACCGGAAAGGATAAGCACAGTTAGGAACATTTTAAATTCTATTGATATTTTAAGATAATCACAGTTTTTGAACACTTAATATTTCCTAGATTCTAAAATAAAAAATTGAATCACTCATCATCAAGTGTATGCTCAAAGCATTCAGCATTAGATTTAATGGAAAACGTGTAACCAGCTTCTGGGAATATAAGAGTCTACTCCACATTACTGCTTTCTTCATCATTTTCCTCTTCTTTCGAGGTGGCAAAAGTTCATTGTCTTCTGGGATAGGATAATTGCTCATACCTCCTACACATTCATTGCTAGAACAGTTTCTGCCTTAGTGGAAAGTTGGCGTCCAGTAAGATTATCAACTGCACTGCCCCCATCTTCTCCTGAATCCTGGTCATAGTAGATATTAGCTTCTAGAGGCTCTATAAAAATGCTGTCAATATCCGCGATAGGTTGTCACATTCAAGGTAATTCAGGGCTTCCTGAAGGGCAATGTCCATATTAAACTCTAAAATGAACAGTAAAATGCTTTGCATAAAATAATATTATAATGTTATATATTTCATAATCAGCTTACCCTTCCCATATTTAGGACTGATACCCCCTTAGCACTTAAAAATATTGCATATTTTGAATAAATATTTAATGTTACTAATATGAAGTGTTCCTTAGCCTATCATCTGAGATAATACATGCAGGAAAATGTTTAACCATTTAGCATACATTTGCATCTAGCACGATCATACAGTCACATAATGTTTCACAAGATAATAGATGCAACAAACTGCTGAATTCTATAGGGTTATTTTATGGAATGTTCAATACCAATCCTTTCTGAATCTGTTTAATGCACATATTATGCAACTGATAAATAAACATAAACAGAACAGGGCACTTACTTAAAGTGCACCAGCATTTTTCAGTTGCTATGTTACTAGCAGGAAGCAAATCCATCCAACATCTCACAACATGCAGCAATATAATAATCAGTGTTCAGGGTTACCACAACTCTCTCCTGAGTGGATCTAAATGGTCAAAAATGAAAGTCAGAACTTTGAAAGCATGAGAAAGTCTGCCTTATGGAAAGTGGTGAGGCATGATCATATGGACATGCACAGCGGTAAAGGATTAATGAAGGAAATTGAAAATAAAATGAAACAATAAAGGGAATCAAACTTGGTGTCCATGTCTCCAACATCAGATTGTTGAAAGAGATGTTCTCCAACTTCATGCAAGGTCTGTATCTTGAGGTAAATCCACCTTATATCCATTTGAAAATGCCTGGAATTATGTGAATAATGTCACAGGCACTAATATCCTCATCATTCTCTGAATTTGGGGTTATGTAAGTAAGGTTCTTGATGTGTCCCTACAGGAAATAATCTGGAGATATGAGACCAGGGTAGTGCTGTAGCTGATTGTCAGTGCCACATCCAATCCAGCATCTTGGAGATGCTATTTCAGATAATCTCTTTAACGTTCCTGTCAAAATGAGGAGCTTTTTTGTGCTGGAACCATATCTGGTATTGTACATCAAGAGGTGTAGCACACTTACTAGGGATTTTCAGTATATACAAAATGTATATATAGAGGGTGTTTCAAAACAACACCAAGCGAAGATAGCAGTCGATTAGCCTACACTTTGACTTGTGCGAAACTTGATGTTGCATCTTTCCAACTCTTCTATTTAAAGTTTTATGTGTATTTAAAAATCACACACATTTGGGATTAGGCAGCGAAGGAACAACGGTTGTCATAAGCCATGTAAACAACCTCGGAATGTGTTATACGAAATATATAACAAAACCCACATGCTATGTTTTTCACTACTAAGGTGACCTGTGCTGCGCTGGCATGTCTATCAAAACACCCCATACCATGAGACTGGGACCTTCACTACCAACCAGAATCTCTCTTGGAATGGGACAGGTACGTGCCATTTGGCACTACCTAATCCATGGTGATTTTATGGCAGTTTTTGTATGTACCAAATTTTAGAGCTGAAAGTTATATTCACATGTCATGTACGCTATGACCAACAAGGTCCACATCTTCGTTTGGTGTCGTTTTTTAACACCCTATACATATCCATTTAACTGTAGTGGAAGAAGATATCAGATATTGAATTATTTAATGTGAAAGAATGCCAGCCCATATTTGTTGATAGTTCCTCTCACATTTGCATGCTGATGTGGTTCTTTCTTTAGTTTAATACCTTCCTTCCCTTAGGAAACAACACTCATTGGTGAGGAGCATTTGGGAAATGTAGTCCAGTTGTTGGTCATAGCATTCAAGAGAGCCAATTACAGAACTGCACTCAGAAATTGCAGCTGGCTTGTGCCGAGGCCTATCCTCAAGTCTGTCTTCCTGCATCACTCACCACACATTGACATGGTTTATGCCCATAGCATGTTAAATAGCATGCACACTAACTGAAGGAGTGTTTTGAATCCTTTGCAGCACCTCTTCTTGGGAACCTGGCACATGATGGTTTTGTCTTGCACTGGTGTTAGGTCTAGGTACTGCCAGAATCCAGTTTCCTGTATACGCTGGTGGATAGACTGTGAGCTTTTGCTTTTTAGGATATTTGACTGCTTATGTAAATTCCTTCTTGCCTTTCCATAAAACAAAATGTATTTCACCTAACTCAGAAGAGGAGTAAACTGCCTGCAGCCATAGCAGCACTGAATGCGAGTAATCCAGTTCCACTACACAAAGAGCAGTAGTGTAACACATATACTGCTAGTCTGAAATGACGAGAGAGTACATTTGCAGCTCTTATATGTACAAAAAACTCTAAAAGTCCTATAGGCTATGTGATGTTCGAGAGGAAGGCAGGCATCTTATCGAGAAGATATGCCAGGTGGATAGCAAAGGTTGACTTGCCTCCTATGAGAAGTGGTCTCAGTTCTAAAGAAAATATAATTCTAACACATTTCACTTAGACTTGGTTGTAAGAACAAATTTCTTATAACTGTAACATCAGAAAAAACCCAAAGTGACTTAAGCAACATTTTTGTGATTTTAAAGAATATGTTAAAACAAAAGTATTGGTTTCCAATATATACAGCTTTCTCTACCATTATCAATTAACATAAATGCGTTATTTTTCATATTATGCTTATATAGTATCATTACCTCTACTTTACCTAAACTATGACAAAAAGTTTTCTGAAGTTATTTAAGTTACGCGTTTTCCTACTTGATTACATGCAGGACATGTACTGGTCTTCCTAGTTTCAAAACATTCAGAGATGGTGGCAATTAAAGCTCACAAACTTGAAAATATTTATTTCTTTTAAGCTGAAAATGTAAAAAATATGTGCCAAAACAATTTTTTTTTATCTGAGAGCTAATATAAATGTACATGGTACTCGCCAGACATTATTCCTGAGAAGGATCACTCTGTAACAGTATATGACTTTCTTTATGGAATCACAAAGCATAAAACAGATTTGCAGAAAGGATGCCAAATCATTTCATAGCTCTGTGTTACTTAAAATTTTTTGAAGTATTTTAATTGAACTGGCATCTTTACTATTTGGTTCATTTATGATTGCAGCAAAACTATCCAGGTTTCCTGAATAGTATGCCATTTTTTTCTGAAAAAATTTCAATCACTCTAGTTGACTTGATGAACACTTTTTTCCTCATTAGAAGTCAATTTGTCAATGTCAGGAAACATGGCTCTTATTTCCTTATATTCTATGCATTTCATGCAAAGCACATGTTACATGAATCATTTTAGGATAACTAACAGCAAGTTCAGTTGCTGCCTTTTTCATGTATGGTGCATCAGTCAAAAATAACACTGTCATGTCATACACCATCTGGTCACAATATGTGCATTGATTCATTAAATAATCTGTCAATGGTAGTAACATGGTTTACAGCAGGCATGTCTAGATAGGTCAGTAAGTCACAAGTACATTTTAAAATGTACAATAAAGGACATGTCAATGTTTAAATCTATATAAAGTCATGGAAAAAAGTATTCATACACCAGTGTTTATGTAGAAAAACTTAATTTGTTATAACTAAAGTTAACATCCAGAGAGGTTATATGGTAAACTAATAGTATGATATTTCCTCCTGAATCTATACATATAAACGCATGACCTAAATTACTCCTCTTCAAAAAGTAAACAAAACATTTGTACCAGCTGGCTTCTCACAACAAGGAAAAAGGTATTCATGCACTCAAAGAAAATGATAGTTTAAATACAATACAATAAGAAAAGTAATACTTTGTAGGCATTCCCATTCTACGTATTACTTCTGTTAACCTCTTTGGCATGGAATGAACCAGGTTTTTTGTAGTCTCTAGGCAATATTTTACCATTCTTGCTGAAGACATTTGTTTCAGAGCTGCCTTACTTTGTATGTCATGCTTTCGGACCATTCTTTTAAGGGTATCCCAAGATGTTCAATTGGATTAAGGTCTGCACTCTGTGCTGGAAACTTGAGAATGTGGGGAGCAGTGTGGAGTATGGTACAACAACCACAAACGAACAATTTCCGCCGTATGCTTAGGATCATTGTCTTGTTGAAAGTAGCAATCTGTGCCTAAACTCAATTTATCAACACTCTTTTGCAGATTATTCTTTAGGATATTTAAATATTGAAATCTATCCATGTTACCTTCAACAAAAACAAGTTCCCCAACACCAGATGTAGCCATACATCCCCATATTATAATTCCTCCTCCACCATGCTTCACTGTGGCTTGAAGGTGCTTAGGTTCAAGCTCAGTATTTGGCCTTCTCCACACCAAAATTCTGCCATCATTTACAAATACATTCAATTTACTTCCATCTGTGAACACTGTGAACAGTACCCTGTCCCAGAAACTCGTGTTCTTGCTTAGATGCTCTCGAGCAAACTCAAGTCTGACTTTCTTGTTCTTCTTGCAGATGTATGATTTCTCTCTAGGTACCCTAGCTCCATAGCCTGCACTACTTAGAACATAGCAAACAGCCCTTGGTGTTATTTCCTTTCCAAACTTATCGTTAACATAGGCAGACAATGCAGAGGCTGTCAATTTAGAATATTTTTTTATCATTCTTATTAACATATTCTTTTCCCTTTGCGTTAGCTTCTGTGGCCGTCCTCTTCTTTCGCTATTAATGATAGAATTTCTCTCCCTATATCGTGTTATTATGGACTGCACAGTTGCCCGGCTTCTTCCAATAACATCAGCAATGTTTGAAAATAATTTTCCCTTTTGATATTAAGAGATAACTATCTGTCTTTCCTCTACAGTTGTTTCTTTACCTTTGCGGCCCATATTTCTGTCGCACGGCATTCACTACGTAACAGAACTAACAAGCAGGAGGTGTAGCTTGCCACTGAAGGCCTTGCTTGCTGCAAACGGTTTGTTGGTGGTTTCTGTGTTTACATTTCTAGTGGTGTATGAATACTTTTTTCACTGTCAAATACAGCCAGCATTGGGGTATCGTTTATTTCCTTGAGGTACGTTTGTTTAATACTCAAATCTTTGTTATCATGACACTGTTTATTTAATGGGGTGGCTTCCTACACAGAATCGTAGCGCTGTCATTTAATTTAATATGGAAATATCAGTGGTCAATTTCAATTGCAGTACTGTATGAATACTTATTTCCATGACTGTACATATTCGCAATATGTATTTACAATTTACATTTGTACTCTTCCATGCTATAATATGCATTCTCAATTAAATATTTTTTATTGTGCTTAGAGCCACTTTAGTGCTACACATTTCTTTTAGTAATCTGTTATATAATTCTTTTCCGATGCTAAGTCTCTATTATTTAATGTGTCTCTTAGTGCTCTTCTATAATAGTAGTCATTGTTTCTCAAAATATATGTATGTATATTACTATTTTTGGATACATCTAGATCTTGTAAAATTTGCTTTACACTCTCATAAATGTATATGCATAGGACAGTTAAGATATTTAAACTTTTAAAAATATTCTTACGACTGTGTCTTCTATCTACATTTCCTAATATTCTAACTGTCTTTTATTGGAGTTTAAAGATTTTTTTTCATTTCCGCTGCTGTAATATTTCCTTGCAATGTTATACCGTATTTAATGTGCGAGTATATAAATGCATAGTAAACCTGTTTTAGTGTATCATCGTCCATTGCTTTCCTAACCTGCCTCATAATATAAATGCCTTTATTTAGTTTTTTCATGATATACTTTATATACGGCTTCCAGTTTAGGTGTTTATCGATTATTACACCCAGAAAATTTGCATACTCAGTTTCTGAGATACTCCATCTATTTCTAATTTAATGCTATTTGTAAAACATCTTCTAAGTTCAAAATTTATCCATGCTGTTTTTTTTACATTTAATATCATGTCTAAACTGGAGTAGTATTGTTTTACGATGGTTAATATAGCATTTGCTTTCTTTTCCGCTTCTGACTCAGTTTTAGCTTTAATTATAATAGTCATACTGTCTGCATATCCCATTGGTGTACCCCCATTTTTTTTTGACTATTTCAAAAATATCATTCACATATAATAAAAACAAATATGGACCCATTTTGAACCTTGCGGTACTCCTTGCCTAACCATCTGAAAATCTGATTTTAATTTGTGTAGTTTATGCTATATTGTGCTATGCCATTTGTATTTGTGTAGTTTACCTCCACACACTGATCCCTGCTTCTTAAGTATGAGTGATCCATTCTAATGCTAACCTTCATAATCCTTGGTTTTCTAGTGTGTTTAACAAAATATTTATATTTACACAGGCAAAAGCCTTTGAGGTCTAAAAATATTGCAATCACCCTTTGTCTATTATTTAATTCATTTACTATAAAACTATTTACTTTATTAATTGCGTTAGTTGTTGATTTGTGTTCTTGAAAGCCATATTGCCATTTCGATATTACCTTAAGTTTTTTTTAAATATGTTTGTAATTTTTTTAAGTATATTCCGTCTATTAGTTTTGAAACAGTAGAACATAGTGTTATCGGTCTATAGTTTTTGACATCCATTTTGCTTCCTTTTTGTTTAAATAATGGCCTAACAATTACATTTTTCAGTATATTTGGAACTATTCCTTGAGTTAATGATGCATTTACTATATGCGTTAAAATCTCTGCCACCTTATATTTGAGGAAGTTTAAAATTTCATTTGATATTTCATCCAATACACTTGATTTTTTAGTTTTTAGCTTGCTTATTTCCTTTAGTATATCATCTTCTACAATTTCTACTATTCCCATAGATTGTTTCCGACATTTTGGTTTTATTAATCTATCATTTATATTTTATGTTAGCTTGTTTGGATTCAATTGATTTACTATGTTAATGTAATAATTGTTAAAAACATTGCATGTTTCCTTTGGGTTACTGATCTCTTTGCCTTCATAATTAATTACAATATATTCTGCCTTTGTCTTTATTTATTTATTTTTTTTACCATGTTCCAAATTGCTTTTGTCTTATTTTCAGCTTTTAGCCCTAGGCCTTGTTGTATATTGTTTTATTATGTTATATAACATTTCTAAAAGTTTGATTGTAATTCTCTATGTATTTTAATGGTTTTCCGTCATATTGAATGCTTTATGAATTCAGAAATTTCAATATTTGACATGATATTAAAATTCCCTTGTTCAACCATTTTTCCTGGTCTTCTCACTTTTTATGTGATTGATTTCAGTTTAACTTTTAGGGCATTGCAATGTTTAGACCATTTTGTAATATGTGATTAAAAATTTCATATTTATTATTTACATTTTGTGCTTTATAAACTTCCTTATATTTTATCTCCGTACAGTATTTCTTTAGTTTAACTAGGCTTGTTATTCACTTGTCTTTTATAATCAAATGTACTGAGTAGTTTCTCGCATTTTACATTTACTTTTAATAACTGCCCATAATGATCACCAATGCCTGCCTTAATTGTATACCTGCCGGCAAAAATGTTGTAACCTTCACTTTAATAGACTGCTGGATTTTCGCATATGGACATTGTATGTGGCAAGAGTGAAGCATGTGTGAAGTTATATTGGCAAACATGAACATGATGCGCCTTTTGTCTTTAGTTTTAATTTTGCTGCGGTTCGCTCGGATGCAGAAGTTTATTGGTTTTTATTCTCTTCTGAAAAATTTGCATTTTGAGGGTTACAATGTTTTTGCTGGCAGGTATTCAATTATTGTTGTCTCCCATTTATTTTGCACTAAATTTGTGGATACATTATCAATACAGGTTTTAGTGGTATTTGTTACTCCGGTGGGTTCCCTAACACCTATTTTTAGATCATATTTAATGAGTGTTGGCTCCAGGGAGCGTTTTGCTACCGTGTCTTTTAGAACAGCTATTATTTACATCTCCCATAAGAATTTTATCTTATTTTCTTGCAGTTTATACAGAAAGTTTTCTAAGCACTTTATAAATGATATCTTAATTGCTGCTAGAGATCTATGTACACCAATTAATAATATACTTTTTTCTTTTAACATAATTTCTACTGCTGCTATTTTGCATACCATTTCTACAGAAAATTTACTAGTCTATTTCTTTATACTTTAGTGTCCTATCTATGTATACTGTAACCCCGCCACTATTATGTTCTTGCCTACAACTCCATGCTCCTAAATTATTATATCCCTAAAATAAGAACTGAAGCTCTCCTGGCGACGTATTAATTCAAAATCTTCTCGGGCTTCTAACCAGGTAAAAACTTGGCTTGATACCAATGTTTCGAAGAAGTGCACCTTCCTCATCTTCAGGGTGAACTGATTCAAAATCTTCCCGAGAAGATTTTGAATTTTTATATCCCTGATAGTTGTTTTCTAATATTTCCTCCATTTTAAACTATGTTCCGTAAAAACTAAAACATTCATCTTTAGATCTTTTATATTTAACTCTAACAGTGATCTTTTGCTACTGATATATTGCACATTTTGGTGATAAAAAGTTATACCCTGTTTGAAGAGATGGCTTTGATGCTTCAGAAACATTCTACAATATCCCTACAACAATGTTTCCAATTCTCTTGCAAATAGAAGCTCACCCAAATTTTTTTCATTAGCACAAATTTTGCATATAAACATCACAGTTTCTTCGTAGCACTCGGAAAGATAATGTTTTTGCAAAGTTGATTCATCAGGTGTGTCAATATTTGAATATTTTGTCAGGAATGTTTTTTTGAAATGGGTATGTCTACTGAAACTAATCTTCTGCACTAATTGTCACAATACATTGAAAAATTGGGAAGGTTTTGCTGAGTATCTAGCACTGAATCATAAATATAATATTTTTTTGTGTAGTGCAAAATAGCTGCTTTATGTTTTTCTTGTGTTACTTGTGAACGTTGGTCTGCCATTATAGCTTTACCACATGTCTGACAATACAGGATTTTATCATCACAACTGAAAGTACCCTTAAATTCTGCAGCATATTGTTGCACACAGTAACTTGCACTACTTTTCACTCTGGGCATGTTTAATCCACTGTGAACTCAAAACTGTTAATGCTACTTCCCATCACAACAACACAACTAGAAAATTCTATAAACTTTGTCAATTAAAAAATGACTAAATAATTATTGATTATATAGTTTGATGGATACCTACAAGTATCAGTGTATGAATTAGCAGGCTGTGAAGTGACAACAGATGTAAAATTAAGCACATGGTAGTGGAGGAATTCCTTTGCTTACATGTGCACCTGCGTGCATGCATGCATGTGTGCGTGTGTGGGTGTGGGTTGGGGTGGATTTTTTCCTTTTATTTTAATTTATAAACTTTATTTAAGAGCATATTCCATTACATTATAAGTAATACTATATACTTGGGTAAATGTTTACATTGTCATATATTGATTAATACAAATAAATCAATAAATTAGATGACAAACTAATAATTTCTACCTAGCAAGTTTTATGACATATTTAAATTATTAGTGGGTCTGAGAGTAACCAATAATTTACATAAAATTGTGTTAATATGTGAATTTACAAATTATCAAAATTGATCCTATTACAAATCTACTGAATCTGTCTTTGTAAGTTCTTTTTTGTCTTGTGTCCTGCTTCCACCTATGATTGTTATTGCTGCCTTGAAGTCTTTTCTTTCTTTGTGTGACATACAATATTAAAAAGCTCAGATGATGTACAGTTTGTTGGTTTTGATTAAAATTACACGTTGGTTTGTAACTTATTTTGATACAAGTAGTACACTCTAGTTTACCCAGGACCTGTTAATGTTGCCTTACCTTCGATGTTAATTTCACTTTGGGTTTCATTGTCACTTATGGCGGGAAAGTACGATTTTGTAGTTTTGTTTTTTAATGTTTGTTGCCATTCTAGTTGCCATTTTTTAAAACTTCAGAAGTTTAGCGGACAAATTACTTCTCTTTTTGCATTTTATTGTAGTTTACTTCTAATCCATTATCTCCTGCTGCATCCTTTTTGTATGTGTGCATACGTGCGTGTCCCTCAAGTTAAAACTTGTATTGCAAATATTTTGGAAATGGTAATTGCTGTTGATGTGCAGTTTTCACAGCATTGATTGGTGGCCAGATTCTTGTACTTTTAACCTGTAACAGATTTTAATAATACTTGGAAAGTGTATTTTTTGAGCAAACATACAATTTCTTAAATGGAAAGTTGCCTATTTACATCAGCAAAATAAACATGGATTAAATTAGATGTCATTGGTATTCGCAGGATTCTAGTGCATGTAGTTTATGAGAAACCTTATTTTGAAACTTTTATACATCTGTGGTAGCACTTGTACAACCTGTGGTGCAAACTAAAGAAAAACAAAGGGGAATACTCTCTTCTATGGATTCTGACAGGTAAAGAGAAGATTTACATTGAAACGTGGTGTTCAAAATGACCACTGGCAGCTTCAGTACACACTTTCAGTCTGCTATGGAAATTCTGCACATTTTCTAGCAGCATTAATTTTATGGCAGGCAACTGTAATATGTCATTTCATATTATTTGGTGTAGTTGATATGTCCTTGTAGACAGTGTCTTCAGCTTTCCTACAGAAAATGATCTAAAGGAGTCAAATCCAGTGAACAACCTGGCCAATGTACAGTTCCTCTTCATCCAATCCAATGATTTGGAAACAATTTGTGAAGGCAAGCTGAGTAATTTGTGCTCTTTGGGCTGGACAGCCATCATGTTGCTTACCACAAGTTCCTTCTAGTCTGCAGAGGAACATCTTCTAGCCTCTGTGGAAGATGGTCTGTTAGGCAGCTGTGATACTTGTGTGAGTTCAGTGTTCCTTCTATGAAAAAAGGGCCTATGAGCGGAAGGTTCACTGTCCCACACCACATACTCTATGTACACTGACATTCCATCTGACGAAACCAACAGGGATTGTTAACAGACCAATAGTGCATGTTTCTGCAGTTTACTTGGCCATGATTAGTAAGTGTAGCTTTATCACTAAAAGGGATACATCATTAACCTGGAGTATCATGTCTTAATGCCCATGTGCAAAATTTAAGATGATTCTCAGAATCGTTTCCATGTAGCTCTTAATGGCGAGAGATGTGAAGGTATGGAACCTAAGTCAATGGAGAATGCAAAGTACACTTGCCTCACTCATGCCAGTTCCATGTGCGACTGTGTGGGAACTAATTTGCGGATCTACTGCAACAGCAGCCAAAACATTCAGTTCTCCCTCTTCTCCAGTCCCTTGTTTGTTTCTGTTATGTTTTCAAGGTATTGCACCACCACTTTCATGTAACTGGTTGAAGAGATTGATAAATAATTGCCAAGATGGTTGACATCTATTGGGATATGTTTCTGCATCACTATATAAGAATAAACTGCATTCTTCCTACACTCTCACACATGAACATGTCAGCTTTTTCTGCATTTGTAAATCCCATGTTTCACTCACAACCTACTGCTTGAACTATCACAAACTAGCTGACTAGAAAGTTACAATGCAGGCAATGTACAGAAAACATAATGTAAACAAACATAACATTGTATCCAACAATAAGCAGGTTGAATGGAACAAACAACTGTTGGTGTGGGAACTTTTCAAAATATAATTTCTCATAAATTACTTGCACTAGAATCATGTAAGAAATACCATTGCCATTCTAATTTATCCTACTTTTATTTTGTTAATGTAAATGGGCAGTGTTCAATTTTAAAAATTGTATGTATACTATAAAA
The DNA here is from genome assembly GCA_030762935.1 of Hymenopus coronatus. Taxonomy (NCBI): domain Eukaryota; kingdom Metazoa; phylum Arthropoda; class Insecta; order Mantodea; family Hymenopodidae; genus Hymenopus; species Hymenopus coronatus. The sequence continues at coordinate 58,849,713 of CM060900.1, forward strand.
TATTCAATTTCTGAGTAGTATTAAAATCTGTTTATAGGTAAAGTATGAGCCCCTGACTACCGATCTGTGCTGTGAAAACTGCACATCAATAGCACTTTCCATTCCACAAATATTTGCTGAGCAAGTTTTAGGTGTTTCACCTTGTATGTATGTCCTTCCTCTCAGCATAAACAAAGCAAAGGGTGTTTTGTATGCAGATATGCAGACTATACAAATATAATTGTGATCCTGACAAAAATAGACTGCAGGAAAAAATCAATGAGGTATTAAAACAGACAATTGGCTGCAGAGTAATAAGCACAAGCCCACCTGAGTAGTGTGGTGGTAGCGTGTCTGTCTCACATTCAAAAGGTCGTGAGTTCGAATCTCGCTTAGGGTGAGTTACCTGGATAAAGTTTTTTTTTCGGGGTTTTCCATTATTCTGAGAAGACGAATGTCAAGTAACTTCAAGCTCCATGGATCCTGAGATCATTTGAGCATAATTTCACCAATATCATTCATCGTCCGATAAGACCAACCAGGTTAAAGGATGTTAAACTACAAAAAGAAATATGCAAATCCAATACACATTTTCTTCAACAATGCACTATGCATGTCTTTTGAATTCTTATAAAAATATTACCCTGGGATGGCTTAAAAACAATGTATTTTGGATATGTCTGTTTGTTGTTTTCTTATGGCATTATAGCAAAGGATTCTTATAAAAGTATGTAGTTGCTCAAACTACTAAAAATGAGTAAAAAATTAATAAAACAACCGATAGTAAGACAATTTTCAAAGAGCTATTGATAGTATCTCTACCAGTATGTACATCCTCAAGTCAAACTTATATGTACATCTAAGCATGGATCTCTTCAAAAGGAACTCAGCTTTGCATGGTGATAATACAAGAACATATAGCAATATGCGTCTCAACACTCATAGGCTTACCAGGTGTTTTAAATGAATATCACATCAAGGTATTAACTATACAGTCATCTCCTAAATAATGTTAAAGAAGTCAACCACAAAATAATTTAAGACAGCTATAAAAATATTCTTGGGTAATTTACCATGCTCTGATAATATAAATATAACATTTTAACTAAGATGTATAACCAGACTCATATTTAGGTGATGTTATGCACATGGACCCAATCGTTTTTTGCCCCCCCCCCCCCAACAACAAATGTCGGTAATTCTGAAAAACATTTAACAGAAACATTGTAAACAGGATACTTAAAATAGATATATATTTTTCAAAGAAGTCTTCAAAAAATAAAAATATTGTGTGCTATTAAGATAACCAACCTTGAGTTTAGAGTAGAAAGATTGGTTGCAGCATGACCAAAATTCAGGATGGTGATGCCAAACATATACTATTATTATCCAATAACCACTCACACATACCTGCAAAGGATAATTTAGTAGAAACAAAAAAAGGATTATTATTTCAACAAAGAATGTCAGTTCAATGGCTTTCTTCGAGCCTTGTTATCAGCAGACAAGTTTATCACATTTTCAAACTCCAGTTTCACAGTCAGATGATTTTATACTGTGAATACAACCAGGTGATTCAAATGTTCCTGAGAAGCATGCAAGTAGCTTTTTGACCCTGCCAAGAAGTGCAAAGGATCATTCAGCAGAGCAGTTTTTTGTTGGGCTCAAATAAATTTGAAGAGAAATTTTGATGTTTGATAAACAGCAAAGAGAGATGTTTCTTTCTTAACATTTTACTTATGAGAGGCAAAGAAGGACCATTCTCATATCCAGGAATTCAAAAGGAAGCTTTTGAGATGGACACATTCTGTTCCAAAAGGCTCCTTTAAATCTTCTGAGTAAACAATCTGCAGGTGTTTTGTCGTATTATAGAGTTCATCAGGGTTCATTTTTGTCAAACTGGATGGAACGAGAACTTTTTAGAAAACTCTCTGTGGATAGTCTCTGAAATATAATTAAGTAATTGGTCTTCAATATGTCACCATCAGATTTACAAACCAAAGTTTCATTTTCTGACTCAGAACCTGAGTAAACAAAGAATTTCTTTTGTTTCTTGCACATTATTGTTTAGTTACATTGACTTGTATAGTTTGTTGTATGGTCTCCAGTTTTCTGTCCCCCAACTTTTTGTACACTTCAAAAGACTTCATCTTATCTATGAAAGTTAGAAGTGAAATATAAAGTTTCACTTTGCAGATTTGTTAACTTCTTGTCACTGTAGTGTTGTACTCACTACATTGAAACTTTCCAAAATATTCCCCCACATGCAGCCATGAATGCAATATCTGTAGGGTTAAGTGTTTACAATATCCCTGCTGCTTCTGTCACAGCTTTGTGCACTTAAGAGCTTTTATTGACTGCGTCCCAATTGGCATTTATGCTTTTGTAGGCATCTTCTTGAGCCGACCATCTTTTGTGCAGAGTCTTTAAACTCAAGTTTCCATCTTCAACATTTTATTGTAGAATATTCCAGTGTTCTGGAAAAAAAAAAAAAAAAAAAAAAAAAAAAAAAAAAAAAAAAAAAAAAAAAAAAAAAAAAAATTGATAATTGTTTGTAGTAGGTCAAAAAAAATATTATACCCATTTTACAGTGTGTGGCTGCACTTGATCCTACCAGATTCAGGGAATGAGTGGAGCAAGGAATGAAAAATGCCAAAGGATTGAAGGTCTTGATGCAGCTTGTATGCCAGAGTAGATTTCCACCATATTTGCAGCTAACTTAGGCCACGTTAATTGTTTATATCTATTCCGTGGGAGTTGTTTTTATCTAATCCATGGGAGTTGAGCTTAAACACATCTGTCAATAAAATTCTCTCCTGGTATGCCTAGCATTTCTCATAAACTCTATAAACAACTCTTGTGGTACACCCTTTTTATTCATATATTATCTAGTGAAACTTAAGTGATCACAGTGTGAAACATCAGGAGTAGAATCCACAATAATGAAGAAATACTTTATATCAACTACCTCCTTCATGATCTCTTCAGTGAGCCTTGTCCATAATATTTATAATTTCTTTATAAGCTAAATGATAAATGTGGAGCAACTTCTTTACCTGGATTTCCATATTTATTTATATGACCTGCTAAGAAGTATCAAATTCAGCTATCAGCTCTAAACACATCATAAAATTACCATTCCTTAAGGAATTAACCGTTCATCTCTATGAAATGGCAATCCCTTGAGGAAAGTTTTTTCACTATAACCAAGTACCTTCTATAGTACTCTTCAATACTTTAAATCTTCTTGTAACCCAGTAATACATTTTTATCAACTCTACAGCATTTTCCATTTTCTTTGAAACTTACAACACAATCATGATGTGCACTGGAATTTTCATGTTCAGTTACCCTTGAAACAGCATTACAAATCACTAAAGACACTTGTACAAACTGGGAACCTCCAAACACTTAGGTGGTGCACAGTAAAAAAGCTCCTGACTGGGAGAATAAATCAAGTAATTGTGTTGCACAATGTCTCTATTCATCAATTTCCTTTCAAACAAATCCTGGGAAAGTAATCTAATTTATCAGGATATGCTTGCTCTGATTTTAAAAAATCATTTTTTTTTCTGATTAATTCCATTTTTATTACATAATCTCATGGTTTTCACTGATTTCTTCAAAAGAAGGGATCTTCATCAGCTGTAAGATCTGAGAAAACTCCCCCTAGGCCTAACTGATTCACTTGCTGTGAAATTTTTTGTATGTTGGTTATCAGTTTCAGATTCACTAACATTGAGCTTGTCACCACAATTGCCTCTGCACTGTGAATGAATCACATGTAGGTTTCAAGTTTTCAGTAGAGGAAGATCTTGCAGCTACAGAATGTAGTCCTTTGTTAACCAAAAACATGTGTAACTTTGGCGTTTGATCTAGCACTTCCTTTTACCTCCTCCTATTTTGTTCAACCATTTTCTGTAGTCTGTGTCACTGAGATATTTCCCCACCATCCATATTGATGTTCACTTTATATCAGAACTTCACCACATTAATAAAATGGGGAAATACACACAAATAATAATAAAAGCACCAAGCTGATACCATGTTTCATCAAAGCTTCTGTTTCTACATCTGATGCATCCATACAGCTACACAAAAGCATCACAGAGGTAGTGTTGCCAATTACATGATGCCCACATCTCCATCTGTCTACCTATGATTTCCCTCTCACTAATAAGAATTCCTGCAACCATCACTGCTGTTTTTTTGTTTTTTTTAATGACACATGTGAATTGCCACTCTGGGCCTGGGCTTCAATCAAGTCCAGTGGTCCCAATAAATTGGGACTACACTTCTTATATACCCAGGCTCCAAAAAGAAGGAGCCCAGGCTTACATACCTGTAAAAAGCAAATAACTTACATAAAATATGCCTCGAGGTCTCAAAGTCCATCCTACATTTCATGCATAGTTGGTCCTCAGTAAGACCCAGTATGCATAAGTGTCGCCTCAGAGTGTTGTGGTGTCCAGGGAGATAGCCCACAACTCTTCTGAGCCTATCTCTAGTTAGGTTCAAAAGAACCTTACTTAATGTAACACCTAGCCTGAAAATAAAGTCATGGGCTTGGCTGCCAGTAGTTTGTTTTTTCCAATTCTCAAGATGAGCCCTTGGTAAGAGCTGGGTTACCTCAATCTTGACATATCTAGGGTACATGACAAAGGGTTTGGGTCCTACAAATGCAAGACCTGCTGCCCACTTAGCCAGCCTGTCTGCTATCTCAATGCCTCTGTTGTCCGAGTGCTCAGGAACCCAAACAAGGGTAACTTGTCTGCAAGCACAGATTTTATCCAACCTCCTTTGGTACTCCCACACTGGTCTGGAAGTTGTTTTAACCACCATAAGAACTTTCAAAGCTGCCTGACTATCTGAGCAGATATGGATATCCACTTGTCTACTTAGTGTGTTTAAAATATGCATGACACAGGCTAAGATGGCATAAATCTCAGCCTGGAACCCAGTAGTGAACCTTCCAAGGGGAATGGCAAGTCTGGCCCCAGCCCCTGTCCTACCCCCAATGCATGAACCATCAGTGTACCACGTCTGGCCCCCTGTCTTCAGGGGAAACCCATTCTTTTGTTTCCACTCCATCCTGGTTGGAATTGCCACCATCTACGCTGTGCATAGATTAAATTATGCCCCCATCAAATCTCCTGCCATCAAGGAGATAGTTCACCTCAACCTTCAACCAGCTCAGGTCAAAACATGCCTTTAAAATTTGTTAACCTAAAATGTGTGAAATCAATGCATAACAAAACTATCTGCTGAAGCTCAATAATAACCGTAAAATTTCAAGTTGAATGTGAAATGTTGAGAATTAAGTATCCTTGCTGCTTGCGTCTGACACACAGGTGAGTGGGAGAGGGCAGCATGGGCTTGGATTATGTCACTACCGCTCGAGTCCAGTCACTTAAATCATACTTCCTTCTTTCAGTGGCAGGTGCTGGTGCTTTCAAACAAAACAGTTAATTATGTCCTCTGCAACAGTGTTAAATCCTGTAAATGTACTCTTACTGACAACCAACTATTTTTGCAAGCAGCATAATATATGCCGAACTAGTCATTTAACTACACAAGAGAAAAATATGTCAAAATATATGGAGCAAATTTTACAAGAGCATCCCTTAGGTACAAATTTGTCTACAGAGGTTACTTTGGACAAGAGGATTCTACTGATGAACAGTCTCACAATCAAAATGAAGAAAGGAACACTGATGCTACATCTACAGAATTCAACATGCAGGAACCCCATTCTCCCCTGGCAGAAACTGAACCTGTTAATCATCAAAGTGGATCATGACCATCTAACATCCAGTGATAAACGAAAAAGTGTGTGTAAGTCTATGTTACAAAAGAAAAGCAGTGCAAAACTGACTTAATGAAAGCAGTAAAAAAAGGTTAAGCTCACAATAATCAGCAGAAAGTTTTGAGCAGTCACATCAGAATGGTAGCTTTATTTTTGGAAATCACAACTGGAAATTATAGAACCAAATTCCACTGAATTCGGAAAAATAATATATGAGAAATTATTTTCACGCTTTTTGAATGCAAGAAAGAAAACGTATATAGTGTATGTGATGAAGGTTTAAAACTCTGGGCTCTAGGTATTGTAAAGGAAATGCCAATAGGAGAAAGATTTGTAGCTTCAAAATCGTGGATTCTTCATTTTATAAAATACCACAGAATCAAAAACAGAAGGATCACTAAATTTGTTTCCTGTTCCAATGCTATAGATGTAGTTCAAGTTCGACAATTATTGGGAGATAACTTTTTGACTAACAAAATGTAGGCTGGTTGAGTATTCACCCTCTAATGTTTATAATATAGACTAGAGTGGTTTTGAAAAAGAAATGAGAACAAAGCGCACACTATCCTTTGTTGGGGAAAAACATATGGAAAGTATGATTCAGTCTGTTAGTGTTTTCAGCCACTCCTACACAATCATACCTACTGTAAATATGGAAGGAGTGTTGCTTCCTGAATTATTCATTGTTCTACAAGAACCAACAGGAAATTTTGGGTCCATAGTCACTAGAAGAATGTTAAAGGCCAAAAACATAATTTTGAAAGTTTCAGAATCAGGAAAAATGGGGGAAAAGGAGCTAAATCATTGGTATACAGAAGCATTTTTATCCATACACAGGAAATAAGTTTGCCTGATATTAGATTCTTGACTGCCTACATACATACTGGCTGTTTACATAATATTCCTCCTGATAAAACGATGAAACTTTTCCATATTCCTGCTGGAACTACAGACAGGCTGGGCTTCTCAACACTGTGTCCCATATATGTACAGTGCATTTCACCAACACATAAGTAAATTTAAACTATCTTCCTGTTTTTATCAGCAGCTGAGTTCCTGCATTTTTATTTATATGTGGTAGACATATCAGAGTGCAAAATTCAAAGGCACCTTTCGACATGATTTGGTTGAATCTTCCCTTGTCAGAACCAATGAGTACCCTTTTTGAGGTAGTTTGAAACTCCACCCTGCAACTGTCCAGAGGTGGTGCGCACTCAACCTTGTGACCTTTACAAATAAATGCAAAGGAGGAAGGTCCACCAAAATCTCTAAGGTGGACTGTGGGGTGATCCACATTACCCCAGTTATCATCATACATACCAGTCTTTGCAGCATTTCCAGCTTAGCGGCCACCAAACCATCGCAGCATGAGTTACTGATGGTCTAATGACTGAGGTGAATAGCCGCTTGACTGCTTTTGGCAATAGGCCCCACCTCAGACTATTAACTCTCTTACATGCCCACAGAGCATGTCGGCCCTTCCTCACCTGCCTGCTTTTTTCCAGCTCAGTCCAACATCTATGATCGCTCCTAGGTACTTAACTCAGCCAAATAGCTTTAACTTCTTCCCCAAGAGAGAGGGCTCCACCAATCTGGGCAGATCCTTTCTCCTTGTGAAGATCATGCACTCCATCTTGTCCCAGGTTAACTGTCAAAGCAGTTTCCCTGCACCTCTTCAGAGTCTGAAGCGACCCCTGAATGAGCTCTGAAACAGTACTTGGAAATTTCCCATATGCAACTAAGCATCTGTATCTGCATATGTCTCCTCTCCTCTACCTTCTTCAGAGGAGGTAGATTGGTCAGGCATTGGTCCCAGAGTGATTTCTGGGGGTTCCATGGGGTGAGAGACCTTCCCTTCCGCCATCTGCTGGCCAGTGGCCTTTCATTCCTCCTGCTCCTTTTCTTGGCTCCTTCAAGAGCCTTTTTCTTTAGTTATAGAATACTGACACTCTAGTCACTTCCCTGAAACTATCTGTCTCTTTTGCATTGGAAGGCTTAGTCCACCCTTCCATGTCTCTGGGAGTTACAGACACCACCTACATGATGTGCTGCCATCTTTTGAGGGCCCAGTTTCCCTTAAAGCTTTAGATCTCTCAAGGTCCCCAGAAGGAACCTCTGGTTGTTTGGAACTACAAATATCTATGTTCCCATGATTAGCTAGGGAAATCTATGCTTAGAAAGAGCCCTGCATATCTGGGCAAGACTACATACTGTGGGAGGTCGTCAGGTATCCCAGAGGCTCTGTTCAAGACACATCTCACATGTGCCATGCACCCCATCAGCACAGGTCCCTTAACACCTTAGTATTGGGGAGTTGGATCACAGTCTCCTATTGGTTATTTGGAGTCAGGCCTGGCCAGTGAGTCATTGGCCAGTTAACTCCACCGCCCAGGTGCCGACATCCACCACCTGCTGAAGTGTCCGGTACCCCTCAAGGGCCCTTTAAGCTTGTGGGCTGCCAAGAACACTCCAGAGGCCCCCAGCTGCGGAATATATAGACATAGTAAGACTGTTGCTTCTTAATTTGTTATGCAACATTTGATTTTAATGCAGATGACCAAGTTTGAACGGTTGTATGCCTTGAACAGATAAACAAGTGAAATGCATTCCATGTCACTATGTAGAGTTATTTTGTTTCCATCACATAAAGAATGTAATAAATGTCTAATTTTATAAGTGAATATTTTAATTAGTTAACTACAGCTTTATTGAATGTCTATAATAACAGTTGGTATGGTTTATAGCTATGGAAAATAAGACTGCACATTACATTTTTGCCTTTTGTAATGTTTAAAATTTACTGAGGTTTAGTTACTCAGGAATGTATGTAAAACTTTTTTGCAACCTTATCATTTCAGAGTGAGCGAGTAAAACAACTCTTAAACCAGGGTCAGTTTAGGCCATTACTTCAGAATGATCCTTTTGCTGCTCTCCAACGTGACAGTTTTGCTGCTCCAGAATCTCGGGTAGATGAAGCAGAGATTCAGGCAATAGCAAATCAACAAATGGCATCTTTAGATAATCTAGTAATTCAACATAGAAGAGCTCAAATGAAATTAGCAAGAATTCTTCGAGATGCAGAAGAAAGACACAGAAAGGTAGAGATTATATTGAAAAGAATGTAAATTTTGATTTACTTGTTGATATAAAGCTGATACTTAAGATATAAAAGCAGTTAAATAACAAGTTCAATTAAATTGATAAGGTTTAAATTATGTATTCAGGTAAATGTAGCTTTCCATTAAAACAGTTGTAGATAAAGACACCAAAGTAAAATAAAATTTATGTCATTAAAGAACACTGGTTCTAAAGTAATTTATTCACACATGCGTTCTGCATGATCAATGTGTGAAATATTTTTATTCACATAATATTTTCAGGACGTGCAAAATCTGTTTATAGGGATTTCTCTTATTCAATATAAAAGTGCAACATCTTTTTCTTTGGGTTTTTCTTATTAAATACATTTGTATGCTGTTTGGAGACAAGTGCTAAATCTTCATGCTCTATTCCACCATGCATTTTCATAGCATTTCAGAATAATTGTCAGACTAGTGATGACTCATTAAAAGTGCAAGTGCAATTTCACTTTATGTATAGCTTTAACTTCCAAAGTTTGTATTAACTTTTAAGGAGTTATTTTTCCTTTCTTCAAATCATTTACAGAATGTCACTTCTTAGTTGACGGTTATGTAGGTACTTCAACTCTTGTGAAACAGGATTTATATCCCTTCTACTAAACAAATATGAAATGTTGTTTATCAAGGTTATTAAAAATATGGGCCCAGAACCTGTAGTTCAGGTTAGAAATAGCCACTTCTTTACGATATGAAACTCTTGACTTTGAGTAGGTAGAGACATGCAAAAGGTGAGGTTAATTTTACCAAAAAGCAATGTTATTTTCAAATTATTTATTTGGACATTTAATAACATATGCGGCATACCTTTTGATGCACAAATTACGCTTAGCTTTCAAATGCAAAAGCTTACATTATGTACAGATTAGTTTCATTCAGATTTGTCCTCATACCTATCAAACACTACTATAACAAGACAAAAAGTGCTGAATAGTCCACGTTTGAACAAGGTAAATATAGCAGTTGCATAGGTATCTTACCAGAGTTTGATTTGGAAATTCGCAGCTTTCAACATGGACCTTATGTCATATTCACAGCTTGAGCCACATTTAACTATACAGTCTTCAGTACAGTATAACCTGAAACTAACTTATTCTGATTCAGTCAGTTCCTTGAGAAAGGAAAGTTTAAGAAGTTTGATGAAGTCTGTTAGGATAGATGGATTTGGGCTGCAGCACTGCAAGCTTTTTAAAAAATGTCCCTTGCCAGATCTTGTGAATCAGTAAACTGAGTAGTTTCACTAATGTTTTTGAAGCAACCTCCTTAAAGTAGGCTTTAACAGCAGCTATTTGCTTGTTGCTAAGACATGCAAGTGCATGTGTTATGATGATGGGAGCAATAATAATAATAACAATAATAATAATTATAATAAAATAATAATAATAATAATAATAAAATAATAATAATGATAATAATAAATCACCATCACCACAGCATACATGTGCGCATGCGCACACCCCCACCCACACACCTACACAAAGTTTTTAACAGAACCTGTGGCATGACTTTTTATGCAGAGCCATTAACAGATAAAATATTCTACCTTATTTTGCAATTCAATGAATGAAAGTAATCATAATTATTTCATGACAAAGCCGCTAGGGCTTTAAGCTTCCAGTACTTCTGTACTTAAACATGTAAAACACAATTAAGATACATAGATGTTTGACAATGCTTTCAAGGAGGTTTAAAGCTTTTAAAATCCAGTCATAGCTACAAAATGTTTCATATTTATATTATAATTACAATTATATGACATTTTGAATTTACCCCCTCCCCCTCCATCAATGTAATTGAAAAAAACTGGGGTACCTCTTCAGAATACTGGTAATCTACTGCAGTAACTAACTGATTGTGCATGTTGCAATTTTATTTTACGAATTTTAAGGAACTGTAAGAAACTGAGTTACACCTTCACTATTGGCAGCATTGAAAATAATATATTTTATGGGCAGATATTGAATGAGGTGGCATTGAGCTCCACTTCTTACAGGTGCAGCAAATCAATTAATTGTTACTATATTTTGGCTGTTGCTGTTCTAAAATAGAAGGGAGCATTTTTTATGGTGTTTTTATTCTAAATGTGTTGTCAATTAGTGAGAATGCTTAGAAAGGTTACAGAGTTCCTTCCAAGCTGTGTACCTTTATGTACCGCAGTTTATGAATGGTTGGTACAGTTAAGATGAAGACTAGTCCTAAAAGATGATCTTCCAACTGTAATTATGACAAGGAAAACATAAATTGTGGGCAAACCCTGGTGAAAACTGATTTATAAGTGACTTAATCAGAGAAGGTAGACTCTTTGAACGTTCATTTGCTGCAAATCTCTTAATTTTATACAAACATATTTGAGTGACAAAACTTTTGTTTTCTTACAACCTGACTGAGGATCAAAAAGGGCCAATGAAGGAATGATGTCAGGAAATGGCTCATGCTTTTGACATTGGGAGATCCTGACATGTGCACAAAATCATCAGAGGTGATTAAAGCTGAATATACGAGTTTGACCAAGAAGCACAAAGGCAGTTGTCATTATTAATATTCCCAATGGCACTTCACGTCAGTTTCCTAAGAAATGAGTGTCAGTATCACTTCTGAGTGGGAGAAGATCAGAAACCAGGGTCTGTTTCACAATGTTTACAACCCTTGTTTATTGTAAACTTTGTAATTTATAAATCTCTTTTACAGTGGCTGTTTTAAAGTTGAACTTAACAAACAAGCTTAAATATTTACAAATGATATTTTATAGAACCTATAAGTGTTTCGTTTCACAATCAAATTGTAATTTCAGACATTTGTAAAGTGTATTTATAAAGTAAGCAGTTCATCTACATATGGCTTAAGCTTTGTAAAGGAAGCTATATGTAATACTATATTAGCCAAACAACATAATAGATAAAAGGTATATAATTTTTTAACAAAAACACACCAAAATATTACTGGAAACTACTTAAAATGCTATTTAGCAGCAGTTCCATGATTCATGAAAGGTTTGGGAGGTAGAAGAAAATGGTAAAGTTGCTGCAGGATGGTGTGTGCTGTGTAACCTTGCTCAATAGTGCCAGCTTAAGAAACTGAAACAATGCTAGCAAAATGTGCAGGTTGGTAATACGGTTAGGAAAAAATAGCTTCTATATGGCAACAGTAGTTATCTGTATTCTTTGCGGTATATTGCCAAGGGAACACACCTGGTTATGAAGTCAATGCCACTAGACAACATGAAATTAAATTGTATTTTTATGTACTATCGTTCCCTTGCTCCTATTGTTTAAAATAAAGAAGTAAAAATGTACTTCTTTCATGTGCAAAGTAACTTTTGTTGACCCAATGCTTTAAAATGAATAAGTTTTAATGTATACACATTAATCAATAATTTATCTTGGAAGCTGAAAGTGGCAGAGAAGTGATGGGACAAAGATAGTATACGATTTGTGGTTAAACTATGTATTGTAGATGGTTGTTATGATTTAATAGTTATTTGAGGTTATGTGATACATGAATTAGCTAAAGGTGATTTCATCAAAAAGTGAAGATAACCCTGTCTCCATCACACTGCAATTGTGGCACTGTTATTATATTTGGTCAACTAAGACTTTGGATTAGATGGAGAAATTAAATGCATAGGTAACAAGCTACTATCAAATGAAATCTCATCAAGTTGGTTTGTTCCGTACTGTTAACAAACATATAGCACTAATAATGATGATACAATGAAGACGACTACAACTGTCAATACAACCAGATCTACTTGCTATTAAGTTATATAACTGTTAGCCTTAAAAAGACTGTTTTGCATATGATTAAAGAAAGAAAATAAAGAGTGATGTGAAAAACTTTAGGAGTAAAGGAAAGAAAGAGACTCAGAAGAAGCATAAATATCACTGTGTGTGGGAAGAAGGATGCAGATCATTGCATATTTCAGCATTTCCATGGCTTCCTAGGGTTGCTTTGCCCATGCTCCTTTTCCCACTTCCCAATAGCTGTACTTAACTATGATGCGATACTGTCAACTTGCTCTCTAATACTTATCATTGCATATTTCAACATTTCCTTGCCTACCTATGGCTGTTCTCCTTTTTCCGCCTTCCTATGGCTGTGGTATGAGGTTCCTAATGCATATCATTGCACATTTCAGTGTTTTTGTGTACCAACTTTTACTGCTCTGGCAACACAGGCGATGATACTGATGATACATAAAGATGGAGCCCTGGTGGAATGTGATGGCAGGGGAAACCAGAGAACCTGGAGAAAAACCCACCCCTGCGCCGCTTTGTTCACCACAAATCTCACATGCAGTCGCTTGGGATCGAACCCGGGCCATCTAGGTGAGATCAGTGTTTCCCTGCCTTCCTATGACTTGGCTATCTGTGCTCCCTAACACAGAAGATGAATGTGTTTATGCATTTTCCCCACCAAATGGCTGTGGTAAATAACTATGTGATAGTACCATCTGTAAACACTCCCTAACACAGATTATTGCATATTTCAGCTCACTTTAGTGCAAAGATTACCAGCCTGACGTTTCACAGCAAGCACACCATTCTGCAGCAACATTACTGTGGAGACAAACATTCTAGGCTCAGAGTTAATAATGACTTCACATATGTTTATGAATACAATGATCATCTTGGAATGAGTCTTTAGCAGTAGAAATGATGTTGCAAGATGTTGGACATCACATTCAGCATGTAACAGGTACAAGTGGAGCCTTAATCTAAAAAAAAAAGCAGTGAGTTCCTTTGCAGTGGAGGAAACTTGCAGTTTGCAGACATCACAAGAATATTATTATTAGTTCATTCATCCCTAATTTTCTGAATTAGTAATTTAATTTTCGTATGGGACCTTAAATTCTGTCATTTGAAAATCCTGCATTTGCACTTATGCCAATCAATGCTATGTCCAAAGTAACAAAGCATATTCAACAATTTACCTATCAAATCACTGGACATCAACATAGCCAATATACTAAAGTGTAAGACTTTGTTATTGGGATTCTCAGTATTTGTCTTTTTTAAGCTTAAAATACAGTCAATTAGCTTTATATCATGTATTTGAGATTTAAAAAAACCCTAACGGTTATAAATGTACAGGAAATATGGAGACGTGGATATACATATTTAGTGGTTTTTGTAATATGTAGTTGGTGAACTTCAAAATGTGAACATGGCAGAATGCTCATGATATTTACATCAGTAAATGGTTTATCTCAAACTTTACAGGTTAACAATCGTTTATTGTGAAACAGAGTTTGCAAGTATTTGTAGTCTTGCTTGTTATTTGCAAGATGTTAATATGTAAATTGTAAACATTGTGAAACAGGACCCAGATAGTAAGAAATTTTGCTTCACCATGAGTTTGCCTCTGCACATACGTTAATACAGTGGAATTCTTGCAAGAATCTGGAATTACATCATTCAATCATCCACCGTAGAGCCCAAATTTGGTTTCATAACACCTTTTCTTGTTTTCAGAAATTAAAACTAATTTCCAGCAATTTTTCAGTCACTGCAGCTTGTTTACATCTTGACCTGATACCCTCAACTGTATACAATCATAAATCTGTGCTACTGGATCACCTTGTCCTAAACAGTGGACATGTATACACTTGCAAGGTTTTAGTTTTAACAGATTATTGCTGCTGTGTGTACAGATGCCACAGAAATCCCAACTTCTTCTGATCATTCAAGAATAGCTCCAATATCCTGCAACTTTTATGCTGTCCAATATGTGTATTTACACTCATGCTTTTTATTTTCACTGAGTCAGTGGAATCAGATTTTTTGACATTCTTGTGAACTGCAATTCGTAGGAGGCACTTCACCAGGGAAGTTCAGAATATGTTCTGCACAAACTCCCCGGTACATTGATTTTCATATTTAAAATTATATCTACACACAAAAATGCATTGCTATAGGTAAATTGCCTGTTCATCTTAGTAGCAAAAGAAGGGATATTAATACTGAGAACAATGGTACCATGAAACAAAGCAGCTTCAAGGAGAGTAAGTTGTGTGAACAAAACACTACATGAAACCCTTGTGTGAGCTGCCACTTGGAGAGGCCAAGGAACAATACACCTTGCAAGTGGAAAACTTTTTATTCTTAAGCTCTGTGGGTGTGTGTATTTTTTTGTAGTGGTTTCTTTGAAACAAAAGTTTGCTGAAAAATTCTATTTGACTAAAAAGATATATTTTTAATGGAATTTCAATCATTGATTTCTCTTTGTTGTGACTACTGTATAATATGAGGCACAATGTATAGGTAAGGTTATATTTTTTAAGATAATGGTTGTCTTAATATTCTTATAAAATTAACTTTTGTTATTTCATTTAATATAAGATGGTGATGGTGATGCTGATGCTGATGGTGGTGGTGGCGGCAGCAGCATCACAGCTCAGCACAACACTGAAGGCAATGCAGTGGTAGTAATGGTTATGCCTACATTTCTTTTGGTTTGCTGAACTCAGTATCTTAATTCTGAAAGAGATGTGGCATGTATTTGTGAATATGTTTAATTTTCTTTAGAAGCTGAAGGTAGCTCAGAAAACTTGAGGCTGATCAAAAGCATGCAGATCAGAAAACTAAGTCAATAGACAGTAATTTTCAGTAATTTGATTAGATGTTAGTATACATCTATAATGGAGCATTGATAAAGCTATTAATAAAGTTCTGAATTGAAGTACACCTGTGTTATGTATATGACACATTTGTTCTAATACATGAGTACTATTAATGCATTTCTTAGCAAAACTTGATACTGATATTGTTCCAAGAAAGTGTTTGTTACTCAAAGTTACAAATTTTGTTGCAGAATTGTAATACAGTATTTACATTAATTAACCTTGTTTACTACCAGATAGCAAAAGTATATAACAAAGCAGCTCAGAGACAGTGGTACTATGCATTTTATTTTGTCACTGTCGGCTAACATTTTATTTCAGCTGAGAGTTATCAGTATTGTTAACCGCCTGAATGCAAGTTTATTAGTTTATCTGTGACATCGAACCATAATCTGTTAAAAATTTATTTTTCTTACGTGTTCCTGTATTATGTTTAGGTAGTACAGGAATTAGATGAAGAGAAAAGAAAACATGAACACGATACAGCTCAGGGAGATGATATTACCTATGGTCTTGAAAGGGAAAGGACCCGTTTAAAACAGGTAAAAGAAAGCAATGCCCATCAATGTATTCCAAACAGATATTTTTAATTTCATAACATTCACCATGATGTAATAATACCTTGTCATTTTTATTTACCACATGTAATGTTATATTACTGCAACTTAACAGCATTAGATTGCAGATTAATTTCTTCTCTGTTTTTGGCAATGTACATTTTATGCTTAGGAGATATTCATTTTCACAGAAACAGTGACTTATATGTTTGAAATCAAATATCTTCCCCTCTATGAAAAGGTACTCTTAAAGATATTTCATTTGGCATAAGAATATGAGTATTTTAGGCTAAGATAACTGGGAAAAATAGTTGATTGAATTATATTTTTGTGAAACATTAATGGCCTTGCTTATTAAAACTATACATCATCCCATATAATACCAGGTAGATCTACCCAAGTATTTTCTTTACCGACATGTGTATGCTGCGAGATGCTGTGTATAAATAATTAGGAGAAAGAATAATAAAAAATTACAATTAAAAATAAGTGCTATTTGGCTTTGTTACAAGATAAAAAAAAATATATAGTGCACTACAAGGTTTATGTAAAATTTTTTTAACAGTTAACTTACATTAAGTATTTTCTGTATGACAGTGGTAAAAAGATAGATGTGATCAAAAGTATCTGAGCACTCCTCAGAAGAATGATTTTAAGAGTTGTAGATTCGGTTAGAAATCCAACATATGAAATGCACAGAAAGTACCTGTAGTCATAATGAGCTATTCTGTGGAGCTCATGAGCTGGTGTAAGTACATGAATGGATAGAAGTAAAACATGCAGGAGACTTGGGACCCTCCCTTTCTATCATTTAACAGAATATAATATTTATGATGTACAATTTATTTATAATATGTAATTGCATGTGACACTTTTGGATTTACCCAGGTGTCATTACTGTTTATGGCTTTGTTTGTATTTGGTCCCCCTTTTCAGTTCCCATTGTTCAGTTCCATTTTCCTCCCATTTCACTTTTCTATTCCCACTTACCTTTCCTCCCTACCCTTCACTTTTTTTCATTTTTGTAACCTCTAGTTTAAACTTGCCTATAGTCTTTCTCCTACTCTTCCTTCTCTGCTCTCTGTACCTTTCTACTTTTTACTGTGCATGGTCACACATTGAGTGCTCTGGTTTCCTTATTCATTTTTAAAAGCTTAATCCTCTCTGTACACAACTTGCCCGTGACTTCATCTTTTCGTACTCACTCTCCTTTCTTGCTACCCAATACTCCATTATATTTCCCATATCTTTGTCCTCCCATTTATAAATCTAAGTTGTCCTCTTTCACTCTTCATAAGTACGAGGGCAGATCAAAAAGTAACACACAATATATTTGCTTTACAAAAAAGTTTAATAGTTAAACTATTTCCTGCTTTATATCTGCAAGAGATGATGCATACTGGTGGTCCTCCAAACCATCCTCACACTTATTTTTTAATTTTTCTTGCACAGATTCTACTATAAAGGAACAAATGTCTTTATTGACTCAAAATTATTGATTGCAAATGAAGTCTTTAAATCATTGCTCCAAATGGTTCACTTAGTGTTAGACAGTTGTCAGCTTACAGCTACACACCATCCATGGCTTGTGCACCACTGCAATAACACTCCTGTCACTCATGACTCAATACAATTCACAACACATTTACTTTGCACTCCTTCCTCTTATAAGAGGAAAATGACATCACAAACTTCCTGGAAGCTTCTAGAAGGTAGTAGAAACTGAAGCTTGGAGAACAATTGAGGGTAGCATTCCCAAAAGTTCCTGTTATATCCTCTTCCAATTGTTTACGTGTCCCATCTGAGATGACTCACAATCCAAATGCCGCGAACCTGAGAGCGGTCAGTGCATGGTCGGCATTGGCATATTGCTCCCTCATGACTGGTTTTGTCGGCCAGCACCATCATATTGGGCTAGATGATCCAAATGTACTACCATTTCTTCCTTCGGGTTAGCATCTGCCAATGCCGATGTCGTCATTGGTGTTTCACAATAAAGTCGCCACCAGGTTGTGGATATCCCAAAATAGGAGTACTGCAGAGTGCTGATTTTAGCACCTGGAATGCACACCCTGCTTTTCCTGACCACATGTTAGGCTGGTGCTCTTCCGTCAGATGGGTGAGAAATTTCGCAATGCTTGAGAAACCTCTGACAAACCAGTAGTAGTAGCTGCATAGGCACAGGAAACTTCACAGTTCTTGTTTGTCTTTTGGCCAGGACCAATTTCTCTGGGTTCGTGGCCACTCCAGGTGTTGAGACTATGTGGCCCAGGCAGCTAACTTCCTTGCAGAAGATTTGGCACTTCTTCACATTCAAATTCAAGTTAGCTGCCTGTAGCCTTTGCAATATCTTGGTCAGGTTTTCAAGGTGTTCTTCGAAGTTACCACACATGACAGTGATGTCATCCAAATAGAGCAGGCAGGCGTTGTAGGAGGTCAACTCTCTCATCACTGATTCCCTGACATGCTGGAAGGTGGCTGACGCATTGCAGAGCTCAGAGGGCCTTACTGTAAATTGCCAAAGACCTTGGTCAAAAATGCGGTCTTCTCCTTGTATCTAGGATCTAAGGCCACTTCCCAGTGTCCTGATTTCAAATCCAAAGTCGAGAACCACTGGGTGCCAGCAATTGTGTCCAGGGTGTCGGCAATCCCTGGTAAGGGGTGCAGTCCTTTTGATTATGATATTCAGCTTACTGTAGTCCACGCAGAAGCGTAGCTTGCCATTCATCTTTTTCTTCATCTTCTTCACCAAGACTATAGAGGTTTTCCCGTCATGAAGACACAATGGCTCTTATGGAGATTCTGCACTTTCATTCACAACCAGGTTTATGATGATGATGATGATGATATAATCTATTATTATTATTATTATTATTATTATTATTATTATTATTATTATTATTACTATTATTATTATTATTATTACTATTATTACTATTATTACTACTATTAGTATTAGTATTGTACTTACACTATTGCCGTTTGATTAGGTTAATAACTATTGTATATTTTTAGTGAAATACATTTATGCCTCAATTTATTACATTCTCTTAATAACTGTCAGCACTTTACATTTAATCTAAATATAATACACTTAATAATTAATGTTATCTTAACTGGATATGAGTTCAACACTCAAAGAGGAGAGTTGGCCTTTTCACTGTCCTCACAGGAACTGGAGTCATTGCTGGAGGTGCTGCTGGTTAACCTAATGATTAGAGGTTCGATATCATCCTGCAGCTGATCTGCTGTGCACATATCGTCTTCTATCCCTTCAATGTGTTTGCAGTAATTTAACCACTAAACTTGAGTGACTGATTGAAAACCATTGTCTATTAAATGTTCCATCTCCTTTTGCTTAAATGTAGTGTTAGTTCGCCCAACACTGCCCTTTACCTGACTCCATACCCTTTTGTAAATCTCACACATGCCTCAGATTCCCAAAACCTACTGAAACCTCCACTGAAGTACGACCCCTTATCACCCCTTGAACTGTTGTACCACATCTGGTTTTTATCATCTCCAAGGCACGAGGACTAGGTTTTGTTGGTGCTGTGAGCCTTGTGCGCTTTGCCTTAAACTGTTCATTCATGGATGCCTTGGTTCTGGAGATGTTCTATGTGTACATAAAAGATAATTTCACTATTTCCTTGACAACTTTGTCACTGGAAGTTTCTGCATGGACTTATAGAACGAGAATTAGCCAGTGACAACATTTTCCACTGTATAAACGAAGAATCCAAATACTTTGTTTTAAATTTTATTTTTTTTAATAAATATGTTTTGACATATTGATACAACCTGTATAGCAATGTGACCTATGGAAGTAAGCAAATAATCCAGATTTTTTTCATTGTAACTAATTTGGTTTAAAACCATATTTTAACATTTGGAGCAAGAAAAAAGTTAAAAACCTGCTTTAAAAAAAAAAATTAAATTTTATAATTTTAAGAAATGTACAATTATATAAAATACTTTCCGTGCATACCATCGCATTCCTTCACACATTTCATACCGAGATGCACGTTCCTATTTTATCTTAGTTGCATTTGAAAACTCACACATTTGGCAACAGCGCACTTGATTCTTCCATAAAAAAAGCATGGTCTATAAGAGCCCATTGTCTTCATGACATGGCAATCTCTTTACTGGGGAGCAACAACGACTGCCAGACTCTTGATTCTCTTACACATCATGTCCTTCAACATGTCCCTTACTTTTGCTTGCTTTGGCAGGGGAACATGCCTTAGTGGTTACCGGGTAGGTCGTGCGTCTTCGGTGTCGAAGTTGTGGAGTACTTGGTAGTGCGACCATAATCGGCATTCCCTTTGCTGAAGACAGACTGGTATTGGCTTAGTAGATGCCGCACCTTCTCCAGTTGTGAAGCGGTCAGATGGTCGGCGGCCGTCCTTTTCAGCAAGTTTTGCAGGCGGGGCCCAAGGCCCTTAGACAGTGCTGGCTGTTCAGATTCGTCACACAGCACACTGAGAGCTTGCTCGTACTGTTCTCTGTCCTGGCCTGGATGTCCTGATTATTGTCCATCGGGTTCAGTACGGATACTTCCTCCTGGCAGGGCAACAATGCTCGGGCAATATATGCTCCGTGTAGTGATGTCTTCCAGTTCAGTTCCATGTTCCTTGATCTTTGGCTCTCCAGGTGCACCTTCACTACCATCTTGCTTCTTGTGGCCACAACTAAATTGCCCTTCAGGTTCACCCTGTGGATCCTCAGATGATCTTGTGGGCTTCAGGGCAAACCTCATCTCGGCCGAGTTGTGAAATCCTCCGGCCGATGTCGACCGTCGCCTCTGGCTCCTGAGGGCATCCAATTTTAGTATCACATCCTCAGTCACTCTTGCGACGAACACTTACAGTTGTACAGTCCTCTGTCCCAGTGTCAACTCAAGCAGGGCCTCCTCCACAGGCAAGAATTCACCTGACACCGTTGTTAAATGGTATGGCCAACTGGGGTTTGTGTTGGCAAGCCTGTTGCCACATCAGGTCTGATTACAATAACAGCTGCACCTGTGTCTATGAGTATCTGGCACAGTTTCCCTTGTATCTAGCCATCTGTGATGAGGATATCGTCCACTCTTATACCCATGGCACATAGCGTCACTCAAAGGGGTGGTGAAGATAGGTCCGGCGTGCCCCTCATCACGCCTGCTGATCATCTTGGTGTGATCAGTCCTTCACTAGGTAACCTGGCTTGGCAAACCCCCAGCATCTGAAGGGCGTCAATGCCATCTAGGTTGTATCCCTCTCCCAGTCATAGCGAATACTCCTGGTCCTTGAGGTGGGCGAAGCTGTTCTCTTGGCCACCCCCATTCTGAGTGCTGCCATTAATGCCTCGATCTTTTCATAGTCGCTGAGCATCAGGCACTGTCATATCTTGGCGTCACACACCCCGTCGACGAAGGAGTAGGCAGCTTCCTGGGACATGTAGTTAGGTAGTAGATTCACCAGAGCTTTGTTTGCAAGTTGTTCGATGGCTGGGGTGAACTCCTGTGTCTCATCTGGCTGTTACAGGCTTGCCTTAAGTTGACTGCAGTAGGCCACAGCCAAACAATGGTTCCCGAAGTGGTTCCCAAATCTCCCCAGACTTCACCAATGTCAGAATTGCATTCAGTACCTCTGCTTTCAATCCCTGGAGACTTGCCATCAGCTATGCAGTTTCTTCTGCTGGACATTGGTTGTGGATAGCGATGGCGGAAGACTTCAAAGATTGACGTCCAGTTGTACTTGGGTGACTTGACATGCACAAATGCTGCATCACATCTGGGCGTCTCAACTTTCAGGTTTCCAGTCTCCCATTGAGCATCTTTTCCATCATGGCATTTAGTTCCTTGGCACTGCTGTCAACTCTTCCCTCTAGTGCATTAAAGCACTCCCCAAGGCCTTCCAGGACATTAAGGTATTGGTAGTGGTCTCTCATCATTCCACCAAGCTCCTCTAACTTTTCCCCAAGTCCTTACACATCCTTCTTCAGGCTGTCAGTTGTTCATCGATTTTGGCAGAAGGTTTCGTTTTCATCATAGACATGTCATTTCTCAGTTTCTTCATGCCGGATTCCATCTTCTCTTCCATCTTCCCCATTGCAGTTTCCATTCTGGTCTGCATATTCATCTGTATCTTCTCTAATGAAGAATTCACTGTCATTTATTCTCATCTTCTCCATGCTGGATTCTAATTTGTTTTTTTTCTCCACTGCAGTTTGTATTCCAGTTTTCAGTTCCTCTTCCATTTTTCTCCCACCTCCAGATGCACATTTTTTCTTACATTTTTATTTCTTTCATTTTGGCCAACAAACTTTTCATCATTTTCCCAATCTCGACATAAATATCATATTTCTGATACCAGTGTAACAAGTGCCTTTTTTGACTCAACAATTGATTACAAATAAAGTCATTAAATCATTGCTCCAAATAGTTCAGTTAATGTTAGACACTTGACAGTTCAGCTGCATGCCATCTGTGACTCGCTCACTACTGTGCAAACACTCCAGTCTTTCATGACTCAGTACAATTCACAACACACTTGCAGTGCACTCCTTCCTTCTTTTATAATAGGACAATGACTTCACAAACTTCCTGGAAGCTTCTAGAAGGTAGTAGAAACTACAGCTTGGAGAACAATCGAGGGTGGCGTTCCCGAAGGTTCCTGTTTCATTCTCTTCTGTGTTGTTGATACATACCATCTGTGATGACTCACATTCCAACTGCTACTATGAACCTGAGAGCGGTCATGTACACAAACAGCATTGTCTCAATACATACAACTTGATTCAGATTCACAATTTCTGTCATCTTGTTATTTTGACAGTAAACTATTGTTTGCACAGTGTTTGTTACCCAACAGTGTAGTTACTTGTTTGTTTTGTGGATTGCAGTAAAATATAATCTTACCCTGTAAAATATGCAAATAATGTGGTACAAATTAAAATAAAACATTCTACACAATACCACTCTGCTGGCTGTAAGGTACATGAATCTAATTGGCCTCAATTTAAACTATGACTATAATAAGCTACACACATGAATTAAAGCTGTGCTTTGCATCTTGTTCCTCCATCTTCCAAGTTGATCATCCATCTCATTGCATGTAGTAAGATTCCAACAAATTGTAATTTGCAGCAAAACCAACAACACTGATTTCAGTTGCCCATAATTTCCATGGTGCCAAATATCATAAGAATCCAAGTGGTCTATGTTGGAGGTACTTTCCTTGTTAGCTAGCATAAATAAATACAGAAAATAAAATTAAATTATTCTCAAAGTTAAAGCATAAATTATTCATAGATCATAGTTTTCTTGGCTTCAGCATTTTTTACTTCCTCTACATATATGTACAATGTACATTGCAGGTAGAGAAGGTCTTACATTTCACCCAAATAAATTTAATATCAAGATTTCACCAGAAATACATGCGTTGAAAACACCTGAATCCAAAAAATATATTTTTAAAAAAAGGTCCTAGGTGTGTGTGGGTGTGTGCGCGCATGCTCGTGTTTAAAATTAAAATGTTTACATGACAAATAAAATGTATACCTTGAATTCTCTAGGAATAGCCTCTTAAGCCTCTTCTGAAGGGATTTTGCATAACTGGTAAACCATAAGAGAGATAAAATCTTACCACACAAAAACGTGTAGATCTTGTTAAACACACAATTTATGTCAGATACATATTTTTGGAGTTAACCATTTCCA
Source organism: Hymenopus coronatus (assembly GCA_030762935.1). Taxonomy (NCBI): domain Eukaryota; kingdom Metazoa; phylum Arthropoda; class Insecta; order Mantodea; family Hymenopodidae; genus Hymenopus; species Hymenopus coronatus. The sequence continues at coordinate 58,873,516 of CM060900.1, forward strand.
AGATATTCTTTGTTTTTGTTTTCAATTTTAAAATACTTTACTTTTCTCAAATAGGAAGTCATCATTCTTTTTTCTTTTGTTTTACTCCTGGCCATTCAAGAGAAATGAATTTCTGGTAATTGCATAGCGACAGCTTTTTACAGATTTGACTGTCACTTTAGCCTAATGTATTCCCTTATTTCCCTTCTACGTACAACCACTAAGTAATAAGAATGCTATAGTCCTTTGCTAATGTTCATCATGATTAGCATAAAGTAAATAGAATAATCTTCTGTAAGAATAGTATGTTTGCAGAATAGGTAGAGAAAGTCATGGAATGGAACACATCAGATTTTTTTAAACTAATTTAATTAATTATGCTTTTGTTTTCTTATCAGGAATTAGAAATGGAGAGGCAAGCAAAGAAGAAATTGGAAAAGGAACTGAAACGAGTGACTGATTTATTGGAATCTGAAAGAAATAGGCAAAAACAAATAGTACTTCTCTTAATAGCAGAAAGAAACAAAACACTAACAAAATATATAGAGGAGAGAAAAAGATCTGAAGACTTAGCACAAATATTAAGTGAAGAAAAGGGAAGGATAGATAGCATGGCAGAAGGTTTAGAAGAGGAGAGTAAAAAATCTCTGCAGATGGAGGCTGAACTAGAAAAACAACTTGCACAGTTTGATACTGAGAGACAACAGCTTAAAGCTGCCATTGCCAAAGAGGAGAAACGGTAAGACTAAAATAAAAGTATCTCTCCCCCTCTCTCTCCCAGTTACAAATATAATGTTTTAGGAGTAACTATTGTAAAATGTTTGCAAAATACTTTTTTCATGATAGAAGGGTATTTATCATTTTTGTAATATTTGAACTTAAATGAATTTGGGAAATTATTATGGTTTCACAGAAATAATTTGGAAGTCTGCATAGGATATGATAGGACAGTAGGAGACAATGTAATGTAGAAGTTGTTACATAATTGTACAGTAAGTTTCATATTGTAAACAACTTAAAGTATTTAACCCTTTGTGTATGAATTGGACCAGGTTTAACAAAATTTAAAACAGCTCTAAAATTGAAAAATTATGCTATTTACACTTATTCGTGAAGATTATAAGTAATATGTGTAAATGTGATCATATCTTAACTTTATGGTGATTTTGGAACATTTTACTAAGATGCTAGGTGCAAAAAGGCCAATGTGCTGTAAGCTATAGAATAAAACATTACTATTACACTCTTACAGGTTCATTCTGCACAAGTTTTCTTACTGTGATTCATTTTAAATACTTACTTGAACTATTAAAATACTGGTACTGGTGCTGATACACCTGCAAATTTGGGCACTTATCTATCTCTTCACTCAGTTAATCCAGTTGCTGCATCCCACTTGCTACATAGTGGCTTCTATATTTTTCTATATTCTTTACATCTTTCTTTTCCTCTTTTTCTTCTTGTTCTTCTAAATAGCTTGGAGTAAGAAAAATTATAACTGAATTCATTCATCATTCATCTTTAACAGTATTTCTCTATTTGTCAGTATTTATTTCAATGCCAACTTCACATATAATGCAAAAAGATCTAAAAAAATTGGAACTACTCACACATACACAAAGCAACTTCATAAATTTGTGGCTGGGAATTTCATGTTTTAACTGGGTGTAAATGAACATCCTTGCATGCTGTTGACATTTGACAATGATTATGCAAAGCATTAGACACATCCAGCTGCAAATGTTCATTTAGTAACTAAATTTATCTCACTTCCATGTGCTTGCAGTCACGTGCTCATTTTGCCTGGGAAGGATTAAACAAGGTGTTTTAGCTCCTTGCACCATAGAATTACTGTGCAACTTGGTCGCAAATGTTTCTGATATAATAACTACTCTCATGCAACTGCCATGCTGTTTTAAAGAACTTTCTGGTCTAGCTGTGTAATCAGCAAATAATAACAGTAGCACACGTGATGAGAATGACATTTCTGCGTGTGTGGTGGGTGCTCGTAAATTGCAGCATCCATAAAGCACAAACTTAGAAATACTCACTATCAAGTAAATAGATGTTTTCATGTGAGAAATTCTATTCTTCTAGACTTGGCTTCATATACCAGGTGGAAGGTCAATTAATTTCATCCACATAGGGCAGTTCTTGCACAGAGAAAAATGAAAAGTTGTCATGGTCTTTGAACATGTCTATATTTCTTATATCATATTAGTCATATAGAAGAGCAGTTGATCTATATTTTTATCTTCACTTTTTTTTTAATTGTGCCATTCATACCCCGCCTTTAACTGCAGTGGTCATATTGATGACTTTTACCTTTGGAACATATTGCCAATGGCAGTGGTGTTAATTCATAGACAGTAAGTTGTCATTTGACTATCCTCAACTTGTTCCTTAAGTATATATATGGCTAATATTGGATATCCATCTAAGTATTAAGGGTAGCTTATCTTTACAACAATTTGGCTGTTTTGTAGAATTTCTAAATTACACTGCAGTTAATACATTGCAACAGTGGTCTTAGGTCTCATTTGCACACCATTCAGATAGTTATGGCATCACATGCCATGAAGAGTATTACCAAAACTATACATTGCTTTTATTTAATTTTGTTGAATGCTTAAATAAAATATGATACTTCTTAGTGTGTCATACAATGTTTAAATAAATTCTTTGGTTTTGTGACTAGTGAGCACTGAGTTTTTTTTTTTGTAACTGGGCTATGGATTTAAGTACTATGAGAGTATGTACTATTGGTGAGTCGTATAAATAAAATGTAATGTACTGCATTCACATGAGTTTCTCTACCCTCTATTGTTTAATAGTGAGTATACAAATTATTCTTAAGAAAGCTAATTTTTCTATCTTCTTCACCTTGATTGTGAAAAACCTTTATAGAAATACCTAAATTAAATACTTTAGTAATTGATACAAGAGGATTATTGAAAGTCAAATGTGTAAGGACTGGACACAGTACACTGGTCCTAAACTTTTATACTTTTTCCATGCATTTGTGAGAAATAACTAAATGTTGACAGCACTTTAAAAGAATGACAATGTTTTCAACAATTAGAACCATTAATAACACATATCTCAGAAATAGCTGATGGCACTAAAAAGCATTTGAAGTAAATTGTGTGTTTTAAAGGGATCTACATTTTTTTTGCTATAGGTTTCTGCCTGTTAGTTAATGTTTACCAGCTATACTAGCTTATATAATTATACTTCTGAATGAAGAGGACTTCACAGGCTGTTCCCAGAAAATTCAAGTATATTTTATTTGTAATCTGAATATTTTAAATATATGCTATTTTAATCAAACTCATTGAAGCTATTTTTGAGAAAATCGCAAATTAAAAAAAAAATGTACCATATAAAGGATAGTTTGGAATAGGGGATTTTCTTGAAAGTCCTCATTGCATTTTGGAAGATATTGGACTTTAAATACCAAGTTCAGTATTCATCCAACTGTTCATTTTTAAGTTATGTTCTTAAAAGACACATATAGAGACAGACACACACACCATTTACCAAAAATTATGTTTTTATTCAGGAGGCCTGAAAACATACCGTAACATTTGCCTTTATTGACTTAAAATTGGTTAGAAATAAATTCTTTAATTCACTCAACGTTCCAACACGTAGACAGTTGACGGCTTGCACGCTACTGCATCCTAACACTGCAGTCACTTATGACTCAGTACAATTCAGAAAAAAAACACACATGCATATGCACATGCACACGCACACCTGACTTGCATTCTTCCTCATTTTTAGCTAGAAAATGATGTCATAGAACTTTGTGGAAGCTAAAGTTATGAGAAGAATCGAGACATCTTGTGTTCCAAACTCTCTGATTACTGTTGTGCCATATTTCCTTTTTTGTAGCATTCTAAGGTCTCCAACCCTCTCATTCACTTACCAAAGCAAACTTGAGAGCAGCCAGTCATGCTGCTTGCTCCTCAAGGCTGGTCATCTGACCAGCACCATTGTAGCGGGCTAGATGATCCAAACGCACTATCTGCTTCTTCCTGTCCTAACTCGATCCTCTCCACCACAAGACACAGTCCTGTCCATGGTTGTTGGAACTTAGTCTACACCCCTTGGTCCAGATTTGGTGATACAACCACGCTTGAACTTCCTGCCAGGAACTTTCCCTGTTGGCTTGTTGCTCGTAAGAGGTCTGCAACTTCTTGCTTGTACCCTGGGTATGGAGACAAATTGAATGGTTCAAGGTCATTCAATGGTGGTCCACCAAATGAGCTCCAGCAGCTTTCACACCCTCCTTCAGGGTCACAGATTCCAGGATGCCCGTTGGAACTCCGGAGTACCACCTCATCTTTGCTTAGTCATAAGACCCTCCTACCAATGTCAACTTCCGCATTGTGGCTCCTGAAGGCATCCAGTCCCAGTATCACCCTCATAATGAACACCCACAGACTCATGGTGCTCTATCCCAAAAACCTCCACTGGGAAGGTTTTGCCTCATGTCATCTCATAGGGCTGATTCAGTTTTCTTGTTGGTAAGCCCTCTGCCATATCTGGTCAGATTATTGGTCACAGCTGCATTAATGTCCACTAGTCCGGCACAGCTTTCCTCGTATCCAGCATTCCATGATGAGGCTGTCATCCCTCTATATAGTCACTCTCTGTGGTGTAGATAGTAGTTATCATATATCCAAGATTGCGGGTTCAAGCCCGGCGGAGGACAATGGATTTTTTCGGGTGTAAAAATCCCTAGCATGGCTTCCTTCATAAGGAAAGTAAAGCTGTTGGCCCCATGTCATAGATTTACGGCACATAAGGGAACCTCAAGCCTGATAAAGAGGCTGCTGAGCAAAATTAATCTGTCTTTCATGCCCAGTATAGAATGGGATGCTGAGAACCACAGGAGTTAAAGAGTGTCCATAAATAAAACTCCCATTTCCATTTATCCCCCTATCTAAGCACATAGTGTCAAGCAAGGAGATGGCAATGATGACTCAGGTGCGCCCCTTGCCATGTCAGGTCTTATTCATATCCTGCCTGCCAATCGGCTCGATTGCAGACAGCATTTCATTAGGTGCCTTGGACAGCAGCATCCTCAACACACACTATCTAATGTCATCTTGGTTGTATACAGTCCTTCACAGGTGCATGAGGTCTTGAAGGTTATTGTTGTTATCCTTATGTTGATTCTCTTTCTATGTAGCACTGAATATTTCTGATCTTATCAGTTATCCTGGCCAATGCTACTCCCTCCTCAGGCCTGTGGTTTTCTGTCTATGTGCAAGAGCCATCCAGTCGACTTCTTGGTATAGACAGTTTCCTGCTAGGTGTCTGGGCTGGCCATATCCCCAACACAAACTACTGAAAGATCTTCGCTGAAGTCCCTGGACTGGGTCTCTGTCACTGCTATAATACCAAATAATCCCAATCCTTTGGATGGGTACTACTATCCATTCTAAGTGCCCTGTTAATGCCTCATGGATTATCTTATAGTTGCCAAGCATCAAAGGCCGTTATATCTCGGCATCACATACCCCAACAATGAATGAGTAGGCAGCTTCCTATAGCAGCCTTGCTTTATGCTTTTTGCATTAGACAAGCAGCCAATGATGGTTCCCAAAGCTGTTCTAGAGGGCCTCCTAGATCTTCACCAACATCTGGATTGCATTTAGTGCTTCTGCCACCCCACTCTGGGGGCTTGCTATCAGCTGTGAAGCTTCTTTTGCTGACCATAGGTTGTTGATGGCAGCAAACTGTTGGTGAAAGACTTCGAAGGAGCTCCTTGGTGCCGCAGTCAACTCTTCCCTCCAGGGCAGTAAGTCATTCCCTGATGGCTTCCAGGCATTGGTTGTGATCTTTCACCATTTCACCAAGCTCTTTCACCTTTTCTCCAAACTCTTCTGCACTCTTCTTCACGCTGGCCAGTTTTTAGTTGAGTTTGCTAGAAAGTTCCATTTTTAAGTTCTCCATTGCAACTCCATTTTCTCCATTCCAAATTTAATTTCTTCCATTCCAGATTTCAGTTTCTCTTCCATCTTCTCCATAGCCCATTTTATTTCTTCCATTTTCTCTCTGATTTCATTTCTGTCTGCATTTCCTTAATTTCTGCCAACTAACTTTTCATCATCTCCTGTATCTTAGTGTAAATATCACACTTGTGATAACATTGTAACAACTGTTTTTATTGACTCAATTTGTTACAAGTAACATTTTTAACTCGCTGCTGTAAATAATTGACTGGACCTTTCAATGCTTAGACAGTTAAGGGTTTGCACACCACTGTGCATTAACATTGCAGTCACTCATGACTCAGTGCAATTAAGAACACTCACACCTAGCATGCAATTCTTTCTCCTGTTAAAGCTAGAAAATGAAGTCACAAAACTTGTGGAAGCTTGTGGAAGCTGAAGCTTTGAGAAGAATTGAGATATCTAGTGCCCCTAAATTCTCTGGTCACTATACCAAAGCAAACTTGAGAGTGGCCACAATGGTGCTGTCCCAATTAATTTCCTGTGACATCAGTATGAAATTTTGGGAGGAATATAATATCTTCTCTGCCTCCGATGTACTTGGTAGAGAAAGTAAGAGTATTGGTAGCTAAAATAACGCTTCTGGCAAAGCAGGAATCCGCCTGTGGAATCTACTGTTTACCTGGGAGTCCAGGGTCATTATGAGTCTACCTTACCATGTTATGTAGATTTCAAAAATAAAGTCTGACTGCAGTTATTGTGTTGTATTTGCTTGTAAAGACTAGAACGAATTTTGTAATTATTTTGAAAATCTAAATGAGCTAATATTGGCTATTCTCACTTATTTTAGAGGGATTTAGCCTATCATGCAACTTTCTTCTGGTGAATATCCCAATTTCCTCTAGTTAGTACCTCAGTTTTCATGAGATGTACTGTAGACTCCATTTCAAATGTTAAATATGTGTTGAAACCTGAGTAAGCAAAAAATGAAACTTTCAACAGGGTATCTGTCTTTGGCTGCAGCAAAGAAATGAAAAGCAGCCTCCTTTCAAGGGAACTCAACATTTAGTAATTATGAATAGTAAAAGTTGCAGTCAAAGCTCATCTAAATACTCACACTAGGTTGTAAATCTCTGAGGAGAGGATGTTTATGGCTTTCATAGACCGAGCCAGTTTTAATGTTCTTATCAGAGCCTTTGTTTGCACATGTGGCTGGCCTAATGGGAAGCACACTATTTTCTGATGGAGTGGGATATGTCTCGACACTTAACCTCAAGCTCCTAGATTGCTCATGTGAGTTATAACTATAATAGTCATATACCTTTGTCATGGAAGATCTTGGAGTTTTTTTTTACTGCCACCATACATCTCTCATACGTTTTAAGAAAATTAGCATTTCCACTCTTTAATCTTTATTGCTATGTAACTATATTAATGCTTAATCTAAAAAAAAAAAAAAAAAGTCCAGATGTGGGGTCAGTAGACTGATCATTTGCATTATTCAGCGACTAATTGCTGAAATTAACTTTACTCACATTATCACTTGTTTGCAATTCCTGAACCACAGTTGCTTTATAGAATTTTAATTTTAAAAGTTTATTGGAATTTCAAGGTGATGTTTACAGAATTCCTGATTCCTGAACAAGTTTTCTCAGATATTTCCTGTAACTTAATTTTGTCATCAAGCTTATGCTCAGTAAGAACATGGCAATTCACTTTTGATTTCTTATCAAAAATGATCCCATTCCCTAAATCTATTCAACAAGATTAATAACTAACTCTCTGTGAGGCTCACAAAGAGCAGGGAACCTGTCTATAAATTGTCGTCTCTTTGTCACATTGGAATGATGCATGAAGATTGTGTGTGTTAAAGTATACAGACATTTTGGCATAATTGCACTCGCATACTATGATCTCACAATGCATCAAAGGCCGTGCAGTGGCCAAGTGGTTAGACCCCTCGCCTCTCACCTAGATGGCCTGGGTTCGATCCCAAGTGACCACATGTGAGATTTGTGGTGGACAAAGCAGTGCTGGGGCAGGTTTTCTCTGGGTACTCAGGTTTCCCCCGCCATCTCATTCCACCAGTGCTCCATCATCATCATTAGTGTCACCGCCTGCAGTGCCATAAGTAGTTAAAGCGGGCGTTAAACACTACAAAAAAAAAAAAAAAAAAAAAAAAAAAAAAAAAAAAAAAAAAAAAAAGCATCAAACACTGTAGAAAAATTTCACATCAACTGATTTGTTGGCAAATGGAAAGAAGGTAAAGCAGAGAAGGAACAGAACCAATGAGAAATGGCACAGTGCAGGGTAAGGAATTCCATATAACATGGACATGCTTCAAAATGAAGGCACTTGCATAAATCCAAAAAGGCAGTGAATAAAGTGATGCAGAAACAAAGCCAATAGATAACAATTTGTGACATGTCTATCAAGACAAGGAATTGGAAAATCTGTAAAATTTTACTCACAATAGAAAGAAAAAAAATATGGATGTGTTACATTCACATGGCTTTCACTATCAATTCTTCAACAAACTATTCTTATAAAAGCTTATTCTTCTATCTACATTGTATCAATCGAAAGGAATATTCATAGAAATATTTTTATTACATATTTCATTGTAGCTACAATGGTAATAGGGGAATAAAGTAGCCTTAAGCAGCAGTCAAATTTTTAAGTGTTGCTTGCCATGTGACTGATCAGGAGAGAGAGAGAGAAATGTATAAGCATTTGAGAAACGTATAAGCATTTGAGAAACGTATAGGCATTGTAAACTTTACAGTAATAACAAGGAATATATCAGAAATGGTTACCTCCATAAAAAATGTATTAGACATAAATTGTGTGCTTTAATGAGAGTTACATTTCTTACGTTGTAATATTTTGTCTCTTATAGTTTTTCAGTTAAGCAAAAGCCATTTAGATTGGAGAGGACCTCTGTGGCTATTTCCAGAAAATTATTAATTTCATTTGTCATAAAAATATTTTAATCATATGGTATTTTCATAAAAATAATTTGAGCCATTTTTGAGAAAATAAAAAAGTTTGAAGAATTTTACACGTAAGTAATAGTTTGGGGGGGAAACTTTTTTGAAGATCTTTGTGTCACCTCCTTGGAAGATGCTGCACTTAAACACTGAAAACAAACAAACACGCACTAATGCACATATGTTCACGCACACACACTCTCACTCATTCTCTCTCTTTCTTCTAAAATGCTTTCTTTGAGTTTAGGAGAGGCCTCAAAACATGTAGTAAAGAAATGGTGCAATGTAGCAGGGAAAGTGAAAGTATTGAAGCTATCTTACAAAATTAAATTAGTAAGCCCATATATGAATTGTCTTAACAATAACTTGGTGCACAAATCTAGAAGTATGTAACTATCGAAAAACATGTGAAACATATCACTTATATTTTCTCCATATCTTGACAAATAAATAATTTTGTACCAGCTTCACCAGATGTGGATAAAGTGTTAGCAGCAATTATGTCAACCGATACCTTTCAGTAATGCACCATTTAGGAATGATTATATTTTCACCTAAAGACATTACTGACATAACTTTTCTGAAAGAATAAAGTGATACTTCATTATTTTGCATTTTATTTCAAATGATAAAAATAAAACCACCTTCAGAATTATACAACAATGCATCTACATCGTGCTTACAGGGTTAAAGATTTGGAAGGAGAACTTGAGAGATCAAGAATGGAGGCTGAAGCTCTCAAGAAACAACTAGCAGAGGCCCACCAAGTTGCCATGTTTCAAGCCTCCAGTGCAAATCAACCCCGTGTTGTCTTGCAGCGTATAGCAGCTACACCACCTCAACCTCCGGTAAAACCAGCAATTATTCCACCTCAGACTTCACCACGCCCTGCTTCTGCCTCACAATCTCCAGGTGGGTTTGTGTTAATCAAAGACCTTGGAATTATATTACCTAGACATGCTGCTGGCACTAATGTTGCTGTCGCTAATTGAAACCTCTCATGCAGGTGCCTCTGGAGGGCCTGCTGTGCCTTTTGAATATGATCAGTATGCTTAAGGCATTTAAAAGTAAGATGTTTTAAGGGTATTAGGGTTTAATAGTGAACTTGGTGCATTCCTATGCTGCATATAACTGTACCAATTGCTGGGAAAATTATTCCAAGATCACTTTCCATCAGTAAGAATAAATTGTAACATTTGTGATTTGCGTTCCATATTCATTCCAACTTATTCTCATGGGTTTCCTTGGTCACTAAGCTAATGATAATTTATTTTAGGTTTTCAATACATAAACCAGAATTACTGAGTAAGTGGTTAGCTGCTCTGAGATGTGACAAACTTGTGTCATCAAAATACCCAATACATTTGACTGTACTCAATGCATTTTGCAAAAAATTGTTCCCATGAGAACAAAGGCAAAATGATGCTAAACCCTGATGCAGTTCCTTTGATATTTAGTTTCCCTTTTCATCTGACAAAGGAGGTAATGAGAATGCTAATTTCATTTTTATAACTCTTTTGTATGTGTTCATTAACATTACATGTCAGTACTAAAATATTAAATTCAACATTATAATTTGTTCTAAATTAAAAAATTACCTGAAAACTCAACTAATTTAGTTTTTCAAATTTGTAACTTCAGACTGATATACAACCCCACAGGGTGCTAAAAAGAAATTTTGCATAAGTGTCAGAATATAAAGAATGTTAAGTAGTAATCAATTCTAACTTTAAATTTGTTTATGAATTATTTCAGGAAGCACAGATCATACTCTCCTGTGGTGCACATCATATTAATATACCTATCTTATCTAACACAAATATACCACAAATACTGATAGAAAATGTGTACCTAACGTTTTGAATATAGTTTACTGAAGAGGAATACAGGTACCTAATTTCACTTTTATTTTATTTTTATACTTACATATCATTTCTGAAAATCCAGTATTGCATATCTTTTTTTTTCCTCTGCTACAGCAATTTATTTATTTGTTTGTTTTTATTTACATACCGCCAAAGGTAATATCATTATATTACCACTTTGACCTTCTATAACAACTGCTTAAATTGTTAAAGTATACATTAAAACTGTACTTCTCGATTAAATTAACACAAATTCAATGTCACATTCATATTTACAGACTCTTGAGGGTGGGGAATTATGCTAATGAAAAAAGAATTGCTTTATCCATGTAAAATCATACCCAGCATATTTTGCATTTTTAACTAAGCATTTTGACCACTTTACTGCAGAGGCACTCTAGTCCTCTTCATAATTCTGGTTGACAACTTTGTGCATTAAAGTAAAAAGCAGAAAGTATACATGGAATCACTGAGAAGAAATTATGAAAAACAGAATTAAAGTTGAATTATCCTCTCTGTGATACTTCAATTCCGTTTGTAAAACACTTTAAGTGCAAGTTCAATGATAATATTTGCTTTTGTTTTGTTCAGTTGTGAGATGAAATTTTGTCTAGTCACTGGAGTGATTTTATTCAACTTCCAACAGGATGTGCAAGGTCTAATCCCTGTGCATAGATGCTGACAATTACAAAGAACATGTTACCACTATTACTTCCAACTCGGGTATCCTTATGATGTAATTATAGCTGTTTTAAATTTCACTGTTTTCCCATTACAACCAATGTATTGCAAGTAACTTTGGACATGTTTTGCCCTGCACTCGAGTTCTTCAATTTCCGACACTTGCAGCTATGCATGTAGGGGCTTTGTGTTAATTGAGCAGGGAACTACTTTGTTGTATGACATAAGTATTCACAGCATTCCATATTTTGATTAACATCCTTACTAATGTTAATAATAATGACTGAATAAATTGGCAATATCCTCAGGATCTGTGGTGATGTCCCATTTTGATATTCTTAAACACGTTTGTACACCTGGCCTGTTTCGGTGTTTTCATATCAATCTATAGTTGTATTTGATGTCTTTATGTATATCGGCTAAATAATTTGTGGTTTCATATTCTACTTTTAGGGTAGCATGCACTGTTGGAGTAAAGTATGTTGGGAGTAATGTTTATGAAAGAAGTCCATACTATGGAATTATATTACTACAGGAACAGTTTATTCTGGAAGTAATATTGGAGAGCTCAACTACAACTTATTCTTTTAGTTACCACTACTAAAGTAAAAGTTCATTACTCCCAGAGTTTTGCTTTGTACAATTAACTTGGAGCAATTGTGGATCAGGCTATGTACAATGAGAACAGGGAGATCATTGTAATCAAAAAAGATAAAAATCAAAAAAGATAAATGTTTTTGTTTTAGACATAATGAATATCCTTTTAAACAATGCAGAGTGCAAGAAACACTTAATTGTGCTGGATTTGAGGAGAAAATGCTCAACTTTCATAATAGACAAATTTAATGCTTCAAGTGATGTGAAACATGATAAGAGCAAATTAAAATTCTTTAGAACCAATGTTCTTAATAGTTATAATTGCATCACAGATCGCTTGCAGGTAGATTTTGGAAACATTAACCATTTTCACCAAATGTGCACATATAGGAACATGTGTCAACCAATTGCACCCATATCGTGTGGGAAACTTGCAAAAATGAATTTCCTTTTATTTTCTGATCACTAAATGATTTGTGGGTGTTAGATATTCTTTGAAGCAAATCAGAATTGTTTTCTTATTGGTTAGTTTTATATATTTGATATAGACAAACTTGAAAGCTTTATCTTGCAAGCCAGTAATAAATTTATATTTAATTCAAAGTTTATTTTTATACTTCATTGTGAATGGTTACAATACACATCTAGTTTCAATACACTTAATTTTCATTGTTGAACTGTAATTTTCAGTGTATAAATGTTTCATTTTCACTTGAGTTGAGGCATCTGTGAAATTTATAAAATCTACAGTATGTCAAATATCTTTTTGAAATGTTTGCCAATTATGATATTTTTGCTATGTATCATACAATACTTTTTTACTGTCTAAATTCATGATTCTAATAAAAGTGAACCATGTGATACATTTTTCGAAACATTCACATAAAAAAATCCAGTTTTGCATCAGATGAGTTTACAGATAGATATGTCATGTTGTATATTTATGCTAACCCTAATTACTGCAAAAAAATAATTGATTATCATTCTCTCCAAAGCTCTTGATTTTTCAAAATGTAATAATTTATTGCTCAGCATTGGAGAACTATTTTTTAAAAAAAAGAGTATTTTCTTTAATGTGCTTTGAATGGTAGAGTAAACATTTTGAAACAGATTAATGAAAAATAGCACCATGTGAAACATTTTGAGTAGGTAAAAGTGTTGCAAAAAGTTTGCAAGAAAATAGGTTTTTTAAATTGGGAATGTCTATTAATAGGCAAGCATCTGCACATTTATAGCTTCAGTTAATTGACAGTTGTGCAAAGAATGAGAAAAGTGATATAGTTTCTTAAAGTTTAGAATTCATATTATTTTGGTATGGAGAAAAAGGATTTATTTTTGGGTAATTTTTCACAATTTTTGACAATCACCTTAACTCAAAATGTGTATCTATGTTAAAGTTGTTAACCTTGTTTATTTTTTCCTCAATATTTTGAAATTTAAACTGATTTTTATTTATGGACACTATTTAACTGCTGTGGTTCTCAGCATCCCATTTGATTTTAGGTGTGAAAGACAAATTTGCACAAAGGACTCTTTATCAGGCTTGAGGTTCTTTTATGTGCTGTAAATTTATGACATGGAACCAGCTGTTTTACTTCCCTTCTGATGGAAGCCATGCTAAAGATTTCTATACCCTCCACCTGGTTTGAACCTGTGACATTGATAACCAGAGACTAACATGATAAACCTTAGACCACTGAGGATGATGCACTATTTTGAGACCATGGTACAACCTGAGAGATTGATAAAGTTCAAATTTTTTTCCCTTAATCAGTGCTCGATGAAGCACAGTATGTTATATCATTTAGCTCATCTTGTAAGAGAATTTCAGAACTATAATGTATAATCAAACTTTACCAGTGTTGTTGGAGGAGAGGTACATCCAAGAGTTTAAAATTATCATTTGACTTTAGCTTATATATGCATGGTTAATCTCATAATGGGGCTGATCAGAAACTAAGGTTACATTCCTGGATTTTCTTCCATTATAGAGAAATTAATAGTGTGCAATAATTCTAATACATGTGGTTGGCAGCTGTATACAGTTTCAGCCACCCACCACGTACAGCACTAGTTTGGGAAACTGGTGTCATAAGGTAATTCACTCAGTTATTTGATTTCTGTAGGCAAAACATGTAATCATGGCTGAAATTCATCTACAGCTGGTAGAAGTTTATGGAGAGACTATAATGTCTTGTCAGCATGTCACAGAATGGTGTTGAACGTTTGTAACTGGTAGAGAAAATTTCACCGATGGGGATTATAGTAGCCAACCCTGCGTGGCATTAAAAGATTTGAACACAGCATGCATGGAGGAGCTGATTCAGGACAACAAGAGGAGTTTGTTCCTGATTGGTTCCACAAAATCTGCCCAACCAATACAAGGAGAAGCTCAAAGCTCATGGGGACAGGTCTGCAACTTTTGTAATGGTGCTCGGTGGAAGAGAATAGTTTTCTTCACCACCATGTCATGGATGACGGAACATGGATCCTGGATTGCATGAAGCAACCCTTAGAAAACAGCTAGGACTTGGGTGACATCTTCCCTCATGACAACGTGTGACCTTGTACATCCCAGAAGAGCACCATGAGAATATTCTTCTACAATAATAAAATTATCACATAGATGCTGTTTAAAAGAAGCTTTAAAAGTATTTTAGTTGCTAACTTTTTCCTTGAGATTACTGGGAAGAGCATTAAATACTTTAATTGTTTCATAGTACACACCTTTCTGGAAGCAAGATAGTATTGCATTATGACAATGGATGTTTCCCTTTTGCCTGGTGTTAAAATGATGTATTTCGATGTTTGTTATAGAGCTATTCACTTATTGGCATAAAATTTTAAAATGGATAATATGTATGCACAAGGTAATATTAGAATACCCAGTACATGAAAGAGTTCTTTACATGATTGTTTACTGTGAGCACTGCAAATTATTTGTATAACTTTCTTTTGTATTAGAAATATGCATTTACTATCTACTGAATTACCCCAGTAAATTATTCCATACTACATAGTAGAATTAAAATATGGAAAATAAACTAATTTTAGTGTATCAATTGAATGAAAGTTAACCAGGGCTCAAATGGCATTATGTGCTGCATTATCTTATGTGTGATGTAGTTAATATGCAACTTCCAATCTGGGTACTATTTCTAGACTTTTGTATCAGTTTTCTATGAGATGATACTGGTTTAGTGGAAGCAATGTTAAAATAAATTTTGCAATTATCTTGTTTTGCTTTTCATGAAATGTACAGAGCTATGAATTATGACAGTGGCTATGGTTTTCATTTCCTTTAGCTGCTGTTCCTTTAACTCCACCAAAGATAGGAACATGGGGTCTGACGGATGGTAGCATCTCCCCTCCCCCTTCTGCTGCAGGCACACCTATGATGAGCTCAGTAGCAAAAGTGGTGCAACCAACTGCAACTGTCTCCAGTGTTCCTGTTTGCGGACCAAGTAAGTAATTCAGATACCTCATTCTTTACTTTTTGTGGTAGATATACTTGTATGCAGTAAAATCTGTATTAACCAGCAACAATGAGATGTTGATTCCAAGTACAGTAAAACCTGTCTTCAGCAAAATCGAATGACATGCTCAAACATTTTCTTTAAAAATAGGTATAATACCTATATTAACTAAATTAAACTATGAATATACATAATTAGACATACTGAGTTGAAGAAGTTGTGTATGTCTTGTTAAATCGTGTATTTGGAAAAATTTGCTATAATATAATACATACCAAAACTTATAGTGAATGATTAAAAGTTGTACATATGATTTGTGTATTCTTTTTTGTAGTCAAGGACAGTTTTCTGCACACAGTGCTGCTTATCTACTCAACTTTCCACAAAGACTTTACCTGAGAAACCATACCAAACACACCCCTGAGTCATTTTGCCAGAGGGCAAATTACTGCAGTTCCTTTAAACTTTTGACAGCATTTTGATAGGCCTTTATTCTGCAGTCTTCTTCCAACTCAGGGCCATATTCCTCTTCATCTTCCTCCCCCTCCTATTTTTTCTGACTTTGTATATAGATCTCAATCAACTTTCCATCAGTTGCATATGTATTACATTGATATACTTGACCATTTTTCTTCTGCCAAATATATGTATGTATTGTAGTCTAACCATTATAATACCTTTCAATTATTTTTGAAGCTGACCAGTGTTGCAGTAACTGCTAAACCGGTAGTCCATCTGCCAGTTTTAGTTCATTGTATCACACTGATATATTGCAATGTAGCGTTGATTGCTTTTTTCAAGTGTTGTATTAATTAACAAATTTGATGAAGTTTACATACTCAAGAAAGAAAGAATTAGCAAACATTGACCCCAGCTTCTTTTAAAGAGATTCAAATAATTCAGTGATAGGCCAGGGATATTTCAAACAGCATATTTTATGTTTTCTAATAAAGCAAACCTTTGATTTTGGTACATATCTGTACAATGCCTCAAGAAAGAACATATTATGGTGGAACAGCTCCTATCACTCTTAAAGTTCCAGGATTTTCAAACATTAGTCTTGTGAAGGCAACACCATGGCAGAGTGGTTAGACTGCTTGCCTCCCACCTAGGTGGCCTGGGTTTGATCCCAACCGCCTTGATGTGATGGTGTCTGGTGGTTTTGCTCTGGGTCCTCAAGTTTCCCCTGCCACTCATTCCATCAATTGCACCTTTCATATCATCCACTTTCTCATAACCATGCCTGACTATGGGCTGACCACTCATTCTGGGTTCTTCATTCTGTGGTTATGTGCCATTGGCTCCCCGACAGACTTCTAACCCCTAGGCACCTGCTTGTAAGTCCTAAGGGGGATATCAGTCTTACAGATGGGGAGGGTAGGTTGACTATGTAGTGGAACCTGATGCACTGAAGCTCTTATGGGGATATTTTGAAATGGCTGCTTGTAGTAATATTATTGTATAAGAAAATTCAGGTAGCAATGGTAATAAATGTAACATACTATTTTTCAGATTTGTCAAATTTTCCTACTTTACTGACTTCTATGATTTTAGGTATATGTAAAACCAGTATTGCTATTTTTTCTGGGGTGTTATAATAAATTCCATTTTAAAACAATGATTGGGAGGTAAAAGGCATTTTGTAAATTTTATAAACAATAATATTTAAGTACTAAGCAAGTGTAAACATTTTTCAGTATATAATGTGCAATATTTGTTAATACTCTATGTAGCATAATGTATTTCTAATTTGTATAAAAATCTCATTACAATTCTTTCTCCTGAAAAGGTGTAGAAACATAAAATGCCCTTTAGCTCCAATAAATTCATTTACTCTACATCAATGAAGAGGACAATTCCCTGTTAGTTGAACATTCTGATATGATACTGATGTGGAAGATTGCTCTGATGATTCATATTCTGAAGAGAGTAGAACGTGACAAGAAACTTGACCCAAATGAAAACATGTCATCTTGCAAAAGATAAAATTAAAATATGGCTGAAAGTATCACAATAAGTCAGGTGTTGGAATTAGCCGCAAAATATTGTGACTTGACTTCTAGGAGTAAATCCATTAAGCTCAACAGGCAAGTCAATTTTAGAATGCTATGATAAAATGCTGCAAAAAATTGTTGAGTTAAAAAATCAGTATATTCATTTTGAAGTGAAAGGTTGTTGTGAGAGAAAAACTGATGCAACTCCTTTTCTCGAATGTGACTGAAATTAGAGTAATTTTGGACTCCTACATATTGCAGGAATTATGCACGATTGTGATGGTAGACCCGTGGTGGATGGATGGCCATGAAGTAGAAATATTTAGTTAACCTAACATTCTTCCCTCAACACTTTTTAGGCTTACCTTGTATACCTTGACAATATTCAGATTATCCAGGTGCCTATACCTCATGAAATATTGTATTGCCAATAGGGTCAATAATTTCATTTATTGCAGTTATCTGGTGATACCTCATAGAAAATTCAAATTCTTTTGATGACTGTTCAAGTAGATGTGAAGGGTGCACAAATCTGTGAACTGTTCCAGGACTTTGTTTTGAACTACTGGAAAAGTTATTTGGTTGGACAGTGGGCAATATGAATATACTTAATTTTTTCAATTATAATCCCTGTTTGGTAAGAATACCTTTTCGAGTACCTACTTCATTTTGAGAATACGCACAATTATGTTAGAAGCAGAGAGGAAGATACTCAGGAATCCATCTTAAAAGAGTATATACTTCCATTTGGAATAAATAAATGGTAGTATCTTCTCAGTTTTATGAGTTTATTCTCTTCACATGTTGAGCCTGTGAGTCACTTCTGAGTATATGTGAATTTTCTGTTAGTTAAAAGTAAATCTAAAGAGAACAGCAGAATTTGAGGTATATAGTACTTGTGGAAGTATGTACAAACATAGTTATGGGTATATAAAGTATTATTTGAGTCAATTGTAACAATTTTACATCACTTATGTTTCATAATTAAGGACATGTTTCGGAAGCTCTGTTGCTTCCATTATTAACTTTTCCTCGACTGACAGTGTCATGGTTTGCAGGTGTTGTGATGGATGGTTTTACCTCTGGCGGTGGATTTAAGAATCTCTGGACACGGATGCATCTGAGCAGGATCTCGAAGTTCATTAAGTTCTTATTTCTCCATATGTGGATATTCTCCTAGGTTTCCAATTCCCAACTGTTTACTATGTGTTTTACTAACTCAGTGTTTTTTCTATGTTGTGGCTTTCTATGGCATTTTTGAGAGAACACAAGGTAGAAAAAACAGGTTTCAAGTTCTCCATTGTTGACTCCATTTTTCCATTTTTGATTCTGTTTTCCCATCCATCTTCTCTATGCCAAGTTGCATTTCTTTCATCTTCTCCATTGCAATTTCTATTCTGGTTTTCATTTCCATCTGCTCCTTCTCTAAAGAGGAATTCACTGTCATTATTTCATTTCCCTTTCGTCCATGCCAAATTTTATGGCCTGCTATTCCCTTAGCAACTTTTGAAGTATTTGCTCCATCACAAAGTTTAAACCCCACTCCTGACACCAGGGTAACAAAGAGAACACCAGTTTCTGTTAAATTCACTTTATTGGTCCCTAGAGCACTACACATTTTACAACTCTTATAGTTTTGGTACACAAATAACAGTCACTGCATTCACATCACTTTCTTAGCAAGCATTTCTCAGTGGATTGATCTTTAACTCACTTCAGTATTCTTCACTTATTTGTCGGCCCCTTATATAGTCCATAGCTGGGTTTCAAAAGTTCCAGTCTTATAAATTATGGGAACATTACATTTTGTCCACTTAGAAAGAGATTATTCTGGAAGAAGAGTATTATGGGCCTAGGGCTTAAGAAGGACTGATAAGTCTTGCAGGGAAACCCATAAAGCCTTTATTTGCCCGGCTATTGTGCCATTTGCTCTAACTGGGCGAATCAGTGATCCTTCAGCGGTCACTCAGTTTTGTGTACTGCTATTACAATATACTGGGTGGCGCATAGCAAGTTCCCTAGTTTCAATTCTACGTCTTGGGAAAATATGAAGTCGTTTTGTTGGCAATACCGTATCAATGAAAGACGGGAACGATGCCATTTTGTTTGTTTGCTATCAGTAGCTCATCATTGGTCAGTGGCACATCGTGTAGCAGCTGTGCGTTTCTTTCACGAGAGTAAGTCTGTTGTGACAACGCAGAGAATGTTTCGCCTTCATTTCAATGTGCCAAGGCATGGTGCAATTCCTTCACGGAAAACAATTATGGAATGGGTGAAAAAGTTTGAAAGGTGTGGTAGTGTCTTGGATATTCAACATGGTCCACCTAAAACAGTGACGACACCGGAGAATGTTGCTCGAGTGAGAAGCTTTTGAACGTAGTCCGCGTCATTCAGCTCGTAAACAAGCAAGAGTATTGGGTCTTTCTCGAAGATCGTTGGGACGCATATTAAGGGAACTCAAGTTTCATCCATACAAAATGCAAGTGACCCAAAAACTTCTCCCTGCAGATCGGCCTGCAAGAGCTAACTTTAGCAACATCTTTCTCAACATGCTACGGGAAAATCCAGATCTTCGGGGTTCATTGCTCATGAGTGATGAAGCCCACTTTCACTTAGACAGTTCCGTTAATAAACAGAACATGAGGTATTGGGCAGTTAATAGTCCCAAGGAAATCATTGAAAAACCGTTGCATTCCCCGAAGGTAACTGTGTGGTGTGGTGTCGGTGAGTTTGGAATCGTGGGACCGTTTTTCTTTGAAAATGACGAAGGAGAAACTGCGACAGTAAATTCAGACCGGTATGTAACAATGTTGCAGATGTTTGTGATTCCTGAGCTCAGAAGGCTTGGAATGGATCCACAGAATGTTTACTTCCAACAAGACGGTGCTACAGCCCATACGGCACGTAACAGCATGGCGTTCCTCAGAAATGAATTTAAGTCCATCATCTCAAGGTTTGGAGACATTGCATGGCCTGCCCGCTCTCCCGATCTTACAGTTCCCGATTTCTTCTTGTGGGGATTTTTGAAACAGAAGGTCTTTACTAGACGTCTCGCAACTCTACAGGCGCTGAAAGAAGCCATAACTGAGGAAATTGCGGCCATAGATGGAGACCTACTGCAACGTGTGTTTTCCAGTTTCATTACACGCTTGCAGGAATGCCTGATTTGTAATGGAGACCATTCTTGAAGATGTGATTTTCAAGACATAAGTCTAAATGGCATGTTCCATACTTTCAATTGGTACATTTGTTATTTTCCTCTCCAATCTGACTCATTAAATATAAGCCTCAAAAACTAGGGAACTTGCCGTGCGCCACCCTGTACTTATATTTAAGTGAACAAGTTGACTGTGGAGATAAGTACATACTCAAATGAGGTAGTAGGTTTTTATCCTTAAGAAAATGAGCATGTTCTTTTTGGAGTTGAGTATATAATCATAGAAAGTGTTCCTTCCTATTAAGTATGAATTTTGAGAAGTACTTGCTTCTTACTCATGTGACCCAGTGTGTCACTGTTAATGGAAAAACTTGAGAATTTTAGTGGCTGTTATCGTTTCAAGCAATGTATGGCTTCAAAGTCTGCAAAATGTGGTATAAAAATCTGTGCCATGTGTAATTTAGTGATTTTTCTACACATATAGCTTGAAAATATATACTGGTAACAGCTGCTAGACCTTGCGAGCAAAATATCAAACCTATGGATATTTTGAAAAGACTGGTAGAACCAATATATGGCACAGAAAGGAATGTAATGGCCAATAGCTGGTTTTCTGATGCAGGACTTGCAAATGAATTGAAGGATAGTGAAATCTCATTTGCTAGAACTCTCAAAAAGAATAAAAGAGAACTTCCAGCAGAATTCTTGAATGTGAAAAACCAACAGTCAACTCAAGTGTACTTGAGTTTGAACAACTTCATAAGTGTGTCATAGTGCCAAAAAAGAATTAAAATGTTCCTGTTTTGTCTACACATTTTAATTATTCCATAGATCATGAAACTGGAGTAGTTGCCTAACCTGAAATTAGTCTAGTACATACAATAAGACAGAAGTTGATGTTCATAAACTGTGTGCAGTTTAAAAAGTTGCCAGAAATACATGCCAGTGGTTAATGGTGGTTTTGTTTATCATGATGAATATTGTGGATATCAATTGTCAGGATGTAATCTGGGTCGACAATGGGCATGAGAACATAAGACATCAGATAATTTTTCGACTTGGACATGAGTTGGTCCTACAACAACTAAGGGAAGAAGCCTACAGACACAGGGGATGCCTAGAACTCTTAAGCTGATATTTAGGCTGCCCGCAGAACCGAATGAAGTTGGACCAGCAGAAACCACCTTTTCTAAATGTTGACATTGTACAATCTGCTACACATTCAAGAAGACTGTGTGCAGAAACTGTGAGCGATGTATCTCTGTGATTGTACTGCTGCAGTATGTACTGTGTTACTCTTGTATCCTAGAAAAGGAAAATCGCCTGAGTGATAATTGAACTTGCAGAGATGGGCAATATGAAGTGGTATGTTCATCTGAGGTATGTACTGAAAGAAGTCTTACTGCAGTTTATATTTATTTAATTTTTGTGTTCACTTCAAGTAATTTTGTACCCCAAGCCTGATACATTTGTGCCCTCATTGAAATGTAATATTATGTGGTGTTAATTTTTACTACATATTTACTGTTTGACTTAATATTTTTAAATATTAATCAGAATATGATTGCATGCTCACTATCTCATTGCTGAGATAGGTATGTTATATCCTTGCTGAGAAGCATGTATCAGTTTGATACATTTGGCCGATGGTGATATTCCATTTCAATTGACATTAATAAGTATCGGAGGAAAATTACATAAGCATCCTGTTGTGAAGCTGTTCAAGTATTAAAATAAAAAGAATGCCAATAAATACATCTAAAGCTGTATTATTTTTAGTTCAAATAAAAATAATCTACCATTGAGATAGATTTGCAACTGATTCTTAATAATCATAAAGTTGTGAGTGACAGAAAGTTAAGGTGTCTATATCCATTGTGTCTGTTTCATTTGCTCACCACTATAGTGATATGTTGCTTGGCATTTAAAAGCAGCTTCATTGATGTATTTTTTCATTCTTGGCTCATCCTTATTTTCTTCACCATCAATAACTTGGCAATCCTATTTTTCCAGAACACTGTCGCTCTTTCTGGTAGCAATTTCTTTATAAGCCTGGCTTATCCAAATTATTTCATGTAGAACTAGGATCATTTGACTAGCCAGGCTGCACTTAAGGCTCTTTGTAGTCATAAGGTTACATCAGGACTGGTTCAAAGTTGCCTAAATATGCTTAATGACCTGGCAGAACAGAATGAGGTTCAACTCATCTGGGTGCCCTGCCATAAGGACACAGAGGGTAATGAAAAAGCTGATGAACTTGCAAGACAAGGAGCAGCTTCACAATTTATTGGGCCAGAGACAGCTCTATGAACATCTCGGTGTTTAATTAGAGAAGCTACTAAGAACTGGTCCAAAAGAGAACATTACAAGACCTGGCGAACTCCAGGAAATAGACATGGGAAACTATTTATCAAAGGACCACATAGAGAAAGAGCTGAGAGCCTGCTAAAATGTAGCAGCTGAGAACAATTGCTGCTTTCCTCAAAGGGCATGCCCCTGTGAAAAGACATCTCAACACGATTGAGGTGCTTCAGGGCAACTTAGACTTCAGATTATGCAGGAAGGTGAATGAAACAGCCCAGCACATTTTATGCTCCTGAGAAGCTTTGGAGGAGATACAAAGCTTTTGGGAAAATGTTTATAGAACCAAAAGAAGTATCATCCATACCCATTGCAAGACTGCTCTCCTTTTTAAGGGATGCAGGTGTAATGGGTTGACTCTAAAAGATACAGATAGCACAATAAGTCCCAGGCTGAAGTGGGCCCTGAGAAATGATGGAAATCTGTATCGTAAATGAAGAAAAAGATGATGATTTGACTAACTTAGAAGTAAATGAAGTGGGATGCATATTAGCAAGCAAAGACTGTATTAACAGTTTAAGAAAATGTACTTTAACATTCTGAATGATGCCTTTGTTGCCAATGGTTGAATAACATGGTGTTTGGAAGGAACCAAGCAAGTAGGACATCGAAAAGTTTGATGTGTGGGTGACATATTGGATTATCTATTTAAAAAAAAAAGGGCAAACCGTTTTGCTTCTTGATTCTTCCATTAAGTGTTATTAACCATTCTTCCATGATCTGTGGTGTTATCCACATATTTTTATTGCATCTCCAATCAACTGCCAGGATACAAAGTTTTTGAAGCATCTTGGCTTGACAAACTTATTGATCACTAGGGGTTTCTCCATTTCTCCTAATATAAAACCACATACAAAAAAATCAATCTTTCCTTGGACAATTTCCCTTCCAAACATTTCTCACCTTTTAAATTCAATGATTTATTTGATAATGCATAGGAAAATAGTCTTGTCTCATGGCTGTTATGTTATCAGATTTGTATCCTTTGTTTATGGAAGGTAATTTAGCAGCCCAATCAGGTATGGTTTTGGTATAATGTTACTTGGTTCACTACAAAGTTTGTTGAAAACTATCTGATATCTTTTGTGGAAACTCTCCAACATTTCATTAATACTTAGAATTCAGTCTTACCCAGTTTTTAGTTACCTTTTTAGAATATTCCTGACAATATGCAGTGACATTTTTCCCGACACTAAAAATACACTCTCTCAATATTTTAATGTCTTGATTTTCAGTTTTCTTAAGTTTTCTCTTTATTTTTCCATTAGCACAGTTTTCCCACCACTTCAAAAGCTCTGTTTACTTCTTCAGAATCTTATAAACTTGAGCTAATGTTACCATGATCTGCTGTGCATTAAATTTATCATGTTCACTTGCAGGAATCACCTTTACTCTCATGTTAAGATCTAGCACAACCCTTGTTTTCAAAGCCATGATGTCTATTGCTGAACTAAATCGTCAATGACAACCAGCTATGCTTATCTACTATCAGTTGTTAACCACTGTATTTATCTGAATACAAGACGACCTCAAATGCAAGACAACCCCCATTTTTCAGAAGTTAATTTTGGAATTTAGCATACCATTTATATAAAAATAAGATAACTTAATTTTTAAATAAAATTTAAAGTTTTGTGATACATTTTGAACAAATAAGGGACACTTAAGTTGTTAGGTACCTTTTCATTTTTTTGTATATTTCATTTACTTAATTTGAATTTGTGTGGAAATTCATGTGATAGGTGGGAAAGAGAGAGAAAAAAAAAATGATGCACCAGTATGTGTGCGATCTGAGAGGTGATAATGGCAGTGGCAGCACAACTGCAACAATGATGATGATAAGATTTTGTATTTAGATAGCACACTGTTATAAAAAGTTTTACCAAAATTAATAATTCAATTTTTCATGAAAATTCAGTTTTGTGCAGTTGATATGGAGAGGGGAGTATGGAAATGTACGAGTATGTGTGCAGTGAGAGAATGTGATGGCGGCACCAGCAGCAGCAGCATAGCTGTAACGTTGATGATGAATATGATTTTCTATTTAGACAGTACATAATTGCAAAAAAAAAAAAAAAAAAAATTACGTTGAATTTGTGCAAGAATTTATGTGAGTGGGAGAGAGGTGTGGAAGGGAAAACAGAAATGTCTGGTATGTCTGCACATGACGGTTATGGCAGCAGCTTAGCTGTAACGACAATGATAGATACAATTTTCTTTTAAGACAACATACATACTTTATATATTATACAATTTTCTTTTAAGATAACATACATACTTAATATATTGTAAAAGCTTCTATCTAATTCAAATTTGTGCATACATTTGGGCGGCAGGGAGAGGCAGAGGGGAGAGCAGAAATATACAGCGGGTGGAGGTAAATTCACAGCTAAACCTCTCTCTTTCTGCTTGACTGTTGGCTCCCAATATACTGTATTTATCCGAATACAAGATGATTTTTTTTCCAAAATATTAATGTCCACAACTGGGGGTCATCTTGCATTTGCGATATATAATTTCCAAACACTATACGGGGAAAAAGTAAGTTTCAAACTTTGTTGGTACGATGGCAAAGCCTGGGGGAAATGGTATACAATACCGCCAAAGTTGGACATGTGCCGCAGATATTGTGTGTTCCATTTCGTGCCAAAAATTGGCTGTTAACGGGCCTATGAGAAATCTCACTGGAAAAAGGATTACTCTCCGAGAGTAAAATAAAATTAGAGGACTTCTAAGTATGTTGTCTTAATAGAAAATAGCGTCCATAATCATCGTTACAGCTGCACTTCCACCGTCATTGTCGTCATGTTCCGTGCATCTCTGTACTCCATTCTTTGTCTCTCTCATCCAAAATATTAATTCACATGCAAATTTGAGTTAAGTAAAATGTTTTGCAATGTATTATGTATGTTGTTTTAATTGAAAATTGACATTACAACTAAGCTGCCACTGTCACCACCAAACACAGACATACTGGTACATTTCTATACTCCCCTCCCTGCCAACTGCTCAAAATGTGAATTTACACTGCAAATTCAAACTCGGTATAAAAAAGGGGACGTAATCAATCCGTTAGTTTGTTCAGAACATATGGCAAACCTTTAAATTTCATTTAAAAATTCTTCATTTTATATAGGTCTTTTAAACATGTCTTCTTTTTACATCTTTTTTTTGTATCTAGATGACATGCTAAGTTATTCCAAAATTAATTTCTGAAAAATGGAGATCATCTTGCTTTAGAGGTTGTCATGTATTCAGATAACTACGGTATATTGTATCGGATTTCCTCACTGTAGTTACCCAGTCACATGGCTTTACATTGTGTTGTTTACAATTCTGATATATAAAGTTCAGAGTCATTGATAGATCATTTTTAAGAAGAAAAATTCAAAATAAAGCAAAGAGGGGCCAAAACCACAAATACAGGTTGTTCAGATAACAAACAATATCAGAGCACAAAGAAAGCTGCCATGAGGAAAGAAAATCGAATCAAATCATGAAAGAATTCAGTACTTCAACCAATATGTCAAGTATTCACAATTAGGGCACAACATGTTTGCAATCAATGTAACAGTCTTTAGTAGTGAAAGCATGAACTAAAAATTTATTTCGTCACATACTGACTATAAGTTTAATAGGTACACCATTACTCAGTTTTCCCATTATAATTTTTAAAAGTGTTTAACACCCTTTCTTAGTATATAGGCACCTTAGACAGGCATTACTGAGTATAAAAAGTAGAAGGGGTATAGATATTCTTGTTTAAACCAAAAATAGAATTTACTAAAAAGACAGCCTCCATTCTATGTTTGTTTCCAAAATACAATCTCAGCTGCTGAAAACATTTTCCTGAATCAAGAAGGTTTGAATGATATATGTAGTCCTCTCTCTTGCCGAATAAAAACTGTGCTCATGTGTATGTTAAACACGACTTGGAGGCCTTTTAATTGAATTTCATATGCTCTAATGGCATCTCCAACTCTGCATTTTACTTCTGCATGCAGTAGCATAATTTCTCAGTTTTACTAGTTTGCAAAAGGTTTAATAGCTGACTTTTTATTTCTGCCATGCTCTTTCTTCTCAGGTTACCATTTTGTAAGATACTGTTTCTCTGATCTATTAAAAACCGCACCTCACCACCATAGAGCATGAATTGCAACATGATTGGGATGAAATAAGCGAAGAAGTAACTGGCATTGTTACACATAATTAATGCACCACAAATATTAACCCTAGAGTGGGTGTGCTCTTTAACATTACAGGAGCGGTCGTGCAATGTATTTTGTACACAGTGCAGATAAATGGCTACTTTTTGCTATTCCTTTACATTTAATTGCACTTGTTATATCATTTGTAGATCACAAAAAACATTAGTCTTATACTTAACAGTAGTTTCATAAGGTTTATAAATGCTATTTAGTAATATTGCATTCATTTATTTGCAGATTAGTCCTCTTCGATCTCAGATGAAAGCACACAGCATTTTCCACAGAGAACTTGTTTTAGAGTGCTTTTTGCAAATGAAGTCACTACATGATCATCTTATTGTTGTCAAGCTATTATTTGCCCTTCCAGATGCTTCACATCTACCTTTCTTCTTCTTCTTCGGCTGTTTTTGTGTTTGCACCTCTTGAACTTTGTAATGGCGCAGATACAGCCTAACATCAGCTGGCAGACTTGGTATCGCTGATCTTTCAACAAGATTTGGTTTCATGAGTTGAAAAGAAAGGTTCTTTAGAAAAACTCAACATGCATGTTTCTCATTCTTTTCATTTGCTTGAAACAACACCTGTGCATTGATACTAGCAATGTTCAGCAATGCATACCATTTGGCCTTTGTCCATCTTGTCATTCTTGTTACTGAATATTTATTGCACATTTGGTCAACAATATCAACCCCACCCTTTGGCATGTTATAATCTAGCATTATATGAGGTTCCTTATTATCTTCATCTACTGTTCCTTGTGCATTATGGAGATGAGTACAAAAGATTTGTTTCTTTTTGGCACATACAGTACCATGGTATAGTCTTTCTGGAATCCAAAAATTGCCAAAGCAATTTCCCTGTCCTTGTTGGGCAAAAGCTCTACTGGGATTTCTTTTATATCCTTTCTCAGAGTTCCTATATATATGATTTTGTTTTGCAAGAGATAGAGAGCCAGTGGATAGCTGGTGTGCCTTTTATCGGCTCAGTTAGTATACATACAATATCAAATGGTTTATTAGAAACATAAAATGGGACCTATGCCTGTTTGCCAGAATACACTTCCAACAAACCAGTGTAGAATGACTTCGCATCACACAGACTGAATATTTTGATGCCATATTTGGCTGGTTTGTTGGGAATGTATTGTATGAAGCTACAACGGCCTCTGAATGCTTCTAGTTTTTCATCAATTGCAACAAATTCTCCAAGATTGTAACTGTTCATGCAGTTTTTAACAAATGTATCCAGAAAGCTTCTAATGGCTGCTAACCTATCTGTTTTACATCTTGTGTCCCTTGTATTTTTATCATCAAATCTTATACACCTGAGAAGGAATGGAAATCTCTTGTAACTCATGCAAGCTCTCAATACAATCATTACTGTTCCATCCTTTGACCAAAATTCAAAGACATTTGTGTGATTCCCATCTTTAAGACCAATCAAATATAGAATGCCTAATACTGCGTAAATTTTATTTCTGTCTGGTAATCTAGCATCTGTATACCTAGAATAATTTTCCTCTAGCCTTTTTCTTTGAACATATACATTTTTAAAATGTACATACTGATGATATTATGAAAATATTCTATTTCCTCTACAATACCTCGTGCCACCCTTTTAGGCTTGGAAAGATCTTGACAATATTTTTTGCTGGCACATGGGATGTTGTTTTATGCATATTAGTTTTCATCTTGTTTGTACCTACCAATAAACATAATATCTTTTCTATCAATGGAAGACACTTTCATCACTCTCAATTTCAGAGTTACTGTCATGATTGCACTGATTATTTCTTCACCCTCTCCATCAGAAAACAAAATCATCAGAATCCCCACAGTTGCCATCTTCAGCAAGCAATATATATGCTCCTCTGTTAAATATTTCTTGGCCCTAAAATTAGAAACACAAACTATTGGCTGCAGTATTTAAGTATAATGATGCACAGCTCCAAAACATTCAATTTTTCAACACACCACGTAGTATAGAAGTACAAGAAAGAACATTTGAAGTATTACTTACATGGCAGGCATGCAGTGTATTCAATACATCACAGCTGCAGTTCCAAGAATAACCTCACGTTGCTCTTGACCTGTTGCTGCTACAATCGCTCTGACACAACTAAAGGAAAGTTAAAAAATGACTAGAAAGGTATCAACAATATGGCATTGTTCTGGTAAATATGGTGTATAAAATACACTGTTATAATGTACTGCAGAGAAATGACATGACAAATATCCCAAAGAAACAAGTTTTTACAATAAATCTCAAGCTTAAAGAAAAAATTATTACTGTAATATTTAATTCAGTATGCCACATACAATCACCCCTTAAGCTATGGATATCTATACTCCCTCAACCCTGTATATCCAAAGAGGATGTGGCAAACCGTTGATCTTCATGTTTTATTTTTGTTTGTAGCAACTGGAATAGCGCGTTCAGTGTCTCCAGGTCAAGGGTTACGAAATGTTGTTTATTCTCCCACCACGGCTCCATCATCAGTTGCAGCAACAGCTGATACAGTCTCCTGGCCATCACCAATTCAGCCTCCATCTGCAGCAGAACAACCAAGTGCACAGGTACATAGCTTATTAATGGCTGAATATTTACCTGTAATGGTATTGTTTGATTAGTATGCATCGTTTTAGAAAATTCCATTAAAGTAGATCTTTGAACAGTCAGTATATCAAATACACATGTTAGTTACTTCATAGTCGATTATGAGATAAGTACTGATGTATCTCAAATTGAACATATTAAATAGCAGGTTTCTTCATTTTAATTTTCTGAAAGTCGAGGACAAGCCATATTAATGCATTTCTATGCATGTTTCCTTATGTTAAATTTGTAAAAAGATGCAATAGAATCTAAAAGGACCCATTCTAATGAATCCTAGTAGCAGTCTAGGTGAAAGAAAAAAAAATTGTATGATGAAGATCATTAACTTAAAGACAGATACAACATAGGTTGTTACTTTTTCTGTACTTTATATTTGTCTTTTGAAGTATTTTAAATGGGAAAGATGTTACTGCTGTCTTGTGCTATAAGCTTGAAATCTCTAACCAAGGTGGAGCACAATATATTGTAACAAAAATCTCTTTGTTTTACTTCAAACTAGTAACAAATAATTATCATTCTGTTGCTTTCACAACAATTCTGCAGTACAATTTTCTCTCACGCTTTCACATATCGCAAATCTTGTATCGTTGCTTCGACACAACAGTTGCACATTGTGAACTCCAGTCAAAAGCTGACTGTACTGGCTTGCATCTCTTCCTTGTATAGCTGTGAATGACATCAACAGAAATCTCTAGAAAAAGTGAACATTTTTGCCACCTCCATTATGGACAGATGTCACATCCAAGGTTTTGTGGTAGTGCCACTGCTCTTCTTGTGTTAAATTACGGCCTCTGCAGCAAGTGGGCTACTTAAAAGGAAGTTGACAAAACATGTGCAACAATAAGCTATACGCTTTCCAAAGCAAACTACTAACACACATGCAGTGATTACTGGCTGGCTAATCACAGTCACAGTGTCACTCTTATTAGGGTCCGTTGTCCCGAGGCATCCTCTCTTTCCACGGGACAGCTTCTGGATGTGGTGGACAACAGCATTTATGCTGTTCATCCCCAAGGTCTTCCTTGTATCCTTTTCACCTTGCCATGGTTGTTGAAGCTTGGAACATCATCACTTTGACCAGGGAGGGTGATATAGCCACGGCTACAGATTCATGAAGTGGTCAACTGCTGGCTGTCCTGCTCCAGGAAGACCCCCAAACATCAGGTCAGGCAGTAAATGCAGCTCTCTGCAAAAGACCAAACTGACGAGGTCAACCCAGTGGTGTTGTGGGTTGAAGAGCAGTAGGCCAGCAAGAAAAGTGATACCCTGATGTCCCAGTCTCTGTGGTGATTGGCCAAAATCTTCCTCAAATGTTCTTTTAAATTCTTGATGTTCCTCTCAACCGTCCATCTGATTGTGGTTGAATTGGTGTTGTGTAAGTCTTGTATATTCCAAGTTGCTCCATAGTCTCCCTCATCAGGTTGAACTTTTAAGTTGGTACCCTGATCGCTGAATAGCTCCAGTAGTACCCCAGTGACAGAACAGTTCTTCTAAGAGGCAGTTCACAAAGGCTTTGACCTCCTAGTTAGGGATAGTGCACACCTGTGGTCACTTGGTGACCAACAGGTACTTGTTACTCCTGTCTTACAAGAGGGAATGGCCCAGCCATGTCAGTGGCTATGCATTTGAAGGGTGCTCCTGCATTATACTGCTACACACGACATTGGCTCCTGGCCTTAGGCCATGATTTGATGCACATGCATGAAATTGGGGGCACCATCTCTCAGTGTCTGCCTATAGTCTCAGCCAGTAGTCTGTTGTTGTAGCTAGTGAATGGTTCGGTTGAGGCCCACATGTCCTCTCAAAGTCCCTGCGTGTACTTACTCTGAAGGAGGATCAGCTACTCTCTCAGGGTCTTCCCATCAGGTGACACCCACACTCTGAATAGTACTCTTTTCTGGGTCTTTAGTGAATCCCACTGCACCCAGTAGGACTTGACACACTACTCCTGAGGGTGATATCCTCTCAGCGTGGTCTAGTCCCTGCCTCCACTTCTCTCAGAAGTGGCCCAAAGTCAACATCTGCCAGCTGCTCGCTCATCAGGCCTGCACTATCCCATTCAGCACCAGGCACCACTGAAACAACACGGACAGCTGCAGAATGCTCTTTCTCCTCAAACTTAGCCCAGTTGGCTGCACTCCAATGAACAGGGTTGTTGTGACATGACATCTGCATTGTTGTTGCTCCTTTCTTTCTAAGATTCTGATGTGAAGTTGGACCCTCTGGACCCAACAGGTCGTCTGATCCTCCACATTCCACAGCCAGGTGAGGGCAATTGGTCAGTTCTCAGGTGGAATGGTTGACCATAAAGGTACTTGTGAAAGTGCTCTAGTGTCTTTACCTTTGCCAGGAGCTCTTGCTGGGTAACACAGTAGTTCTTTTCTAACTTGGAGAGCATCTTGCTGTAGTAGGCTATTATCTACTCCTGGCCAATACCAGTGTTCCTGGCATTGGTGTCCACAGTCAAGTCGCCACTAGGTTATGAAAATCTTAAAAGGTGCTGCAGAGTGCTGACTTAAGCACCTAGAATGAATTCTCTGTTTCTTCTGACCACATTTAAGGCTGGTTGCTGCTCTTTCATCAGAAAAGTAAGGAGTTTTGTGATGTTTGAGAAGCCTCTGACAAACCGATGTTAGTAGCTACATAGGCCCAGGAAACTTCGCAGTTCTTATTTGTG
The DNA here is from genome assembly GCA_030762935.1 of Hymenopus coronatus. Taxonomy (NCBI): domain Eukaryota; kingdom Metazoa; phylum Arthropoda; class Insecta; order Mantodea; family Hymenopodidae; genus Hymenopus; species Hymenopus coronatus. Next base: position 58,906,083 of record CM060900.1, read on the forward strand.
TTTTGAAAGAGGCCAATCTCTCACTGCTTTAGCCTTCACTGGGTCTGTGGCCATTCCAGATGGTGAGACTATGTGGCCCAAGTAGTTCACCACCTTGCAGAAGAGTAGACATTTCTTTGTCTTCAGCTTCAGGTTAGCTGCCTGCAGCCTTTGTAATATCTTGGTCAGGTTCTTGAGGTGGTCTTTGAAGTTGTTTCCCATGATATTATTCGGATAGAGCAGGTGGTCATCGTAAGTCAACTGACTCCATGAAGCGCTGGAAGGTGGCTGGTATGTTACAAAGGGTAAAGGCCATAACTGTAAATTGCCAGAGTCCTTGACCAATTGAAAATATGGCCTTCTCTTTGTTCCTGGGATCAAGGTTCACATGCCAGTAAGTTGAGAAATCCAAAGTCGAGAGCACTGGCCACCAAAAGCTGTGTCCAGAGTATTGTCAATCTGGGGCAAGGGGGAAACAGTCCTTTCTGGTGATGGCATTCAGCGTACTAGTCCATGCAGAAGTATAGCCCACCATTCTTCTTCTTCTTCACTAAAACTATAGGGTAACACAAAGAGTTTTTGCACTCTTCAACGATTGTATCCTCTAGTATTTCCTGTACCTCCACTTGTTTTGCCATATCTTAGTGTTTGTTGGATAGGCCAGGTATCTTCTATGTTGATGTGTAAGTACTTGGTCAGTGTGACCATAATCACTGTTCTCTCTGCTGAAGAGAGGCTGTCATTGACTCAGTACACATCAGATGCTCTCCAGTTGTGAAATGGTTTTGCAGCTGGATCCCTAGATGCTGTGATGGTGCTGATTGGTCAGTTCCATCGCATGGCAATACACTTGCTAACAACTCACACTTCCCTATCTCTATTCCATTCTGCATCTCCTAATTGGTCTCCTTTGGACTAAGCAGCCTAATTGCACTTCCTCCTGACAAGGCTTGGGTAATGCGCAATCTATTCAGTGACGTCTTCCAGTCCAGAACCAGGTTTCATGACCACCAACCCTCCAGGTGCACCTTCACCTTCACCTTGCTTCTTGCAGGCAGTATATCATCATTTAGGATCACTCTACAGATCTCTGGATTTTCATGGAGCTCCAGAACAACATCTCACCTTGGCTGAGTCACAAGATCAACCGTTACTGTTACCTCATTGCTCCTGAGGGCTTCCAGCTCCACATCCTTGGCCACCCTCATGATGACTATCCACAGGCTCACAGAGCAGCACCCAAGTATCAACTTCAGCAGGTCCTCCTCCCCCACAGGTAAGATGTCGTCCGAGTCAGGGCTGACTGGGTGTTCGTGTCGGCAAGCCCTTAGCCATATCAGGTTGTACCTGTGTCCTCTAGTATTTGGCACAGCTTTCCGTGTACCCAGCCATCTGTGATTAGGCCATCATATACTGTTATCCCCAAGGCATAATGTCACCCAATTGGGTGGTGAAGACAGCCCCAATATGCCCCTCGCCATGCTGGTCCTTACTCATTTTCCGCTTGCTAGTCAGTTTTGTTATGGACAGTCTCTTGCTAGGCATCCTGGCTTGTCACACCCCCAAGTACATACCCAATACATACCGCTTGATTGTCATCGCTTGGCTCTCTCTCTCTGTCATTGCAAATATTCATTTTCATGGTTAGAACAGCTGTTATCTTGGCCACCTCCATTTTTATGGTGCCATTAATGCCTTATGTGTTGTCTTGTAGTCACAGAGCATCAGGCGCTACCATATCACGGTGTCATGCATCCCATTGATGAAGGAATAGGCAACTTCCTGGGACACACACCTAGGTAGTAGGTTCCCTGACTACAGTAGGCTGCAGCCAAGGGACGGTTTCTGAAGCAGTTCTCGATGGACCCCAGATATCTCCAGACTTTGCTGACATCGGAATTGCATTCAGTATTTCCACCACTCTCCTCTTCTGTCATCCCCTTTTAAACTACCTCTTGCTTGTAGGTCACCACATCTTGCGTTCAGGTTGCCTATTAACAAAATCTCATACATGGCACATTCGCTCTATATTTCTTCAATTTCCAGCCCATGTAGGAGTAGAGGATTGCAAAAATTAGAGTTTTTAGGAGAATTATAAATATTCCCACTTCTGCAACATCAACCACATTACCTCACCTATCTTACTTTTCCTTTCTTTAAATTTGTTAGTTATAACATTTCTAATAAAGGCACTTGCACCCCCAGAGGCTCTTCCTCTTTCTCTCTTTTGCTTTTAACTTATTAAAGTAAATCCAGCTATTTCTATTCAGTTACTACCCTCTAACCATGTATCTACCACCACTAAAATTTGAGTGCCTTTTAATATATTTCTAACAAGACCTAATCTTATCTCATTAATACCTCACAGTTCCAAAATGTTATCCATACACTCCCCATTCCTCCTAACCTCTCCTATTGTGAAACCAATAGTTGTGAGACTTGGAACACCAATAGTTGTTAGGCACCATTTGACATTTCTGCTGGAAAGTTTGGCATTGGTGACCATAATCTACTTCAGATATTTTGTTAGAGCGTTATTTGTGTTGTTAACAGTGACTTGAAAATTGTATTGAGTGAAAAAATAAAATTAATTCGTGAAAATGTTCCTGCAATGATTTATTAGGACTTTCAATGCGGATTATCAAGATGAGTGCATCATCACTGACTTCCACATTTAGCAATGAAGTTCCATCCTTTGCCACTGTGAAACACTGGTATCACAAGTTTGATCATGGCCGGTATTCACTTGCTGAAAAAATTTGTGAAAATCATCCAAAATCAGTTGTTGTGCCAGAAAACATTGATGCCATGCAAGAACTGATAATGCAAGATCATGCAACATAGTGTGAGATTGAGGCAACTCTAGGCATTAGTTCCAGCAGCATATATATAATATTGCATGATCATTTAGCCGTGGAAAAGGTTTGTACTTATTGGATTCCACATAATTTGACAAAATCTCAAAAAGATGCTGGTGTTGATTGGTACATTCAAATACTCAAGAAATACAATGACTGCTTCAAAAGATGTATTTAAGATTGTCAACAGGTGATGGATCATGGATCTATGCATATGAGCTGGAACGTAAACAGCAGTTGACTTTATGACTGTTTCAAGATGAACCAAATCCAACAAAAGTTATTTGTACTCGAAGCACTTCGAAACAAAGGGTTGTCTGTTTTTTTGGCAAAGCTGGTTAGGTAGCAATAGTGCCTTTAGAAGAGCATAAAACAGTCAATTCAGAATGATACATAACCATTTATTTGCCAGAATTCTTTGGTGAAATAAGAAAAATGCAAATGCTGTCTGATAGTTCTTCACCAAGATAATGTGAGCACTCGCTTATCTCGTCTAATAACTGACTATTTGAACTTTAAAAAATCAAATTGATGGGTCATCTATGATACAGTCCTGATTTAGCCCCAATGACTTCTTTTTGTTCTTGAATATCAAGAATAAATTACATGTTACTGGCAGAAGAAGCTGGTAATGCATTAAAAAACCATGTTTTGGAAGTGTCTCAAGAAGATTAGAAAAACTGCTATGACAAATATATTTGCAGGCTTCCACAGTTATAGTCCATTGAACATATGGTTTCCGGAGGCTGCATCATTTCTTACACTACTCTCTGTCGACATTTCGCTGCAACCTATGTTGAGCCAGTGGCCTAAGTATGAAGCTCAACATAGGTTGCAGCAAAACATCGGCAGAGTGTAAGAAATGTCACAGTCTTCACTGGAAACCTCAATGCTGTGACAAATGCATGCAAAAGTGTATTGATCATAAAGGAGAATATCTCAAGGATAAAGCAGTTTTAAATGAAAAGTTACTGTTATATTTTTGTTTAATTATTAGATTCAAAATATAAAAGTCGCTCTTGGTTCTTTGGCTTATTTTGCATGACTGCTTCCTACTGGCCTGCTTCCCCTTCCATGTAGCTATTTTCTCTAACTTCTTGAATCATCTTTTCTAACTGCATTATGCTCACTCATGGAGATAAAATAAAACCCTCTAGAATTATTGTGTGACCAAGTTTTTTGTTAGCTGGCCTAACTCGTGCCATGTAGAAATCCCTGGTGGTCACACTTTCATCTTGTGTTGACTTTGCATTCTTCACTGGCACGTCACTGGCATATGTCCATCTCTTTTGCCATTATCATGAATGCAGACAGCTGAACTGATGTCGCAATCTTTGGGACATTGGCCTCCCTCTATGTGCTGCATCATCCTCAAAATCCCTGATTCGTTTCCTTTTCTTTGCAGTGTGTCCCTTATGTCCCTTTCACTCTTATGTCCCCTACTTCCTTCTACCAACAGTTGGAAATTAGGAATACATGCCTACTTTCCTTCCGCTCTTGCTTTTTTCATGTCTTGCACTAACTTGGACTTCAGTTGTTGTTCTGAAGATAGTTCTCTGTTGATGAATGTCTCTTTTCCTTTTAACATTTTAACTCTCTTTAGGCCACTGACCTTTGGAGTTACCTCATTCCACTAAGCAATGAATGACCCACTCTGAGGTGGCGGCACTCAGCAGGGGAGTCCATTGCCTCTGATGGTGGGGTAATAGTAAGGATGGCAGCAGAATGAGAGGATCTGCAATTTTTATGATGGACATCAAACCTCATTGCTCTTGGGGGTTAATTCTAATGAGCTATCAAGAAGTGAAGACTTAGTTAGAAATCACTTATAATCTCCACCAACTGTGAATTGAACCATGGGACCCTCAGTATGAGAGCCGCAAATAAAACCACTAACCTACCCCATGCACCTTATCTTCAAATGATAGGCAGATGCTCATTATTGATGGAATCTTCATCATCTGGGCCTTTGTTGTCTTAAGATCCACAATCCACAATTGTAGCTTCAGACATTTGTTGCCATACAGCTCTGATGTAATGCATTGCCTGGAAAACAAAGACCATTAGGTTTTCCGACTTCATTTAAAAAGGGCGGTTTATTAAATATTACAGGGTGCAATTAAAAGCTACTGTAATATTGCACTGTAATGAATTTTACTTATGCATTTGAGTGTTTTGTTTTTTAAATAATCACCGAGTAAATCTAGAGCCAGAAATGTGAGTATTTTTATGTATTATCTAATACTAACCACAGGAATAAGTGATACGGTAAATCTTACCTGTCTCCATTTTGTCTTTTATGCCCAGATCTATACAATGGATGGCATGCATGCAAGCATCTTGCAGTAGTACACAGATCTTGTGGTTGAAGTTCACTGGTATAATTGGAAGAAGAATTTCCATAATTACATTTCTTAGTCTAAGCATAGGTAGAATGTGCCACACAGCTCTCAATTAATAAGATCTTGCAACTTCATGCACCCAGTTTTGTATCAATGCAACATAGCCAGTGTTCAAATTTCTTATTTCATGAGCAGTGTGACAACTTTTTAAAACACTGTGGTTTTGCAGATGTTCTGTTTTTAACAGAAGCATCTTTTCAGTTCTGTCACTATTAGTGCACAACAAAAAGTCACATGCTCTGAGCTTCCTTTGCCTCCATGGCACTCTCACCCTTAAAAAGCCATTATATGGTTAGGCAATGAGTTAAGGGACAACCCTGTTTCATCTGTGTTAAAATTGTCTTTAGTACCATACTTGGATATCAGCTTTTTAAATGATTTTCCTTTCAATCTTTCCAGTTTCACAGTCAACAATTTTTCTCTCACCACAGACACCAAGCCTGTCAATTCCATGTCTGTTTTGAATTTATGTAACAAGCCAGAATAAGCAGGGACATTTTCAATAGTAACTACCGTAGTTAGCTTTTTTACACGACATGGGCCCATCAACAGGAACACATTCAGCTCTGTATTGCTGGAAGTACTGTATTCTTTGGTCAGTACTTTGACACTCTGCAAGGAGGAGAGGATGTCAAGTCGCTGCACTGCAGCTACGACAAACAGCTGATATACGTAACCAACTTGGGCATGAGCAACTGTCACCTCCCTTTACTCTTTTGACTGTGACCAAAGAATAAGTGCTCATGCTTTCTGCTCCAAATGCATGTATACTTATTCTTACTCACTTCAAACACGCCAGGACATTTTTTTTTTTATTTTGGTTGCTTTTCAAACAATAGAATCTAAGGTAGATGTAGGAATTCCTATTACTTTGGCTATGGCACACACTTTCTGTTAGGGTTATCCTTCAGCATTTTCAAAATATATTTGGAAATTGCACTGAATTTTCTTTCATCTTTCCTGTAATCATAAATTATTTATGTGCAAAACAATATTATAGTTATGTATGCTGATTTGTTGTTGCCTGATGGCTGGAAGAGTAACACAAAGTGAACAAATAAACCTGGTGGACTGTGTTATTATAGTGCTGCAGTAAAGATTGGTGCATCACTATAACAATTGAAAGTTTATTAAACATGAAATAAAGAGCATCTGCCATTCACTGTTTCTTTGCATTCATTGGCTGGGTGTTATGCTCATTGGTAAGGTGTGAAGAGCGAGTATTTGTCACAGAATAAGCAGTGCATACAGTATCTGTTGACTTCCAAGTATCAAAGTCAAGCACCCTGTCACCTAGCCATTTCTTGATAGAAAGAAAGTTCAGTTTGTTTGAAGGTTTTTAGTTAAAAGATATTTAGCAATTAAGAGAGAAAATCATTAGTCACATTTAAGACCTTAAATATTACCAGTTTCACAGTTTAAGCTTAGGCAGCAAGTTGGGGCATAAGCTACAGAGGAATTTTATAATGCACAATGTAAGCAACAAGTTGAGTTTATATGTGACTTGCCTTAAATTGAACTGAACTGTGGTTTAAGCTAAGGAGTGCCACATTATCTGAATAATAGATGTCATTGATGAAGAAATGCAAACTATTTTAACCTATATGCATAACAGAGGACAATGTAGAATATTTAGAATGCATCCAAACCATTTTCATGTGTGGATTAACTGAAAATTCTACAAGACATTTCAGTTAGGCATACAGCAATGGTGGTACAAGGAATTATTGACCTAATTAAATGTAAAGCCAACTGGTAAGCAAAACTTAATTTGACATTTAAATTTAAATCTTTACCATATATTTTGATGTACTTATTGCCATCACATTTATATTTTAGTAATACAAGCATTAGAAACAGTCCTCTTGTCACTTTTCCAGTATTTCAAAATTAACAACATACAGAGCTGTCAAAACTGTCTCATGCTATTCTAATCCAACCTTTATGTCACAATTTTTTCTGACATTTGATTTTATTATTTTTAATTCCATAGTAATTTGCCCAATTGTTTGCACTTTATTACATGCTTAGATTGCTTCACAATTTGTAGGAGAATGCTGACTTCTTCAGAAGTTTGCGGAATGCTTTAACTCTTAAGTTTTCAGTCAATTTAAATATATGTTGCTGGATAACATACAAAAGCTTATTTTTAGAAACAGCATTGTTATAAACAAATAATGAGAATTCACTCGATATGCATATATTACTAACTTTTCAGTTGTAAGGAATCTTCAGCTCAGTAAAGTTATTATTTAGCATTGTGATGGATTCAGTTTTAAGTAAGCTTGATTTGAGAAGCAACATAGCATTTTAGTTAAAACAAGTGTAGCCTGCGCAAATGATATCCAGCAATAGAAGCATTTCAAAAGTTAGATGAGTCTGTACAATTTGGATTGCTGATAAACATAGAAAAAACAGAATATTTAAAATGTACTAAATGATTGGCCAAATTGGAAAATTTAATGATAAATTATAACACTATAACTATTAACTTATAATTAACTAAACAGTTAACTCTTTTAGATACCTTGGGTTTATAGTAAACAATAACAACTCAATTGAAGAAGAAGTGAAGCAGAGAGTAGTAATTCAAGGAAATAACATGCATTTTATATATAGTAGCTTATTTTAGAGTAAGCCAATATTTTTCTAAGTACAAAAAATAAGAATTTATAACACAATTATAACACCTATAGTGACATATGGTTGTGAAACCTGGGTGCTGCTTAAAGAGCCTTAAAGGCAAAAACGTTTAATACTTGAAAGGAAGATTCTAAGAAGAACATATAAACCATTTAAAGATAAGAGGATAATGGATAATTCTTAGAAATGAAGAGTTACACAGTAAAATTAAAAAAAAACAAAAACAAAAAAAACAACATTAGTTGGAGAGCTTAATGTCATACTGGCATATTGTCACAGTAGCTTAATGGTTAGAGTAACAGCACAGAGAGCAAGAGAATCATGTTCAAATACCAGCAATGCATTGCATTTTTTAGGTAGTTCTAATAATAAAAACACAAAACCCTGTAATAATATCACAAATATAATAAAACTATTACAAATTTTATAACAGCACAGAGACTAAGATGGTTTGGACACTTGTATAGAATGCCAGACAAGAGAACTATTAAGAGAATATATAAATAGAACCCCCTTAAATATAGATCATGATATAGGCCAAAAAACAGATGGTGCAATGCTATAAACAATGATGTGAAAAATATATAGATAAGAAACTGGACAGAACTGATTAGGAGCCATATAGATTGGAAGAAAATTGTAGAGATGGCCAGAACATTCAGTTAATGGAGTTATACTACCTATTACAAAGAAGAGAGATGAATATGGTTGCCTGACTGAAACTGTCAAAACGTAAACCAAAATGTAAGCCTTGCTTTAACAGCATCTGTAGCTCATTAAAGCTTTAGCTTAAGTTGAACTGTGAAACTGGCACTGAGCATATAAACAGTTCTTTTGGTCTTCTAGAGACTTCATATTTGATTGTATTATTGCATGAGACACACAGTGAAAAACACATAAGTGAAATAAAATTTTATGGCAACTAAGAATGCAGCCGGGATCTCACAAAAAACTGCACTAGTATAAAAAGTACATAATTGGGAACATATAAACAATATTTCTCTGCATCAATAATGTCCATGATCATTATTTTAAGTAAACAGAGATTGGACCCGTATTTGACAAGAAATGAAAGTGTCATATTTTGGATGCCATTTGAATAAAAAGTAACAATTACTTTTAGAATTATTTAGTATTACTTCAATGTCATTTAGAATTAAGAATTTTGGAAGAAGAGAGTTCCTGAATGTCAAAGTGTTAAAATATTTGCATTATATATTGTTACTGCTGTTACTATCTTTTACTATTACACCAAGTAAAGCAGAAGCTGTTATTGACCATATTAGCATATTTGGTTCATACTTCTAAAATGTATTCTTTTGCACCTGCTACATATCTTAATGAATCTGAAAAGTCTTTGGTTGCTTAATTTGAATTATGATTTCATTAGAACATGAACAAAAACTGAAATACAGCATTTTATTAAAACTTGCCTTTAAATTACAACAATAAAAATTCTCAGAGAAGTGAACGTGGTTTAAAAATAAATTGAGTCAAAAGTTTATTGAGAACATATTTTATTTTTATGTACGGGATGTTAAATTTCATTGTGCTGAGATATAAAATGGTCACATCCTGCTTTACTGCTGGCTTGGCTTGTTAATGTTTTAAATCTCTAGTGATGCTTTGGTGGTATGTGCACACTTAATACGGAACTAGTCTGTTTTAATGAAAGTAATATATAAATAATTTAAGAACAAACTAAATAGCAAACTAACTAAAAGCGTAATTTCATTTTTGTGTGAAGTAAGTAAATTATGCTTTAGCAAGCAAGTATTTTATACTGGAGCACCATTACAGTTAAATACCTATTTTAAATTGACTAAAACATTAAAAACACTGTAAAATCTCCAATTACATGCCAAAGTTGAAAAAATACGCTCATGCTATACCAGGTTCAACCAGGGGTCATGCTGTCATCTATTCTCTTCATCAAATGGATGTCATCTCTGGTGGGAATCTCAAAGTTCATGAGGTTTCTTTATGCTTCATAATAAAGATATTTTCCCAAATGTTTAATTCCAAGGGCTTTACATTTTTAATCAACTTTATCTCCAGTTCAATGTTATGAATTCTTTATCCAAAAATGATAATCTATGGCAGACCTATGTATTTCAGTTTTATATTCTTGTGTGTTCTTTTTCTCCTGATGTCCAAATTTCTCTTTGTTTTCCCAGTATACATCTGTTTGCAGCCTTGGCAGTTCATTTTGGTAAATACCAGATAATTTTATTTTTCGTGAACATTTCTTAAAGGATCCTTTAATAGATTTCTAATGTTTATGTTTTATGGTGCTAAATTTTTATCCAGGCGTAACATACTAGGCTCTGGCTAGGCAAGGTTCAAACCCAATGGAGGGTGATAGATTTCTTCAGGTGTAAAACTTCTTAGCATGGCTTCTTTGAAAGGGAAATAAAGCTATTGGTCCCATGGCATAAATATATGGCATGTAAAAGAACCTCAAGCCTAATAAAGGGACCTCTGAGCAAAATTAAGTGATCTCTCACATCCATTATAGAATAGTACACTAAGAACTGCTGCAGCATGTCCATAAATAAAACTTAATTTAATTTTTGCAAAGTTTATATCATATTCTTTGATGGCTTTCTAAGTTTCCAAAATATTTTGGGTGAAAGGTGAATTTATAGTATTTCCATGTTGGTTTGTCAAACTTTTTCGAGAGTGCTGGTTTCTTTTAGCATCTTTTGCATTTTACATTCATTAATTAACTTATCAATGAAATTAATATTTAAGTTGTTTATCTTTGCTAATTGATATGCATATTCTCATCTGCATTCCACTATTGTTAACAAGATGTTAATCAGTGTATGAACCCAACTATGAAAAATAGCTATTTGGTGTGGTATTGGATTGAATTGTTTGAGTTTACTATAATTATTTTCATGTGTTAGTTTAAATGCAAATAAAGGGAAATTTAGATATGAGGAAAAAAAGAACATATGAAAAATATAAAATTCAAATGCAAGGACAAGTCTGCCAAAGGGACTGAGTTATATAATTAAATGGGAAATAAAACTCATTAAACATGTAAAGAAGCCCTTAAAATTAAACATCTGGGAAAATAACATTATTGTGAAGCATAAAGGAAACCTTATGAACTTTGAGATTATTACCACAGATGATATCATCTGTTTGACAAAGAGAATAAATGGCAGCATGACACCTGATGGAACCCTGCATAGTTCAAGAGTGTCTGTTGACAAGGAAACTGATGTTGGGGGGGGGAATGCTCCCATAAATTAGTCCTTTTTAAACTTTGACGTGTAGGTGGAGATTTTAAAGTGTTTTTAATTTTTTACTCAATTTAAAATAAATTATTATAGTTTAACAAGTTTCTTGCCTAGTTTGTTTCTAAATTATTAATGCAGTTGTATATTTCACTGAGAGTTACATGTGTTTATTCTATTTCAAATTATAAATACAGTTGCATCTTGAAGGACCTTGGCTTAATTTAACTAATCTGCTATTATGATGCGTATCAAGAATAGTAGAAATTTATATTGCCCATAAAAATGCTTGCATTTTTGACTAAATTTACAATGAAGAACCATTATAAATGCTGACAGCAATAAATGACATAGGCAATGCCAACTTTTTTCCTTCATCTGTGACATTTCAATTTTTTTTTCTTATGTTTAGGTATGAAGAAAGCAGAAACGTTGAAGAAAGCTGAGAAGTGGCTATGGTTTCTGTGTCAAATTTGTTGTAGCATAAATAATGTTCTGCTTTTATATCTTAAGAGATGAAAGTGTGCACAATGAACTGATGGAACAGTTATACCATTCCAAAGTTTTGTTAAAGAACAATAAGCGTCGTTTTATATTTTAAGTACCAGAAAGATATTTTGTATTTACAACAGTTATTTTTCTAAATATAAATGAAATTTTAAATCAGTCTTATTTCTACATTTATTTTACTACATCTTATTTGCAAGTGTGAGGGATGTGTGATACAGGAATGAATACAATGCTGCTCAGCAGGTGGGTGCAGCCCCGGCTTCATCTCAACCGGAAAAGCGGAGTCAGCAGCAGCAGGCACAAGTAGTGCAAGTGACGCCCCGAGTGAGTTTGTCAGCTTCTCCAGGGACCAAGGTGTTTACAACCACTCAAGGCAGCAAGGTGACATTCCATGTGACAACAAATACTGGCATGTCACAGTCTTCAGAGTCCCAAAAGAAGCCTGCTCCTATTGGCAGAGGTGTACCTCCACCTGTGCCTCCCAATAAGCCAGTTGTTCCTCCAAAGAAGGAAGTTGTAGCAGCACGTAGACCAGAACCACCTGATGGCCTTTCTGCTGAGGCCAAAGCCCAGAAGACCTCTGCTGCTGTCCAGCAAGGAATCAAATTTGGTGTTGCAGTGTCAAAGAACACGTCTGCTACACAAGGTGGAGAATTAGTGGATGGTAGAAGGGACCCTCAGGTGGGTTCACGGCCCCAGTCCCCATTAACAGAGGGCTCTACTGCTGCACGAAGTCCTGTTCCTGCATCAACAAATGTGCATGCAACACCCATCCCTGCACCAGGACAAGGTTTTGAAATGTTAGGCCAAGAACTAGCTGATTTTCAACATGTATTTGTTAGCATGGCAGCAGGAAAACGAGAATAGTGTGCGGTTGTGTTTCTATGTTGTTTACATGTTGGCATGTGTATCTGTGTGCCTGCAAACATGCATTGTGTGTGTGTGTGTGTGTGTGTGTGTGTGTGTGTGTGTGTGTGTGTGTGTGTGTGTGTGGAGGGGGGAGGCTTTATGTATGTGTGCGCGTGGATTGCACACATTCATAACAAAAACTGCTAATATTTTGCATGTAACTGACTTTATTTTTGTTTAACTCATGATTTATTACTACACAGAAATGAGCAGCTTTCTAATTTTTGTGTCTCAAAATAATTTGCACTTAATTGAAATGGGTTGATGCTTTTAATAGTTATACTTAGAGCTGCTAAACTGATAAACAGAGAATTTTTTAATGGTGCTTATGACGAATAAGTATGCTTCTCAATAACTAAGGCTGCTTCCAGAAACCCTGTGCATATTACCCTCTTTAATGCACATCTTAGCATTTGTTATTTAATGGCTGAAACGTGTTAAAATAGACCATGTCACAGTTAAATGCTGTATTATTTGTTCCAAATTCAAAATGACCCCAAATCTAAGATGATTTCGTTTTTTCAGAACTTGATTTTGGAATTTAGCGTACCATCTACATAAATAGAAGACATAACTTGGTTTTTAATAAAGTGTTACAAATGCATTTTGAACAAATTAAGGGATATTTAAGAGGGAGAGGGGAGAATGGAAATGTACCAGTACATGTGTGGTGGGAGAAGTCAATGACAACAGCAGGCCCAGTACAACTGCAATTATTAAGAATAAAATGTTCTATTTAAATAGCATACCTAATACAATGTGATGTAACAGTTTTTATTCAATTTCAATTTTCATTGAAATTATATTGTGGTGGAATAGAGAACAGAACAGAAATGTACAGGTATGTTTATGTTGAGAGGTGACTGCGATAATGGCAGCAGCAGTGCAGCTGCATGATGGTGGATAAGGTTTTCTATTTAGACTATGTACTTAATATAGCGCATTGTTGTAAAAAGTTGTAATCTAATGGAAATTCACATTGTGAGTAGGAGAGAGAGGCAAAGGGGAGAACAGAAATATATGGATTTATGTGTGGTGGGAGGTGGGTAAATGTGCTGTTGCACCTCTCTTTTTCTGTTTGACCATTAACTCCCAATACATTAGGCACAACTTCCAATGTGAAAGAAAATCCATTGTTTTGATTATAATCTCAGAGAGAAATATTTTTTCCATTGACGATGCTTATAATTTCTCTCAGCTAAATTTATGGCACAAAATGAAAACTGTATTTTCAGAATGTAAGATTTGTATCTCCTAAGTATTGATATTGAGAACTGGGGATCATATTGCATTTGTGATACATTTCCTGAATGGCATGCAGAAAACAGCTTCAATTTTGCTGGTATGGCAGTGGTGAGTCATGGGAAATGGCAAAGATTACCATCAAGGCCATAACATCTGCAGCAAATTTTGTGCATTTCATTTTGCACTATTATGCTAGCTGTTAACAGATCTAGAGAGATTATAAGCATTTTCATTGAAAAAAGAAATTCTCACTATGATTAAAATAAAAGTAGAGGATTTCCTTTCACATTGGAGGTTGTACTGGGAGCCAATAGTCCCAACAGAAAGACAGATGTTTAACTGCACATTTCATTCCTCCCACCACACACATACAGGTACATTTCTGTGCTCCCCTCTCCTTTCTCTCCTGCCCATTGTCTGAATTTCTGTGTAAATTTAAATTAGGTTAAACATTTTATGTGTTATATTAGGTATATTGTCTAAATAGAAAATCTTGCCCACTATTCTCATTGCTTTGGCTGCAGTGCAATAGCAGTAAAAGTAGGTGTTAAACACCCTCCCCCCCAAAAAAAAATTCTGATTGCACCTGCACTGCCACTGCTGTTGCCGCTATCACCTCCCACCACATGCATACCAGTTCTCTCTCCTGCACAAATGGCTTCTGTGCAAATTCAAATTGGGTAAAACTCTTTGCAATGATGTGATATAGTGGGTATGTTGTTTAAGTAGAAAATCTTGCCCACCATCATCATTTCAGTTGCTCTGCTGCTACTGTTGCTAACATCACCTTCTTCCACCACATACATACCAGTACATTTCCATTCTCCCTTTCCCTCTCCCACCCACCATGTGAATTTTCGCACAATTTTGAATTGCGTAAAAAAAGGACTTAATTAGCTTAAGTGTTACCTAGTTTGTTCAAAAATATATATGCAACACTTTAAATCTAATTTAAAAAGGTAGTTATCATGCTCTCTTTTTATATAGATAAGCTAAATTCCAAAATTAAGTTCTGAAAAAAGAAGTTATCTTGCATTTTAGGTTGTCTTGTTGTATTCAGATAAATATGGTAAGTAATTTTAGAAATATCTAAGGAAGGAAATCAGCAACCTACTTTCAGATGTTTTAATTTTGATAATCTTTATATAAAAATATTACAAAAATGTTAAAAGAATTTATCCAAAACTCTGAAGTTTACTCTATCATATTATGCCTTTATGTCTTCCATATTTATCTTTACAGAGATAAAATCATGCTGAAACCATCCTGAAATTTGAGGCGGACCCCTGTGAAGCCGTGGTGTTTGGCTTCAGGCTAGTTATTGTTCACTGCACACTGCCCCTTGCGGCTGTTGACTTCTCGGGAGATGTGGGCTGGATCACCCATGTGGTCACTCTCCAGCTGGTGGCATCTCCTTCTCGAACAAGCAGCGTACCCTAACACTGCTGATGGGTCTAATACCCATAACCCACACTAATTTTATGCAGCATGAAGCATTGGGTGCATTGTATATAATCATTGATGATCTCAGGGTTTGTTTGGAGAAGAAATAGCAATTCTGCATTGTTAGTTCCATTCGCAAATGGTAGAGTGAGTTGACCATTTCTAATAGCAGTTTTTAAGCATTTTTCTTTAAGGTTAAGAATCGCCTCCAACACATATGGCTGTCTCCTAACTATAATTTCTGCATAACTTGAAACCTGATCTGTTCCCTTGACTTTCCTATCGCAAGTGTACAGCAGGCATTACTTACAGGCAATGAAAATAATCTGTGGTTGCTCTCCACTAAACTTCTATAAAAATGCTGACCGCAAGCTGAAATATTTGCCCCACTGTCAGTTAGTGCTTCTGTTTTCCCATCACAGTAACCCTAATATTTGGTGATTCTATGCTTTCGGTCTCATTTGCTTTACTTATGGCTTCTACTTGCTACAAGTTTTCAGCAATTGGCCTAGGTTCATGTCTAACTTCATCATCACAAGTTGTCACGTCGGCCTTGGATAACTTGACATTTAGTTTCCCTGATTATTTGTTGGAGCATAAGTTACGCTTTGTATAGGTGCACTTTCCATTCTTTAGGGTTCTTCTACTGGTGGCCTATCATTTACAGGTGCTGTGAGTGGAGGACTCTCATTTTCAGATTCCCTATAGTCATTTCTAACAAATCTGGGTCCCTTGTTCCAATTGTATCTGTTTCTATAGTTGTTTCTTGGTCTTCGATTTTGGTATCTGCTGTTATAGCCCCTTTGGAAGTTTATAAAATTCAAGTGTTGGTTATCCTGTTCTGAATGGTTGCGGTTCCTACTGTTCTGAAAATTTCTGTGCGGGTTCCCCTGATTTTGGTTATGTTCAATCAAACCTGGGCATCTGATTCTGATAGCGATCTCTGACATCATTATTTATCCTGGGGTTTGCACTATGGCTTGCCCCTCGCCCTAAAAATTCTCTGCACCTTGGGCTTCTGTTCATCCCATTCCCACGTTGAGCAGCCAGGGTATTACTACTATGTCCCTGACAATAGTGTAACTGTGTTAACAGTTCCATGAACTGCAAATAATTCTGTGGGCATGCTACTATTAAATTAGTCTGTATCGATTCAAGATGTTGAGTAGCCATTCCTTATTAATTCCAACTCGGGCATTGGTGGATCTAATATTTTCGCTTTCTGAACCAGCTGAAGAAAATAATCAGCCCTCGAAATATCTAGCTTTGGATTGTACTTTCCATTAGTTACTTCACCCCAGATTTTGTTTTGTTGTGCCAAGCCAAAATATCTTGTCAAAAATGCTGATTTAAAGACTTTGTAGTCTATCTGGTTCCCAAGCATGAGTTTAAGCTAGTTCAATGCTCTATCTTTTAGTGATTTCCTCACTACAATCATCTTTAAGTGATTAATATTCATCCAGATCTCTTACGTAATTTCTGGGACATTCATACAATTCATCAGAAAATGAAGTTGGCACTAGTTTGTTGATCAGATGAAAAGCAGTGGAATTTGAGCCATGATGGTTTGTATTCTGCTAGAAGAATCACCATGTTCATACGAGGAATGATTACTATGTCCTGATACTGTTGGCATTGCATCAGTGTGGAGCAAAGAGTTGTTCGATGCATCGCACTGCCTGTCGCTGGTGGTGCTAGTGCTAGGCAAACAGGGTGTTGTGCTTACATTTTTGCTATTTACAATCTCTCTCAAATTTTGAACATCTGATTCTAAAGAACTTGTTTTCTCTGCCAGTATCCCCATAAGCTTGAGTAGCATTGAGAGAAAGGACCATTGTTTTAACAGTCTCAATTTCTGTGTTTTGAACCCTATTATTTTCATTACTATGCTCTCTTAGCTTTGCAAATTCTGCTTGTGCATTACTTTCAAGTTCTTTTTGCTGCCTACTAACTGAATTCTGTCGCTCATGCTTCTATTTACTTAACCTCTCCTGTTCAATTCTAATATTTACAATGTCTGACCTAATGTCATCACGTACATGAGTGATGCTACTACTATTTTCTCTGCACGATGACCTTAACTGTTCCATTTTGCAGCACATAGACTCTATGCTTAACTTAAGGTCTTTAGTAGCATTTTCTTGCTTTGAGTTATCTATTTGATTGCTACAGCTAACCTAGCATTAGTCTCCTGATTGCAGGTATAAATTTTGTTGCTAAAGCTGTTTCTAAAGCTGTGCTAAAGCTGCTAACATAGCTTGTAGTTGATCTACAGAAATATTCCACGGTTCACTGGTGATTCTAATTGCCTTATATGTATAATTTGTTCCGGTTTCGCATCTACACTGATGTTATCTACATTATTTTCACTGTCTACTCCTGCACCATTACTTACAATGCCTGCTGCTTGGGATTCTCCATTTGTAGGAAATTAACTTTCTGGTACGGAACTACATATAAAATAAACATGGAAAAACCTTACTTTAAATTCCTGTCTTAGGCATTGTCCTTCTGGTGTTCCATAGAAATCCCTCCTCTGTCGTGCTGGAACTGTTTTGCTTCCACGTACAGGTGCCAAATTTATGAGGCGGATCCCTGTGAAGCCGTGGTGTTTGGCTTCAGGCTAGGCATTCGCTGCACACTGCCCGACAGCTGTTGACTTCTCAGAAGATGCAGGCTGGATCGCCCACATGATCACTCTCAGGCTGGCAGCGTCTCCTTCTCAAACAAGCAGTGCACCCTAACACTGCTGATGGTTCTAATACCCATAACCCAGACTAACTTTATGCAGCATGAAACATTAGGCACATTGTATATGATCGTTGATGATCTCAGGGTTTGTTTGGAGGAGAAATAGCTATTCAGCTGCCAGGATGTTTGTTGGATGTTAGGGAGATAAATAAGAGTTCACATACTGTTAATAAATCTATTATACTGTAATGTTGTTGGTCTTAAACTGCTTTATACTTGAATGTTTTGTGTATCCATGTATGAAAAGTATTCTAGTTCTATAAGTACGAAAAATATTCTATAACCCCAATATCTATTTATAATTATAACATGGCTTTGCTGCTTTACTATTTACTCTCTAATATAACTTCAGAATCCTATCTTTTGTCTGATTCGGAATATTCATGGTACACAAACTTAACAAACCGTGGCATTATCTCTGGCTCCTTGAAGTCTCTCGAATCTCTCCTGTTGGTTTCTTGACACAAAAGTGAATTTTTGTAATTAAGAATGTGTAGACATGGCTCTGCAATGCTCCAGTTATCCCCTCTACACTTATATCTATGCTGACATATTAGCTACCCATTGGTTGTCTACCGCATCTCCCAAGATTTTATTCTCTGGTAGCTTGCATCTTATTTACCTGGCATGAACTATAAGTTACCCCTTTCATAACAGCATGGATATAAATGAACTGCTGACCTTTGAGCTTTCTGCAGGCATAAGAGATTCCCAGTTCTTGGTACAAACTTTCAAACAATATACAAGAAACAAAGTATACTACGAAATAAATCAATATTACCATAATATTAAGAACAACAAACTCATTAATTAAAATATCGATATGAAGCAAAGTAATTAAAAACATTTACACAAATTATGAAAATTCAATGCAGAGCATCGAGTTTCTGCTTTAAATTTTTGTGAAGAAGTAATGTATTATAGGAGGTTAACCCACAACATAAGCTGGTGGATTTAACTACAATGTGCCAAAATTGAATCCGAAATCCTTCAATGGCAACATATGATCCAAATGGCAATTTGTGCTTTAACTCCTTATGCATGATCAAAATTTTTAAAGGTTGAAAAATATTTGACAACATTGGACAAGGCTTGAAAACAGCTAACAAGATTTCACAATGTCATAAATGTGGTACTTAAACACCTGTTTGCCAAACTAAATCCCTTCAAAACACATTGATAATTGTCTTGTGTGCAAATTAGTTTACTATTAGTGTCATAGCATACAGTTTGCAATGAAATATTATTCTTTGCGTGATTACATGGCACTTTCTCATGTAACATCAGATCGCCCATAATATCAGATTATGCATGCTTTGGAAACAACACGAATTAATAGGTTACAATGCTATATTAAACTGCATTATAGTATACTCTGGAAATCTGCCTGACGATTTCTTCATGTGCTGTATTCTTCATCTTGTTGGGTGATCCACAGAGCCCATAAGTTATAGACATGGCCAGTTTTCATAATACTAATCAGAACCTTAATCAGCTTGCATGTGATATCCCTTGCCCAGGTACCCATTTTTGTTTATTTTTCGTTTTCAGCCATGTTGCAGATTTTATGATGCTCTTTTAAATGCTTGCATTTCCTTGGCCAAAGCCATTCAATCATTGTCAAATCTTTGACCGTTTAGAGCATTCCTTATTTGCTTTCAAGACTTTCAAAGACTAAAAAGTATTGGAAGCAATATGATAAGAAAATATGTGAAACTTTTCGAGAGTTGTTAAAGTTTCACATGTTTTCTTACCATATTGCTTCCAATATCTTGTAAAGAATGAATTTGACAAAAATTGTATTGTGTACAAGGAGCTTTAGAGGCCTATGTCAATGTTGAGCACTTGAGTGTTAATAAACTGTGGTGTGAGATGGCATGGCATGAGCTTTGTCCCTCTATTACAACATCCTTTCATTCTGCAATAAAAGAAAAGCAAAAGTGACTTCTAATTGAACGATTGTAACACAAATCATTTTACCTTGTCCAGTGTACAAGTACTTTTGCTGCACGACTTCACATGTTTTACTTTGTTTCCTTACAATAGTTCACAGGCAGTGAAAAATTAGAAGGTTGACCTTCCAGTATATGCTTGATAACCAGATGCTTTATCATGTATTGAAACCATGGAGTTGAAGCAGTAGGAATCTGTCTTTATGGAAAACTTCATCTTGAAAGCACTCATCTGAGATAATGCAACCTGATAACCAGTGGTACAAGCCCTTCATTTCAGGAAAAATAACTTATCAAATGATTGGATTTTCCAATAGTATGGGTGGAATGCACATAATTCTGTGGATTTACCATGAGGAAGAAGACAACTTGTATCCTTTTATGAAGTCCAGGAATAGAAAAATGGGGCACTGTTGTCAGCACAGTTGGAAGGAGCTGCATAAACCTTTATTTCAATACACTTCCCCATTTACCCTGATTTTTATAGTAGTAACAATAATCATATCAGCTTTAAATATACTTTCGGAAACCCTTCGATAATCCACTTATCAGTTCCTGAAGCACAATAAATGTTTAGGAAATAAGGAGCCATCCATGCTGATTGTTGACATGATAGTGCACCATTGTTGTTAATGAGCAAATGAATTGGTCTACCTGAGAGTGTGTTTCCACCCAACTAAAGAGAGAATCTATTTTGATCACATTGGTCACTCAAATTTGGTTTGCTCTGTCTTACATTAGAAAAGAGAATTTAGCTGACAACTCATTTCTAAGTGGTTCCAAGAAATTCCTTGGAATTGATTCATTTGTGTTACATCTTGAACACGGGAGTGGGATACACATTTTCCTGCTCCTTATTTTAATGTTTTTCTTACATGACTTATCCAAGCATAAGACTAGACACACATTATTTTTTCTTCCACAAATAAAGTTTCTGTAGATTTGTTGTGAAGATTTCACTTCTTACTCCCTCATTCAGCCAGAAATTAACAGCTTCTTTCTTGTACTCATTGTTGATATTTATATTTTTCTTTTTACCAGACCAGGAACGAGTAGAGGATTTAAAGGGTGTCAGGCCTGTATCATCATTTTACTGTGATTCTGACTATGTTACTAAACTCTGACCTGCAATATCACCAGTAATAGTAGAATGGATTTCAGAACCAGTATTACAACAACTAATTTCACTCTCATCATATAGCTTGGGTCAATCTTGTCACAATGATTAGCTCCTACATAATTAGTTTCAATCAGTTGTATAACATAATGGTCCACTTCCCTTTCCTTTGTGCCTATGTTTCTCTTAGAAGAACAACCACCTTTCTCTTATAAATAATTGAACATGAATTTAATGATATAAATGGATTTAGAAACCTTCTCTCACAGGACATTGTGATGTTAATGACTTAAAAAAGCAGCTCAATCTTATTTATTTTGCTTAATTATCAATCAAAATTAATCAGCAGTTGATCTCCACATTCACACTCATATCTAAAACCTATGTATCATTCCAGTGAGCAGGCACATGGAACACCCAGTCCCCAAATCTATTCCAACAAAGAAGCTGGTAATATGGGCACCTGTGTCTTCACTACACCTGACAATCCAGTAAATAATTACGGTTATCCAATTAAGCACTAGTTAATATTACTTTCATATAGTTTAAATGGAAGATTCAGCATTCATTTTCAGAAGTTTGCAGTTAAAACTGGCAGCTGATGTTTTGGGTATGGCCTCCTAATGCATTGGGATTTCCAGCTGTGATCCACAAATTTTTTTCCAGAAACTAATTTAAAATCTTAAAAAATGTATGTGCATGCACATGCACACCTCATTGAAAGCAAACTTCAAATTCAAAAATGAAACATCAACAATGTATAAAAAAATATTGTTGAGAAATATACAATAACAATGCTTAAATAATAAATCAGAATAATGCAGTTGTTTATTACCAATTTTGAAAAAAAATGTTATTCAGGACAAAAGGCTATGAGGCTAAAGTTAACCCCAATGCCTAAGTAAATTTTAACATTAAGATCACTCTTATATTTGAAAGACATTTAAGAATCCAAACTATAACATATTTAAGACATATTAAAAAATTTATACTTCCTAAACACACATTTTTCTAATATATGTACTAAAAATTAAAGACAGGTGTCAGGATCAATCCCGCATAGAATTAGGAAGATGATGCATGGCTCATGAGTATATATGAATATTTAATGTCTTTAACCTATTAATTGCATCTACATCTTCCAATGACACATTTTGTAACCTAAACTTGGAATTTTCTTGTGCAGCATTAAACTTAAATATGTTTTGCAGTTGACTAATGCTAATTTAATGAGTCAAACTGTCTTTCTGATATGTAAACCACAAAAATGGCAGAAGTCTGTTAAATGATATTTTTAACTTGGACAACTAAAGATAAACAATAAGCCAAATATTCACATGATTCACAGATACAGTTAGTATTTGTGGAGCTGCAAACTTCACACCTTCAGAACCATTTACATTGTTCTCTAGCAAATCACTTTCATTGTTGCATATTTCCTCTGCAGCTAGATGAATAAGTTGTCTCAAAGATTTAACTTCAGTAATCAATGTTTTGTATTACAAGGGTTGGCTGATAAGTCCCATGCCTCTCAATGAAAACAGCTTTTTTTTTTTTCTCAACTCAATCTCCATTTGTCATATTGGTGTTCTAATTTAATTAAACCATCTCTGTAAAGTGATTTATTGAGGTCTTCAAAGTAGTTGTTTACCACATCAATGACCTCGTTACTGTGAAATCTTCATCCTCCAAGAAATTTTTTGAGGTTTGGGAACAGGTGGTAGTCACTGGGTGCTAGATCTGGCAAATAGGGTGGATGTTCAAGCAATTCAAACTTTAATTTGCACATTTTTCCCATTGCAATGACTGAACAAGGGGCCGGAGCATTGTCGGGATGAAACAAGATTTTTTTCCCAAATGAGCTCTTCTTCTTTTCACCTTATCACTCAAATGTTGCAGTAAGCTTGCATTGTAGTCACCAGTGATACTTTTACCCTTTTCCAAGTAATCAATACAAATAATTTGCTGTGCATCCCAGAAATCACTCGCCATAACCTTATTACCTGACAAAATTTACTTTGCCTTCTTTTTTGGAGTTGGTTCACCTGGCAAAATCCACTGTTTTCATTGTGATTTACTTTCTGGAGTGTAGTGATGTATCCAAGTTTCATCCATGGTAATAAGCCATCTCAAAAATTCACAGGAATGTTTACATTTTTAACAGAAACAGTTTTTCTTTGCAGTTTTTAATCAGGTGTCAACAAACATGGCACCCATCTTGTACAGACCTTGTGAAAGCCCAAAACATTACTTAATATATTACCTGCATGTTCTTTTGATACATTTGCAGCTTCTGCTATCTTAAACAACTTTTATCTGCAGTCTTCCAGTACTAAACGATAAATTTTTTCAATGATCTCTGGAGTTTTCACTTCTACAGGGCGTCCAGAGCGAGGCTCATCACTAGTGCTTGTACATCCCATTTTAAACTCTGCAACCCACCTTTTAATCATTGAATATGAAGGGGCAGAGTCTTTCAATATACTATCCATTTCCTCCTTGATTTCTTTAGGCATTAAGCCTTTCATATAGAAGTATTTAATCACTGCTCGTTTTTCCAAATCCTTCATTTTTGTGAAAACTCTAAGGTTACCTTTTTTAAAATGCTGTCATTCGAAAACTAAACAAGCTGTTGACCTGTAACTATGGATACAAGCTAGACTAGAGTTAAATTATATGATGCTACCATCTAACTGGCCTAGTGGCGCCATATCTGTGTGAGGCCCGGGACTTATCAGCCGACCCTCATACATGCTTTTCATATCTTTCCAGAAGATCAATTCCAGAGGATTTAGGTCTGTGATCTAGCAGACCATTTGAAGGGCCCATAACCTCCAATCTACCTGTTAGGAAAGTTACAGCTCAGATGGTCACAACTGTGACCACCTGAACATTACAACTAATGTGTGGTCAAGTACTATCATGTAAGAACCACATGTTTCTCCTGGTTTCTAAAGAGACATTCTTCAATTAGCCTGAAGTGTCTTTTGCAGAAATGTCACATAATTAATGCTGTTAAATTTGTCAGGGAGAATGTAAAGGCTTATTAGGCAATCACCAACTATTCCTGCCCACACATTCATAGCAAATTAGTATTGAAAGGGATGCTCCCTGGTGTTGTGAGGGGTTATTTATACCAATGCAGGGGTGTTACGAAAATTGAAAATGCCATATGTTGTAAAGGTAGCTTCATTTGTAGCTATAATTATTGTGGCATATCTGCATCTTATTCTAAGAACCAATTGGCTAAACGCAGCCTAGGTGCTTAATCTTCTGCTGAGAGACACTGTAACCAGTGGATATGATGCGGTTGCAATAACTGTTCTTTCAGCATCCTGATAACAAACCAATGGAACACATCAACCATGGGAGCTATTCCCCTACATTACTGGGTTCTTCATCTACAAGATTTAGAATTGCTTCCTCCATGGTGACAGTATTTCTTGCCCTATTTCATGAACTGGTTGAACTTAATTGTTTCTAGAACCCTCTGTACAATCAGAACTAACATTCTTGGGTTTGGTATTCTCTGGGCAGCAAACCTTTTCTGGTACAATCTGGTGGCAGTTTCAGTATTCTGGACAATTTCCCCAACAACATAGGCACTCACAATTTGAAAAGGTTGCCATCTCGTAAACCTTTAGCTATACATATGATTATCCACTAAACACATCTTGAGTTCTGTTATCACTAAACCAGTGAGTTTCAATGTGTAGTACAATGTTACCCTAATAATGACTCAACTTCTAGTGCACATAGTATGCTTTCCAGTTGGTGACCATAAAAATGAAACATATTGCCCTCATATTGCTCTAGCAACCAAATTACTGGAAGGACATGTTTTGAAGACTTATTATTCCCAATGTTGGGAGCTGGTCGACTAGCAAATGATTCTTCAATCTTTTTCATCACTGGGTAACTAATATCACCTGGTGTGGGGTTGAGGAATTTAGAGACTAAACTGTGATCTCCAGGGATTTCAAAGTTCATAATATAATGCTTAAAACTCTTGATGTATGCTCTTTTCCATAAGCTCAGTGTAAGCAGTTATGCTTTGATTTTAGCAGCTTGACATTTTGTTATATATTTGTCTACATCATCAGTCATGAGCAGTTGATGTAGTAGAAAAGATCTTAATGATTATGTTTTGTAAAAGTTACACTGTTTGTGATGTATTTATGTGTGCAGTGTTTATTAGAATATCTGAGTTTAGTATAATGAATGTAACTGACCTTAAGATATTATTTAAATGACTTTTGTGTGAGATTAATCGAATGAGTGTCCATAAGCCCTATAGCTTTGAAAGGTGAACTTTGCTATTCTGCATCCCATAGCTTCAGCTGTTAACAAATCATATCCACAGGACTGTAGACAGATGAGTGATCTGTTTTACACAGCTTTAAGTGCAGCTTTAGGTTGTTTTTGTATGAGCCTTAAATGAAGTTTATTTTGGAATTATTTAATCTTACTTTTAATAAATATTGATCATTCATTTGGAATATTCCTGAACTTATGAATGCTAAGAAGAAGAGTGTGTTGATTTCCTTCCTTAATTCCTTCAGCGTTGATGTTGAAGTTTATATACTTTTATAGCCATTAGATTATTCATTATAATATTAAAGTCCAATTGAATTGGCAGCTTACACCATTGTATAGAAGCAAGTTTATGTTTTAAGAAAGTGGAACCATAAATGACCTCAAACTGGTGCCTGTACCAATAGTAATGAGGGTGATAAGTTTTAAAAAGTGAAAGTTGCAAAGTTGTTGACAAAAATGGTAGCAAAACTAAATGCATAGAATAACAATGGGTCCTAAGCAGCATGTGTAAAATGCTACATTCTGCAACTGTCCATGGTCCTAGAAAAGGACTAAAAATTTGGAGAGTATATGCCTGCAAATAACATGATGCACAGCAGAGCTTTTTAGAAAAATACCAAGTATATTTTGTAATGAGCTGGACATTAATTTTATTACTCACTGAATGTTTGCTGTCTTTTGAATGTGCTTCATGTACCATCACCATTTTTGTTTGTAAATCAGCTGTGTTTGTTATTTAAAAGGTGTGTACCATATGTATCATTTGATGCAATTGCATGTTGTGTCCTCCTTGTGATGTTTTTGTGCATTTTACAATGAAACTGTTTCATATAATATTGTCTATATTACCGTATAGTGCATGTGTGCCATTTGAGATTCAAAGTGGTCCAGACTAATAGTCATATAATGTATGCATTTCTGTTGTACATATCATTTATGAGTATTGTAAGTAGTCTTTTTCATTAGTTGGTTACATTTACTATGAATGGCATTCTTAAATTTCTTGGCTTGACCAAGAAAACACAAGGTTTAAAAGAAAATTTTTATTTCTTAACATAGTCACCTTGGAAATCAAATACTTTAGTTCAATGACTTTCCAACATTTTAATATTACTCAGTAAAATAACAGTTAAGGATTGTACAAAACAAGCATTTGTCCCACCTTAAACCTTGTCATTTGTTATAAATATTTGTTTACCCAGTCCTTTCTTTAAATTTGGCTGCAAAAAGTAATCACTGGAAGGAAAACCTGGAAAACACAGTGGATGTAGAAGCACTTGGAAGTGAAAGTCATGAAGTTTTGCTGCAACAATCTCAAATATGTGTAAAAAACCCATTATTCTGATGAAAGAGCCTTCTTTTTTGTAATAAGTGGATGCTCTGACTGGATAGCATCCATGGTCCAGTGGTGAAGCTTAATACTCCCTGGTGATAGTTCTATTCTGGAGGTGGTCAATTGGCACCATGCCATGAGAGTCTATTGCATTTAAACAAGTTTAAACACTCTTCAGAAATGTTCATTTGGATGCATTTTTGTTCCATTTTTGATAAATATGGCACTCATCAAGCAGAAAGCTTTCTCATAACTTAATGTAAAACATTGTGAAACAAAATATTGAGATCTTTGCATGTCTGACCTCTTGTGTACCTGCAAACATCTCAATTGCAGTTGTTGATCAGCAAGTATGGCATTGCGAACTTGTGTGACACTCTCATTGTGTACAGCATTTTGGGACACTATGGATGCTTATCATCTTAAATGGATATATGGTCATGCTTAAATTCACCAACCCACTTTTTAACCATCAACAAAGGGGTGGCATTTTTAAATTTTGAATCTAACTTCTTTTGTATTTGATGGAAGACCATTTAATGACATTTTATCACAAGTTTATGTGATCATGAGTAAGTGATTACATTCACAGTTTTGAAACTTTACAGCATGTCATGTAAATGATGATACTTACCTGCTCATATCATAGTAATTTGGGCGTATCTGAGTCAGGCCAAGAAATTTTAAAATACCCCTCATATCAATGCCTCCAACATTTTTTTTTTATCATTTTGTGTCAGGATATATGGGCAGTAGTAAATTTTAATATTTTAGCATGTTGCTACGGACCAATCATGATTCTATGTTTCATATTTTTTTTGGTGTTCTTTTTGACAGTTCTGCAACCCTACCAAAATAGATTTTGAAGCTTTATGAACAATTAATTTATATGTTGAGCAACACGTTTTAGACACCTGTACTAATTAACTGTGTTGAGTACAGGTAAATCTTACATATGAATTCAGAGTACTTTCAAGTTTTGAAAACAGGTACTGAGAATATTTTGCCTCTACATTTTTCCCGTATAAAAATGCTGCTGTAGTCTTTTTTTTTTATAAATTATATATTTTTACTCATTTTATAAGCTCTGAAGTTCAAAGATTGATATTAGTCACAATAATTCAGAATAAACTGAAGAGTTGGGCATATATAAACTATGTTTTTCTATAATCTACCAAATATGTTTTAGTGACATCTGCTACATTAATAAGTTATAAGTAAGGATTTTTAATTAGTCTTAACTGGCTCAGTTTGTTCTAAATAGGCTTAAAAGCACAATGTTTATATACTTGGAAACATTAGTCTTTATTTGACGGTTTCTTTTTAAACACTTGAAATGTTTGCTGAATTGTATATAAAGTTTTAGTAATGAAACATGTTAGGGTAAGAAAGCCACCTAAAGCTTCCTTTTCTAACTTTTTCTTTAACTGGATGCTTGATTCATCATAATTTTCATTGTATGCTGCGCTCCTAACACTCTTAATGTAAAAGAAAAATGTATTACCAATTCCAAATCTTGATTCACTACTCAACCGTTGTTTCTGTAATTCATCTCATTTTAACTGCTTTTGTTTAGCTTTTGCTATTAGGAGCAGATGTTTTAAAAGTTTTCTGGATTCTCTGTCTATTTTGTAACACTTTTGTTGCTCTAGTCATGTATTGCAGCAACAATTTGTTTTTGGAATTTAGATTAATTTTCTAGAAGAGATACCATTATACTTAATAGCTAATTAATAATAATAGGTAATGAAATTATCCTGGGGCCAATTGGATAATTTTATCTTAATTTCATTATGTTGGCCATCTGAAGACTTTAACACGGGATGTTAACCTTTAAAAGTTAGATAATGGAAGGGGAAGAAATAATACTTATGATCTTTTGTGATTTTCTTTATTCTTCATCCAGCAAATTGGTTACAAAACACATCCTGGTCTTACAGCTGGATGATAAATTATTCATATAATAATGAGAAATTGCCCATTACAAAATTTCTATATGCCAAGCATCTTCATAAATGAATGCAGGTAGATTTACTTCAATTGTTTCCTCTTAGATAACAAATAGTTTATTTAATCATACACACTGCTGAAGCTAATGAAATAAACTAAGCTTATATGGTGGACATAGCAACTGTTCTTAGTTTTTCTGAAGCCCAAGTTGCAATGTTTCCATAAACCTCAAATAAGGACCATGTTACTGATTCTATGTTCAGATTATTAGCAAAATCAGCATCTGCAAAACCAGTAAGTACAGAATTATCATCACCCTTGAACAACAGTCCTCAGTTTTGGTTCCTTGAAGTTACCTTAGCACCATCTTGAAGCCTTTCCAGCCTAAGTAGCCTTGCTATGAAACTGACTATAAAAATTCATAGCAATGCTCAAATTTGGTTTTGTCACATCAGTTCTGTGTAAGGTCATTTTTGTCTTTGAATCTAATTCATGAAATGGTATTTCATCCAATGGAATTTCCTTGGGCTTTGAAGTACCCATTTTAAACTTGTGGATTAGTTTCTCAATATAATTTGCCTAAGGAGCATTGAGTTTCCTTTCCTTTAAATTTTAATGTCCAGAAGGTAACTCAATTCACTTGGTGTCCTATGTGAAACTCTTCTATGAAAATTTTTTTCACTTGCAAGGGCAGAAAGATAATTAGTCATCATCATTATCATCACCACCCAGAAAGAATTAGATCACTATGACTATAAAATCATCTACATATGCAGACAAATAATAATAATAATAATAATAATAAAAATAAATAATTAATATCCTTAGAAGTTCATACATACAAAAACATATTACTAACACATTGTTCAAATTGAGTTTGATTTGCAAAAACTTTAATCTTGCATTCCATTCCATAGGTTCTTATTTCAAACCATGCAGAGTATTATTGAACTTGCACAAAACACTTTTTTTTTTTTTTTTTTTTCACTGTTCAAGAAGCTTGCCACTTCACTTTTAAGTTTTAAGCCAAAGGCTACAGTAAAGTGAGTAAAATCATCCACAAAGATCAAAAGATATTTGACTCAATCATATGCAGTAGGCAGTATTGTACCAGACAAGTCACTGTGAATCCTTTCTAGGAGTCTACTTGTTTTTTTTTTTCTGTTTTATAGTGAGGAATGCTAACCTGCTTTCCTTCAATACAGATTTTACAAATTTCGTTTGCACCTACATTTGTTTCAAATATACTATCATTACTTACACATTTTGTCAATATTTTCAAACCATCAGGACTTATGAAAGTCTTTGATGTCAAGATTTCCCATCAATTACTACATAACATTCTTCTATTTTCTACAAAGCTAATCAAATTATCTTCCTTTTTTCAACTGCTATAGTTATAACACTCCCAAAAAATTGAAAATAAGTCATTCTTCTCATCTTATAGCCCTTTTCATCAAGCTTAGAAACAGAAATCAAATTGTACTTGAGGTACAGTACAGTACCACCCTAAGTACAGTTTTAAATTCAATCAATATCTCATTACCATTCACCATTGTAATACTCGTGACATCTCCTATAGGCTGAGCTAGAATGAAATTTTAAGTTTTGGCAATATAAATCTTTACAGGTTCCCATAACATCTGAGCATTACTTACAGGTGTATGTGTAAGTACTAACAAGAGACATCTTTCACCTCAAATGCTCATAACCACACGAAAACATGCTTAGAATGTAAATTAATCATCAAACACACATTGGTCTGTATAATTTCTATAGAAAACACAGCACTTGTCTGCTAGCACCATTACACGGTGGCATTTGTTGCTGCACTAACAAGTGCTATAGCTGCAGTACAAATGAGTCTCTTGGAGTATTCCCATGTGGGTTATTTAATGCATAGAGAAGGTATTGTATTCTACCCAAAAATTCAATACTGAGATTTCATCAGAAGTAAGTGTTTTAAAAAATAATTTTAGAAAAAGGCCCCATGTTTGTACCACTACCCTTTGTATGGAAAACATTTTGAAAATTTTGATGTTCTAATCAATAAAATTAAGTGAAGTGTGTGTTAACAGTACCACTTTAATTAATTCAATTTGATAATGCCTTCACTGTAAGCAGCTTCAAAATTATACATTTATAGCTTTTCCTCATTCATTCTGGCAGATAAAGGTATAAGAGCACAATGATTGATGCCGAGGCAAGGGAAATACTAGATAACGATGATCTTGGCTAGTCAGGTGCAAAGCAAAAAGCCTTTCAACGGGACACAATGTCGATGATGAAACTCCACCTACCGAAGTTGAAGAATTATTCTCTGGAAGTGATTCACTTGCTGAGCCTTTGGTGCACCTCACCTCCATCTTATGAGAGCCATCTCATTTATTAACCAGGAGAAGATATTATTAGACTGGCCACATTTCGCCTTTGCACATCCAAGTGTGAGCACATACCTGAAGAAGGAGAAGACAGCTGAAGCCAACAGGAAGAGGAAAGAATTGGAGGCAAGGAAGGACAGCAGGTCAGAGTTAAGGGAAGGTAGAAGCTGAGAAGGAATGAAAGAAATAAACAATGAAGGAGGTGTCTGAAGGAAGGGAAAAAATGTTAGTAGGCCAGCAAGTGACTAGAGAAAGGGAGCAACACCAAAGGAATGGTAGAAGCACAGGGGAATTTAGAACTACTATCAAAAGGCAAAGAGGGAGGGCAATCTATTAATGTTTAGATAGAAAGACAGGATTACAAGGGAAGAATGGGCATATTACAAGGAAGGAACAAACTGTGAACAATGGATTGAGCAGCTAAAAGTGTGGAAAAATGAGACAGGAAAATGTCATTTAGAAGGGATGAAAGGTATATTCTGAATCACAGGAAGAGCAAAGGGGAAACAGATGCATCAAATTGTATTAACTAGGCAAAGGAAAAAGTATGAAGATGCAGTTAGGAGGAAAAGAGGGTAGACATAAGACCAATGGCAAGTGCAGTGAGAATAAAATGTTTAAAAGGAGGGTGGGAAGAAAAGTTACAAGTGGTTATTGGCAGGAAAATTGAAAGAGACATTGGTAAAGTTTCAAAAATGCCCAAATAAAGATGTAACTAGGCAGTAATCTATTACTTACTCTAGTAAGGTGAAAAGTAGGGCAATTAGAACCAGAAGCAGAAATAGGCGGAAAAAAGGGTTTATAAAAATATAAGGAGTTTGGGGGTAACAACTTAGTCAAATGCAGCATAAATAAGGTGAAGGAAAGGGGAAAGTTGAGAGGAAAGTGGTACCAGACTGGAGGAAAATGGGGATAAAGGGGAAATGGAAAGTCAAAGAAAGACTTAAGTAAGCTTAGTGTAGGAAGTATAAGAGTAAAATTGAACAAAAAATGGAATACAGGACACAAAAAGAGAAGCAGAAATGGGAAAAAAGGAAGTTCACAATGAGGCAGCAAACACAAAGAGAAGGATGGCACAGAAAATCTGCAAAATTTGTGATGGTTTGTAAAACATGTAAAGGATTGTCCAATGACAAAAAGGGCTGTGTCCTAAATTTGGAAGGCAACCCAAGTTATGTATGATTTGTACTAAATAAAGTTCAGTTCCTTTATTCAATTTGTATTTGCTGTGAAACTGTAGAAAAATGTCATCATAGGTTATCGCCAATTACCATTATGCTGGAAATGTTTTGATATCTGTTTATAAAAGGGCTACATTTGAAGCTGTAATAGTGGATTAAATATGAGTGGACATTATTTTAATAGTACTATATTGAGCCACTGAAATAGTACAGTAATAGAATTATCACTGTTATATATAATCCGCTAACTTCAAATTACACTCTTCCTAAAGAACTGGAACACCTTTACTCTTTTGAAGAAAGAAGATGGAAGTGCAGAGAGTTTTGCACTTTACTCCATTCCTGTGTCATGTTGCTGTCCCCCCCTGCTATCTTTTAAGTGGTTCAAGCAAATGCTAGATTGTGTATCATAAGAATTTTTGTAGTGTCTTCCATTTTTCAAACATTAATGAACTGTGTGTGATTATTATATAGTTGAGAGGACTTCACAATGGGTTGTTAACCCTTGCTATGATTTACAGCTAATGCCCAAACCAAGATCTTGCAGCAGTAGGAAGCATTTATTGTTCTTCTTTCATGAAGAAAATCCTCCATCAAAATGCCCTTGGTATTCCAAAAACAATTGAAAGTATTAATATGAATTAATTGTTTCAATTCAAGTATCTTTCCAGCTGAGAAGTATTGGAGCAGTAAGAATGTTTTCCACTGTCATTATTGTTGGATCTTACTTTCCACAGCCTTCCATCCATTGAACATTGTTGTACCATTTATATACTTGGTTCATTGAAAATGTATTTTTTCTGAACTGCTGCAAACTTCTCTGCCTCTGCTGCAAACTTCTCAACATTTCCAATACTTGCCCTCTTTGGTGAGAAACTTTAGGATAATATGCATGTGTACCTTCTACTCGTTAACTGTGCTACTGATGACAGAAGCAGTTTTTTTTACATGGGCAATAGAGAATGCCTTCAGACATTACCATCCCTATCCAGTCAAGGCTGCAACTGTTTTGCTCACTGAGCCACTTGCTGAAAATTCTAGCTTATATTTTATCCACTCTCATAAATTGCTTCATTGTAGTTCAGCAGCACTGAATCTTGAGATGTTGCTAAATTTGGTTCTTCATTTGGAAATATTACCTTTCCACTATTGCCTTTATAGCCATCACATCATGGCTGTATTTAAGAAGAAGCCTTTCTGAAAAAAGCTT
This sequence comes from Hymenopus coronatus, assembly GCA_030762935.1. Classification (NCBI taxonomy): domain Eukaryota; kingdom Metazoa; phylum Arthropoda; class Insecta; order Mantodea; family Hymenopodidae; genus Hymenopus; species Hymenopus coronatus. Next base: position 58,939,512 of record CM060900.1, read on the forward strand.
TGAATACTTTAGCCATGCTGGTATTTAAGTGATATTTCTGTCTGCTTCCTATCTACGTAAGCACCTTAATAAAAATATACCAAAATATTTTACCCAGCAAAAATCTATGGGAAGCAAATTAGATTAACTGGAAATAGTATACGAGACTTCTGCACCATCTGGAAGCTGAACCTTTTGGAAACACCTACAAGTCTTATTGTTTAACCCTAGGATGCATATACAGGGCCTCGGAAGCCCTTCAAGGCTTTACTTTTTAAATATTTTTGTAATTCTTGGTTTGATTTCAAACTGCTTTCCAGTATTCTTCCGTTTGCTCTCTGGCATCCCTCTTATAAAGTCTGAGCTAGACTGTATTTAAGATTTTTTGCATATTTCAAAACATTTGCCAAAACCCCATTTTTTGTAGTGTTTAATGCCTGCTTTTACTGCAATGGCACTGCAGGTGATGACGCTGATGATACATGAAGATGGAGCCCTGGTGGAATGTTATGGCGGGAGAAACCGGAGAACCCGGAGAAAACCCGCTCCTGCGCCACTTTGTCCACCACAAATCTCACATGCGGTCACTTGGGATCGAACCCAGGCCATCTTGGTGAGTGGCGAATGGTCTGACCACTCGGCCACGGTGCGGTCCTCTGAAACCCTGTTAATGCATATGCAGGGCTTTAGAAGCCCCCTTACAGTTATACATGTTTTCACTTCATATTGATTTCTACATTCGTTCAGTTATTAATTCAACAATAACTATAGCAGAGGCAGTGGTGGTGACTAGTAGTGGCTGGAAGATTACAGTACATCTGATAGTAGTGCTTCATCAAATTCTGAAAATGCAGTTCCACATCAACAGCTCAGAGATGCCAGCACTTACATTAGCCGTAATGGAACCATTTGAAATTTGGATCCTCCTGCAACTTCTCGTATGCCTGTTCACAATATTATAAAGAAGGCACCCGGTCGAAGATGTGGATTGAAAACCTGTAAACCAAAGGATGCCTGGGACTATTTCATCTCCAAAGAAATCCTAGATGAGGTAATCAACTCCATAAATATAGAAGACAGAAGAGTTGCTGCTTCGCATGGTAAAACATGGAAGAACATTTCACTTGTTGAAATGGAGGGTTAAAAGACAAAATCATTTTTTCTCATAAGTACAATGCATCACGACAAAGATATTGATCAAGCTCACGCAAAAAAGAAACCAGATATAATAATGTTCTATAACTCCACAAAGGGTGGAGTAGATCAAATGGACCAAAAGGTTCGATATTACACCTGCAAGAGACAAACAAGGAGATGGCCATTTGCATTGTGGATGAATATGATGGACGTTGCAGCAGTGAAACAGTGAAATTTTATTTTCTGCCCAACATCCGACATATAGTGGAAGAACTCATAGAAGGCATTTGTTCCTAAGAGAATTAGAAGAGGAAATAGTAAGACCACTAATGGAACTTCAAATTCACATTCCTAATCTCCCAAAGAAAACAGATGATGCCATGCATCGATGTGGTGTGCAAAAAGATGACTCATTGGGGAAACAATTGGTTGTATCGGGAAAGAGACCTTTATAACAAGCATCAGAAAAGCACCATGATATGTATGAAGTGTAAAAACAACATCTGCAAAGAACATAGTGACATTCTTTGTGCTTCTTGTTTATCAAAAGTTGTAAACTAAGAAAAAATGTACATATTGTGAAAAATGCATAATGATTATTTTTCCAAATTAGCTTATAATTCCTAATATTGTGAATAGTAAGGATGTTGTAATTCAAGGAATTGCTAATAACTTTTATAACAGGTAGAACTACAACTTATAAGTGTAACAATAATATAATATTTTGCATATGCTTGTATAAATATTTGTACATGATAAACCGGAACTTCTAGAGTTCTTTAAAAAAATAATAGAATATTTCACAAGGCTACCACATTCTTTTAGTACAACTTAGGAACATTACAATATGTTAATAAGTTTGAAAAAAATAAATTCAACTCCAAAAAATGAGTTTATGAAGAGAAATAAATAATAAAATAAGGATAGGGCCTCATAGGCCCTGCATATGCATTCATGTGTGTTTTAAACACCATGCATCCTAGTGTTAAGAAAACTTCCATTTAAAATATACAAGGCTGCATTTGCATTTTAAAACATAAGATTCTAATGCAGAGTTAAAATGAATTTTCAGGTTTCAAGTTTATATTTTAACTGCTGATGTTGCACAAACATCAATTAAATCTGTTTTCATAATATAACACAGGTATAAGAGTAATTGTAAATATTTGAAATGTATAGCAAAAAGTAACACATACTAGCAAGTTTATGGTCATGAAATAAGAGGAACAGGTTTTGTGGGAGAATATATATACTGTTCTGTTTCTGCTATTGGAAACAATTGGGGTTAAATAGCAGATATTTATATATCATGTTAGAAACCATTTAAGCTAAATATTTTAATCACATCTTGAAAACTCTAAGAAACAGTATGAAATTTCATGAAACAGGGGGAAAATTTTGACATTATACTTGCACATTCCATGCAATCATGACAATTACAATTTTTTGATCAGTCTAAGGAATCAGGTTGTGAAGTCCATCTCATTTTATGATAAAATACCCTAGTTCCAGTCACACTCCATCATAAAAATGGTAGCTGTCCTCCAGCTTTAGGTTATTCACATAACCAGTGAATTATGCAGTGGCAATATCCCTTCTGAATTCTGTCTAAAGTACATATCAATCTTCCTAATTTGTGCACAGATTCCAAGTTTGTGTCCAACAACTATGTGAAAATGGACCACCATCTTCTTATGCCAAGCACAAATAGGGACACATTCTTGTCCATTCAGTCTGTATCACCATGATTGGTTTACCTGCGTATTATATTTGAATTTGGAACATAAATGTTCTTTTTCAGCCATAGCTGCTCATGTTGGTCACAGGTTTATACCAATTAATATGATAATTACAACTGCATTATCAACCCAAGGACTGATAAGAAATTTTTCCTTGCTCTGTGCATACTAAAAGGTCTTTGTATTTTATTTGCTCATTTGCTGTAATGGGGGTATCCAGTTTTCAAATGTAGTACTGTAAGAGTAACATTTTCATGGATGAAAATTGTTAATCATATAGAAACTAGGTAAACAATTTTCAAAGTAAAACCTGAAGGGGAACTTCATTACTTCTGGTACTACAAGTGTTCACAGGTGTAGTCTTATTAGATTATTTGCTGAATTGCTTTCATCTTCTACAGCACAGTCTCATCAGACAGTAGAGCTTGATCAGGTGGTTCAGTAAATAGTTTCTCTAATATAATAGTTGTAATGCTTCCATCATTATTAAGTACCTAGTGAAAAAGACAAAACAAGACTAAAATTACGTAGCTGTATAACATGAAACTGTATTACTGATCAATAATGGGTTATATTCCTCATTTGGGTGTATTTCACTATTTTCACTCAATCCAGCAACCTTTATTGAATAAAATTATAATTTAAAAGTTACTACTCTAAATATTGTGATGTTTAATAGATGCAAATATGATAAACAAAATTAATGAGGATTTAAATGGCATTATGCCTTTCTTTATGCTTATTAGGAGAAATTATCAGAGTTTAATGTAAAACAAAGTTAAAACAACAAAGGAAAATTCTTAGATATGCTATTCAACGAACCATTTTTGTTGCACAAATTGTATTTATTATAACACTTCACTGTGCTGAGGTTAATTATGCATCTGGCTACACAGTATAATTGTCGATCTGTGAAATGGCTCTATGCTGAAAGATTTCTTAATAGGATCATACTAACTACAGACACATTTATTGCCATTTGCCAGTGGATCTGCGATACAGGTAGTATAAATCTGAGTTGGCATAATCGAGAGTGACAATGACCTAATGAAATTATCAATGGCAAAGAGGAAGTGTTAAATTTGATTGATGAAAATCCTGATCAAAACAGTGCAATATTGCTTGCAGAGTGTGGATGTCATTCTGGAGTCCACTTAGAACTTTTAAAGCACTGTTATTGTGTGCCTGTTACATTCAGCGAGTACAACGTTTATCACCAAATGACTTCATTTATGTGTTGGGTTTTCTGAGTGGCTGCTTTGTTGTTTGCACAAAATCCAGATGTTGTAACAAATGTGTTGCCAAATTGAACACAAAATTTAGAAGGTGAACCAACTTTATTTTCTTCCTTTTATTCTTGTTTTGTTTGTATTTATTTTTCTATTAGGTGCTTGTTGAAAAGCTATTTAGGAGTACTGTCAAAATATATAATAAAATATAGGGTGTATCATTTAAAATAAAGTAACAGTCACTTCTGGTTAAACTGGAAGAAGCAAAAAAAGGTTTAACATCATTTTTGGGTTTTCTGTAGACTGCTATCTCCATACACGAAGTTTCCTGTTAATCAGCCACATAGTGATAAATTATTTAGGTGATGTGGGACTTTTAACTAACCCTGTATGTGACTTTGAATGCAATCAGTACCATTGGCTTTTTGCGACCTTGCACTTGTGAGAGTCATCAATGTCCTTTTGCTGCTCTGTCTTGCAAGAGTTTCAGGAGTTAAAAAATCAGATGTAATATATCCACTCCTACTCTTGGAAGGAATGAATGTTACCACAATTTCAACTAAATATTGCGATATATTTTTTGCAACTACAAGCTTAAGAGGGCTGCATAACACCTTGTTATTATGTTTTGCTGTAATGTCTGCTACAGAATGAACTGGAATCTTCATGCAAGATACACTTCTTAATTCTTCTGGAAATTTAATGTGTAAGATACACAAAATGCATTGGTTGAAAATAGAATCAAATACAGAATCTCATGGATGAAGTTTGAGAATGTTGAGGCAGATTTAGGCAAAATCTTACCAATTTAGATTCAGAGATCAGCAAACAGTAATGTGAAGTGCTCATTAAGAAAATACATGGATACCGAACATAAATCAGATGGAATGGTTATGTCTTTTTAAGGAAGAAAGAAATTGACTTCTCATTTCATAAAATGAAAGGGAAGGATGTTCACTTAGAAATAACATAGAAAATCACTGTAATTCATGATGACAAATGACCATTACACTAAATATATTTCTATAAATTGCAACAATGGCACATGTGGAATACGTTTTTGTCATTTTTGCTATAAAACACTATTTTGCTTCCCACCCCCTTGTGTATGCGTGTGTGTGTGTGTGTTTTTTTTTAACAAAATTTGTTTCATGATTAATAGAAATGTTACTGTTATATTTTAAAAATGTTTGATTGTCTCTCCAAAGTGGTGTATCTGTATCTAAATTTCTAATTAGTATATACATCAAGTCTAGAACAAATCAGAATATACCTAACACCACAGATTAGAGATGCCATTCACAAGAAAATCAAAACATTTGGTATTGTAAAGGCTTTGTTTTTAAACTTGTGAACCTTAAATATGTGCTCATTCTGGTTACTTTTGACTTCTATTTGCATTGATAGTATAGCCATCCACTTCCAGATAATCCTTAATGTTATGTTCATTATATTATAAATCTAACATATAATGTGACATTTCTTAACAGCTAATTCTTTTCACTCTCAGTGATCACTAGAAATAATCTAGGGAATACCTGATGCTAAAGTACAGATATAAATATAAGCAGTACTTTTAGTTTCTAATTAATTAGCTTTTAAACATAAGGTAAAATCTCTGATAATCATAAATATATTTTAGCTATCACTACTGCTAACCTAAATGCTGCTGAGACTATGCATTCAAATTAAAAGCATTAACCAGTGACGTGCAGTAAGCATAAAATTAGGTGAAGTGGTAAAGAGATATTGCTAATAAAACCATCACTTATGCCATACTATGCAGGGTTTATTTATGTTAAATTATTAATTGCAGACTTAATTCTGAAAATTAATGCAATTCTATTAACTCTTAGCTATAATGAATATGCTAACTAGTCACATTAATTTTATGCTAAAAGCCTGTAAATTATTTTGATTTCTGAGCCAGATTTGGAGGATAAGATGTTTGTCCACTTGTTTTAATTATTGCATCTTCTAAGTCCCTTTATAACACAAGATGTCAGTATATTGTTTTATATTTACACTGCCTAGGACTATAGGATCAAAGTGTAACACACCCAGTATAAAGTAGGCATGGAAAGTTCTCTCTCTTGTTGCTCCAAGACAGTGTTGTATCATAAAAACATTGTGCAATGAAGTTCATTCTGTATAGTAAGCAAGTTTCTGAAATCTCTCTTTTGGTAATAAGTTAAGGATTCAATTAATAAAGCAATGAACATTCAAAGTAACAGTTGTTTTATTATTACCATATTTCATTTAAATTCAGGTTTTCTTACAAATGAAGCAATGGTAATGCAAAATCACACCATGAAAATAAGTTCTTAATGTTTATTCTCTGCTGCTATGTACATCTTAATTCCAATGATGAGAAAATTTCCATGCATTGCAGAATATCAAAAAATTATCATCTTCCACTGTTGCAACAAGCTTTCAGAATTAGGCAGGTTATGCCAAACATAAATTTGAAGTGAATTTGATTTGTTTTTTTTTGGGGGGGGGGGGTATGCTGCCCATTGATTCATCACTAAATGTTGGACTTGTTTCAGCAGTATCACAGGCAGTAGGACCTTCTTGTTGGTATAATATACTTCTGTAAATGCAGGATGTCCATAAATGAATATCAGGGTTTTAACTCTTTATAATATTTATTACATTCAACTTATAGTTATAAAGGATATGTCAAATGAAAAAGCAACTCAAACAGTTTTGTTTGTTGACACAAGTGCACATGTGCGTGCAATGTTTCTGCCGCAATCCGCCATAGAGTGGTAGTAGTAAAGATGGCGACTAGTAAACAGAAAGCGTTTTGTGTTTTGCAGTTTGCAAAGTCCAAATCTGTAGTTGCTGTGCAACGTGCGTTCCGTAGTAAGTTCGGTTGTGATCCTCCTAATGGTAAAAACATTCGTAGAAGGTATAATCAGTTTGAAGATACCGGCTGCCTTTGTAAAGGGAAGAGCACGGGATGACCAGCAGTAAGTGAAGAGACTGTTGAGTGAGTGAGAGAGTCATTCACTCGTAGCCCAAAGAAATCAGTCCGGAAGGCTAGTCGTGAATTACAAGTTCCTGTGTCGACTGTTTGGAAAGTTGTAAGAAAACGCTTACAGCTACGTCCTTACCGTTTACAGTTATTACAGGCTCTAAAGCCGACAGACCACGGATTACGTGCCAAATTTGCAAACAACATGTTGTTTCATGACGATTTTGTGGATCGTGTTGTCTTCAGTGATGAATCGACCTTTCACCTTAGTGGACATGTTAACACTCATAATGTGCGCATCTGGGGCTCAGAAAATCCTCACGAGATGGTACAAATACAACTAGATTCCCCTATTGTTGGGGAATCTCGTTTTTTGTGCCGTATCCCGGCGAAAAGTTTATGGGCCCTTCGTTTTTGGTGAACCTACTGTAACTGGCACTTCCCTCAGTTGGAAGAAAATGAGCCAGAGAACTTCATTTTCCAGCAGGATAGTGCACCACCTCACTGGCATAATGAAGTACGCGATTGGTTGAACGTCACTGTACCCGAGCGCTGGATAGGCCGCAAGGGCCCCAATGACAGGGCTTGCTATACATGGCCTCCACGTTCTCCTGACCTAATGCCATGCAATTTTTACCTTTGGGGCTTCATCAAGGATCATGTGTACGTGCCTCCACTACCAGCTGACCTCCCTGAATTAAGAAACTGGATTGAAGCAGCTGTTGCTACAATTACTGAATACACACTTATCAACGTTTGGGAAGAACTCGGCTATAGACTTGATGTATGCCGTGTGACAAAGGGTAGTCACAGTGAACATTTATAAGCTTCTTGGTAAAACTGTTCGAGTTGCTTTTTCATTTGACATATCATTCATAACTGTAAGTTGAATGTAATAAATATTATAAAGCGTTGAAACCCCGATATTCATTTATATACACTCTGTATGTTAGTGGCACTATTTGTGTAAATCTTGGATAGAAATTTGAAGAAGTATTCTATGTACTCCTGCAACTATTTTATTTGTAGTTGTAATGGTCCTACACTCCAGAAAATATGACAGCTCCATATTAAAAACTCTTATGATTAAAACATCAGCTCCATAAATAAACTTGACAGCAGCATTAGAATAGTTAAGATACTTTTCCTTCTGTGCATTAGCATCTCTTCATTAAGTTGGGGAACTGCCATGAAAATAATTTTGAATAATTTCACTAAGCAGGTATGATCTGGAATATATTTCAACTTCCAGGGCTTGTAAGCCATGATCTAATGAAAAATATGCTTCTATAGCAGGCATTTTTCCAAGAAAACTCTTAAAGAAACTCAAATATAGCATCCATGAGAGTTGGTTCAAATGAGCCAACTACCACTAAAGATGGATACATAATGCAGGCAATTGGAGCTTACAACACCTAATACTCTTTACTATAGATGTAGGCTGGGCATTGCCAGGAACTGTGGAGACTAGCGAGGCACAAAAAAAAAAAAAAAAAAGGCAATAAAAAGTCTTGCTGTTGAGTAGGTACACTGAAGAATTTGACTCTAACATTGCCTTGTCTAATCAACTTCAACTTTTACCTGAGACAGAAGTTCTCAACAACTTGCCAAAGACTAGATATCACCAACACAAGGCACGGTATATACCACCTTCCACCTTGAACCTCCACCACAGTACAAGGAATTCATTGGCAAAGTCCTGCCCATCTGCTACTCCATGCTGTCCAATAATTCTGGTCATTGACTGGTATGAGTCCATTCAAAACAAGGCCACCTACTGCCGATGAGTATTGAGTTCACTGACAATAGAGCACTTGGCAATCTTAGACTTAGGATGCCCTATTTTGGCAGACTCCTCCACTTGAGTCTAGTCATAGTGCTGTGCTTGCCCTGAATACTGCTAAGCTGTTGCCAATAAGATGTTGCATTGTTGTGCCCTGCATCACTACTCCATGTATAATCTTACTTCATACGGTACCACAGGCAGTGACATTGGTGGTAGATGAAATGAGCATTGTGAAAGGAAATTTTGGAAGGAAAAGATCCAGTTCTAAGTTTATAGTACCTTCCCAGTATAGTACCTATAGTTATAGTACCTATTTGCAGACCAGCAAATCCCAAGATTCACAGATATACCTATTATTCTTTTAAACTGTTAAAAAAAAAAAGAATAAGAAAAAATAGTCATTGGTCATTTCAAGATTCTGTACACAGTTGACCACACCACTGAGGAAGACTTCCCAGGAAGTGGTCAAAACATCCAGAAAAGCACTTTCCATTAGACTGTGACCTACAAGACTGCGGATTAGTAGCTGAAATTTATTCCACTGATAATAGTCATGAAATTCAACACTCTTTTACTTAAATATGCATTTGTTTCCTTCCTTTATATGGCATTACAAAAGTTTAAGAAGACTGTACTGTTGTACCATTTGTACCATTTCAGGAATTAAACATTTGCCGAAATTCAGTGCTTTTTAGGACTATACTGAGCTACTATTGTGCAGTCTGAGAGTTTTTGGATCGAATAATGATAGTATCATGCAGTTGATGGCGCAGAATGAGATAAAGAGGTAAAACATTGAACATGTACATTTTCCACAAAGAACATCAATATGCATTTGAAAGTAATATAAGTTGGTTTTTAATTATTTTTTGTACATATAACATGTCATAAATAATCATGACAGAAATAGAAACTTTGATATATGCATGCATTTTACCTTGGTAATGACAAGATGGCATTTTCATAGGTTACCCATGCATATTGAGTGTTTGCTGGTTAACCTCTAAAATAAAGGCATGTGTGAAAGTTTCTATTTCTCTGGGGATTTAAATATAGCTTGGAAAAGGCCAAAATATTATGACTCTACCCTGTGGCTGTAATCACTGAACATGTGTGTACGGCTTGCTTTGTAAGTCATAGCTGATTGTTGGCATCCATTGCTAAATATATGCATTAGTGAACACATATGCCACTATAAGTTCTTTTGACATTACAGCTGTGACTGTTACACCTGTGCGAGCGGACACTTATAGAAGGAGGCTCTTTGATGTTGAAGCTGCACATTGTTAAGCCTGAGTGAGTTTGTGAACACCTACAGTACTGCATGTGCGACAGCTTCTGGAAATTTCCAGTCATGAGACCAACAGACATAGAAAGGGGCAATAAAGCCCTGCCCAGTGTACAGTTTTCTCCAGGAACACCTCACATGCAACAGTTGAGTGAGTTTGATAGGAATTTTGTAGTGAGCTATTGTCACCGCAGTGAAAATAAAAAATAAGCTACATGGCAGCTAGCTACAAAAGCCAGTTATCTGTGAGCAGATTGTAATCAGTTTGTGGATTAACCGCCATGATTGAGGCAATGATGAAAATTTTACTTGCGGAAATAAAGGAAATGAAAATGGAAGTGAAGTCAGGAACAGAAAAATGGAGAAAATGCAACTTGGAATGGATGAAATGAAATTAGGAATTGAGAAGATGATGGAAGAGAAGATGGAACCCGGAAAGGAAAAGAAGAGAACCAAAATAAAGACTGTGAATTGTGCGATGGAGAAGAAAATGGAATCCAGCTGGACAAGATGAAAGAGAAAATGAAATATGGAATGAAGAACCTGAAGAAGGAGATAGTGAACAAAATTGATGAACTAGTGGCAGGCGTGGAGAAGGAAGTGAAAAATCTTGGGGAAAAGGTGCAAGAACTTGGTGGAACGATAAAAGACCATGACCAATGAGGGAAGATTCGATGTAAGCACCAACAAACTGAACACTTGATGCAAATGATGCTAGATGGAAGGCTGAAAGACTTGAAGGTCAAGACGACAGGATGTGAAATAATATCTGCACGCGTCAAGCCACCCAAATTCAACTGACCATCCACCTTCAAAATCTTCCTCCAACAGTTTGCCACAGTCATCACCCACAACCCATGGTCAACAGAAGTGGAAGCCACACAGTTGATAAGAAAGCCTCCAGGGCGGCAAAAGTACTGAATGTGATTCCAACGTTGGCGACATCCGGAGCGATCTGTGAGGTCCTCGAAAACCGTTTCTGGAGCCATCGTCTGGCCACAGCTCACTGCAATCAGCATAAATCGAGGCTGCAATAGCCAGAGGAGATGATGCAGGAGTTCGCCCTGGGAATTGAACAGCTGGTGAACAAAGCCCTAGTGAATGTACCCCCTAGTTGCTGTCCCAGGAGGCCGCATAATTCTTTGTGTACGGAAATACTGCAGCTCGGTGACTACAAAACTGCGCACGAGGCATTAACGGCAGCACTAAGGATGGAGACGGCCAAGACAACAGCTGCGCTGACCTCGAAGACGAGGAGTATTTGTTATGACAGAGAGACTAAGATGATGACCTTTCAGTGGTCTGTGCTTGAGGTATGGTGAGCTAGGTCACCTAGAAAACGGTTGTCCACACCAAGCCAACCATCAGGCAGAAAACGAGAAGGACCGGCGTGGCGAGGGGCTCGTTGGGGCCGTCTTTATCATCCCCTCAAGTGACGCTACATGCCTTGGACAGAAGAGTGGACGACCTCATCGCAGATGGCTGGGTACAAGGAAAGCTGTGCCGAATACTCGTAGACACAGGTGCAGCTGTGACTATAATCAGACCTGACGTGGCAAAGGGCATGCTGACACAAGCACCCAGTCGGCCCTACCAACTAGTGACATCTTGCCTGCGGAGAAGAAGGCCCTGCTGGAGTTCACACTGTGAACCTTGGGTATTTGTTGCGAGGGTGGCCATGGATATGATATTGGGACTGGAGGCCCTCAGGAGCCAGATGGCGGCGGTCGACATCGACCGGAAGGTCTTACAATTCGGCAGAGTCGAGGTGTCGCTCTGGAGTCTCCGCAAACATCCGGGGATCTGCAGGATGATCCTGAAAGAGGATGTAGTTGTGCCTGCAAGAAGAGGTGATGATGAAGGCTCACCTGGAGAGTCAATGGTCAAGATACTGGACCAAAAACACCATTGAACGAATTATGTATTTTCCAGGCATTGTTGCCTTGTCGGGAGCAAATACCTATGGGGCTACTGAACCCATTGGCCACCAGCCAGGACATTCAGGCCAGGATAGAGTTATGGAAGCGCGAGGCATCAGCGAGTATATCCCTGTGTGACAAATCCGACCAGCCAGCACTGTCAAGACCTGGGGTCCTGGCTGAAAGATTGCTGAAGAGAGCGGCCAACCATTTGACTGCTCCACAACTAGAAAAGGTCCAGCTTCTACTTAGTCGATACCAGTCTGGCTTCAGCGAAGGGAACAGTGATTACTGCCACACTGATTGAGTACACCCTAACATCAACATCGGAGATGCCCGACTTATCCAGCAACCACCAAAACATGCTCCTCTGGTAAAATAGGCAGTGGCTTGGGACATGTTGGAGAATATGAGGTCTACGGGAATCATTGAAGTGTCTGACAATCTCTGGTGCTCCCCTGTAGTCTTCGTGAAGAAGAACAGTGAGCTACACTTCTGTGTGGACTTCAAGAAGCTGAATGCAGTCACCAGAAAGTACTATATTACCTTACCCAGATTGACAACACCCCAGACACAGGGTGCCCAGTGGTTCTCGACTTTGGACTTGAAATCAGGATTTTAGCAGGTGACTTTAGATCCTAGAGAAAAAGCGAAGACAGCATTCTCGACTGGCTAAGGGCTTTCACAATTTACAGTTATATCCTTTGGCCTTTGCAATGTTTCAGTCACAATCTGGTGCCTCATGGAATGAGAGGGTGTACTTACAATGCCTACCTGCTACATCTGGATGCCATTATTGCTGTAGGCCACAACTTTGAAGACCATCACCAGAACCTGACCAAAATAATGCAACAGCTGCAGGCAGCTAACCTGAATTAGAATGCAAACAAGTACCAACTCTTCTGCAAGGAGGTGAACTATTTGGGCTGCAAAGTCTCGCCATATGGGGTAGCCAAGGACCCAGAGAGAGTTCGAGCAGTGAGGGATTGTCCTTGCCCAAACCTTAAGGTTACCTCTGCTATCTTTCATTGCGTCATGACCCAAAATAGATTTGACATCCTTCTTTCAAACCTCCGTTTCGATGACCGTCAAGATGGAGCTGAACGAGTGACAATTGAACCAGCTACATCTCACATATTTGCAAATTTGTAGAAAATTGCCAGAAAGCTTATACTATTGGTGATTGCACTACCATCGATGACATGCCAGTGCCCATCAGAGGGAAGTATGGATTCAAGGTCTACATTCCCCAAGAAACATTGCAGATACAGCATAAAAATTCAGAGCCTAGTTGACTTCAAAACACATTATTTTCTGAATGGCTATATTTACACAGGCAAGGATTCTGATGGAAGGACAAAAACTATTCACTCTCTACTCAAGCATGCATCCGAATTCTTACATCAATCAGAAGAACATATCAAAATGTGATGACTGACAATTGGTATTCTTCTGTGGAACTTATCCAATTGATGGAAAAGAATGAATTGACACTAGTTGCACAATGAGGAAAACCAAAAGAGAAACACCCACGGAATTTCAGCCTAACAGAAGACTTCCTGTAGGCTCCAATTAATATGGGTTAACAAGAAGCATGACACTACTTTCATACATTCCAAAGAAAAACAGAGCTGTTGTACTGCTGCCGAGTATGCATCATGCGACGGAAACAAATGAGGAAACACAGAAGCCAGAGATTATTAAATTTTAAAATGAAACTAAAGAGGGAGTAGACAGCCTTGATGAAAAGTGCTGTGTTTATATTTCAGGAAGGAGAACTTGTCGATGGCCCATAGCAATATTTTACAGAATCATAGATATTAGCTGTGTCAATGCATATGTATTGGACAACAGCTACCCAAATAATGAACTTGTAAGCCAGCTGAACTTTATGAAGAAACTTGCAAAGCAGCTTGTTACTCCCCACATGGAAAGAATAATTCAAAATATCCACCTTACATGTGAATTGAGAGCTTGTATTGGGAGAGTTCTGGGAGTTAGTACAGAAACTGTACCAGTGGATGCAGCAGTTGACCATCTTGACAAGAAGACGTGTAAACTTTGTGATCCAAAAAAAGGAGGAAAACTGCATTCTTGTGTAAAATGTGCAAGATTCCAAGAAAGTGTGTGTAAAATATGTTTCAGAGCTTGAGGTGTTGAACTCTAAAGCCTTCACTATTCAGTAAAATTTCAAAATACTGAGTTCCTTAGTATTCCAAAAAATACTTAAAAGTATTAGATAAATTAATCAAATGTGTTCTAAATGGTGGTAAAGAAAAATATAGATCCCAGCGTTGAAATTCCGTTTTGCACATCTCCTTTTTGTATCCAAGTAGTGACATTTTTATTCAAAAAGACTTAACTCTGGAATTTAGTTTTTTGTGAAAACTTACTTGCTACAGACATACTATATTATTTCAGAACATTCAGTAACATTCAGTTCTCTAATAGTTGGTTTATGTGTACTATTTAAAAATGTACATGAGTACGATGTGATTTCTTGTGATAAAAAGTAAATTAATGTAGGCTTTAATTAATACAATAAAATCAACTAGGAGTAATTAAACAGCACTTACATAATTATGAAAAACAAATATTATAGAACTTAAATTAAAACATCCAAATGATTTATGCCTAAAATCTCAGCTTAAACATAGGGGTCCCAGAGAGTGTACTTCGTAGTGTACATTACAAAAAAGTCATCTCATGAGTTAAGGGTTAAGATTATCTTGGTGTGGTTAACTTGTGCTTATCATTGTAGTTTCCATAAAATATATTTTCTCTTATATTACCAATTAGTGTCACAGATATTTTGTAAACCACACAGAAAATGACTGCATTGATCATGAACAAATATTACATTGTCTGCTTTATTTCTTTAATAATTGCTTGCAAATTTAAATTTTGAAATTAGATTTTAAGCACTCCTATTATTTAATGTGTTAAAATAGTCTTTGTCTAAACTATACACTAGCTTGCAATAATGTATTTTGCTACTTAAAACTGGCATGCAACTTCCAATGGATATAAACATTGCAGTTCTGTAATGCATGATAAACAAAAGAGCTATGTTGCATTAACCGGACTTACATTTAGAAATAGATTTCAAGCTAGTTGATATTCCTAATTTGCAACTATTTCATATTGGTGTTTTCTGCACAAGGTAGCCATGTGGTTGGACCATTCGTTTCTCAACAAAGCAGCTTGGGTCTGATCCCATGGGACCACATGTGGTATTTGGAGTGCACAAAGCAACATTTGTGCAGGTTTTCTCTGGGTTCTCTACTCTGATTCAATGTTCACCTGCTCCTCGACAGGCTTCTGACCCTAGGCACTTCTGTGTAAGTCCTACATGTGAGGAGGCTAAACTATCTAAGTTTTCTGTATGTGGTTTATGCAATACCAGCAACCTAGGTATGTTCCTTGGATATGTCACTTTTCAATGCTCCAAGCTACTGAACACAAGAATAAAGATCCATTCTATTAACTTCAGGTATTATACCTTGCAAATCTTTTGTCTGATGTGGGAAATATTTGTCTATTTTACCATTTGAGTTGATACTGTATTCTTCTCTTGTCCCAACATGAAGCAGAAATATGTACAGCTGTAGATCAGACATTCATATCAAAGTTTACAGCAAACCCATCCCGAAATGGAAAATCAAGTCAGGCAGTGAACATTTGTTTTGTTTTAACAACTACCTAACTTAAACATGAGAAGATAAACCTGTCATGAGTTTATTAAACCCACATAAATATATCCAACACACACTGCGTGCAAAACCTAAGAATGAAAGTAATATTTACATACTGTGCCACTGTCAAGTGGCTTAGCTCGATAAAACTTGAATCATACATAGGCAACTAAGACAACTAAATGAAATATACAATGAGATTAAATGAAGTGACACTTTTGTGCATAGAAAATAAGCTATACTAAAGTCACTATGTCATATCTTGGTCCTCTAAATTTACAAAAATAGGGACATAGTTGCTTAAAAGGATGTATGATCACTATGGACAGCAATAAATGCTTTGCATTGTGCTCTCATCTGGCCACATGGTTGGTAAGGAATTCTTGTGGTAGGTATTCCATTCCTCCACCAGCATTGCTGAAGATGTTGGGTGGTAGTTGGTGCATGTGGATGTGCTGTAATGCATCTCCCCAAAGCATCCTACATGTGTTCAGTGGGACTTAAATCAGGGGAACAAGCAGGCAAGTCCATTCACTGAATATCCTGTCATTCCAAGATATCCTCCCCTGCACTGTTTGATGCAGTCACACATTGTCATCTATAAAAATGAAGTCAGGGCCTACTATACTATTAAAAAGATGCACATGGGGAAGGAATACAGTATCACAATGCTGTTGACTAGTAAGTGTACTATGTTGAAAGATATGGAGGTTAGTTCGCCTGTGTAACATTATGCCTCCCCACACCATAACACCTGGGCCACCAAAATGATCATGTTCTTGGGTATATTACATGTGCTCACCTCTCTCCAAATGAGGGTACATCGAGAATCACTACTCAGACTGAATCTGCTCTTATCTGAGAAGAGCGTGGAACCCACTTCTTGTTGGTCCAATTCTGATGCTCTTGGGACCATCACAAACAGTGCCACCGATATGCGGGTGTCAATGGAACACAATATATTGGCTATTGGGTAAAGAGACCACCTTTGTGTAGTGGACGTGCCACTATGTAGAGTGAGATTGCATGCCTAGCAGTCATGCTATATATGGTTGCAAATGCACCCTCTGTTTGGAGTGGATCCCTTCCTGTGTATTGCACAATGTAGCAATCATCTGCTGCTGTAGTTGGTTATAGTCGACCACCTCCTCTCCCTGGGACAGCAGTGTCTGCAGTTTGGAAGGCTCCCCATGCACATGAAACAATACTGTGAGCAATACCAAACTCCTGGGCAACACTCGTCACACTTTGCCCTTGTTTCAGTTTCCCAATGATTCTTCCCTTATGAAGTCATCCAAATGTTGTAAAACAGACCATGTTGAAAAGCAGAACACCACTACAGAGCACTGTAACAACTCGCTGAATGCCACACACTAACTCGTCCTGTTTCTGCAACTGCTCCACTCATTTGGCACTATAGTCTCACTATGCTCACACCATGTGATGTCCAGCTTTCTTTGTGTATGTGAGAGCCCTCTGATGACATGCTTCCGCAGCTTCATTCATATCCACCAAGTGGTTCAAATGTTATGTTAATTTATCCATCTTGGCCTTAGGATTTGCACACCAGTGCATAATACTCATTATTTTGATGTCATAAATAATAAAAGAAACTGAACTGTAATTTTTTTCAAGTTTTATCAATACACAGTAGTGCTACAAGTTCTGTCAGTAAAATTTAAACAAGTATGGTAGTTTTGAATGAAGAAACATGGCAACACTGTATATTGTCATCCACAAGGTCACCCTTACTACTCCGTGAGTAACTGGCTTGCAGTGTGCCAGTAACAGGCAAGAGAGAAAGATGGAGTGGGGAGTATACGAAAATCATCTTGCTGTATTGGCGTTATGTCATTGTGGAAAGCGGGCTAAGAAAATTCTTCCATGCTGAAACCTCTTGGCATCAATGAACAGTCTTGGTTTCAGACAATAGCATGGTTTAAATAAATGGGTGCAATGTTGATCACGTCAGATCTATCTATCCTAGGTGTGTATACACAAAAGAAGTTATGAACACCATTCATGCAAGGATTCAACACAATCCTTTGCATAAACAAACAATTTTGTCTTATAAAATGAACATCTCTTCACAAACAATGTCCAATATTTTGAAGGATGATTTACATGTTAGTATATATAAAAGATACATAAGGTATTTGCTTACTGAAAAATTAAAGGAGATATACCTGGTTTGATCCCAGGCTTTGTAAACAACAAATGGGGAGAGCAAAAACACGAAGCAAAAACCACACATCAGTGGATGGCAACCAATGTTCCACTGTTCATCGCTGCTACTGACTGGCCTAGTGGAAGTCCAGACCTCAATCCATTGGATTATTCTCTGGCAGAAGCTTGAGGCAATAGCATGTCAAAAGAGGCACCACAGGATTGAGATGCAAAAAAAAAACCAATCACCTCAACTGTCAACAAAATTCCACTGAACACAATTAATGCAGCTATTGAAGAGTGTCCTCAAAGACTTTGCCACTATGTTTCCACACATAGCGATCATTTCAAATGAGAGTATGTTCATTTTGTAGAATTTTTTTGTTTGTGTTCTTTCAGAATATATGTATATTAATGGGTTTGCATAGTTTTCTTTAGTAGTATATGCATTGAAAGTACTAACAGAACTTATGGCAGTACTGTGCATTTACTCCAATGGGCATCATATAAGACAACTGTATCAATTTTCTTGATGTTGAAATAGTGTTTATATGTACAATCTGTCCATGGTGAGTTCATCCTGCATTGAAAAGCACCACTTCTATGCTTTATCGCCTGCCCTCCCTGCCCTCTGTTCAGTCCAATTGTGAAATTGTAAATGATTAGAATGTGGCATTTGTACCAGCGTAAACAGTATCTACCTGTTATGACATTTTTCCCATTTTTGGCATGCACTTGCATGTGTGTGCATATATGCATGTCCTAGTTTATGTATATTCAAAAATAATTTAAAATACAGTGCATTTGAAAATGTCTCTTTCTGGTAGATGTACTGAACTTGGAATCTAAATGAGGCAAAAACCTGGAATTTCCCAACCAGCAGGGACAATAACAAGACACTGTCCAGCACTGTTTTCTGTATATATGTTACTTCTGGAATGTCATTATTCCAGCAACACTTGGAAACTGTGTAGTGCATGTGGATCCAGGTTTTATCCATGTATATCACTGACTTATTTTCAGTATGGTCATTTCTTCTTATTTTTACACTTTTTAAATTGAAATCCAATAGATTTCACTATTTTAGTGAGCTTTTTTTTTCTCTTTCTTTTGTTATCCGAGAAATAAACCTTTAAATTTTTGCAGTATATAGACTTCTTTTTACATTCTCTACCATGCACATAGAAGGTAAAGAAGTTATTGCATTCCACCTTAAAATTTTGTACAAAGAAGGATGAAGGTACATATTTTGAGGGCATATATTTAAAAAAAAAAAAAAAAAAAAAAAAAAAAAAAAAAAAAAAAAAAAAAACATTTTTAGTAAAAGATCCATGTATGTGTCTGAAGAGCATAAGTCAAAAATGAATAGTCCATTAAACACCTAAATGATTCAACATTTTCTAAGGATGCGACAGAAAGCTTTTCAAGAAAATCTCCCCACACCAGACTAGCATTTGCATGAAACTTTTTTGAAAATGGCTCTAACAATTTTTTATTAAAATACCATACAATTAAGATACTTTCATGACAAATGAATATACAAAGGTATTGAGTTTTCTATGTAAGTGTCTGAAGTCCTCTTGTTGGATGACTTTTGCGTAAGTGGGAAACCATAAGAGATAGCCAAAATCTTACTACACAAAAAATGTAGATCTTGCTAAATCACTATTTATTTTAGATACTTTTTTGAGTGAACCATTTCTGAGACATTCCTCGTTTCTGGTTTAAATGTTCCAAAACTTATACTTTTCTCAAATGGGAAGTTGCCATTCATTTTTCTGGGTTTTGTTTTTTGCTTTTTTATGCCCCTGGCCATACAAAGAGAACCAAATTTCAATTTCATCACTCATCGCTTAGCAACTAGCTCTTAAAAGATTTGACTATTGCTTTTACCTAGTGTATTCCCTTATTTCTCTTCTACCTACAAGAAAGAAGCAATAAAGCCATTTCTGTTAATGTTTATCTCGACTACCAAAAAGTAAATAGAAGAATAAAGTTTTGTAAGAATAGTTTGGTTGAAAATAGGTAGCAAAAGTCATGTGAATGTAACACACTAGATTAATTTAGCCTTATAATGCTCCTGAAATTTATTCCAATAATGCAATAATCCTTATGCTGCTATCTTGTGGGGTGATTTAATTTTGCTCACCCCACTTTCTTCAAGCTGGTATTCCTTCCTAATCGTAAATGTCATTTGTTGTCTTATTAAAGTCAGTAGAAGCAATATCCATGTTCAGTGGTATTTATAATAATAGTTATTTTCCTACCTTCTTTCTTCTCTTGGTCAAAAAACATAAAATTATAAATAAATTGTTAGTACCTCATTACCTTCCATCACTAACAATATGATTACTAGGTGACATGTTAAGAAGTATATCAGACTGTACAGCATTTCTTGACATTTGCATCTGGTTGTATTGCATCATCATAATAGTTCATCATCTTTGTGCTCCCAGTGCAGGACTAACTCACCTTATCCTGGTTATAATTCTCCAAGTGCCTGGCTGCGCCTTGGCCAAGTGGTTGAGACCACTCACCGCTCACCAAGGCTCAGTGGGTTTGATCCCAGATGACTGCATGTGGGATTTGTGGTGGACAAAGCAGCGCAGGGGTGGGTTTACTCTGGGTTCTCCAGTTTCCCCCACCATTGCATTCCACTGGTGCTACATCTTCATTCCATGCATCATTTGTGTCATCAACTGTAGTGCCTATGTAGTAAAAGCAGGCATTAAACACTATAAAAAAGTATCCAAATGTATGATAAACATACATCATCATAAGCCGCCTCTATTATTTCTCTTACCTCTTATTGCATATTGGGTCCTATTTCCAAGATATCACTGTGTGGAGTACTGGAATCTAAATACTCTCAATTGGGTTGAGATGTAGACTCACAAGGGACAACTAAGACATCTTAATGAACCTCAAACCACCTCTGCTAAGTAAGATGTATAGCTGAAGCAAATGTCCTGCAATAAATAAGTTAATGAATATAAAGACCAGTAAATAAATAATAACACCAATAACAATATATATGTTATAATATTTGTTAAACTATGAAATAAGAAGTTCAGTTTATTTCGAAAACATGAGAAAAGGAATTAATTGATGGATACCAACTATAAAAATAACTGGTAAACACAGAACTTGTCTAAACTGCACCAACACAAATACTTACTTTAAAGTTTTACTAAATATTATACCGCCCTTCCCTTTGGCTGCAGTGTGTGTGTGTGGCGTGTGGTGTGCGTGCATGTGGTGTGTGTGCGCATGTGCATATGGGCATGCAGGCATGCATGAATAATTGCAAATATTTGTGCCACTGTTTGATGGCGATGTGTTGATCCAGTATTTTTAGGCTTTTTTTCTCGATATTTTGCAAAGTTATGTTTATGAGGAAAATTTCACAATGTTTTTAGGGTGGCTATTATTTCCTATCTCAGATGTTCGGTTCTTAACATAACAGGTCACATGGTTGACCCTCCTCTGCCTTCTGCCCTCTGCCCTTTACTCTGCCTGACTATAGATGGAATGATGCCTGTAAACACACCAGAGACACATTAGATCCTGAAATTTGTGCTTCATTTATGATGATGCTATCAGTAAGTGGACAAAATGAGATACACTTATATGTTATTCATATTTTTCTCTACTAAATATTAAATTATTTGCACTTATCTCCCACCTTGTGTGTGTGTGCATCATATATTATCTTAAAACACTGGAAGTTGATAACAGTGCTAGCTTATCTTTGCCACTAATGAGAGCATTCCATCAAGTAAAAAAATCAGGAATTTATCAAACGGAATACAACAGTTGTAATTAAGTTTACATTTGAACCAAACAAAATCTGGAAACAAGAGCAAAGGAACTTTTCAGGTTCATAAAACACAAGCATTTAGAAAACTCAGCAGTTGGTACCCATTTTTTTTATGAAAATCCACAAAATATATTCAGAACCAAAACTACTAAAACATAACAGAAAAGCAGGAATTTTCAACTTGGGAACAGAGTTTCATCTGAAAGAACAAAAACAGAGTTGTCAGATTTGATATTCCCCATTGGGTAGGTTCCTAGAACCACCACAGTTTATCGTCTTCACCACCAATGATCAGTCAATGTCTGGTTGATAATGGAGGTAGCTAGTCTCCGAAACATGCTCTGGGAAGTTTAAAAACTTAATGTTGTTTAGTGTCATTAATTGATTCAATTCTTGTTTCTCATTCTGAATATTTGCAATACAGATTTTTTGGTAATCTAGAACTCCATCCCCAAACAGGGACAGAAATATATCCAATGGTGTCACATTCCAATTAGTACCTCATGGATAACAGACAGATGAAATATATGTATAGGACAACAGATGGTGTAGAAAGCTTTCTTATCTTAAAATATGTTCTCTCTGAATACGATGTGGTCTGCTCTATGGACATCTGTTAATGCATCCTTGATAGTCACTCTTCAACATTCAGTTAACTGCTTAAGGGAATGAAGAACTGTGTCCCGTGATCCTGTAAGCATGGTTGCTTAAAGTTCTTGCAGTGCTAAATGGATGTTTTCTTACATCATATATTGCAGTGTTTTCTGATTCAGAATGCGTCAAGCACTTTTCAGAAAGAGTCGTGCGAATGCATTTGTTATCCACAGTGAGGATACGCCGCACCCATCTTGTGCAAAGTTTTTTCATGTTTAATTCCTGATGCAAGATGTGACCAATACGTTGCTTTGAAATTCCAAGAGCATTAGCAATTTCAGGCACCTTTGTTCGCCGATCTTCTAAACTCAAGTCAAGCACTTTTTCAATGATTTACAATTTTTGGATGTCCATCGTATGGATTGTCTTGGACGCTTTCACGGCCACGTTTAAAATCGGCTGCCCATTTCTTCACAGTGTAAACTGAAGGTGAAGAGTCATCATGCACATTTACAATCTACAAATGAATTTCTGTAGGTGTTAAACCTTCTTTTACGAAGAATTTTATCACAGCATGACACTCAAATTTCTCCATTTTCAAAGCAATGTGCACTTCCACTGCTTCAAACAACTGGCTACAGTCAACTATTGCCTGGAATGACTTGTAATTTTACATAGGGTATATTAACATGTGTACCAACATAAGGAAAAAAAAAAAAATCATGCAAGTAGTGCTGTGATCTCTGTGTGAGGCCAAGAACTTTTCAGACAACCCTTGTACTTTTCCAAATCGCATGGCATAGCACAGCCAGAAAGGAGGCAGAAGCTTCAGGTAAGAGTTGGAAGGAAAGTAAGACATTATTTAAAAACAGAATATGCTGGGTGCATTCTTCAAGATCTAAACTTTCAGAGACTTTCCAAATTTTTCACTTTTAGATTAGGTCTCCTAGCAAGCAGCACATTTTTGAGCACTGAAAATGACTATTCCTGGCAGTTTGTCTTACTTCACCAGTTTCAGAAATGTACCAGTTGAATAGTGTTCTACTGAAAAATAAGAGACAGTGGATCAAGTTTGAATTTTATATCAGTGCATTATAAGAGATGTGAAACTGCTACTTTAACCTAGTCATCATATACCTGTGTAAAGTCATATGACATTTTAGTATATTTAAATTACAACAACATGTCTTAAACTCATGAGATGCCAATTGCATGAATTTCAATACCTTTTCCCCCTAGGTTTTTAATTAAATGCAGTTATTCTAGAAAAAAAAAAAAAAAAAAAAGGCCAATAAGCATTTATAAGTATTATAAGCTAAAATAGGTAGATGTGCCTCTACAAAACAGCTCAAAGGGCAGCAGATTGAACTTAAACTATATCAGTTTTACAATAGATATAATGGTTAAGTATAGGTATTTTGCCTAACATCCATATCTAGTCGTTAGCAGCAAAGATGTCACTAAGGATACTCGTGTGTATTTTGGGATTAACACATGACACAGGGAGGTATAAACCTTAGAGTGATAATCTGGTTGGTCTCACCTACACTTAGATTTCTCTTTACTGAACATTGAAATGATTGTCACTGTTAAATGATACTGATATTTCCAATTATGGGTTCAAAGTTCACGGATAAAGAAAAACCTTTATGTTCCATTGTGCTTTTCTCTGCTGCAGTGATAGTGAAATGTTAAGTTACTACTTCATTGCTTTTCTTTTGCCATATCATATCCATTAATCTTTCTCAAAGACAAAAGAAGGCTCTGAAATGCCACATTTATGGATAAATATGATATTCATTATAAATCTTTTGTTCCACTTCATTGATGTGGAACAAATGGGATTTACAGTATTTACCTTTGAGAGTTCTGAAAGAAGTAGCTGCAGGAAAAGTTCCAAGAATCTACACCTTTCTGTTAAGAAAATTCACAGTTAACTTTAAAATTCGTACCAAACTAAAAACCATATTGTTCTTAGTTACTAAAGCCTTCATAGATGTCAGTGTTATAATTAATTTTGTATGAAACAACCAATGGCTGGAGGGCTAATTTGGTATGAAAATATAATGAATGCCTAGGTATGGCCAGATAATCCATATCTAGTTAAAAGAAAAAAGTTACCTATAGCAAACATTTGTAAAAGAGTTCAAAAAGAGTACTTGTTATTAATGATACTAATGCAACACTTCTTAATAGAATATGAAGCAACTATTTAATTATATTTAAAAATATACACAATTTCTCTCTCTTTTTACCAAAAGACATTGGTTCAAATTTTATCCTCATTTCATCCTGTTTACCATTTCCCAATAAAGTAGCTACCATTGGGTGTAATGAAGCTAAGTATAATGTTTTTGTGTGCATGATACTATACTTTGTAAGATATATAATTAAATGGCATTTTTGCATCAAAATTTAATTTTTTTGCATCATTTTTAGCATATTTCTTCTTATGTCACATATTTAAACCATCTCTAATGTATGGTTTGGCATCTATAGTAATTTAAAGGCAACCATGTGGGTCTTTATATTGAAGTCAGTACCTAATATTTAATTCCCATTTCCTCTGTTATAAACATTTTTCTGCATCTTGTGACATTCAAAGCTAAAGCAATGTACTTAAACCCACTAAGAAATTCTTTTTTGCTCTGAATTAATCAGAATAAAATAGACACAGTTTTGAGGTAGAATAGTTGTGTGTAGTATTTAGTTTTTGGGAAAATAACAAATTAAAGTATGGAAAAAATGCAATTAAAACCTAAATCACCTTATTGTGAATGCACTGCTTTTAGAAAGCATAGGTCATTTTGCAGCACATAACTAATTCATTGCTTTGAACTTCTTAAGGAACTGGGAAGTATAAAGAATAAAGACTAAGCGTGTCATTTTCTGTTCTCAATGTAAAACAATTATAACTTTTCTGAATCAGAGTGTAATATGGTTTATTGACTATTCAGCACATTTCCCTTAAAAAAAAAAAAAAAAAAAAAAAAAAAAAAAAAAAAATATTGAGTACACATCCCTTTAAACCTTAGAGTTTCATTGCCTTTTTCCTAAAAGTTTTAATCTCTCATTGCATGTTATTTGTTGATTCAACTGGTTTCTGAGAAAAACAGACCTATGAAGATCAAAAGGTTATCATTTATCTATCAAACGTTTTTAAAAATTATTTTTTTTTTTCAGGTAAATTCCAAAATATATATTTGTGAAACTTTAAAGAGAGAGAGAGTTTTTTTTTTTTTACATTGCTCTTCCACATACAGCCAGAGTTATATTATATTTCTTAGGTTATCAACATATACTCACACTTCCCATTCTCATTAAAATACCAGTCCCATATCCAAAGGTAGAAAGAAAATGGTATGAATATCCTTTTGCTTTTCTAAACTTATGACCATATGCAATGACTTGAATTATCATAACCATCACCACCACCACCATCATCATCATCATCATCGTCGTAATAATAATGATGATGACAGCTATGCCTATGCCTATTATTATTATTATTATTATTATTATTATTATTATTATTATTATTATTATTATTATTATTATTATTATTATTATTATTATTACTGCTACTATTACTATTGTTGTTGTTATCTCCAATGTTTTAATTATCATTGTGGGTGCTGTGCCATAAAACCAAATAAGGAAAAAAGCAATGGAAACAGAAAAGGAATAGTTTCTGCACTTAGAGTTTAATGAAGAATTTAATTGTGAATCAGGGCTATGCAGCCCTGTTTAAGTGCTTTATAGAACTTCTTTCCTCTGTAACTATAGCCATCTTTTTATTTTTCTTAGATGGTGCGAAGAATAGAAACTGTACCGATGCCAAAGTAAGATGAAAGCAGATGGAAACACAGCATAAGGTGGAAAACAAGTAAATGAAAAACCGAATGAGACTTCTTTTCTCAAGTTTGAGTAACATTACAATCATAAACAGGTGCGACTCTGTAAGTGTTTATGTGTTGCAAAGCTCACATTAGAAAATCATGTGTATGCTATTTATAATTGTTTTTGCATGGTGGTTCCATTTAAGCCTTAGCAAATTTTCCTTAAAGGTTTACATTTTCCTCTTTGTTCAAATGCCATTATATGAATTAGGACTTTATGCACCATATTTTCCCCTTATGCTTTGTAGGCATACTGTTACAGCTATTTTATAGTTATATTTCAGTTAAAAAATGTTTCATATTAGGTGAAAAGCAGAAACACTTATTGTTTGCCCTTGGGTAAACAGATCAATGATCTCTAATAAAATAGATTACAGATCTCAATTGAAAGAAGTTATAGTTTGAATTAAAGAGCTATTGAGTTTTTATGACTAGCGAATATAATGCTTTATTGCATTTCAAATGCCAAGACAATAAATGCCTCAAAATGGGTATAAAATGCTGATCTGAAATACTTATTTTATGGATTTTTTTTTAATGAATCCAGTTTGCACGTGTTGTAGCCAGATTTGTAGGTGAAAAGTTGATGTCATTTCAGTTTCTGTTATTAAATTTAAATGAGTCAGTGCTATCACGGTTTATTTTTCAATGAATGAGGGTGTGGGGCAACAGTCCGGTGTAATAAATTATTGTTGTGTAAGGCTGCTTCTTCAGAATGATCTGCTTTAGGGAACAATAATGTGCTGAGGCAGAATCAAACTTTATATTAGGCATCACCAACTCGCTTGATTTTGTGCCAAAGCAAATAGATTTGCTCCATGCCTGGAATTGGTAAATATGTTACAGCAGAGATTGTCTATCTTCCTTGCATAGTGCATTGTGTGTCAGTTTATAATGTTGGGAACAGAAAGCAATCCAGCATACAAGCCACCAATTCCTATGTTTGTGTCTGCCTAAGAGGAATCTTTTTTATTTATAGTAAGTTGCGGAATAAGTGTTTAGTTTCCAGAAAATTTCTGCACTCAGAAAATTCATTTTGAAGCATTATGCAACTCTTGCAAGTAAGCGTGACAGTTACCAAGGAGAAGAACATTTCTTTCAAATTGTGTTCGGTCCCAATTGATTATCAAAATGCACATTCATATTCACTGTTATAAATGTGTAAGTTTTTCATTACATATTAATTCTCATATGTAATGTGTTTACAATAGTATTAAACAAGTTGATGATTCTGTTGTTTTATTATGTTAACAGCATAATAATTTAATTATTTTTACTATAATTTATCTTATGAGTATCAATTACCACCAAACCTATCAATATATGCATATGTTCATTTCCGAAGTATAAATGCTAATGCTAGAGACAAAATAGCGCAATTGTTCTACCAATCATGGACCTACATTAGATGTATTAACCTATGAAAGGTGGATACATATTTCAAATGCAAAATGTTGCATACTGCCACAACGCTGAAGGAATTATCTATTCTTGCTTTCTGGGCCGTGCATGGTAGGCAATTCATAAAAGCATCAAGCAAATTTGCTCCCTTTGCTTTTCTCTAAAGGCAACTAGTTGGTGACCCCTGCTTTAGATGATGACATGGGACAAAGTGGCACATATATTTGGTACTTTAAAAGTGTTAGTGATTCCTAGGAAAATACATGGGTCACTAATTTAATTTCTGGATGAGAGAAAACTAGGAGAAGGAAGTTCATGATGTACAAAGTTTTGTATCCTTCAAGACAGCATTCACATGAATTCTTTAGGTATGATGGCAACCCCATGTTGTTAAACCTCAAGTACATCTTTTATGTTGACCAGTGATTTGCACTTTATCCTTTGTCCTGAAGTTTCAGTTTCATTTTTGGGTATAAAAATAAATGTAGGCTAGGGATAGACAGACAGACAGACAGACAGACAGACACATACACCCACACGCCCACACCCATGCCCAAGCACACGCGCACAAGGTGAGTGGGAAAAAAAAAATTAAAATGCACCAGCATTTCAAACACCTTTCTGTAGCGTCTAGGGGATAGCTTTGACTTGCACAGAGTAACTTCTGTGGTACATTAGTGAGGACATTGCGAATGCAATCCTCCAGTCCATCCAAAGTTCTTGGTTTGCTGCAGTAAACCGCGTTCTTTGCCCAACCCTACAGGAAGAATTGCCGGGACTCCAGCATCCATATATCCGGACCACAGCAACTTAGTTGGACACTGTTCGTCAAGCCAGTCACAGACATTTTGTGCATCATCTTGCAT
The DNA here is from genome assembly GCA_030762935.1 of Hymenopus coronatus. Taxonomy (NCBI): domain Eukaryota; kingdom Metazoa; phylum Arthropoda; class Insecta; order Mantodea; family Hymenopodidae; genus Hymenopus; species Hymenopus coronatus. The sequence continues at coordinate 58,968,010 of CM060900.1, forward strand.
GAATATCAAATGTTATTCCAGGTGGAGACAATTGGACAAACATTATTTCTGAGCATGCTTATGTACCATTCTGAGTTCATGGTATCTCAAAGATACTGTAATACAGTATCTACAATTTGATTGACTGTTATAATGCATCACATGGTGATCTTAGGATGGCTTTGCAACTTTTCAACCTTGAACCCTGGATGCTGCTGTGCCCAGTAGTGACTGTGGGCTGATTAACAAACCCTCTGACATGAAAAATGCCTTTATCGCTCCAAATGATATTCTTAAACAAATTGGGGCAGTCTTCATGCCAACCGAGCATAATTTTCCCATATTCCATCTGATGGTCACAATCTTCCAGCAATAGCTTTTGATAACAGTGTAGCTTCCGTGCATGAAATTTCAACTCATTTTTCAGAGCATTTTTGACTATGTATGTGTAAGATCACTTTCACAAGCAGCCTGCCATGTTGACTTTTTGAGGCTTGTGGTGAACATACCCCATACAGTTTGCACTTTATCCTTTGTCCTGGATTTCAATGAATGACCGCTTAAGTGAGTATCCAGCACAGATCCTGTTCATCAATTAGTAATATCAACTCTTGATCATCTTTGGATCCAGTGCAGCATGAGGTCCATACACAGTCTGCCACCATCTCTGCAGCTGCAGAATACAATGTCAAGACTTCATAATTGATGGCTATCTGAGCTCTTTCCTGATTTGCGATGTGATGTACAGATGAAGTTCCACCTCAGTAAATAAACTATAAATTAAGAGATTACAAGATTGTGCACGTGACTGATATAAGAAATTTGAGATCAGCGATGCATGGTCCCCAGATAAACATGACACAACTACATAGCGTTAAACGTGTGGGTATCAGGTGCTGATAAGTCGGTGTTAAAGGAAAGCAGGTTGAAAAAATGGCTTAGAATGTCTTTAAAACTTTTGCCCGAGTATAGAAATATCGATTTTTAGCAGCTCGTTACTAGCATTCTCAAGATTTAATGTCACAAAAATCTATAAAATCTCGAATAATCACTTGACAGTGCGACACTGAGCACTCATTAACTATGTTCTTGAGTTATGTATCCTACTCTGGAGGCATTTTTTCAACTGCTCTGGTGGCTTAATGCCTAACGCGGGAAGCTGCTAAGCCAAAGGTCATGAGTTTGATTCCTATCATAAAGTTAATGTTTTTTATTATTATTTATGTAATTCCAGACGAAGTGCCGCAATACGTGAATGAGACCCAAACTCGGAAACTATCTTTCACTTGAAAGCCAGTATCATAACCACTATGCTAGAGAGGTACGCTGTAATGTGTCCCTTCGTTTTTTGTGTTATACTCTTGAGTGGTTGATAAATTAGCCAGTGGCATATGGGCACTTAAGAAACTTATAGCTGTTACTTCGAAATTTCATTAAATAGGGCATAAGTCTCCTATTTCAAATTACTTATTTAAGTAATCTACATATTTTGTGAAAATATTTAGGTATAGTTCATTAACACCCTGTGCATATGTATGTATGTGTGTGTGTATATACAGTCAAACTTGATTAATTTGAACATTTTTAATTCAAAGTTATGAATAATTCAAGTTTTAGCATGGTCCCTTGACATTCCTATGCAAAGCAATGTTAAAAAGGCTTAAGTAAATCTATATTTTTGTGGATAATTCAATACAATTTGTAACAAGAGTGAGTGAAAAAGTTATAAGTTAGTCAAACTTGCTGGATAAATTCCAGGAATTGTGCCATACTGTGGTCCCATTCCCTTTCCTTGCTAAATTCCAGGAAATGCATCATATTGTAGTTCTGGTTTCCTCTCCTGCTGGTAAGGAATGTGGGTTACTCAAGCTTCTTTGTGCAATTCTAGGAACTTGTTGTCAGCCAAGGCACTTGTTGTCATTGTGAACACCACACCCCTTTCCATTCTGTCTACGTGCAGTCACGTGTTGGCCTACATTTGCAGCAAATAACTTCCCGTGCTGTAAAGTGAGCATTTTTAAACAGTGTGTACACAGTTACATCAAAATCATCAGTGTATGTTTAAGTAGTGAACTGAGCCGACAATGGCTCTCTCCAAACCTAAACGTGTAAATTACAAAACTCTTACTTTAGCTGAAAAGGCAGCAGTCATTCGCGAAATGGAAAAAGGTTTAAAAAAAAGTGTGACATCGCAAGAGACTTAGGACTTCCCCAGAATTAACTGTCTACGTACCTAAAAAATAAGGATAAAATTTTGAACAGTGTAGTTACAAACAGTGACAAAAGTAAAAAAAGAGCAAAAGGGCCTGAAAATCCTGAGGTCAATGAGTGTGTTAAAAACTGGTTAAAGCAGGCATGGGATAAAAAAATTCTAGTAAGTGGAATTAGTGAGTTCTAACATTACAAAACTGTAAGTATACACTCTAATGCTGTCCTTCCTATCAATTCATTTAATTTAGACCTGTTTTAATTAAAAACATTTTCAAAAAATCAAACTTTTGTAGTTCGAAATCCTAAATAATTAAATTTTTCTTTCTTTATCATCATCATCATCATCATCATCATTGTTATACAAAGTGTCTGAGTTATGCTTGAACCCAAAAAGTGGGAGGGAGAAAGTCAATAGAGCACAAGATAAACAGTGGCATTGTAGTTGTTGTAATTTTCCTTCAATGCTGTGCGGATCCGTGTGTTTCAAGTCAATTCATAGTACAAGTAAAGGTGTTAGCGGAGTGCACATGTTTGCAATGGCTATATGTTACTGGTTGTTGATTGTACAGTTTGAAGAATTAGAAAACATATTTCCTTTTGAATTATTTTCAAACTATGTTTGCTGTACGTGCATTTAAATAATTATTTGATGATTGAAATGCCAGCTGCAAAATGTACTCTTCAACAACAAATATTTATTTGTGATACTTGCATCAAAGCAGATCCATGCTGACAAGTGCATAGGAAATTTTTAAACAGGTTCCCTGGCAGAACACTGAAGGACACCATTTTGAGTAACTACTGTAACATGTTGGTAAAATAAAATGATGATTGTGCACTTGCCATAGACCAATGAAAGTTACAAAGTGAAAACTTGAGAGATTACGCATCTACAATGCTGCTGTTTACCTCACATCTTATTGGCCTCACTCCACCTGTGTTCTCAGCTAAAGTGTGACACCTACTCTTGCATTAAAAGTGCATTCCAAAATAATATGTTAGGTGAAATGGATATAAATGTCCTCCTTAAAATAGACACATCTTGATGGACTCACTGAAAATCTTTATGGGCACTTTTTATATCTTTCATATGTTTATAGAAAAAATATGAAATTAGAAGTTAACCTTTTCGTGGATATGGACGTCATATGACATCAATTTTAAAATGCAGGAGAACCGATATGGATGTCATATGTCATCCTGTGCATGCATGCATTTAATGCTTATTTAACCCTAATTATTTTAATTTTTGTCTTTTATAATAAATTTAAATAAATTCTAGAATAAATAAAGCCTTACCTTTAAAGTTTCTTTTCTGAATGGTACATCTCAAAACATGGATAGACACATAAGGGCACATCTCCACATTCACAGCATATCATGTTAGTCTCTTTATGAACTCCTTTTTTGTGGCACACCAAACACCCTCAAAATGGACGCGACTTTTTTGCTGTCAGTGGTATCCTTTTAGGAATGTGTTTTCCTTCAAGTCCGAGGGGTGCAGGGGTTGTAGATTTCTTACCCCCTGTATGAAGAGGCCTCTAACTGTTATAGTGCTTAATTAGGCTATGAGCCATTGATATGCGGAAATCCAGGTAGGTCTTGCATGGGTTTAGAGTTCTCCAAATTACTAAACAATTGCATATGGTGATATCCAGCAAAAATACCTTTTATACCATTTAACTGTTTTTCGTAAAGAAGGATATGATTGCAATACCTGATTTACTAGATCCACACCACCCATATGCATATTGTATTCCTGGATAACAGCAGGCTTGAAAATTTACATTTTGGCATCTATTTTTCCAGTGTCAATCATCAAAATCTTAGGGCTGCAATTGGACAATGCCGTAACCACCCTCTTGCCAAGTAATGTAGGTCAAGGGTGGTAGCTAATGCACCTGCATATCTCCTCTCCTTGGAGTCTTTGTATTCACATTCTTCAGCAAACCAATACGATTTGAACGTAGTGTTTCAATTGCATTTGTTTTCATTTTGTATAATGCTATGTATAATTTAGGGGAGCTGAACCAATTATTTATATATACAATCCTACCCTGGTCAAGTATAGGCTCCATCAGGTGCATTACTATGGAGCCAGATAACCCCATTGACCAGTGTAAATGCAGCTATTGTAAAGATATCCCATTTTACTTTCACAAAGATCAAAACTCTTTATGCCAAATCTGGCCCTCTTTGTTTTGATGTATTGCTTCCAACCTAAGCGGCCCTTCCAAAGCATCAAGCTTTCATCTGCAGTGGCCTTATCACCAGGCATGTAATTTTCTTTGAATTTTGAAATAATATATTCCAAAACCGATCTAATTTTGTATAGTTTATCATTTATATTTTCTGTGCCCGTGAAATGAAGGAACCGCAAAATGGAAGTAAACCTGTTATTTGATATGCATTTCCCAAAAAATGGAGTAGCTAGCATGTCATCTGTAGACCAGTACATGTCTAAAGTTGGTTTACGAATAACAGCCATGAGCGTAATTAGACCAATTAGCCTGTAAATCCGCCTGCGGTGCCATAAGTACGAGGGGCATACTGAAAGTCATGAGCAACACTGTTTTACAATCTTAATATTTATTTTTAAGCCAAACCAAATACATCATCATAATCTACAGACTTTCTTTCACTTTTCGACATAGTCTCCATTGTTTTGCACACATTTTTCCCATCGTTCTACAAGTTTAAAAATGCCCTTGTGATAGAACTCCGTTCCAGCTGCCCGCAGACCCTGACGCACTGCTTTCCGAATATTCTTCAGCGTCTCGTAGCGTTGGCCACGCATCTGCTCCTTCACAGAACCGAAAAGATGGTAGTCGGAGGGTGCCAAGTCGGGACTGTAGGGAGGATGTGGAAGAGTTTCCCACCCTAATGCCCTGATCTTCTCCATAGTGGCACGGACAGTATGCGGACGTGCATTATCCTGTTGGAGGATGATCCTCTTTCCAGGGCGTTTATCACGCAAAGCCCGACGGAGCTTCAGAAGTGTCTTGATGTAGCGGGCAGAATTTATGGTTTTCAAGAAAGTCAACCAGAATGCAACCTTGTGCATCCCAAAAGACACTTCCCATAATTTTTCCTACAGACTGCACTGTCTTCGCTTTCTTCTTCGATGGTGAGTTCAAGTGGTGCCATTCCATACTCTGATGTTTCGTTTCTGGCTCATAGTTATGGAACCAGCTCTCATCTCCAGTCACAATACACGTCAAAAATTCATTATAAAATCTCTGAAGAAGGTTTTGTGCAATGGTTCTTCTCTGAAGTTTGTGGTCTTCAGTCAATAAACGGGGGACCCAACGGGCACAGACCTTTCGATAACCCAAGCTGTGGATCATTTCTTGCACTGCACTATGTCCTATTCCAAGTTTTGCAGCAATTTCATTCACAGTGAAACGCCTATCTCCTGTAATGAGCTCATCAACTCTTTCCTTGTTGCGTTCTGTAGAGGCAGTTCGAAAACGCCCGCTATGAGGCGCATTTTGCAGACTCGTGTTTCCATCTTTGAAATGTTTCACCCATCTTCTAACACTGCTGGCACCCATGCAGACACCTCCATATGCACGTTGAAGTCTGAGGTGAATTTCAGGAGCAGATTTTCCTTCTTTCACAAGGAATTCAATGACAGCACGCTGTCGAAACAAAACATCAATGTCAGCCATTTTTCAAACACCGTCTGTGGTCACGTGATAGAAGCTAATGACGTCACAATATGTCAACACGTGGCTTAAAGTCTGTAGATTACGATCCTGCAATTCGTTTCGTTACATTGTTGAAATTTAAATTTTTACAATGGGTTGCTCGTTACTTTCAGTATGCCCCTCGTAGTTAAAGCGAGCGTTAAATACTACTAAAAAAACCCTGTAAATCTCATTCAGTGTTACTTCTGTCCACTTCTGAATTCTACTATTAGGCCCTAAATTGCCTTTAGAAGTCAGGTCTTCCTTCACCTTACTCGCATATGCATTTGTTTCTGTAATAATGAGAGTCACTAGGTCAGCAGTAAAAAAAATTTATGAAAATGTCAATTGGTTGGCTGTCAGAAGTCAGCTGAGCTTGGGGTTGTACACCAGAGGCTATGCTTGTGAAGATATGTCAAGTTGTTTTGGAGTCGTTTCGACTACCCCACAATGTTGCTTCTTCACAGCAGCATTGTGAAGGAAGAGAGTCACTTTCTTCCTCACAACTACCTATACCCTCGATGCCCCCCTCAAAATCTGAGAACTCACCGTCAATATCAAAGTCACTGTCTTACAACAAAAAGTCCTCCACATTATTTGAAGTAATTTCTGAAGCCTATACACTGCCTACATGAGCTAATTTGTTAGCTACATTGCTAGTCGAAGCCGTGGTTAGAACTGAGATATAACATATTCAAATGTGCTTTTCTGATAGCTAAAATAAAAAACTGTGAACCCCATAGCTACACGGCTCTACTGTAAATCTCCACTGTATATTTATTCTAAAGCGTAAATAGAAAACTTGTATGTTCCTCACAAACACACACACGTAATTGCATTGTAGCAATAAGCAGAATGATAAAACCTTGAAGCCTAGAACATTGTGCTTAGCTAGCTATACGTATATACATTTGTATGCACATAACACAAGCCTGACTCACAAATTAGGTGCATTCGACGTACAGAATGACTTTTGCTACAGAGAAAAAATTAGTGATATTTAAATTTTTGTTAATACTGTCTCTCTTTGTTTCTATGATAGATGTATAATGCCTTTAATGAACTTTAAGCCACTTTTTGTTTCATTAAAATATCTTAAAAAATACCAAAGATACGAATGTTTATGTACAAAGCATATTTACCTATATTTAACAATTTAAATGTCTTGAGTTGTGTATTGGGTATCCATTACAGGCCGTGCAGCATTTAAATGGCCATCACTCAAGCGGTTAAGCAACAACATGATTTTCCTTGAGATAAATGAGAATATAACACTTGAAAGGTAAGGTCAGGACTGACATGAATAAGAATATGCTGCAAGAATTTTACTGGAAAATGGGAATGACAATTCTATTAAAAGCGTTTCATTCTCAAAACAGTCTCTCATATTATGTTCATCAAAAGTTTAATATGTTTAATATAATGAAAATAGCTAAAACTAAAATTCCCTTTTTTTTCTATCTACTCCATTTGTACCCCAGCTTTAACTGCATGGTCATATGGGCGGCATTCACCTTTGGAACACATGTATTGTAGTCTTGCATTTCTATTTTTCTTCGTTAGATAACACCCACATTCACTTTCTCAGTCATACTTCCAGTCTCTGGGAATGATAGGAAATATTCTTGATTAGAGAAAAGTTCTCAGTCGGAAATCATTGCACTTGTTTAAGTTTGAAAGAAGTAATAAAGAATGCTTAATTTTTTTACTTAAAGGAGTACATATTTTGCACATAACATAAAAATAAAATGTGCACAACAGTTTAGACTTTTGGATACAAACAAATGCTCATATGGTAAAATTTTGTTTCTGTGTTATTTAGCCATGCTCCAATTGATGTACAAACACGTAATGATTCACCTGCCATTCCATCAGGTAATAATGACTTCTTGCTGGTTGCTGCTGATGTGACGCTCATTGGGAGTGCCTGTCTAAGTAATATATAGTAGGGCAAGACCCCTCTCTGACTCCCATTGGCTATGCGCCAGTTAATTGGTGGCCTTAGGGGCATGTGTCAAGCTAAAGGTCTGGCTGGACTGCATGGCACACATGTGTATCAGCCAGCACTAGCATCAATACCCTGTAAATGCATTTTCTGTCTGTTAAGACTATTTTTATATAGTCCAGCCATCATCTGTATGAATCGGGGAGGGATACGGTAAGCTTCATGCATCCCCCAGCTGGAAAGTTGGCTCTTCTGACCAAGACTGCTACCTATTGTAGCATTTCAGGTTTCTTACGATGCTCGATGCTGAGTGAGCATCTGTCCTTTAACTGGGACTTACAAAATCAGCACCCCCATGGGTGAGATCAAACCGAGGCACATTCAGGGACTGGGAATCAAGTTCCACACTCAAAAAGTCAGCACCCCCATGGGTGAAATCATACCGGGACACATTCAGGGGCTGGGAATCAGAGCTCCACACTCTATCCCACTGCAGCAGTTTGCAGCACTTCTATTGAGAGTAGCAGAAGTGTAATTTTAACCCTCTTTCCTGTTGGCACGTTTGCTTCTGGTACAAAGTGGGTAGATGGGCTTCATCTAATTCTCTGTCGTCTTTTAGTAAATATACATATCGGTATATGATGTGCTATTTCTGCCTTAATTAAAGTTGTCTTTGTTTCTGCATGTCAAACTACTTACCAATGCCCAGATTTTGATGACCTAAAAACATTTAAAAAATGGCCTATTAAATGACTACCTTTTTAAAAAAATGACATAAAAATGACAAAAAATGACATAAAACTGAGATCAATTGTATTAAAATTAGTGTACAGAAAGTTATAAACAATTTATACTTATATACAAGTAGAAGTTAATATAGAAATAATGATGAGATCATTTAAAAGATTAATTAATTAGTATTTTTGCTCCATGTTCTTGTTTGAAGAATCTGAAAAGAAAATTCCGAAAATTATTTTGAAGCAGGTTTTACAAAACTATGGCAATTATTCTTTTGAGTTCTCAGATTACAAAAAAAACAAATTGTGAATGAAGAGGACTTCACAGCCTATATGAAGCATAAGGATAATAGCAATATGACTGTATGCACATATTAATGTGGAAAAAGGAAAAGTAATCTTTCTCATCTCTAGCTGCGGGATAAGTTCAAATCCTGTTTAAGATTGATATACTTTACTATCTATGCCATCAACATTATTTTCATTATGTTATAACAACAATAATTAAATATAATACACCTTTAAAAGAACAAAACAAAAAAACTGCCTGTGAAAATAGCAACCTCTCCATGCACAAGCAACCCTTTCCAGACTACACATTAAAAAGTAGTGTGATCTTTTTTCAAAACTGCAGGTAAATGATATACAATTGATTTTTGTTGTTTGAAAAGTTATCCTCATGCAAAATATTAGTAATATAAAACTCTATGTACTGAATGTAGATGCAAGAAAATCACTAAATAAAGATGCACAAGGCCATGAAATGACAAAATAATGATGTAAAATTAAAGAAGAATGTCCTAAAAGTGGAGAAGTGAAAAAACACCAAAAAAAGGTTACATAATAACTATGCATATTCATAATTTGGGTCTCATGATACAGTTTTAGATGCAGGTTAGCAATACCTCTGATGCAATAATTGAAAGATGACATGGGATCAGATTATTAGCCCTGTTCATTACACTGCAATCCAGAGTGGGCCAAGTAGCTGCAGCATTGAATTAATTAATGTGGTATTGTTAACACACACTTCACTTACTTTTATTGAGTAGGACAATTGTTTCGCGGACCGTTGTCCACTCCTCAGCTGTTGAACCACCTTGTCTGCCTAAGTCCTTACAGGGCATCATGGGCAGAATAGCGAAAGTGGCATGTGGTCAGCTCAGGGTCCTCATAGGCAGAGTATATGCTGTACCAGACTTCATACCACTACTGGGTCTGAACTTGAATCCCTCTCACACTCCAGCTGCAACACTACTGGGATACCTACTTCCTGCTTATCTAGAATTTAAGTTAGTGACCTTTGTATATACAGTCATTACCAAGTGATTAGGAAAATGAACAGCAGACATTAGAACAAGCTCACTATGCTCTTACATGCAAAACCAAACTTGTTCTCACTGGAATACTCTTACGATCTTATACAAAATATTTCTGATGCCAACTTCACTTATACTTTTTTAAGAAAACATCAATATGAAGACCATGTTTCACAATCATTTTTTTGCATTATAAGCTAGCTTCAATTTTTGCTTATTAAAATACTATTTCATGAGAAACAAATATGTTGTGTTGTTCTCTTGCTAGGCAGTGCATTACTATTTTTTGCTTTGAATATGCTGACTGTTGTTTTTGAAGTTCAGTTGTAGTAAACTGGAATTAAACAAAACATTATCTTATAATCTGTACTGTAATAATTTTGATTTCCTATACACATTTAGAAACGTACACTTAATATTTCTAGGCCATTTGAAAGTGTATCATTTTCTTTGCTTCTTGAAGCCCCAACAATATTACTGGCTTCAAGCAACATAATTAAAGGGGGAAAAAACAATATATATGTGTGTATATGGACTTAACATCACTCTGTCCAGTCAGATTCAAGAATCTAGGAAGTAACTTTGGCTGTTTATTGCAATATATTCCTTTCTGCTAATTCAGTTTATTGCCCTATTTCCTCTAATTATTTGATCCTTATAGTTGTACTTTTCAAACTATTGCCTTTTAGATCTTGCTGTTTATACATGGTTCGGCCACAGTAAAAATGTGAATGTTTGCTACAGAACTGTAGGAGTGAGTGTAGCTTTTGTAAGCAGAATGAAAGTATGTGTAATCTAAAGAGGCTGTGCTTTAAACGAAAGAGGAAATGTCAGTTATCATGTAAGGGAAGGGAAAAATTACTAACTTTGAATCTGATGCTGTTATTAAACCCTTAACCAGCTCTGCTGTGAAATGTATCAACTTCTTGTGTGAAACAAACAGATAAGGTCAAACTAGGTCATTTTAGCATTCCACGTGTCATATAGTTTTTTTTTTTTTTTTTTTTTTTTTTTTTTCAGTTCAAAATATAGAAAACTTTGGGTTTAAACTGTGAAGTTTGGCACTAACAAGATTTTATGCTTAAGTTCTGAAGATCTTTCAGCAGTACTAATTTGCATGCTTATAAGTAGCAAGGAATTATTGCTGCCTAAAACATCAATTATTTTTAACATTGTCTGAGGTCTGAATATGTATGCTATTGATGCTAAATAGTGGATTAAGAAGTATCAGTTACATAAGAGGGATTTGTGATTTTAAATATGATAATTTTCCTTTCCTGTATACTGTTCTATTTAAAAAATGACATAGTTCAAAACCAGGAAGAGGTTATGTGAATTTCATTACAAAAGATTGTATTGTTATTGAAATTATCAAGTGATGAACTCTTTTGCAACCTGCAGATATCTGAAAATATAATTATGCATGATTCATCTGTTATGAAAATCAAGAAGCAAACTGAATTAGCCCTCTAAAAGAAACATTAATATCCAGCAGTAAAACACTGTTTTACTCTAAGATCTTCTAGGGTACTTATAAAGAAAATACAATTTTAAAGTGCAGGATAGTTCAAATTTATCCTGGAAAGCCATTACATGACATAGTTGGATAAAATTTCCATAATTAACACAAAGGCCTGCAAATTGAGATTTATTCCTGCTGGACATCATTAATTGATTACTATTTTTAATGTTGTGTTAAATTGTTATCCAGTGTTAAAGCAGTAAAATTGGCTTTTTTTTTTATATATATATATATAATAAGAATAAAATAACGTAGAAATCTTTCAATCTTCCAATCACATATAGTGCTGAAAACAAGGACAGATGATTAATATGCCCAAAGGTATGAATTATTATTTCTACAGTGCCTTATTTCTGATCCCTCTCCACTGCTACCATAAGACTGAATATTCACAAACCCTGAACTCAAAAGCATAGTGTACTGGCAATTCAAGCGCATAGATTTACATGCATACAGTAACCATCACATACGTTGGAAGAACTGAAAGACAATATCAGTAGAGAAATTACTCAATTTCAGAAGAAGAATAAATGCATGTAAATGGAAATTTCTTTAATGATGAGAGAGATGTTGGAAGCATAAGGCCAACATTTCCAACACCTCCTGTGATAAAGGTATGTGATTATTGTAAGCATACATCCACATAAAGCTATGTGCTTGAATTGCTGACATGGTATGTGCTTGAGTTCAGGGACTGTGAATATTCAACTCCGCTGGCGGTAGCAGGCTGCAAAGTACAAGCCAGGAGTCGGAAGTAAGGAACTGAATAATGTGTGCTTTAAAACAGGGCACTATGGTTATTAACTTAAGGACACTAAGAATTAGCCTGCATACAATAGTTATATACAAATGTAATGAAGTCTTATTCTTGTGGTTTTTTACGAAATTATAAACCTTTTTACACAAATACTTTCAAAGAGTGTTAAAAGGATTCATTATTGTACAATAAACTTTTTTATGCTACCAGGATGGATCTTGTGAGCTATAATGCACTCATCATGAAACATGTGTTAGAAAAATGCAGTAAAATCTGATTTAAATGGAATCATAAGGGTCCAGGGCTTTTTTCTGTGTAAGGAAGCTTTTGTATTTTAATGTGGTGCTACAAAATTCAACTATGGACGTTTGCATAATTCAGATAAAATAAAATGTTTACTCTGCTTTTTCATTTACTTGTAATTGTGCTCAGCAAATATTAACACTGAAAAGCGAAAAAGTTGCAAACTTTCTTTATTTTACCAGTAGTCAGTCAGGTTTTTCTGCATGCTGTTTATGGTATTTAGTGCTTGAATTTCCATATACACCTTAGTCTGAAAAATTACACTAAGCATATCTGAACTATTCCTGAGTATGGAAAATTGCTGCAGTTCCATTAAATTATACACATCATCTTGATAAGTCTTAACTCAACCCTTTCAAAGCTTCTATGTTATACTTTAGAAGAGTTTTACTGACATAAATGTTTTCATGACCTGCTGAGAGAGAAATCAACTTTCCCACTGACAAAATGTGCTTTTATTCCCATGTTAAGTTCCAGCACAATTCTTAGATATGAAATTACAACACCTGCCAGTAAAATTAATATAATCCTAGGTTAGATTATATTAGATTAGATCAGAAAGCATTCTGTAGGTTTGTTTAGGCCAGGAAGCCACTGAACATAGAACTTGTCCTATATGAAGCTAAATCCCAGGAAGAGACCAAGAATTTGTGTTTCAACATCTATTCCAAAAGTGAATGATAAGCCATTACTGTGTAAATTTGGAAGTAGAAAAATATCAGTTAAGTGTCAGTTAGGACTGCATACAAAAGTGTATAAGTAAGATACCTAACAGAAGAACTATAAAGGAGAATGAAAATGTGCTGCTTAATACTCTTTCAGTTCCTCTGAAATTAATAAAATGACTAGATGAAATAAAATTATATTGAACGTATAGGACACCTAAATTTTTTCTGAATCATACTCTTTAGAATTGGCTGTTCCAACTTGACTCATCTGAGTAAGAATACATGTGCATACTCAGACTACAAAACTTGGAGCAGAGCTGGAGGGAGAGCATGGTAGCCAATATGTCACAGGGCAAACCATACCACAATACTTGCATTTTTCCACTTCATTTCCAACACTTGATTCAGTCATGCTGATAGCTTTGCCCTTACTGCTGTGCAATATTGCATATTGCAGGTAGACTCCTATGAGTTGTGAGTTACTTGCAGCTCTTACAGCTTGCTCTAGAACAGGGAACATTTTCCATATAAAGGTTTATTTAATTCCCTTTTCATGCTGCACAATTTTTGCTGCATCCAGAGTGTTTAACTCATGGTTCTAGCCCTAAAAGTACAAGACAAAAAATATTTAAATTTAAGACAAATTTCCTTTAGTAAAATGTCCAATTCAGTCAGGTTTTAGTGTAAGTATATAGTAATGAATCAGAATTTTGTAGATTTCTCCTTAGCCTGGTGTTTATATTGTGAATATGTTGGTTTTGTATTAATTATGCTTTACATAAAATGGCAATGTGCAAGAAAATATTTACAAAATTATATTTACAAAAAGGAATTGCTATCCCTGCCCTACAGATGTATGCCATACATTTCGGATATAGTATGCATATTTTCGACTGTATTACCTCATGGAATGTTTCGTTAATAATTTAAGCAAACAGTGTAAACCAACTTTAATGTCTTAGAACACCAGGTTGAATATGCTGTGAACTGCATAATAAGAAGAATTAAGTGCACCTGTATTGGTTCATTTTCAGACTTTCTCAGGTTTGCATCTTAATGACATCATTGCAAGGAGTTAAGTGCCATTTGATTATACATCACAAGATGGTGGTAATGCACTGCTAATCTTAAGTACAATGGACAGGGCTTCCATTTGAATCAATGTGCTATATTGCCACTTCAGAGGATATAGCAATGATGGAAAGGGAAGGGGCATGAGGGAAGGAGGGACCTTATCAGTACTTAAGTTTATTGTTTAAATACATTTTCAGACAGAGTGGATCTCTTTGTGTTGGTTGTAATCTAAATCTTGCATGCTCGGTTGCAGTGTGGAATATTCTGCAATTAATACAGAATTTATTTGCTTCTGTAAAAGTAGTACTGACATATTCTCAATGGGCAAACCACAGCCAGTCAGTAAATGATATGGAGCTATCATTCATACCAGTTGCTACGAAGTTTTCTTAGCGAGAAAAAAAGGAAGACACAAATTCAATCATCTTGTGCATACAAGTTGACAATATTGAAAAATATTTCTATCTGAATCACCATCATATCACTGAAGTAATCTTTTGTCTATAAAATTGGTTCGAGAAGATGTCATGGACTCACCCAGTGCAAAAGGAAGGAAGATTTTGTTGCAGTATATGCCATTATTGAGCTTTCAAAGTGGATGTAACATTAATGATGATGGGTTCTTAAACAGGAAGCAATACATTGTCAGACAAGTAGGAGCTGAGATCCCTTTCAAAGGCAAATGTCTAAAGATATTGCACAAAAAACAAATACTGCAAATTTCTAAATGTCATATAGCTCATAGGGTTAACCATATATAACTAATACAGTCTCAAATGAAAAAAAGCAAAAAAACAAAGCTGACTGCTGGAAAAACAAACATCTTTGACCAAAAAAAATAAAACTGTTCTACCTGTTCTACTTGTACATGTGTACCGCGTTCAAGGAATTTCTTAATTTTAATCATACGAGGAGGTCTCTTTTCTAAATATATAAAATCTGGTGATTTAATTTTCTTCAGGAAAGAAGAATAATTGTTTCAGTGTAAACTAAGGAGGTAAATTATTAATTATGTGAAGAACCTAATTTATCTGAATCATTGTATTTGAAATCACCTTTACATTAGACTGTATGAATTTAAAAAAATATCTTAGACATAAAATGATTTGATAAGAACATAAATAATGAAAAATAAATTCTTATATCAGTATTTATAAAAAAATCAACCAAAATAAATTGTGTAAATTTATAAGTAACACTACTTCAATTATTCATAGTAATATTGACTCATAAGGGTAATATTTTATTCAGCAAAGCAAAATTTGTATGTTACTATTACTAATATTTTCTGAATAGCCTATGTTGTTCACCTAAAATTTTCTTTGTAACTTCTGGAAAAATTGAGACACTGTCTTGCTATTTAACCTAATGAGCAAAAGTAAAAAATAGATCAATAAAAGTAGCAACAACAAGAAGGATGATGATAAAAATACCAATTCAAAACACAATACGTTTAAAAGCTTTGTCATTCTCTAGTCAACCTTAGCATGGACATTTAATATTGATTGGTTTAGAAGAGATGATGATCTGATCAGATAAAGATAGGGTCATAATATAAAGTAAGAGTTGAAGCTTTCCTGACAATGTATTAACTCTAAGTGTTCTCTGCCTTCTAGCCAGTTAAGTACATGGATTGACTCCAACATTTCGAAGATGACATCATCTTTGAAACGTTGAAGTCAATTCATGAACTTACCCGGTTAGAAGCCTGAGAACACTTAAGAGTTAGGGTCATAATATGTTTGCCATGAACATACATTTTCATGCATTCTTTTGAAGAGGATTTAATACACTTAGATGAAACAGCATGATAGAGCATACACTGAATTATACAAAATCATATAAACTCAGTTTTGTCCATGGGTGGACTTAATTCAGTTGGGAATGGTCCTCATATTATTATACAGAGAATATCAGGTAGCTTTAATATTTTAGGATACCAGAACAATTTACATTCATTCCTTTTCTGATATAATTACTCTTATTAAAAGAGGTTTTTTAACTTAAAAAGTAGATAAATAAATAATTTTTGCCTGTCAAATATTTCAGATAAATTCTTTAATAGATAACATAAAGTCATAATTCAGTAGCATTGAAAGAAAATGCAGCAAGTCCACCCAAAATGTTTTTGATATGAATTCCCTCTATTTTGATAATACTGAATTGATCTATGCATTTTATTTGTTTCAAAATGTATTTCATTCTATAATAAAATGGTTCAAAATATTGTTTGATTCAGAAAGTGCTTAATCCACTGAGATGATTGGAACAAAATGCACCATTTTACAGTAGCAAACAATTAATTCTGCAACATATATACATATATGCATGCTTTGATTGCTGTGTTTACTTTCTGTGAAACCAGCAATGCATTTATTGCTCCGAAACAGTATCAGATATCACTTCCTTGGGGCTAGTTACCAATATTAAAATTCACTCTCTCCTGAAAACTTTCTCATTATGTATTCAGAGTTTTTTGATTCCATACCTCTTATCAATATAATAAATTGTGACCATCACTTAAGGTAAAGTTACACATATGAAAAATAAAAACTTGGTAATTATAGGCCATAAAGCATTTATAAACCAGCAAAAATAGGCATCTACCCAATCAATTGTAGAAACTGTAATCTGTATTACATACGAAAACCAAAAAGAAATACTGAAACCAGAAGAAAAGAGCACATCAATTGTATTGCAGGCAATGCCAACCTAAAAGCCACATTATAAGGTGCCCACTGAATTGAAAGTTTTAGCAAGTACTGTTAAAAAGAAAAGAGCATGTAATAAACTTTGAAATCCCGCCCTTAAAGAACCTCGGAAGTTTTACCACAAGGAAACCAGAAGATGCCACCTTCACAACCAATGCCAGTGATTATGTCTCCTGTATTGCCAGTTGGACCAAGGCTGAAGAGGGAAGCAATTGGTTTAGAAAGTGTTCCAAATTAGTATGAAAACTGACTCAACAATCAATTAAATAATTGCTTCACTTCACTGGCTCCAACTTCTAACTTGGCTGGCTCCATAGCTCAGTTCAGTTGGTAGAGGAACTACCTGCTGTGAGAGGCATCCCAGGTTCGATTCCCTGCAGGGGGAGAATTTTTCTCTAGCCAAGATTATTCCCAAAATATAAAATATGCTTTAAAAATAAAAGACTGTTAATATGACCATTGCAGTTAAAGGCTAGGTGTAAATAGAACAACAGAAGCACTGCATTCATGGAAGATCACCACTTCAAATTTACAAGAGCATATTTAATGTTTCTTAACTATTGTTATATACAGACATTTTCATATCATTAAGAGTATACATTCTCATTTGCCTAATTCTTTCAAACATGTTCATGAAACATTAATCATTATTACAGTCAAAGCATTATTAAATATGAGAAAATAGGTGCTTAGCACTTACTGCTTTTAGCCTATTAAGAGTTTTTTAATTTTTGGTGGTGTATTTTTGAATAAAGATTCTGCAAATGTCCTCAGTTGGACTGTATCTTTGCAATGTTCCTATGACAATAATGTTTGAACAGATATTGATTTTTAGGATTTTTTGATTTAGTAAACCAGTTGCAGTAGTTAAGTAATGTTGAATAGGCATTAAGATTTTGATGACAAGCAAAAACTTGGAAAATTACGTAATAATGTCAAAAATTGTAACATTTTAACAGTTCAATAAAAAGCTATTTTATTGTTATTTCTGCTTTTATGTTATTCAAAGTTGTGAAAGATTTGATATTTAAACAGACAATTCTAGTTATAATTCATTTTAAAATATACTAATTAAAAAAAATTCTAGATATTTACCAGGTTTACCTAATAATCTCACCATTTCTGTACAGTATTCTAATTTATTAAGTCTTTTCTGCCAATTAATTTTAACTCATGACATTACCTAAGAGTAGCTAATTATAATAAAAACTAGCTCTTAAATAATGTCATAAATTGAATGAGCAAAGCTTAGTGTTATTTTGTATTCATGGGTTGTGCAACCTAGTTTTCATGGTGTGTCTAATAGGCATATACTTAAAGGTGTAATAACACACTTACAAATATAATATTGTAACAAATGTGCTTATTTGCTTAAAAATTTGATACAAAATAATTGTCTTTGATTCACTGCTGCAGAATAATTTACTCCACACTTTGGCGCTCTCTCACCACTGCATGCTAACACTCCAGCTGAAGGCTGACTCATAACTCTTCATTTGGCTGGCAACTCTTCCTTATATAGCCATGAATTATGACACAGAAGTTTCTGGAAACCGAATATTCTGGCATGTGCTACTTGTGTCAATGTCTCCCTAGTCAGTACCAGGTTCCTTGACTGTTGGTCCTCCAGGTACGCCTTCACCACGATCTTGCGTCTCATGGGCACAACTACATCGTCCTTCAGGATTACTCTGTAGACTCTCGGATGCTCATGGGGGCACCAGAGCAACACCTCATTTCAACCAAGTTACAAAATCCTCTCCTCCCAATGTCAATCATTGTCTCCTGGTTCCCGAGGGTTTCCAATCTCAGTATCACATTCTTAGACAACCTCGCGATGAACACCCACTGCTCATAGTGCTCCATCCCAGTTTCAAATCCAGCAGGGCCTCACTCTCCACAGGCAAGGTGTCACACAACCCTGTCACTAGTTGGTACGGCCACCTGGGTGTTTGTGTCAGCAAGCCTTTCGGCACGTCACGTCTGATTACAGTTATGACTGCACCTGTGTTGACTGGTATCAGACACAGTTTTCCCTATATCCATCCATCTGCAATGAGGCACTTTTCTGCCTAGAGCAAGCAGTATCACTTGAGGGGGTGGTGAAGATGGGCCCAAGGTCACCCTCGGTCCTTACTTGTTTTCCACCTGCTCATCGGCTTGGTGTGGACAGTCCATCCCTTGGTGACCTGCCTTGCCACACCCCAGCACACACCTCCTGAAGGTTGTCGTCGACTCTGGGTAGCCCTCTCTTCCTGTCATCGTGATTACTCTTAATCTTCAAATTGGTGCAGCTGCTATTTTGGCCGCCTCCATTTTAAGTGCTGTCATTATTGTCTTATAATTGCCGAGCATCAGGCACTGTCGTATCTTGGTTTCACACCCCATCAATGAAGGAGTAGGTAGCTTCCTGGGCATATAACTAGGTGATAGGTTCACCAGAGCTTTGTTCACAAGCTGTCCTATCGACAGGGGGAAACTTACACAGTCTTACCTGGCTGCTGCAGGCTTGATTTAAATTGACTGCAATAGGCTGCAGCCAAGCAATGGTTTCTGAAGTGGTTTTTGAAGGCCTCCCAAATATCTCCAGACATCACTTGTTGGGATCATATGCAGTATATTCTGCTGCTCATCCCTGGAAGCTGGCTATCAGCTGTGCAGTTTTCTTTGCTATTAACCATTTGTTGTGGCGACAGTGGCAAACTGTTGGCAGAAGACTTAGAAAGTGGGTGTTCCATCATGCTGGGTGGCTTGACACTTGTAGATGTTGTTTTGCGTCCTATTGTCTCAATCTTCAAGTTCTTAAGCCTTCCATTAAGCATATTTTGCACTATGATAGTCAATTCCTTGGTGCTGCCATTGACTCTTCCTTTCAGGGCATCAACATGTTTTTCTATGTGCTTCAGGATGTTAACACATTAGTCAAGGTTCTTGATCCTTCTGCTGAGTTCTTCCAAATTTTCTCCAGTCGGCCAGTTGTTCATTGATTTTGATTGATAACTCCATCTTCTACTTCTCCATCATGCAATTTACAGTCATTATTTCATTGTCATCTTCTCCATGCCAGAGTTCAATTTTGAGCCCATCTTCTCTACTGCAGATTCCAATTTTGAGTCCATTTTCTCCATACATGATTTCATTTCTGTTTTTATTTCTTTAATTTTGGCCAACAATAACTTACATATGTAAGTTATGGAAAACAGAGGAGAACTTTATTATAAAGTGTCAGCGTAATTTGATTTTCCCTGAATTGACCTTTTGTACAACAATCAAATTCCAGAAAGAGTGATGCTGGAAATTAATAAATTGACTGTGGTTCATTGTTCGTGCAAGAGGCAACATTGCTGTATTTATATTACTTGCTAAATAGCACATTCCTTCAAGATTAGTCATTGTTACTCCAAGTTAGCCTACTGAAAAGAAGTGCACATATAAGCAATGATGTTCTTCATTCACGTTGGCTCAAGAGATAGTCCAAATCCATTTGGTCGAATTATATCTAAGTACATGGAGGCTTCTAAGCATTAAAGGGTGTTGCCATAGTATAAGGTGATCAAAAAAGATGTCTGTGATTTTTAAATTAAACAAGTCTGTATAATGGGTATATATTTGTTTCTACACAAAACATGCATAAACTGTCACAAGTTTTGCATAACCTAGAAAGTTTCTATATGAGTTTTCCCTGTCGCATGGTAATCATCTAAGTGATCCTTCCAGATGTGATAAATCATATCAGAGATAACAGTTGCTATTGCTGCACTGCTTTGATCAAATGTTGCATATTTTGGATCTTTTGTGCATAAACAATGCTCTTAAGATAACCCCCAGAAAAACAGTCCATAGGAGCAAAGAACTTCTTAGGACCATGCAAACTGGATTGTCTCAAGTGCTCCATATTCTCTATGAAGTGTTTGGTTGACCTGGAGATTTCTGAATGTTAACATTTCCAGCTTCTGTAAACAAATGAACAATGGTTTTGTTTATAGATGAACCTTAACCATAAATACACTGAAAGTAATTTTGCACTAAAACTAGTGGTTTAAGTTTTATGTACCACAAAACATATTGGACTTTTTTCTGCATAATCACCATGATTGCTATGAAGTGACTGGGAAGCTCACTAGTAAACTGGTGTCAAGCAGAGCAAATGTGTCTTGTGTATGCACACTGTGATTTCAAGGTTAATAAGGTTAACATAGTGGCAAATGTAAAACATCCTAGAGTTATTATACTATCTCAGTTATATTTTATATTTTGCAATAATTTTTTGCTTATAGCTACTGTAATTGAAAATGGAAATCATGGATTGATGATCCTGTATAATGTGTAAATTGATTAGAATGCTGAGACCTCTTGGTTCAATAGTGCTTTTGGAGTATGTTTGATTTACTATAAACTGCAGCCTCACTTCTCACAGATGTAAATTTATATCATATATAGGGTGATTAAATTATAAGGTAAACTCTCTCATGGTGTCTCTTCACTCCGCAAGAGATCCGAGAGTTGCCAGGAAAGTGGTTCTGGCAAAGGCGCACTGGAGTCCTTACCTTAAATAAATGAGAAAATATTGACCATCTGCTCCCAAACAGGTAGTGTAACAAGTTAAGATGTTTTCGCTCATTCACCTAAGCTCAGCAGCAGACATCATGATAGAAATCAAAAGGATTCCTGCTGCTAAGCTTAGACAAGGGAGTGAGAATATTTTCGCAAATTGTACTGCCTGTATGTGAGCAGAAGGCTAATATTTCCATAATTTATCTTAAGATACATACTTTAGTGTGCCTTTTCTGGCAACTCTCAGATCTCTCATGCAGTGGAGAGACAGGCCTTGACAGGGGTTACCTTATAATTTAACGACACTATATTATAACCATTTTAAAAAAGCTTAATGCATAAAAATGGCATGGTTTTTAAAGATGAGTTTGAAAGCACTGCCTTCTAGTTTTTTAACTCTATTCTTTGACGCTCTGTTAATCCATGAGCATAGAAGTTTGAATCAGGTTTTAAGTAAAAGACTATTAAAAAGAAAGAAATAATCACAAAAGGCAAGACTGGACTTACTTTAAAAGCTTTAACTGCCTTGAACAGAAATTTCACTAGGCATTACATCACAGCTTTAAGTGGCAGACAAGCCATAAAACTTTCAATTGTTTGATTTGTTTTAGAAAGATCTTATTACAGTAATGTGGAATTACCATAACCTAGTTAAATAATTAAAACATATCCATCCAGCATAATTCACATGGAGCCTGTTGAGAAATTAAAGATAATCAAGAAATTTAAGGAATATGATTATACAATAGTTAGTGAATAACAGTGTGAGGAGTACAGATTTGCATAGTGCTGAGAATTATTTAGGCTTTTAAAAGCAAAACTCTAATTATTAAATGTCTGTCGCCTACCTAACCTGAACTCTCATGACATGGCACTGCAGCACAAAGGCCATGCCATGGCTGAGAGTTTAGACCACTTGCCTCTCACCTAGACGGATGGGGGTTCAATCCCAAGCGACTGCATGTGAGATTTGTGATGGACTAAGTGGCGCTGGGGCGGGTTTTCTCCGGGTACTCTGATTTCCTCCGCCATCGCATTCCACAGGTGCTCCATCATCATTCATGTATCATCAGTGTCACCGCCTGCGGTGCCATAAGTAGTTAAAGCGGATGTTAAGCACTACAAAAAAAAAAAAAAAAAACTCCAGCACAACAAAACAATTTGAAAAGGAGGAGGCCTCTGGTAAAAGATATTGTGAAAATGAAGAGAGTCTCAAAGCTTTTTTCAGTTTAGATAAAGATTTAAACTCTGTCCTGTGTAGGCAAAAAGTTTACTTCTAAATAAAACTAAATGCGACAGTATATGAAGTTTTTAATGCATTAGAAGTTGTTCATTTCCATCTCTGAAACAATATATTGCTTCTGTAATAGAACACATAGCAAAAACAAAGACAGCACTTCTATTTAGACCAGTAGAAGGGTGAATTCTGTACTTCACACTACTGCTTCGCCAATATGAGTAATTTAAACAGTTTCTTTTTTTAAGTTGGACCCAGTTTAAAAATTCACATCAATTTATTAGCTGTAAAGTTAAGAGAAATATGGTAATATGAGAATTTATTTTATTTCATAAACTCCTAATTACACTCTTCAACTTTAGTTTTCACTTCTTCATTTGATTAGATTTTAATGTCATGAGCATAGAACCTTCAGCAATATAATCTACAAGTTTTATTACTTACTGTGAAGCACTACTATCCTCTTAGCCACCTTTAATTACTTTTATAGAACATTGCATAATTTGCAGGCTTATATGGACACACTGACCCCTGATATTTAATTTTAGTAATAGGAATGGTCACAACTTGAAAGAAAGTGGCAGATATAGATAAAATACATTTTCTATGGCATTCTGACTTTGTATGATGTGTCCTTGTTTTCTGCTATTTGAATGGTTTTTAAGCAGCAAATTGTGGTCAAAATTCCATTTGTACTTGTTTTCCTTTTTATAAAGTTGACACTCAGTTTTAGAGCAAGGTCCATCATAAAATTGGTATATTCTGAAAACATTTTCTTGAAGTTCTTTTTTTTGCATTTGGTGACAATTAGCTGTACTCTCTGAGTGTGAATGGATTTAAGGTTCTTTTAAAGGGTACTGGACTGAAAGTTTATATAAATTTAAATTTCTTATCCATTATACTCTGAGTAGCACCAGCTCTTCTACTCTGAAGGTATTGTTTAATGCTTAAAAACATCAAATAGTTGCTGACATGGTACTACATAGTTTTGTTCTGCAGTGTGGAATCTATCTTTAACTTAAATTTGATCATCTTGGATTAGTTTTTGGAGATACTTCCACTGTTGGTTAAATCAGATCCAAATAACTCAGTGCACACCTAGGACTCAATTTATGGATTTTCAGCTCTCCAAGAGAGTGGCTGGAGTCCTGGCCAAGGCACTGGATTTTTCAAGTCTGATTCTATTCCCAACTTGGTGCCCATATATAGCAAATGTGTATAAGAACAATTATCAAATAAATTAAAGGAAAATATTTCTTCATTTGAAGTTAAAGCTAACAACATAATGTACGTTT
Source organism: Hymenopus coronatus (assembly GCA_030762935.1). Lineage (NCBI taxonomy): Eukaryota > Metazoa > Arthropoda > Insecta > Mantodea > Hymenopodidae > Hymenopus > Hymenopus coronatus. Next base: position 58,992,011 of record CM060900.1, read on the forward strand.
CATATCTAATATTTTGTAATTTCAAGATAAAAATTTAGACTAGATCGATAAAATACTCATAAATTCAATTATCTTAAAGACTTTGAGTGATAGTATTGAAACAATAGGATCCATCATAGAAAAAATGCAGTAAAAACTTTACTTAGACATTTGAAAGAGTAAACGCATGCACAAACTCTTTCAAAGCCTGCTTTAAAATTTGAACTCATTATAACTAAAGCACAAAGCAAAGTTAAGGTTATGTTTTTTAATTTTTTCATTTATATAGTTGCCCTCTTTAAATCTTATTGTCATAATGGCAGCTTTAATATTTTTATATGTAATTTTATATGCAATAATACATATAAAGAGAAATTAACTCATGCATTGAAACAGATGCCTGAATGCAGACGTCCATCTCAAGTGGAGTCATTACATATGATTGGCAATATTATCAGAAAGTGTTCTCTGCATTCTCTAACATCAAAATATGGTATGTGTGAGTATCACTGTTTCTACAAGTAAGGCAGTATGTGCCATCCATCTTTTCAACCAAATTGTAGTCTTTACATTAGCTAATTATTAGTTACACTTTTAAGGCATGAAATTAGACAAGTGCAGAAAGGTCAAAATTTCAATATTTAATACACAGGAAAAACATAAGTGGCTCAGAGGTTACAAAATAAGATATTTCTTAGTATAAAAAAGAAGGTAGAAACAGTGATCATTTTTAAACTTACTTAAGGTGTAAGAAATATTAGTGTTCTGACTTACCTTAAGTAAAATAATACTAAATGTGATGGAGGCATTTAAAAAGTAATATAAAACACACATTTTTTATCATTATGCACAGTATGTGAAATTCAAGGGTTTAAAAGGAAGTAAGCAAGGTAACTATGAATCAGTAGAAAGTACTTGTCTAATCCTATAAATATATTAAATGCATCCTGTTTTATGTAGTGGCTTTCTTCTGTTGTAAGCTCTTCAGGAAAAATTTCTACCTCTTAAAAGCCATCTCTTTTTCAGGATTGTAAGAAGTAGTTATCTAGAAAACAGAACAAAGTATAAAAAGAATGGAAAAAGAGAAAATGTTCTCCTTGAGACTTATGTCTTCCAGCAAGAAGCTATCTCTGAAGAATTGCTTCTTAGGCAGCTTTCTCATTTGTCCCATAGAATCCAGTTATATATTTTGCATTTAAAATTTCTGTAGCAAAACCATTACTAGGAAATATGAATAACCAGCATTATATAATTTTTGTTAATAATTCACTTTTGTAGTTTTATTAAATTCTGCTCAGTATATCTGTTAATTGCATTTTCTTGTTATGTGCAGCATCATCACAGGTTTTAATGTGGTAAATGCATTGTCATACAGTGTCATGTAAAAGTGAATGTTATTAAAAGGTATAATTTGGAAATGGTCCTTCATATGTATTAGAATGGTTTACTGACCTTACAAACCATGTTTAGGCCAATAACCATGAAACTCAATATCACATTTATCTTTTATACACTGTCTGATTTAGCATTTTGAGACAGCCAAAACTAATGATATTCTATGCTTTATTTTTAGATTTTTCTGTTATGGATCTTACTGACTACAAGAATAATGACATTTCTATAAAGTAGTGCTATTTCATGGGGTAGGGTAAAGCAAAGCTACAGTATTACTATAAGACATGATAGGAAATTCCTAGATGACCAGTGGATGCAAATGATTACAAATAGTGTGACTTTATTACACAAACTTGTGCTCTTACAAGGTTGCAGTTTATACATTAATTCTTGAGCATAAAAGATAGTATGTAATAATATTGGTGCTCAAAAATATTCTGTTTAGATGTTTTAACTGTTTTGAGTGATTTAAGGGGATTCATGTTTGAGACTGCATTTATATTTTCAAGTCATGTGATATAGTGAAGAGTAATTTTAATTTTTTTGTTTTTATTTTGGAGTTCATCAAACTAAGGCTTCGTTAAGTAATACCTGACTGTATTAGTCAGCATGTTAACTGGTTGGAACACCTAAACCTTTATACTCTTTGTAAGGAAGAGAGCCATTCCATGTCAATCTTAGAGAATTTACAAAATTGACCCCCAAAAATTTTAATTCAACTGGTTAGGTATGGTAATTTTCAGGAAATTGACCTTAACCACCTGTTGTGTAACTATTTTGGTATACTGAATCATTGTTACAAGGAATAAATCCAGTTAAGCAGAATAGAATTGTATTGTTTAGAAGGGGCAAACATGGTGTGCAAAAAGCGTAAATAACTTTTCTTTTACAAAGGGTGTGAGGAAGAGAGGTGTATAAATGCTTTAATGAACATATATAAGCCCATCTTCTTGTGAATCAGTCTCTCCTCTCTCTCTCTCTCTCTCTCTCTCTCTCTCTCTCTCTCTCTCTCTCTCTCTCCTTTTTAATTTTTCTTTCTTTCACAAATTGATTCTTACTGGATTTGACCACAAACATCAGTGGTTTAAATAAGTTAAATTGGGCTTGTGATATTGTGTTTCAATTATATGGAGCTTGTATTTAAAATGTGTTATTAAGTATGTATGATTTTATTTTTCTCTAGTCTGTTTATAACTGTCCAGTGATTTTTAAATCAAATACTCTATGTTATTTTTATACTTTATTTTTAAACTCATAGGATATGTATTTTTGCTTTGTTGCTTTATGTAACCAAATGTTGCATTTTTTGAGCTATTTTATGTATATACTTTTATTAAGCATAATTTCTGTTTATATTCAACAATATAATGACATACTTAGTTCCATCCTTCCTGATTATGGAAGTGTGTTTTAAGAATCAATTTTCGGCTGTAATGCTCCCTTGGTGCAACATGCATACTGATTTGTGTTATTTTATATTATATTAATAGAGCACGTCAGCTGTTAAATTTGGTGTTATCATAAATATTGCATTGTTTTTTAAATATTGGTACTAGTGCATTGTATTATATCTCTTTTTTATTTATTTATTCATATTTGTTTGCCCTAGTCAGCATGCATTTAGAAAGTTTTTATGTCAGCAGTATGCATATGATATGCATGCCATGTTTAATAAAACTTATGTAACAATAATTTGTAGATCTTTGCTTTGCAAATTTGTATTTTAGGATTCCTTTATAGGACAGTAACATTGCTTTATATATTGGTACACCAGCAGTAACTGGAGATATTAACATTTACAAATTTAATTAGTGTTATTTTATAAATAAATAATGAATATTTGATAATTGCTTTAAAAATTTAATGAAGTTTTCTTCAATATGTTATTAGTGCATGCTAATCTACTAGACACTCATGTATTAGCATTTCAGGTAAAGGTGGTCATGTAAATAAAGACATCCTACCTAAAATCAAAGAATTATAAATACTCATTTAAACTGTGATGCTATAATTCACTTGTGATGTTTGGTTCTCATATATTCTAGAAAGTTTAACTCTTTTAGTCCTAGTTTTATTTTTGACCCAAACCAATTTTTCAGCTTTAATGACATTCTATCACTACCAACTCCTGGGTTTGAGGTTCAGTGGCTAAAGCATTGAATATAACTGGCACAAATTTCAACATTCAAAGTTTATTAGACTCAAATCATGCTAAAACTCTACTATGTCCCGAATAAAATGTGGTGTGAAGCCACATAAAATATGTTTAATTGACATGCATGGACTTGAGAAGCTGATATGATATACCTGTTTTGTATTTAAACCAAATAAAAAGAATATCAACTCACTTCTATTTTTTCATTTTTATTTATTTTAAGCAATGGTAATATCTACAGGGTGTACATGAAAACATATGGACTCATATGGATGCAGGTGACAACCATATGAGTATTTTGATGTTTAATCCATGGATCAGAAATGCAATGTTATGGTGTTGAACAATGAAAATACAACATAACCTGTTAATGTAAATTTGTAGTCTGCTAACTGTTTAAAAACACAAGCTTCTACAGTATATCATGCTTTGTAACAATTCCTCAGAATGCCTACCACTGACCTCTATGTCTCACCAGGAACTGATAACTGAATTAGCATACCTGTTTGGTAACTGTCATGATCTTTGCAACAACTTCTGCTTCTGTATTAATTTCAGATTTGCAGATGAGTGATTTCATGTATCCTAAGACGAAGACATTTTCCTTTCTAAGATCTGGGGAACCTAATGACATAAATGTGGTTGCAGCTCATCCAGAATTTTAACATTTAAACCTATAGCACCTCCGAGCTATGATTCATATGTGAAATACCCTTCTGCTTTTTCAAGCATTACAGTCATCCAAAATTAAAGTTTCTGGCATTTGTGATTTGTTTGCAGCAAGCTTAGTTATAACGTGAATATTTTTGTAATGGACATGGGGACTGAAAAGGTTAAAGTGAAATCTGCTTAGAATAAATCTTAAGCTTAAAAGATTGTGGGCATGCTAGTAAATTTAGTTTTGTTTTGATTTACAAAAAAATGATGATACATCACTGCTGCATAAATATTTTATAAACACAATAATGTATCATGGCTTTCTATCATTTCATCCTTGTTTTTGTTTTAATGTAAACTAAAATATTGTGAGTATGTGCTCACAGTAATAAATGACACAAAACTGGGAGAAAAAATATTACATTTGAAATAAAAAAGGAGAATAGGCGACCTTTCTATGCAAGTGTGATGGAACGGAGCTTTGAAAATATTTGCTATGCAGATAGCTCAATAACTGAATAATAAACTCTTCAGTGATTCACCTAGATTTTGTGTCCTCCAGCATGTCCAATTTCTCCGCTTCACCAGAGGAACACATGTTGGTGGTTGCCAGTTAGGTTGGGTATCTCCAATGTTGATGTAATGCCGAAGTTGGTCATTACGGCTGCAATCACCATTTCTTGGCTGAAGACAGACTGGTATCCTCTTTGCAGATGCTAGACCCTCTCCAGTTGTGTCACCATCAGATGCGCATCACCTTCTTCACCAAGTTTTCCAGCTGGGGCCCCAGATCCTGTGACACTATTGGCTCTTCAGATCCATCGCAGCTGGGTCATACTTCCCCAATTCCATTCTGGCCTGGATGTCCTGGTCAGTGTCCAATGGATTCAGCAGCCTCATGGACACTTCCTCCAATCAAGGCAATAATGCTCTGGCAGTGCATAATCATGGTATCTTCTGGTCCAAAACCAGGTTCCTTGACAGTTGGTCCTCCAGATGCACCTTCATCACCACCTCTCTTCTTGCTGGGATTACCACATCATCCATCAGGATGGGGTCTCCAAAGTTTTATCTCATCTTGACTGAGATGCAAAGTCCTCCTGCTGACACCAGCCATTTCCTCATGGCATCTGAGGAACTTAGTCCCAGTATCACATCCTCGCTACCCTTGCACGAACACCCACAGGTTCACAGTGCTCCACTCCAGAATCAACTCCAGCAGAGCCTCCTTCTCCATAGGCAAATGTTTCCCAACACCATCACTGGCTGTTAAAGCTGAGTTTTCATTATCCAACAGCCTGTAATGAGGTTGTTGTGCACTTTTCTATCCAAAGCACACAGCGTTACTCAAGGAGGTGGTGAAGATGGGTCCAATCCTTACCTGTTTCTTGCATACTTGTCGGAATGGTGTGAGCAGTTCTTCACTGGATGTTCAGGCTGCCCACACCCTCAGCACACACCATCTGAAGACCATCATCATTTCTGGGTTGCTCCTCTGTCCCCGTCATAATGAATACTCTTGGTCTTCAAGGTGGCCACTGCTGTTATCTTAGCTGCCTGCATCTTAAGCAGCCATTAATGTCTCATGAATTGTTAAGTTACTGAGCATTAGGTACTGCCATATATCGGCATTGTGCACACTAATGATAAAGGAGCTTTCAGTTTTCTAAGATACATAATCAGGTGAGAGGTTTACCAGGGTTTGTTCAATTGCCAAGGCATACTCCTACATCATCTACTCTGGCTGTTGCGGCATTAATTTGAGCTAAGCTGTGGCCAAGTGATGGTTCCCAAACCAGTTCTTGAGGGCCTCCCAGATGTCTCTGGACATTGCTGATTTGGAATTAATTGTATTCAATGCTTCTAACACCTGTCCCTAGAAGCTGGCTATCACCTGTGTGGTTTGTTCTTCTGCTGACTGTTAGCTGTGGGTGGTGGGTGACAGCAGCAGATTGTTGGTGGAAGACTGTAGGTTGACATCCAAATGTATTTGGGTGGTTTGATGCATGCAGATGTTCTGTTATGTCCTGGTATCTTGACCTTCAAGTCCTTTAGCCTTCAGTTGAATATTCTTTCCATTATGCTATTCATTTCCTTGGCACCTCAGTAGGCTCTTCCTTCCAGGATACTAGAGAATTCCCCAAGATCTTCCAGGCCATTGATGCATTGGCCAAGGTCTTCAACCTTTCCATCATGTCCTTTTTTATGCCCGCTAGTTGTTTGTTGATTCTGATCAGTAATCACATCGTCATCTCGAACATCTCTGTCTTAACTTCTTTCTGCATCTCCTCCTCTTCTCCATTCTGGATTTCATTTTCTTCTCCATTGCAGATTCCATTTATGTGTCCATCTCTCCATCCTAGATTTTATTTATATATCCATCATCTCCATTCCTCATTCCAGTTTTTTCTCCATCTTCTCCATTCCGCATTTTATTTCCTTCATTTCAGATTACATGGTTTGCATTGTGGCTAATAATACTATCACCGTCTCCTCCATTGTGATACTCAGTCCTGCTTTTGCCCTGAGTGTAACAAAAAAGTCACTTTGACACCTGTAAACTCAGCTATCAATTGCTTTGGCTGCTTCTAATCTAACTGTGCCTTCCAAAGAATGTCACAACTCACCTCCTGTGGCCCTGACCTACTTATATAGCCCTCGCATACACAGCAGGGAATTTCCACAGCTGTGGGAAGGTGCTACAAGTCACCCCTCTACCCTTCTTTCTTTCCTTAGACCATTACTACACATGTTAATTTGCTAAGGTGCAGGCATCTTTAAGTGGGGTTATATAAAACAGACACCTGCTGTGATGTGTACCTCTCTAAAAATGTGACCAGCTGTATTATCACTGCTGGGAAGTTGAAACAATACAGGGAGCAAGGTAGAGGTATGACCCATATGTGCATTTGGGCATTTAGTAACAAAAAAATATAAATTAATATAGTTAAATAATCAGTGTAGAGAGAGTCATAACATGTCTCTGAACAAATATTTATGGGGGGGAAAAAGGATTTGTGTATATCTGTTCTGAAATTCTGTTAATATTTTGAGAAAGAGCATTCCAAAGTCATAAATTTTTATATAAAATTCTCCAGAGAAACTACTCATAAGATTTTCACCTGATCCTTTTCCTAATTTCAGTAGAATAATAAACACAAGTTTACTTAGATAAATCAGATATAAAATATCATTGAAGAAAATACTTCAGAGGAACTCATTCAAAGCACAAGAAGAGGATGCTGATATGTAAATTTGATGTATTACACATTTAGTTGTTTTGTTGATTGGCTTTTACCCCCACATTCCTTTACTCCCTTCTTTGTTTTGTGTATAATCAATGAGTATTTTGTGTGGCTCAGTATCCAATTTTCAGTAAATTGCAATGTTATTGTAACAAAGCTATAACATATTCTATAAAATTATAAATATTCCTCCAAAATTCTTTATTTTCAAGAGGTTTGTTGCAAAACAATTCTCTATTAATCCTCATTACATAACTTGATTTTTGTAATATGTATTATTAAATTGAAGCAGATTGCTTAACTTCACTATGCAAATAATTAGGACTTGGAAGTCATGTTTTTTCTGAAACATTCTAGAAAATTCTGGATGGCATATAAATTTGTTTTGCCTTATGATGAACGAACTGCCTTATTTTTAAAATAAGAACTAAAGCTTTCCTGGCGACGTGTTAATTCAAAATCTTCTCGGGCTTCTAGCCAGGTAAAAACTTGGCTTGACACCAACGTTCCGAGGAAGTGCATCTTTCTCGTCTTCAGGGTGAACTGATGGTTTGAGCTTGCGGAGACCTGGTATTTATAAGAGCTGGGATGAAGCTAACATCTGATTGGTTCGCGAGATATTATGGCCTGGTATTTAAGATGACTGAGACATGGGCACGGACTTTGTAGAAAACTATTTATAGCAGTTATTCGGCTAATGTTTTGTGTTTGAGCACGCACCTGCTAGAAATAAGTTTTTCTAGCAGGTGCGTGCTCAAACACAAAACATTAGCCGAATAACTGCTATAAATAGTTTTCTACGAAGTCCGTGCCCATGTCTCAGTCATCTTAAATACCAGGCCATAATATCTCGCGAACCAATCAGATGTTAGCTTCATCCCAGCTCTTATAAATACCATTCTCCGCAAGCTCAAACCATCAGTTCACCCTGAAGACGAGGAAGATGCACTTCTTCGAAACGTTGGTGTCAAGCCAAGTTTTTACCTGGCTAGAAGCCCGAGAAGATTTTGAATTGCCTTATTTTTATTTTGCACTTATTTTTTTGTTTTTGTTTTATTACTTACCTATTGTTTAGGAAATCTTCATTCTTTTGTTGCATTTTTTCATCTTTTGCTGTTGAATAGATTCTTTTTTACATTGATGACAAAGCAATGTCACTATTCCTTAACAATTGGGTGAAGTAATTTAGTTAATATTATGTTACTTTTACCTGCATCATTCTGAATTTGGTTGTATTGCATTATTATGACAATTTTGACATAGTCAAATAGACAATTGACATTTCTTATATGAAAAGTACTGTAACAATAGCAGCTCTCAGGACTTACTGATTGATTATGACTTGAAATTTTTGGCATGCATTTGTTGTAACTTTTCTGTTCTGATAACATTGATAACATGGCTAGAAAAAACAGATGGGAGATTCACTCATCTCTCAAGAAGATGCAAAGAGTTGAACAGATTTAGGACATTGTGCTGGAAAATTTGGTCAAAATAGATCAAACAAGAAAATTATAAATATGGTGTAATAGAATATTGGCTACAATAACAAAGTGTAAAATCAGTAAAAGTTCTCCAAGGTTGCAATTTTGACTTTGATTACTTGTGGGAGTCTTTTGCTAGAAGACATTGCCTATAATGCACCCAAGGCATCAGTTGAAGTGGAAAGTTGGTTTTCAGTGTACAGAAATGCTCTTCAGAATAATCAGCAATCCTTAAAGGTCAAGAGGTATTATAAATTTGTATGGTTAATTACTGCAATGGGGAACAAAGTATGGCTACAGCTTTCAATTATATTTTTTTACATTTTTGCTTTCTCTACTCGTACTATGTGCATAGTGTATAGAGGAAGTACGAGGGGCATACTGAAAGTCTTGAGCAACACTGTTTTACAATCTTAATATTTATTTTTAAGCCAAACCAAATACATCATCATAATCTACAGACTTTCTTTCACTTTTCAACATAGTCTCCATTATTTTGCACACATTTTTCCCATCGTTCTACAAGTTTGAAAATGCCCTTGTGATAGAACTCCGTTCCAGCTGCCCGCAGACCCTGACGCACTGCTTTCCGAATATCCTCCAGTGTCTCGTAGCGTTGGCCACGCATCTGCTCCTTCACAGAACCGAAAAGATGGTAGTCGGAGGGTGCCAAGTCGGTACTGTAGGGAGGATGTGGAAGAGTTTCCCACCCTAATGCCCTGATCTTCTCCATAGTGGCACGGGCAGTATGCGGATGTGCATTATCCTGTTGAAGGATGATCCTCTTTCCAGGGCGTTTATCATGCAAAGCCCGACAGAGCTTCAGAAGTGTCTTGATGTAGCAGGCAGAATTTATGGTTTGTCCAGGTTCAAGAAAGTCAACCAGAATGCAACCTTGTGCATCCCAAAAGACACTTCCCATAACTTTTCCTACAGACTGCACTGTCTTCCCTTTCTTCTTCGATGGTGAGTTCAAGTGGTGCCATTCCATACTCTGATGTTTCATTTCTGGCTCATAGTGATGGAACCAGCTCTCATCTCCAGTCACAATACACGTCAAAAATTCATCACCTTCATTATGAAATCTCTGAAGAAGGTTTTGTGCAATGGTTCTTCTCTGAAGTTTGTGGTCTTCAGTCAATAAACGGGGGACCCAACGGGCACAGACCTTTCGATAACCCAAGCTGTGGATCATTTCTTGCACTGCACTATGTCCTATTCCAAGTTTCGCAGCAATTTCATTCACAGTGAAATGCCTATCTCCTGTAATGAGCTCATCAACTCTTTCCTTGTTGCATTCTGTAGAGGCAGTTCGAGGACGCCCGCTACGAGGCACATTTTGCAGACTCGTGTTTCCATCTTTTTCACCCATCTTCTAACACTGCTGGCACCCATGCAGACACTTCCATACGCACGTTGAAGTCTGAGATGAATTTCAGGAGCAGATTTTCCTTCTTTCACAAGGAATTCAATGACAGCACGCTGTCAAAACGAAACATCAATGTCAGCCATTTTTCAAACACCATCTGTGGTCACATGATAGAAGCTAATGACGTCACAATACGTCAACATGTGGCTTAAAGTCTGTAGATTACGATCCTGCAATTCGTTTCGTTACATTGTTGAAATTTAAATTTTTACAATGGGTTGCTCGTGACTTTCAGTATGCCCCTCATATTGTATTCCACCCAAACATGTGATATCAAGATTTCACTGGAAATATATGTTTTGAGGTCCCCTGAATCCAAGAAAATCAGTTTTAGTAAAAGGTCTGTGTGTTTGTCTGTGAACAGCATAGCTCAAAAACGAAAATACTGTTAACAACCAAACTTGGTATTAAGCTCAGTATCTTCCAAGGGTGTAACACAAAGCTTTCCAAAAAAAAAAACCCATCATGCCTAACTACACTTTACATGGAAACATTTTTGAAAATGTTGTTTTTCTCAAAAATGACTCTTAACGATTTTGATTAAAATACTATATAGATATTTACATCACAAATAAACTGTATATATTGAAGTTTTTGGGAATAGCCTCTGAAGACCTCTTTATTTTGGATGAGTTTTGCAGAATTTTGCATAATGTTTAAACTGTAGTAGATAGACAAAAACTTATAACACAAAACTTGTAGATCTCGTTAAAACACCTAATTTATGTCATATACATTTTTTATGTAGAGCTGACTGTTTCTGAGATATTCATTGTTATTGTTTTCAATGTTAAACTTTTCTCAAACGGGAAGTGACGTTTTGTTTCCTCTCTCTTGTTTTACTACAGGCCATGCATAGCAAGCCAGCTTTTAAAAGATTTGATTATCGATTTAGCTTAGTGTATTACCTTAAGCCCCTTCTGCTTACAAGGAAGCAAGTAATAAGGCAGTTTCTGCTAATGTTTATCTTGATTAGCATGTCATAGATAAAATAATAATCTTCTTTAAGGAAAGTTGTTTGTGTAACAGCTAGAGAAAGTCGTGTGAGTGGAACATATCAGATTTTTTCAGACAGTAAGTCATCTTTCTTTCATCTTCTTTTGTTTACTCCTGCCAAGCAAAGGGAATGGAGTTTCAATTGTTTTACATAGTGACCAGCTTTTAAAGGATTTGACTATCACTTTAGTCTAATGCATTCCCTTATTTCCCTTCTACTTACAATGAAGCAAGTAGTAAGACCAATTGTACTAATGTTTATCTTCATTAACATGATGGAGATAACAGGCTAATCTTTTTAAAAAAGGTTTGTTTATGGGAAAGCTAGAGAAAGTCATGTGAATGGAACACATCAGAGCCTTAAAATTAAATTTCTTAATACCTTTATATGAAATGGCCAGGATGAAAAGTTTCTACTCTGGTTATTTTTTTAAAAAAAATTATTTTATAACACAAAGTGTAAAAAATTCAAACATACCTTATGATATTACTAATTAATTTTTTTTAAACTAATCTCAGACCGATATAAAAACTACAACAAGAAATCTTATTACACACATTATGCAGGGAGAAAACATTTCAGAGCTACAGCTATATTTTTGTCCATCCAAGAAAGTAGATTTATGAGCATGAAAAATAACAAAAAACAAACAAACAAAAACATTGAATCTATGACTTTAAAATCTGAATAGTCATTTAACCAGTGCAATGCATTAAAATGCCATCCAGAACAACCTGCCCTAGGAAGATAAAATATTCCAAATATGTAAGTACTTTAAAGTATGGTGCATTTTTTACACTATAAATCCAACTATCAAAATTCTTGACAAAAATTGCTAAAACAGCTTTTTTGTGTACCCTTAATGGATTTTTCATTTTTGGGTTATGTCGTTCAGACTCACATAAAGAGGCACACACCCACAGTCCTTTTTCTAATTACTCTTTCTAGCACATATGTGCAATGTACATAGTATGCAAAGAAGGTATTCCACCCAAAATTTAGATGCAGAGATATTCCCGGAAATATGTATTTTGAGACCCTCTGAATCAAAAAAAAAAAAAGAAGAGCATTTTTTAAAATGGCCGTGTGTTTCTGTGGGTAGCATAAAACAAAAACGAAAAGTCTATCAAATACCAAACATGGTAAATAAGTTTAGTATTCCCCATGGATGTGATACAAATATTTTAAGGAAAATCCCCAACCCCAAACTGCATTTAACATGCATTTTTTTTTAAATCTTGTTTTACCAAAAATGGTTCTACAATTGTGATTAAAACATTACACGAAGCTGTAGATCTCGTCAAAATCACACAACTTATGTATTATACATATTTGTTATAGAGTTAACCATTTCCTAATAGGTATTTCTTGTTATTGGTTTGTTTTAAAATAGTTTTGCTTTCCTCAAATAGGAAGCCATCCATGTTTCTTTCGTTTTACTCCTGGCCTTGTGAAGAAGCAAATTTCAATGCAATTCGTGTGGCGATGGCTTTTAAAAGATTTTACTATTTCTTTAGTCTAGTGTGTTCCCTTAGTTTCCTTCTACTTATAAGGAATCACATAAGTGGTTAGCGCCCCACATCCCTCTTGGCCAGTGAATGCGGTCTATGTCACCTGGAGCCGCTTCTTTTTCCTCAATTAGCTCCCCTAGGGACCTCATAAGGCTGAGTGCACCCCAGATCAGTCCTCCCAGTGGGGGAAAATCCCCACGCCAATATCGGGAATCAAACCCGGGCCTCCCGCTTGGTAAGTACCCATGCTCTCTACTTATAAGGAGCTAAGTATTAGGACTCTTTTGTTAAAGTTTATCTCAATTGGCTTGAAGTAGAAGAAAGAATACTCTTTTAAGAGCAGAGCAGATAGAGAAACTCATGAGAATGTAAAACATCATACATATATATATATATATTTTAATTTCTCTAGCATGTGTGTGCATACAATGTACATAGCTAGAGAAGGTATTGCATTCCTCCCAAAAATTTGATGTTGAGATTTCACTGGAAATATATATTTTGAGGTCCCCTTAGTCCAAAAAAAGCAATTTTAGAAGATGGACAATGTGTGTGCGTGTGGGCGTGCGCGTGTGTGTGTTGGGAGGAGACAGCATAGCTCAAAAATGAAAAGACTGTTAAATACCAAACTTCGTATTTAGGTTTAGCGTCTTCCAAAGATGCAACATAAAAATCTTCAAGAAAACCTTGCCTACCACAAACTACCTTTTACATGGAAACATCTTTGAAAATTGTGTTTTTATTAAAACTGGCTATAATAATTTTGATTAATCTTATATTTAATAAATCTACATGATAAATAATATATATATATATCTATCTTGGATTTCTGGGAATAGCCTCTGAAGACCCATTTATTCTGGATGTTTTTTTTCTGAATTATTCATAACTGGTAAACCGTAAGAGATAGACAAAAACTTTCCACACAAAAATGTAATTCTCCATAAAACACACAATTTATGTCACATACATCTTTTTTGTGGAGTTGACCCTTGTTATTGATTTCAGTTTCAAAATACTTTTCTCATACAAGAACTTGTCAACTCCTGGCATGCAAAGAAACAGATAGGAACCACATTTTGAAACATTTGACTGGCAGTTTAGCCTAGTATATTCCCTTATTTCCTCTCTACTTATAAGAAACTAAATAATAAGATCGTGTCTGCTAATGTTTATCTCAATTAGCATGAAGTAGATAGAAAAATAAGCTTATTAACAATAATTTTTTACACAGATGTAGAGAAATTCATGTGGAAACACAGAAGATTTTTTGTAATATTTTCAGAAATTTAATGCTGTTTTATAGGCTATTTTTAAATAATTTTACGTCAAATTTTCATAAATTTAAGGTTATCATATAGGTCATTTTTCAGTAATTTTTAGGTTATCTTCTTCTAAGCCCTACTTGCAATGCAAAAGATTACCTATTAAACTATCACTGAAACATTGCAAAATAACCTAGATTTAGCTATCATGATAATTACTAACTCTTAAGGTATTTCTGTTTTTCTCAACAACTAAAAATTATAGATTTTGACTTTGGGAAATAATGATTTCATATGTATTACAATGAGTTTTCTCCAGCTGGAATTTTCAAAAATTCTAATATAATTGCATTTACCTTTCAAAGATGGGTTTTAAAGCAGCTACTTTGTTCTTAGCTTCCAGCAAGTGCACATCATATTCACTTTTGCTGACTTTTAACTGCAATATTGTTGACTCCTTCTCTAAGCTATTGTCACCAACTTCAATTTATTAGGTGCTTGCCAACTACTTACTCATCTACCTACTCATTCTTTAATGATAGTTTGATGCCCAGTCACTGCCCATCTCTGTTCTGGTTTTTCTTTCACTTAAATGCCTTTGTACTTTCTCTCATTAGCCTGTTATATAGAAATTGTGCTGAAAATAAACTCTTTATAATGCAAACAATATGTGTTTTACTTCCTCAGCATGTTCAATGATTGCTGATTTTTCCATCTTAGAGTATTTTAAGTATCATATGTGGCTGTTTTTGTTGTATGTTGATGATGGAACTTCAGTCAGTTTTTCATGATTCTCTACATTCAGATGTTATTTTGTAAACTCTCAGATCACTAAGGGAGAAGTTCTTATCTTTGACTGACAAATGAGAGAAAGAATGTAGGCTAAAGAGAAAAGGGTATGAAAACCATTGCTAATAGAATGTATGGTAAATGTGCAACAAGCATCAGATAAGGAGTGAATATTTGATCAAGATGATATAAATAGCAGATGGCAAACTGAACTCGGTGGCAGTAGCTCAGTGAAGAAGCATAATATAGTTATGGCAAAATGGCAGCAAAAATTCAAAGTCAATATGATGTAACAGTTACTGATAGCTGAAAATTCAATACTTGACAATGCCTAGAAAAACCTGTGTAAGTATATAATTTTCTGCGAGGAAGAATGCATTGCATTCAAAGTAATCCAATTTGAATATTGTTGTCATGTATCCTAAAATCTTGGCTACTTCTTTGTGTAGTTAATCATTTTGCAGTTCAGTGGACATAAAGAAACATATGTCCCTCACAAAAGAACTCAGTTGTCATACGCAGTATTTTAAGGCAAACAAAATTATGTAGACTGCCTCCATGGTCGAGTGGACTTCTCACCCAGAGGTCTGGAGTTCGATTCATGGCCAGGAATGTTTCTTTGACCAGAATTATTTCCTCTCCCCCACAGAGTCTGGAAATATGAATGTGAGAGTGAATGTGGGCATGTTTAATAGTATAAAAATGATTAACCTAACATTCTGAACCTTCAGCAATATGAGTTGTTTCACAAGTCAAAGCCCCCAATATGACCACTGAAGTTAAAGGGGGCTATACAAATGAAACAATTAAAAAAAAAATTATGTGGTACTTATATTAAATGCTTTCTATAATATATGTGTATGAAATAATTAAAGTCATCTTGCAGCAGACGAATATCCTGCTGTTAGCTTGCTTGCATATAAAATGTTTATTATAGTAATATATCATTACACCAAAGTGGCAAAGAGTTGTAATTTAAAAAAAAAATTGTTTTATAGCTTTTAATAATTTGAACACATTCATTTAAATACTGACAATTGGAACAGAAATTAAAACATCAGAGCTATGATAGCTAATGTGATCAAATGAGCAGCCCTCACAGTTCCTTCAGCTGATTTGACATAAAGCAACTGGAGTTCATAATATTGCATTTTTTAAATGTAAAAGAAAATTTGAAAATTGTTTGTTTCTGCAGGATCTAAATATATTGCTTTTACTTAACCTCTCAGATCCAACAGGATTTAGTGATCTGGTTGATGGTCTTTTGAAGCAGAAGCTTTTCATGTTGTTATATTAGATCATACCGTGGCCATTTCCACACACAGTGGGGTATATCTTTGCACTGGCTACTGCATGCAGATGTTTCATAAGATATATAAAACTCTCTTTGGGAGGTAGAGCTTATAACGGTTATTTTCCATCTGTGTACAGGCTCATTCTGCTGGTTATCATCCAGCATAGTGAGTGTGGTTCATCCACATCTTAGCTGCGCAAAATTTGAAGTGGCAAGATATGTGTGATGTCAAGAATTGACAGCATGAAGCTGAGAGGAGATATCACATATGAACTGTGGTTTTCCAGTGGTCTCCATAGTTATCTAAACAAGAGGCTGCATTATCCAGCTGATCTGGTTTCCCTATGGAGCAAGTAACTTGGGTGAGGTATTGTTATTTTGTGAGATGTTCTGTTTGCAGAGATTATTTATTTTGAAACAAATGTAAAATAGCATTATGTGCAATACATTTCAAAATTGATCTCAATCTTAGTGATTTACTTTATAGTTCCAAAGACCTTTTTCAGTTAAAAGTAGAGAAAGGTAACATGATTATTCCTTAGTCTTTTGGCAAGCAATAGCAAATAGAGAATTGGCAAACATATCCTCCTCTCATTTTCAAGCAAATAAATCCTCAGTAAACTTGAGCTATGCAGATCCACCTTTGCAGAATATATGCATACTGTTACTTCCCTTTCTGGTAACAAAAAAACCAATGACTTTCATCAAACAAATGAGGAACGAATGGTAGAGACACTTATTCTTATACAGGCAAATAGGCCTCATTTGTTAGCCAAGCAGAATAATACTAACAGATGTGTTTAACATAATTAAGTTGTAACCAGTATTGTACCTTTGGAGGGTCATTAATCTGTCAAGTAACCAGATCAATTTTATACTAAAAATAAAACAGCTAAAAAATAATTAAAATGTAAAACATATAGAATATGGAAAGACCGTTATTTATTTCTCTTGTTTTTTTATTTATTTGATATGTCTTTCATTAAAATAAAAAGGTTATAGGAAGTAATGCAGTAAAATCTGTCTAGTGTAGAACATGATAGTTCCTCACAAGGTTGGCCATCTTGGAAGATCAATGGAAAAGGTTCCTTTGATTCTCACAATTTTGAGGGTGACACTGAACATTTTTAAAAATCAGGTTTAGTTTTAGACAGTTTAAATTATATTACTGTTTTTCAAAATATTCCCCTTTAACATCAATACATTTTTGCATTTGATGAAACTAGTCCTTAAAGCAATTGTGCCACTCTCCCTGAGACACTTCAGAAGCCAGGTTTTTTATAATATTCCACTGCTTCATCTGGTAATGAGGAAATAATTCAATGCATTTTATCTTTAAGCTTTGGAAACAAAAAAGAAATCTCAAGAGGTAAGGGCTCTATGGTAGAGGGTCCATGGTGCTGATCTTTAGGGCATACAGACACTGAATTGTTAGTTTTTCTATATAGGACAATGCATTATCATGATGTAGATTTTTTTTCACTTTCAGTATTTTTCATGAAATTGTTCAGTTTTGGGGTAAATACAGACATTTGTGAACCAATCAGCAGTAATGGTACATCTGTCTTCTAATACTATAGTTGTAATATGGACCATTTTATAAAAAATAAATAAAAAACTAGCAACCCTCTTCTTGGTAGCACTGCAAATTCATCACTTTCATAGGCTTAAGTACCATTAAGCTGGTTGAGTTTTCTTTTCAGGATCATAAAAATAAGCCCAAGATTCATCACCAGTAACAATATTCCAAACAAAATTTAAGTTTTTACAGAGTTTCTCTGCACCAATCAATTTGTTATTTTTGATTAGAAGTCAATTTGTGAGGGATAGATTGACAAAGTTTTCTTATATCTAATTGTTGAAGTAAAATGTTTTGAATTTGATTCATACCAATGTCCAAAGTCACTCAAATAAATTCATAACAGGTCCTTCAATCTTCTTCAAGCATTGCTCAAATAGCAGTAATATTTTCATTACTAACAGTAGTTTTTGGGCATCCTTCATGAAATTTACCACTATGAAAAGCTAATCTCTTTTGAATTCGCTGTACCAATTATAAATTGCTGCCTTAGACCAGACTTCCTCACCAAATGTATATTTAAGCCAGTTTTCATATTGTTTAGGTGTTAATGATGATTTATAATCATAAAAAAAAAAATCATAGCCTGGAAATGTGATCTAGTCAAATTTATTTTTTGGTGAACACAAAACATTTAAATAATGGTAATTAACAATTATTAAAGCGAATAAAGCAAACAGCATGTAATCAACTTGAAAAACATAAGAAAGTAGCTGTCAGATATAAACAAATTTCATTTGTTAATTAAACATGGCATTCTAAAAATGTTCAGTGTTGGCCTCATATGTAAAGGCAGCTAAAGTTAAATGTCTTACAGAAAACTATTATATAATACTACACATTAATTGTAATGAATAACACTGTATTATACCTACAATATTAAAGAAATAGTGGGCCAATACTTACCCTTTTAATTTACCTTTATGCATAGCTGCAGCAAGATTTATTATCATACTTTACATCAATTTCTTAGGTGATTCATTTCTTTCTGCAATTCTCCTTAATTTCATTCATTATCACTCAGAATAGAGAAGTTTTGTGTGTAAGCTTTGAAGATATTTTTAAGATTACAGAAACTACAGAACATAAAATCTCGCCACAGTCATAATGCACTGGTTATAGCTTTATATATTCCACTTTTGACAATGATGTGAATTACAATATATTTTTTAAAACTAAAGGATAATTTGAAATTAAATTGAATCTCAAATTTTAAAAATGATAATGTACAAGAGAATGTCACTGCCAATCAGTGGTATTATTTCATGGAAGCTTACCCAAGGAAATTCAATTTACCATGCTGATTATCATTCCTATTAGTTACAAACAATGAAAAGCTACAACCAGTTTAGGTTTCATATGCCTTGTCTATGCTTGCATGTCATGGCTTTTAAATGGTTGATTGCCATTGTAATACCCTTCCCCCTTCCCCTAGTCAATGCTTCTCACATCACATCGTCACTTGCTGCTTTTTCTCACTGTTTGCTACTTTCCCCTTCTTTTTTTCTGAGTCACAGTGTGTAAACCGCTTACCTATTACTCTGACACCTGTGCACTACAGTACCTGCTGACATCCTAAAGGTGATTTTCAAATATGCAGAACTCATTACAACTATACACATGCAGTGTTGCAGTGTGCATGTTACGCAGTGTTGTATTAACATTTTACACATTAGTTTCAAATATAATAGTAGTGTTTAAGCTTCCAAAGGAAAGCAGTTCTGCATACAATAGTGGATATGAATCTTGAACTCAGAGCAATCTCAGACAGAGAATGTTGTGCAACATGTGACTGTAATGAAGTAACTATTTTAAAACAAAACTTGCTTTCTATAATTTTGAACAGATAAAATAAGTAATTAAGAATGGAAAACCTACACCTGAGTTGAAGATAACTATGCATGTGAGGACCTGCATAATGAAATTCAACAATTTTTACATGAGCCATGAATGTCTTATTAGTTGCCTTAAACTTAAGAAACTATTCTTTTGATCTTGGCTTCTCTTATCAAAAGAAAAATGTGTGTGGAATAGAGTGGGTTGATACCTATAGTGATATGTAAAATGTACAAAAGGATATTAAAAGCATAACATATCATAAAACCATTTTTGTCCCATTATACTTTTGCAAAATATGTTCAGAAAAGCTAGAATTATACCACTGTCAGACAGGCAGAAAATAATTGTAGGCATCTAGCATATTGAATGAGTAAAACAGAATAGAGATATTCTGAAGTGGTTTGTTGATGGTTTTTGTTTCTATAGGACCTCAGGGTAGGTAGGATAGGCTAAGTCTACCCTAAGAGATTCAAAAATTTTTTAAAAACTGCTTAATAATACTCATAATGAAATGTATAAGTATCAAAGCTAAAATGAAATGTTTCCACTTCACGAAATAAAATTTACATGTAATCTTTTATTCCATATAGCTAGAAGCATTTAAATGATAGGATTCTTGAAAATTCTGCAGGTTTCTGGAACAATGCAAGGCAATTGTCATTTGTTGCGAAGGGTAGGCAAATCTTGAGCTAGCTTGCCTTCTCATGTCACAATCATAGTTTCAAGTATTTGGAACCCAGTAGTAGGCATTAGGAAAAATGCTGTTACAAATGCTGGAGAGATGCAGGTGTTGTACATCAAGACTGGCAAACAGTAAATTTGTCTACCCTGCCTATTGTTAATGAGTTCAACTAAAACATGTGCACAAGTTTATTGTGTGGGAAAATTTTATATCTACACTACCAATGGTGTGTTTTGAGGAAGCAGAGAATTGGAAATGAAATCTTTTTGTAAGTACCTACTAAATATAAATGCAAATTTTTAAGTCATAATAGTTACTGCCTTACATTGTGAAATAATATTCCAACTGCCTTTAGGAACTATTTTCCTGCCAAGGATTACAAAATTATTATGCCATGTATTTGGACTTTTCAAGATAGAGAAAAGAGCTTAAGTTTGTCTACTCTGACAACCAGTTCTTGTCTCAAAGTGTAACTGAAGCTATAAAACTGTTTGTGGAAAGTGATACTCAAAGTGTGTTGCCAGAAGCTTACATACTGTTTACTTTAGTCGCAGCAATTCCTTCCACAAGTTGCAGTTTCAAGAGAAGCTTCTGTTGCTTGAACAGAATGAAGTCTTACTTAGGGAGCACAATGGGACAGGACAGGGTTACAGCTTTAGCGACAGCATCTATTGAATGCAAACTTCTTCAGTCACTGGAAAAACAGGAGACATGATGTTGTCAAGTGATATGCTAGCATGGAGGATTGATGTATTGATCTACTTTACAAGTAAAGGTACCTAAGTAAAACATTTTTGCCAGATCTGTAATTTGCATATTGCAGATACTTGCTTATCCTGGAAATATCACTGTGAGCCGCTGCTGTTATAGGATACAATGAAACAAAAGATTCTACAAATGAATGTTGAATTAGATGATTTAATCAGCAAATACAATGACAAAATAAAGCACTGTTTTAGAGAATTCCTCAGTGTTTACAGATCTATCAAAGTTGATTGAATGATATGATTCTTTCCATTTTCAGAGCTCTGCCTAAAGAAATAACAAAAGAAATACATTAAACCAATTTTGTTGCTATTCAGCAGGATGAGATGATGGATGTAACCAATCCTTGTTAGCTGTCATCCATATTTTGATTTGTTGATTGAGATGGCCAAGTTACATGTATTTTGGCTTTTGCAACATTTTAGAAGCTTGCTCAGCAGATGCACCATGTGATGTTGTGTAATTGCTTTGTAAATTCAACTTTGGAGACAAAGTAGTAGCTCAGACTTGTATGGTGCTGCTGTATTTCCATACCTTCTAAATGGTCTTCATAAAACAGCAAAAGTAACTTTCCTACAAGTAACTTTCCTGCATTGCTATACTCTCAATTTAAATTTAGTATTATCTCAGGCTGTTTCATCTTTTTCAACATACATGTCTTGTTTTTAACATCAACTAGATTAACTGCCTTTTTTAATAAATCTTCAAAATGAACCAGGTATTAGAAAAAGAAGTCCATGGAAGACTGCTTAATCTTGCCCCAACCCACTACACAGTCTTCTCATCTAGCGGAAGCAGCGTATTGTAACAAAAAACTTTCCATTGCTTAAAATGATTACAATAAAAGGTTTATTTCACGGCAAATCTATGGTACAATTTTTCTTGTCCTTTGATGCAGAGACACTTGACTGCTCTCTCACACTGCTCTGCATGCTAAAACTCTTAAGTCAAAAAATCGACATTTCTGGCTTGCACCATTTCCTTTTATAGTTGTCAATGACATTAACAGAATTTCAAAAATAAGTGTACATTCTGACAATGTCCATTGAGACCAAGTGTTGCATCCTAATGTTTTGAGATAATGCTGCCATTCTTCACATGTTAAATTATAGCCTCTGCAGCAATGAATTTTGCTACTTAAACAAAGTTGATCAACCAGTGGAACAATTAGCTTTAAATCTCTAGCCGGTTGCTCTGCCACTGAGCTACCATGGCAACATGCCAGCATAGCACTGAATTTCTCAACTGACTCGCATATTTACCGGTATGACCGTAATTGCCGTTTCCTTTGCTGAAAACAGACTGGTATCAGTTAAGTAGATACGGAACCCTCTTCAGTTCTGCAGCCGTGAGATAGTCGGCTGCTCTCTTAAGCAAGTCTTTCAGCCGGGGTCCTTGATCCTGAGACGGTGCTGGCTGATCGAATCCGTCGCACGTTGATACACTTGGTACTGACTTGCACTTCCCTAATTCTGTCCCGGCCTGGATGTCCTGATCGTTGTCCAGACACTTCCAGCCTGACAAGCATAATTCGTTCAGTGGTGTCTTCCGGTCTAATATCAGGTTCGCCGATCCCCATGGCCGCGCTTGCGCGTATCTAGATTTGGAGTTTCGTGGTGCAGGGGATCGTGGGTTCCAGTCCCTCATTCAGTACGGGTGTTTGTGGTGTGTTTCTATGTTTGCGTTTTATGTCAGTTATTCTCGCTCTACGCTGATGGGCAATTAGGTCATGCCTGAAGGCCGATATGTGTGTAATAAAAATAGCAGGTTACCTGACCGTTGGCCTTCCAGGTGCACCTTCACTACCATCGCGCTTCTTGCAGGCACAACTACATGGTCCTTCAGGTCACCCTGCAGATCCTGGATGTTCATGGGGGCTCCGGATTAATACCTCATTTCGACCTATTCGCAAGATTTTCCAGATGACCTCGACCGTCGTCTCGTGGCTACTGAGGGCAGCCAGTCCCAGTATCACATTCTCGGCTACCCTCGCGATGAATAGTCATAGACTTATAGTGCTCTGTCCAACGTCAACTCCTTCACATATAAGATATCATCCGACGCTGTCACTGCTTAATAGTGCCGACTGGGTGTTCGTGCTGGCAAGCCCTTCGCCACATCAGGTCTGATTATAATCACGGCTGCACTAGAATCTACCAGCTTCCGGCACAGCTTTCCTTGTATCCAGCCATCTGCAACGAGACTGACGTCCTCTCTTCTGCCCAAGGCATGCTGTGTCACTCAAGGGGGGTGGTAAAGAAGGCTCCAACGTGTCCCTCGCTACGACGGTCCTTACTTGTTTGGTGTGGGAAGTCCTTCACTGGGCGACTCGGCTTGCCACACCCCCAGCGTACACCACTGAAAGGTCGTCGTCTCTGGGTTCTCTCCGAATACTCCTCGTCTTCGAGGTCGATGCAGCTGTTATCTTGTCCCATCTCCATCCTTAATTCTGCTGTGAACGCCCCGCGGATTTTATTTTAGTCACCGAGCATCAGAGGCTGTCGTATCTCGGTGTCATGCACTCTGTCGACGAAGGTGTAAACAGTTCCTGGGACACGTAACTAGGTGCTAGGTTCACCAGGGCATTGTTCACCAGCTGTTCAATTGCCAGGGTAAGCTCCTGCATCGTCTCTCCTGGCAGTTGTAGCTTCGATTTAAACTGATTGTGGCAGGCTGCCGCCAAGCGATGCTTCCGGAACGGGTTCTCGAGGGCTTCTCAGATGTCTCCGAACGTTGCCGAGATGGGATCGGATTCAGCACTTCTGCCGCCCACCCCTGGGGATTTGCTATCAATTGTGGGGCTTTCACCTCTGTTGACCATCGGTTGTGGGTGGTGACGAATTGTCGACGGAATACTTTGGAGGTAAATGTTCTGTCGTACTTGGATGGTTTAACGTGTGCAGATATTGTTTTGCGTCTGTCGTTTTGACTTTCAAGTCCTTCAGCCTATAGTCAAACATCTTTTTCATCATAGCATTTAGTTCCTTATCGCTGTCATCAACTCTTCCCTCCAGAACGTTAACACATTCCCCAAGGTCTTCCAGGGCATCAATGCATTGGTCAAGTTCATTCATCCTTTTGCCGAACCCTGTCATGTTTTTCTGCATGCTAACCATCCATTGATTTTGTTGGATGTATCCATCTTCATTCATCAATTCATATTTATTTCTTCATTTTTCATCTTCTCCATGCCAGATTCCATTTTCTCCTCCATTATCTACTTCATTCCAAATTTCAATTCATTCATTCATTCCAGATTTCATTTTATCTTCCATCTTTTCCATTCTCAATTTAATTTCTTCCATCTCCTCCATGCTATATTCCATTCTGGTTTACTTCTTCACTTCCACCTGCATCTTTGCCATTCCTGGTGTGATGTTCTGGATTTCTGCCAGTATGGTTTTCATCATCTCCTCCATCTTTGTATTAATCCCACTTCTGACATCAGTGTAACAAAAATCTGTTTATTGCTTTGAAAGATTACAATCGAATGTTTATTTCATTGTTTTTACAGCATATTTTTAGTACAGTTTTTCTTGGCTCTGTTGCATAGACTCTTGACTGCTCTCTCATGCCGCTCTGCATGCTTAAGCTCCCAGTCAAAAATTGACTCACAATTGACACTGTTCTGTTTATAGTTGTCAATGATTTCAAAAGAGATTTCCAAATAAAGTGAACATTCAACATCATTGTGCCGAAGTATCACCTTCCAATGCTTTGAGATACTGCCACCACTCTTCATGTGTTAAATTACATAAATGAATGTGGCTACTTAAAGGAAGTCAACTGAACATGTGCAACAATTAGCTATAAGCTTTTCAAAGCAAACTGCTAACACATGTGTGGTGATTATGGACTGACAGGTCACAGTCACAGTATGTGAAATTGTTCCAGATAATTACCAATCCTGAAGAAAAATGGGGTCAAAGTAGCTATAATGCCATTCACAGTTTTAAAATAGCGCTACAAGACTTCAATTTTAATTTTATTTTAAATGAGTTGCAGACATTTTTCCGTATGTTGTCGGAGTATTGTCAAAAGTAATGATATAGTAGGCTATTGTATTTTGAAAACCAAAGAATTTCAAGACTGTGACTAAGGGAAACTTGAAGAATTTTCAAGAATTTGGAAAAAGTCATACTACTTTAATGATGTGAACGAACATAAAAATGGCAGAAAACGTCTGATGAATGTGATGTAAGAACATCATACTGGTATTTGTACTGTGAAATTCTGGACATTATAGTTTATCAATTGCATTAGGAACACAAAATCTAATAAAAGAAAAAAAAAAAAAAAAAACTGGCTATTGAAAACAATATCTACTCTTAATGCAGCAGCTATGTTTAACAATCCATTGCATTTGCATATTAACTATAACTTCTTGTAATTAAGCAAAGTAGATATATATATTTCAAAAAGGATAACAGTCAATACAGTTATGATCGTGAAGCATAAGTAGTGTATGACTCCTGTTAATTGGCATTAAGATCATTTAAAAAATTGTATTCAATTATTTATTTCTTATTATTAAACATTTTTCTCTACCTTCTTGTTGTTATTATATGTGACTACACATATCAAAACTGTAACCTACAAGATTTAAGAGATAGAAAATATATTTTTGATTGTGCTGTTAATAGAAAACAGCACCTAAATACATGGGCATTCAAAATATACAGTTTGTGAACATGTAATTGGCAGCTAACTTAAGGAATATAGTACATTTTGTATGCATACTTGAAGAAATTATATTTTCTAATGATGTTCCTTTTCTATTCATTACACTATTGAAGGTGGGGTAAATTAGTTAAGTTCAGACCAATGAAAATTCTTATCCACAGCATACTTTTTTCAGTTTACCTTTAATGCATGACTAAATAATGATGATAATAACAATATTATTATTAATTATTATCATCATTGTTATTGTTGTGGTTATTATTATTATTATTATTATTATTATTATTATTATCATCATCATCGTCATTATTATTATTATTATCATCATCATCATCGTCATTATTATTATTATTATTATTATTATTATTATTATTATTATTATTATTATTATTATTATTATTATTATTATTATTATTACAATGGTAAAGATTAATGGTACTTACACTGGTGCCTTCAGATAACAAACTCCAGGTTTGAACTCTGGTAACCATATTGGAATTTTCTCACATTGGGAGGTTTAGAGCAAGAAGCATTCAGCCTCTTGATGTCCTCCGAGGATGAATTTAGGATCTACTTGATAGATATTTGGTGATAGCTGGTGGGTAGTCTTGAAAACAGCACAGGAAGGGAGACCAGGAATGCCCCATGCTCATAAGATCATGAAGTGGTTATGATGCAGTAGGCTTTGGCCCAATTTGGACTGCAAAATGGAGTTTTAATACTAGTGATGTGTACAGAGTGTTTTAAAACAACACCAAACCTAGATGGAATGTTGTTACTCAGGTCCTATGTGATATGAAAATCACTTTTCAGTGCCAATAAAGGTATATCAACAAAACACCCAAATAGTCAGCATGGATTAGGCAGTTACCCAGGAACAAAGCTGTGTGCCTGGGAGCCACCATAGGAAGTAATGGGGGCTCAGAGTTGCATGCTTTACCACTGTTTTTGTAAACATAGCAACATGTCTTATGAAACCTTGCTAAAGAACTCCTATCTCTAGTTATTTGCTAATTCTTCCAACAAACATTTTTATCATAACAGACAATAAGTAAAAAGAAGAAAATCTGGAATACATATGTTATTAATTCTATCTTTTAGAGGCAGTTTAACATCAGTGATCTTGAAATAAGAGGCGAGAATGCTATCACAATACTACCAAAGGATTGATGATAAAGTTAAACAAAAGTAAACCCCTATTTCAGTGAGACAAGAAGTTTATTTTGCTCTCTTTAAGCCATAATGCTAAATAATACATTTGTACATTTAACAGCAAGTACTTCTTGATATTTACGGTAAATTGTTAGGAGTTTATTATTGGGATAGTTACAAAATGATTAGGAAATAAGTACAAGCTACTTGTAGTTAGGGCAAAACTGTTTTCTTTTACAAAACAATATGTTTCACTTTCAACAACATCAAAACGGCTATAAATGGGGGGAAAAAATCAAAACTATCCAACTCAAAAGTAGTCTTTTGAGCAGGTAACTGCTATTTGTTCTTTACCTAAAAGCTAGTACAGATTTGCTGATAACATAGAAGGAGAAACCCATTTGTTTTTCATGATACACTCTCTGAGGTGTGAGTAAGTGCCCATCATATACAAATGCTTCATGCCCTACCTAATCTCAAAATAATGTAATTTTCAATGCTCCATAAAAATATACCTGAAAGAGTTTTGAAGCTGTGATATTAAACTTTTAACTAATTCAGGTATAACCTACAAGACTATTATATTCATTAGGTGTGTTTCAAAACAATCTGTATTAACTACTAATATAAAATTGGATATTGCTTTTGTTATAAACCACAGTTTTGCAGCATACGAGATAATAGTTATAATTCTCCTCCCTCCTCCTTTTCCTCCACTCCACCTTCCCATTATCATATGCAGGTTTTAAATTAGTGTGAAGTATTTTATCATCCTTTTTTCAAGCCTAATTACAAGTATTTTGTAATTATTATCCTAATCATTTTGTAATTATCCTAATAGTAAATTCTCAACAACTTCCTGTAAACAACAATGGTTTGCTGTTAAATGTACAAATGTTTCATTTAGTATTGCAAGTTCAAGTCAGCAAAATAAAATTCTTGTCTCACTGCAAAAGGGATTTATTTTTTAACTTTATTAACAATACTTTGGTAGTATTCTGATAGTATTCTTTAATGTGTTCCTTGCCTCCATGCTCAAGATCACTATCATTAAATCACCCCTGAAAGTTAGTATTAGCAACATATGTACCCCGGCCTATTTTTCAAGTCATTTCCTCTCATTCATTGTCTGTTATGATGAAATTGTGTGTTGAAAGAATAAACAAGTACCTTAAGGCATATGTAGGTTCTTTAGCAGGGTTTTGTAAGACAAGGAATCCCTTGATGTTAGTTAACCGCTGCGCAGTATGTCAGTATGTTCATGAAAACACTGAAAAAGTATGCAACTTGGAGCTTCTCAAGCTACCTGTATTACTTCTAAATAGCATTACTCCTAATAGCAAATACTTCTAATAGCCATAAGCATGGCTTTGTTCCAGGATAACTGCCAAAGCCACATTGACTATGAATGTTTTGTTGAGTTACCTTTATTGGCATTGAAAGCAATATTTTCATTTCACATATGATCTGAGCATAATGGTGTCATTTCTGGTTTGGTGTCATTTTGAAACACTCTGTACAAGGAAATTTTAGCTTTAGCAGTATAGTTGTCTGTGGAACCTAAATATTGCAGACTAATGCTGCTATCACTAATCTTTCTGTCTGGAATGGCAACAACAAGTTTTATAGCTTTTATTTGTGTTTTATTCTTATGCAAAATGTGGAGATCGTTAAACATTTATATTGCTGTTCTTATGAAAATTGAAGTTGTTAATGTTTCTCTTCCTGAAGCCTTAACAAGAGCTGACAATTTATGGCTTTAAGAAAACAGTTTGCACCTCTAAGTATCTCCCTGCATTGTAACAAGTGTAACTAAATTCTTATGAAAATGAGTAAAACAGATAAGAACATTTCTTTCAAAATTCTTTTACAGTCAATTTTTCACGAGAAGTGGAAAACATGCAGTTCCCATGCAGCGAGATATAAACATTTTTACTTTCTCTAGCCCGCATGTACAATGTACATAGTGGATAGAGAAGGTATTGTATTCCATCCAAAATTTTGATGTCAAGATTTCACTGGAAATATATGCTTTGGAGTCCCCTGAGACCAGAAAAAGCATTTTTAGAAAAAGGTCTGTGTGTGTATGTGTGTGTGTGTGTGTGTGTGTGTGCGTGTGTGCGTACGTACATGTATATACACTATATAGCTCAAAAACGAAAAGACCATTAAATACCAAACTTGGTATTTAGGTTTAGTGTCTTCCAAGGATGTGACAAAAAGATTTTCTTGAAAATCCTTCCACCACAAAATACCCTTTACATGGAAAAATATTCGAAAATTTTTATTATCTCAAAAATAGATTAACGATTTTGATTAAAATACCACATGTTAAAGATATTTACATCCCAAATAAAATGTCTATCTTGAATTTTTCGGGAATAGCCTCTGAAGACCTCTTTATTTGGAATGAATTTTCTTTAATTTTGCATAACTGATAAACCGTAAGAGATAGGCAAAATCTCACTACACAAAAAATGTAGATCTCATTAAAACACACAATATATGTCATATATATTTTTTGCATCGAGTTAACCATCTTTGAGATATTCTTTGTTGGTTTCAGTTTTAAAATACTTAAAACTTTTCTCATACCAGAATCTGTCAACTCCTGGCCATGAAAGAATCAAATTTCAATCCCATATCAACCACATTTTAAAACATCTGACTGTCAATTTAGCCTGGTGTATTTCCTCATTTCACTTCTACTTACAAAAAAGCAGGTAATAAGAACGTTTCTGCTAATATTTATTGATTACCATGAAGTAGATAGAAGAATAAGCTTATTATCAGTAATTTGTTACAGAGACGTAGAGAAAGCCATATGAATGTAACACATCAGATTGTTTTTTTTTAATATTGATGGAAAAATACACAAGTATGAGGTTTTCTTATTATAATCTTTAATATAACAATAAAACATCTGATTTGTTCCACTCAATAACTTTCTCTAGCTGTTCCATATACAAACTATTCATACAAAAATTATTCTTTTATCTACATCTTGCTATTCAAGATAAACATTAGTAGAATTGGTCTTATTACTTGCTTCTTTGGAAGTAGAAGGGAAATAAGGGAATACATTAAGCTAAAGCACTAGTCAAATCATTTAAAAGCTGGTGGCTATGTGAAACAATTGGGGATCACTTAGCTTTGCATGGTCCTGTATGAGAAAAGTTGGTAGTAAAACATTGGAACCAGTAAAAAGGAATATCTTGAAAATGGTCAACTCCACAAGAAAACATATATGACATAACTTATGTGTTTTAACAAGATCTACATTTTTTGTGCAGTAAGTTTTTGTCTGTCTCTTACAGTTTAACAGCTATGCAAAATTCTGCAAAACTCGCTCAGAATAAAGAGGTCTTTAGAGACTATTCCCAGAAAATTAAAAATATAAATTTTATTTGTGATGTAAATGTCTTTAATTTACAGTAATTTTATTAAAATAATTAGAGCTATTTTTGAGAAAATTAAAATTTTCAAAATTTTTTCCATGTAAAGTGTAGTTTGTGTTGGGGAATTTTCTTAAAAGTCTTTATATCACGTCCTTGGTAGATACTAAATATAAACACCAAGTTCGGTATTTCTTTTTTTTTTTCAAAAATAAAATACACTTCCGGAGTCTTGTCAGGTCTCCGGCACTGAAGGCCTTTTTTCTTTTACCCTTTTTTTTTTCCTTTTTTCAGTTTCATACATTTCCTTTGTTTACTATTTATTTACCTTTTTTTTTTTTTTACTTACACAAACATAGACATAACATTTACAAACACCCATGCCCAAGGTGGGACTCGAACCCACGATCCCCTGCACCATAAAGCACCAAAGCTTAGGCACTTTCGTGAGCGCAGCCAAGGAGACCGGCAGATTTCACCAGAAATATGTCCCCTGAGTGTGTGAAAAGGATTTTTAGAAAAAGGTACATGTGTGTGTGTGTGCGCGGGTGTGTGTGTGTGTGTGTGTGTGCATGCATGGGGTATTTTACAGTGTTTTTGATTTTGAGCTATGTTGTCCGCAGACACATGCACACACACACATACATGGAATTTTTTCTAAAATGCCTTTTTTTGGACTCAGGGGACCTCAAAACATATTTCTGGTGAAATCTTGACATTAAATAGTTTGGGTGGAATATATGCCTTCTCTAGTTACTATGCACATTGTATGTGCATACATGCTAGAGAAAGTAATAGCATTCTAGTAATTATCATAAGCTCTTTGAACACATCCACTTTTGCTGTAAGATTGTAGTTAGGTACTTAAAGTTTTTAGTATTGTTTGATTCCTTTGTTGATGGTCTGTCATCATGAAGCAGTATTTGGCCTTGACTTGGTCCCTTGATACCATACTGCTGATGTGTGGCTTTCACTAAATATTTTTTGTGTAACCAAAAAACTTACAATTGGGAGAAATAGGTCTCCATATCCATTCATTTTTCCTGTCCAATTCAACTAAAAAATTTCATTTATATCCAATGATAATTCTACCCACAGAAATGGGTGAGCTTTAGACCGCATCTAGAGTTGAGGTATTTTACAATTAGAAGTGAGAGAGTCAAACAGGTAGTGTATGTCATGTGATGAGAAAGGGATCAGAATGTTTCCCATAAATAAGAGAAAGTGAACCTAAAGTAAATTTAGCCAATGTTGGGATGATTTGTTTTTAATTAAGAATAGTGGTGCAAAAGTCCAATTTTATATAAAAATAGTATATAAGAAGAAAAAGTATGTAACATCAAAAGAGAGAAAGAAATTCATAATGAAGAGCATACTAGGCAATTTTGAAGGAGACAACAATTAAACTTTATGAGAACTTCATTCTGTCTGTGGTGCCATTAGTAGTAAGAATAAGAGTTAATCACTACTAAAACAGCACTTCAGTGATTGGTAGTATGTAACTAATTAAGTATTTTAATGAAGTTAAAATTGCCATGTTATAAGAAGTATTTTATAAATAATCAGTTATAAAATATTCACAAGGAAGTTGACAATTTCAGGAATGTTAGCTGTTTGTTGGACAAATACATTAACATTTAATTAGTAAGCATTAGAAGAATACAGCATATATAGATCACTATTTAATTTTGGGATTCTATCAAATGAAAAGCTATGACTTCTTGCTTATGCCTATGTACTCTTTTTCCAATGATGCAAAACCTCCTCCAGCACTTGCAAATGATGGCCTCTCTTCCTAATTGTTGGAAACAGGAAATACATCATATAAAACCAATGCTGGATTGTATGGTAGGTGTTTGACCAAGGTTACTCTTCTTGAGAATTTTTGCAGCAAATTCACAGCTTCACTGTTTTCAATGCAGTGTGTGCAGAGGTATTGTTTTGGTGAAGCAAAATCCCAACCTGGAATTTGGTCTTCTCTCACTCAAAAGGGACTAAAACAGCACACTGAAATATGTAACAACCCTTGAATATTATGTATTATCATGCTTACATATACAAATTACGAGTGGGAAACATGTGCAGGTGGAGGTCTTCTGTGAAGTTCACTTGAATGCTGGTGAGAGTGTAGCTGTCGAACTGTTGGGTAAGAGAAGCAGACGAGGGAGAGAGCACTGTTCATTTTTTTTATTTTTGGGCACTTTACAAATATAATAATTTAACACATGAAGTACATTAATTAAATAACTGTGAATCTGAAAAGTTAAAATTAAAAGCAATTGCACTAAAAACACTTTTGAATTACATCTGTTAAACAGACATTTTTTACAAATGCTCGAAACATGTACCGCTGTAGCTGTGATTTTGTTATGTTAAATAACATTGATGTGGACTTGCAACATCAAAACAATATTCTCAAGCACATGTCATGGCTCTACATTCCAAGATGCAATTGGTGAGAATTAGCAACTCTAATTAGCATGAATGTAACTTTTGAAGGCACCACAGATTGCTGTACTAGGAAAGGCATTGGTAGTCCACCTTGTGGAGAGAACAAAATGGGGCAAAGGAACGTGTTTTAAAAATCTGGAAGTGAAAAAATGTTTACAATAGATTTATTTGGCAAAGGGGTTACTATGAAGTTTCAGGTATCTTTTGTAAACTTCTGTTTGTATAGGATTTTTGCTGAAGTCTTGGTTTCAGATAATCAAGCTCTAAGTATATTTAGATAGTGACATCTTGAAATCTTTTTCTGGGTCTGTCTATCCATCTATCTGTCATCATTTGGTAGGCTCATGATGAGTGTAAATGTTGTTGCTGTGTATCTGCCCTTTTTAGGGCTTTACCACAGGAATGATTAAGAATGGTTGTAGGTTTGGTGTTGTGGATTTAATATTGAGGGTGTTAAGGAAGTAGTACTACTGTGTGGCTTCCTGAACAGTTACCTTTTCAGGAGCAGCATCCTTACTACTGTTCCACTAGTGTCATATGTTTCCAAAACTAGGTGGTGTAATTTTGATAACCACTCCCATAGGGAGGGGGGATGACTTACATTTAGCATTTTAGCTGTTGGTGGTTTAATTACTGGGATGCCCACAAGACAAGCCATGCAAGGAACCTGGTACTGCCTGTAGTGGTGTTCTATGTTAAGTATTCACCCAGAGATCTGACAACAGCATAGACATTTTGATTCCCGCACCTAATCATTTCCTCATGTATGGAAGTGCCAAATCTTCATATAGTAGTCTCACTGGGAAATGGCAGCAGACAGAATAGATAGACCAGAGAAAACAGAGAAGCCAGGCATCTGTTGCCATGCCCCACCCCCTCACAGGTGTAGAGCATCAAGGGTTTATTAGCACCTTGAAAAGATTTGGCTTTAAGTGGAGCAACACGATATAAGGCTTAGTCCTATTCATTGTTCCCTGCCTATATTCACAAAATGTTAGGCGTTTGTCAAGAGTGATGTGTAGGTATCATATGGAGTTCCCCCCACTCTATCTATTGGCCCTGGTGGGAAAAGTTTACCTGAACTGGGGGGATGCATCACCTGATAAACAAGACAGCATGACTTTTGCCCAATTGACAGACATCCACCACTACCTGCACCAGTACTGGATGAGGCAGAAGTGTCTCTTTTTGGGATTGAAGGCTCTGGGAAGTTCCCCATACAGAGGACTTACATCCCCTCCCCTCCAGGACTTACAAGTCTGGGTGATAACAAGATAAACAATGTGTCTATTGACACCACCATCATTGCATCAAAAAAAGCAAGGGCCAACATCTGGTTTGGTGTGAAACATTGTAAGTGGCATTTATGTACTGTAATGAACTTCTCTTGTTATCATAAAATGTGAATACTTCTTGTTTTTCAGAGCCTCATCAATATCATTAGAGTGATGAATTGTTGAAAGTAAGAGTGTGTACCACTTTGCTTTTACTAGAAGTATAGATTGCCAGTGTTGCATCATGATTTTCAACACCAAAAAATACTGCTATTTATCTTCTTTTGTTTAGTTTGATAGAACAGTTCTGGTAATCATTTTTAATTTTCTGCAAAATACCAACAACTGTAAGATTGTGTTGATTCTTCAGCTGAACAGCTAATGGCAGAGAAGTGGACCAATTATTGGTTGTTGTCTTTCTTTTTGTACCAAAAATTGGTATCACCAAATGTTTCAGAATTGCACCCGGCCTTTTATTTTGCATTGAATGTTTACTGAAATAGACTTCCATTTTTATTGCATAATAGAGATAGGCATCTGTAATTGCAAAGATTTTCAAGCAATATTTTGCTGATTTATTCCTCATACATCTTCTGAAGGAGCACCTACCTCTAAATAGTCCTAACATTTCATCAATAGTTCCATATTTTACAATTGTGTTAATTATTATACATATGGCTGCCAAATATTGTCTATTGCATAGACTGTTGAATATTTCAAACATACTATCTCTTATTGGAACCAATTTGTCTTTCAGCTGCCTCTCTTCTCTGTTTCATCATTAAATCTCATACAAGAAATATCTTACAAGAAATTTCAATCTTTTCTTGTTCATTGCAATTCTCAGAGTCCTGCAAATCCCATAGCATGTATATCTGAAGACTGATGAAAAGATCTAAGAGCCTAACTACAAATAGGCTCTGAAAATGACTGCTGGTAAACATAATAGAGTATTATATTTGGGTGTACAGACATTTTGCAATGGTCTGTGTAGGAGTAATTTTATTTTATTATCTTTCCCAATAACTGAAGCATGAGAAGTAGGTCCAGACTGTCTGTGTGCAATTGTGAAAAGAAGCTTTAAGTTCTAGTCAGGCAGTGGAACTTCATCTCTTGATTCTTCTGAAAATGAATGTTATTACTCTCTTCTTGATCGTCTTTTTTGTTATTATCATATTCATCTTCTATTTCAGTGGAGTAGTTTCTTCATTGAGTACTTTCATGGAATTCATTTACATGCACTTCTGTTCTTCTTCATTCTTGTTCTGGAGCTATAATTATACTCATACAGTTGTTAAAGTCACATGGAATAGTCTAAATTTGAAGTAAATAAAATAATGCCAACAAAACTTCCAATTAACAAGAAAGGTAGTGTTATGGAGTTTTCCTCTGGGTTAGTGCATGCCATTAAAAAGCTTTTCAAGCTCCCATCACAACTCACAATGACACACACACTGCTTACTTGGCTTGAAAGGGATTGGATATAAGCTACTGAGGGCAGCATTTTTGTCATCATACCAGAAAAGCAGGAAAGCAATTGTGTCTCAGAGAATACCTCCAGTGTAAACCAAAGAAGGCTCAATTGCTATCTATTTTTAATCCAAAAGTATAAATAGTGGGTTTTAATAGCACAACATTATTTTAAAAACACTCAAGAGAGGAAAAAAGTATAGTTTTCAAGTTAGAGTTTTGAAGAGTCACACATGGTAACATTCACCTTCACTTTTAAATGTTGCGACCTTTTTAAGGGCATTCATCTCATCTGCAGCGGCTGGGTGACTGATGCTCACTCTTTCTTGTTCCAACATTTAATATTGACAGTGGGTGTTAATAAGTGTGACTCATCAGAACTCCAACTTGAAGAACACTTCACTATTAATAGTGCTTCTGTTTTTAATCTTTAATATGATTTTTCAAATTTAACCCTGCTTCAGCCTACTAAAAAACTGCATGATAAAATCTGATAATCATAAACTCATTTTTGGCTGTTAATACCAATGATATCTATAACAAAATTAAAAACAAAATCATTGTTGGTGTTATTTATTATATTAATGTCCCTATGGTCAGATGACTGATCTTCATAATATGATTACTAATGTATTTTAAAGGAGACACATATTCTCTTCCTGCAACTATTGACATTCAGATTGTCATATTAGTATCCATACTCACACAGTGTGTATTATGCAACATTCAGCTAGGCAGATTTTTTCATTTAACTGACTGTCTAGTTTAAGAAAAAGCTGGGAGATGAAAGCTAAAGAAAATGCCATGTTATAAAGTACTATCATAATCTTAACCTTAACATTGTGATATTAAAAATCTCCTTTAAACTGCAAATTTCATTGTCAAATAGAAAATATCAGAATAAATGTTGAAAGGTACCTAATGCAAAAATTCAAATACCTCTCAATATACCTATTAAAAAGGTTAAATTCATTTTATAGTCTTATCATATGTGCCAAAAATGTGAACTTATATAACTGTATTTATGACTATACAGTGTAAAGTGTTTATTGTTTTCAGTCAGTAACCATTAAGTAACAAACTCATTCTTGTATTTTCTGCATGTTGTGTGTGTATTTTAAGAGTTAGAAAATCATTAGATATTTTCTGGCATTTGTATTAATGTCTGCTAGAATGTTTTTGCCTGATTGCCAGTTAGTTTGTTACAGAGCTTGGTGAGCCCTTTTTATCCCCCTAAATGCAATGTACTTTATTTCATTTTATAGCTATCATTTTCAATAATTCAGACAATTTAGAACTGTGACATTATGAGGTATGAGCTGTTTTTGTTTCAGCACCTTCATTTACAAGACAAGCTCATCAGATGATTATTTAGGAAAATTACTGCAGAAAGAATCATTCACTTTTCATACATTACATGAGAGGAATTTAGTATCAATTTCTTGTCCACAAGGAAGGATGACAAACAATTTAAGAAATTTGAAGCATGGATATGAGCCAAAATATTGGCAAAATCATTTTAATAGGGCATAGTACAAAATCCAGTTTTATTAACATGTGAAAATATTGATTCATACAAATGAGATCACTGTCAGATCTCTGTTGATTGTAGATGTTTATTCAGCTGAAATAAACTACTGAACATTTGGCTGATTATTCATTAATGGTGATATTTCATTAGTGCAAATAACACTGAGGACACAAGTGGTCCTTGAACCCATCCCTTTATGCAATTACTTACAAATGTGTACTTAGTGTGATCCTTCACAAAAATAAAACAATAGCTATATTCTTAGTGTAAATGCTGAATACCTAATAATAAGACGTGATGTTTAAATGCTAAGCCAAACAAAGTCAATTCTATATATTTCTTGACTGGTTGTTACTCTGTTGCAAGTGTATACACAATTTGGCCAGAACTTCTGCAGATATTCCACGGAAAAGAACCTTATATTGTTACTCAGCATATCAGAATACCCTAAAGTCTGTATTATTATGTACATATATGTGAGATAGAGAGTGGGAGGGAGAGAGATAGTGGATAACCTTGTAGGTTATAATCAGAGCAATTAATAAGCCATCGAACAAACAGGAAAGCAGTCTTCATTAGTTTTTCTTTCTTTGTTTTCTTCTACTCCATGTTTAATGAATATATTTTTATTGATGTTGACATATGTGAAGAACATTATGCTTGCATAATTAGTTCCTAGCTATTGTGTATTCTTTTTATAATTTGTTTCATATTTACTGATTTGGTTACATAAGTATGTCTTAGGCAATCATAAACCGTTAATAAAATATGTAATTTCAATTATGTTAATTGCAAAAAACTTTTTCAAACTATTGGTAATATTGCATGCTTATTCACTTGGAGTTGTTTATTTAGAAAACTCGTATAGCTGTTTATAGTTGACATGCCTGAGGATATACTTAATAAATAAGAAAAAGAAAAAAAAAATAACTGAAATAGCAGCAGATCAGTAAACTATCAATTTACTGTAAACTGAGGACAATAGACATGTTAAATGGGGTTGCTTAATGTATTTTGTATACACATATTAATCATGTGCCTCAAAGTATTTTGCACAGAAGGCATCAGTATAAGTGAATAGAGCAAAGTTCATAAAAAAAAGAAAGAAAAATAAAATAAAATATGGAAAATAAACTAAATCAGTGCAATGTAGACCTAATGGAATTAAGGATGTTCAAGTGAGTGTACATATTTTATAATCTTATTTAAGAAGGAGAAAATCAAAGGGAATGATGAGTAATGATTTTTGCAAACTGCTGTTATATCCAAACTACTTGTATTATATAATAAGAAAATGAGACAAGCAGATGTTTTGAAAAAGGAACATGGTGAAATAGAAAATTATCTGTAAAAGTCAATAAAGGAAGAGTTACCAAAACTTGAAGCAAATTTTAGTTTAAGTGGAGTGTTATAAGCTTTACAAATATAAATCAAAATATATCCTTCATCGTACTGAACTGTCAAAGTGAAAGAACACCATAGTTGCTTTGATTTATATGAAAACCTGTTTAATTTTAGTGTGAAGCATGTCTGGACAAGTACAATAAAATAATAAATAAGATGCATCTTTTAATTATTTGCCTTATAGTGCAGCTTAAATCATAAAAACAAATATGTACAACATTGCAGCAAAACTGACATCTTTTCTATCTTTCCATCAAGCATAAGCATAATTAAAACAACAAATCAAATAACACCTCAGTTCAAGAAACCCATTTCTTGGGCTATTTGCTTGGATCCGATAAATTATATTATATTAACCCTAGGTCATTAGACTAAGTCATCTAATTTGCTATTATTAGTCAAATTAACCTGTTAGTTCAGAGAATATATATTTTAAATTCCAATTTGAGATTATTTTGGTTCAATACAGTGCTTATATATTAAATATTTTTAGTTTCTTTTTTTTTTTCTCTGTCTCCACAGAATAGGAACATTCTCAACACATTCAGTATATGATTTTTTTCTTGTATTCACTATTTGTTGTGTTGGGAGCAGTAGTGACAACTGAAACTATAGAATTAAAAGTACAATAGGAACATATACTTATGTATAGTGACTCCCATAAATAATCAGACAGACTCTGCATTCCACTATAGAGTACTCTGTACAGCAGGCTATATTATTTCTTTCAATCTCAAGCTACTCTCTGCCATGAATATGTATCCTAATAGTTGAAAATGTGGCTAAACTAAGAGCTTCCTCATTCAACCTTACTGCCATCATTATCTTTTGCCACAAAAAGAATCAGAAGAACAAATGAAGTGCAATACATATGAGTATGTGAAAACTATCAGTAGACAAAACAGTACATCAACTGCAAGAGCAGGGCAAGAGAGTAATATGGAGCCAAGATGTAAGCAAAGTACCTTCAAACAGAGACTGTAATTTTTTATCATGAAAATCATAAAACATCTTGGATAATAGCAGAGATTGTTGATCTCAACAAAATTACACTTTGTGACGTAATTCATCAGTATAAATACAAAGACAGAATTGAATCTTGAGATAAGTCAGGGGGACCAAAACAGCTTTCTGATAGGGAGGAGCCTTACATAATATGGAAAGTAAAAATGAGTACACGATTAAGCACCCCTGTAATTTGCTGATAGCCACCCCTAAGAAGAGTATTGAGAAAACAAGATTTTAGTAGCTGCAAAGTCAGAAAAAAACTACACATCTCTTCCAAAAATAAAAGAAAATAATTGCAGTTTGTAAAGGTATTTATTAACAAGAGTGCCGATTGGTGGGACAGTGTTGCTTCTATGATGAAAGTAAATATAATGTTGCTGATTCTGACAGCAAGGTGTCTGTGTGAATGAAACAAAACATGGAGCTGGAAGAACAAAATTTGCAAGGCACGGTTAAACACAGCAGAGGGAATGTAATGGTACGGGTCTGTATTTCGACTAATGGAGTAGGAAAACTTGTGTTTATAGACACAATCATGGACCGGCACCTCAATTTTCAGATATTACAGCAAAATTTGAAACCAAATGCAAAAATGATGGGTGTTTGGACAGCTTTTGTTTCACCAAGATAATGATCTGAAGCATTTGTCTCAAATTGTGCAGATGTGGTCACTTTACAACTGTCTTCATGTACTGCATCCACACCTTCAGTGGCTATGCAATGGCTGAGTGGTTAGTCCACTCTCACCAAGGTGGATCAGGATCAATCCTAGGCAACCGTATATGGGATTTGTGGTGGACAAAGCGGTGCAGGGGTGGGTTTTATCTGGGTTCTTCGATTTCCCCTGCCATGCATTCTACCAGTGCTCCATCTTCATTCCATGTATCATCAGCGTCATTGCCTCATTTAAGAAAAAAACTCCCTCAGTCCCTGGATCTTAATCCTATTGAACCAGTAAGGAATAAACTGGAGAAGGCCATGCAGAAGACCCTCATCAATTCAAACCAGCACTTGAAGGAGAGATTTTAAGAGGAATGGAGTAAATTTCTACATCTTACCTGAAAAATCTGGTTTGCAGTATGCCAAATAGGTTATGAGAGGTAATAAAAAGTAAAGGAAGAGTCACATTAAGCCTCGATGTCTTTATTCATAAGTCATGTCCAATTGCTGCATTGTTTTTAATGCTTAAAAAAGTTTAATTATATAATCTTGCATGTGAAATAACATGTATTTTTTTTACAATGACAAATCATTTAGTTGTGTATTTCTATTAGTTTAAATAAAAAACATTTAAAATGTTGATTTCATTATTTATGGGAGTCACTGTGTATCCTTTCCTAATATATATTATAGAGTTTTTGATTCACTTATATGTCTTAAAAGTAATGGAGTAATTTTTTGAACACACACAAATTAAATCACTAACTGTAATTTTAATCAATATTAATTGGTTTGCTGCCGTGATTGGTATTCAAACGTCTGCTGTCACAGGGGTTCATTCATCTGTAAAGCTTTCAGGATAATAGAAAAATTTCAAGTACTTAATGAAGTAATGTCATACACTTACAACACCAATTAATTCTCTAATCAAATAAAATTAAATGTTTTGATTTCCGAAGGAAAATATGTTAACAAATTAGATTTACAACTAGAAAGCTGCAGTTAAAATCAATACTACAGAAATTTACATTTTGGGAAAGACTTAACTGATATGATTCATCACATTTGCTCAAAATCAGTGTAATGAATGTAGTTTTCTGCAGTTTCATTTCAGATATAATTTCACTATGCTAGAATTCATTTCTAGCACAAATGTTTACAACTTGGAAGCAAAGATAGCACTTCTTCCATTCCATTAGCTTAAAAAGTTTATATAAATATCAACACTAATATGTTTTTATGTGAAAACGCTTTTCAAATTCTGTCAGAAAGCTAATTAGAACAAAGTATGCTTTCCTAAGCAGAGGTAAACACTGATAGTAGTCATGTAGCCAACATCCCTATTCCCAGATGGAACAAAGAAAATTGAGATTTTCTTTAAGAAGGATCTTCTGGTGGCACTAGAACAGCAACATAAGAGAGGTGTTCAGCATTAATGAGAAAGGAATAAAATTATATTATGTTCATCTTAAGGGTCATCATTGAAGAAAATAAACTTCCCCTGACATCAGCTTCAGTGGCAGCACAGAAGTTTTCTATTTCTGATATAATGGCGCTTTGCAGAAATATTTTGATACATTATGAAATACTCCATGCCCTCTCCCCAAAGGAATGCAGTGATGTAATTTACGGTGAGTTTCATATCAGTAAGCAATAAATATGCTTATTGAGCATACTCCCACTACCCCTGCAATATCAAAACTATTTGGTATCTGTACAATAATAAGTAATCAATCTTCTTTATTTAACCTAACTGAAATCAAAGAAATGAAAGACAAACATAGAAGCACTTTAAAAATTTCAGTTACTATGAACAAAAATTGCAACTATGCATTTTAATGGTGTAATTGTGTTGACAGGCTGTGAAACTTTTGAGAATAACCAAATTTTTCATTTAGATAATCCTCATATAATAACTGAAAAATGTTCATCTAGTAAAATTTATTTCTGTCATATCTGAAAGTAAGGGCACTGGATGAATTTTGGAAAGTTAATATTGCATTACCTATAGAATGCTGACATTTGTAAGTATGGATTTATGTAGCATGAGAACAATTAGGCAAGTCTTTTCATAACAAGGTATGAAACATGAAAATCTATGTCGCTATTGCTTCCTTGACCAGAAATGTTACAAGATACTAGTAATTTCGTAACAAAGTCTAATTAGGTAGGCTTTGTTTTCCTCATAGTTTTATTATTATAGTCATCATTGTACTTCTGAGTTCTTATATATGTACCTACATACTGTCTCTTTTAATTACTGGTGCTTTATCAGCTCCTTTTATTCATTGTACTATTGGGAATTCAATAGTCTGCTTGAAAAGCTTAAGTTTACTACACCTTATCTTAATTAAATACGATGTTTAGGGGTCATTGCCATTAAACTGTTTTTTAATCTTCATGCAGCTGTTACATATTTTTTGATAGTAATATTGTCAATTATCACCATACTATTTAACTTCCAGCCAATATAAGGAGCATTTTCATGTTGGCCTTCATAAGTTACAGTATATGCAGTTTTCTTCATTCTTGTTTAATTTTATGTACCTGGGAAACCTTAGGAGATAAACAAAAAACTTAGGTATTACCAAATAATATGTAAAATTCATTATATTACACAAATTATTTTAATAAACATTTCTGGTAAACATCTACTTTAACTACAGAAACACTTGTGAATGTTTCCAAGGATAGGGTGTACTTACCCTTAATTTTGAGCCTTAGTTCTATTTGGATTATGTTTTGGAAGTTCTTGATTGTTGGTAATTAATGTAGTAAAGTTTTTCTTATTTCTCAGACTTAGAACATTTTTGTGTATTACAAGGTAAACTCATGGCATTCAACTTTCCAGAAAGCATGATCTCATTGTTAATTGTTTTGCTCAATGGTATGAGCTGATGTTTTGGCCAATGAATGATATTAGAGCATTTGGTCATGTGATGACATACAATATTTTAAGTTGGTTAATGGTAAAGGTGCTATGATATGGTGGTAATTTAAAAATACTAGGTATTGGCTTGTTTGGAAAATTAATTAATAGTACTCTTTATCTGTAATTTTAACTTAATAAAACTATTTTTTTAATTCTTTAGCTAAAATGTTAATATAAAATAGAACTTACAGGCAATAGGGTTAAGAGGTAATTCAGATACATAGTTCCTTTGGGCAATCTATTGTCAAAAATGGAAATTGAATACCGGGTAAGGATAATGAAATAGAAATTAATAAATATAGTGATATAATTAAAATAAACAATTCAAATGAGAATAACAGAGATAGAATCAGAAGATGCCAAAATAAATGACAACTATAGGGACAGTGGACCATAAATAAGCATAAAAAAAGGGATTATAAGAGGGACAGATTCTGAACTAAGCGAAAAATTAGTAATAGAAATGACTAGGGTAGAGGGCAACTTTGAAATATTGAAAGCTCATAGATTTAGCACAAGGAATATAACAATGAGAGGTAGTTTAGATTCATAGCCAGTCAAAGAGTGGTACTACTTTCAGATCACAGTTGTTCCTCAAAGAATTTATTTACATGTAAATTAGAAGATACATTGATAAATACCTACAATGTAACAATTGTTTGTATTTTGGCCGAGTACAAAATATTGTAACAATGAATCCAACTGCATGGATTCTTCTGATAATCACCATTATTCATATTGTGATATAGATGTCCTCAAATGCATCTTCTGTGAGGAAATACATAAAGTGAGTTATAAATTTTACAACGGTTATGTTTGAACAAGAAGTATTAGATAAGATTGTGAATCTTAGAATTTCAAGAGAGGAAGCAGTTAGTTGCACAAAAAGAGTTAAGTTCATATGCCAACTAAAGCAAAATATTAGCAATAAGTAATTCATCTCCATTAAGTAGTTTATGTAAAGTGGCCTCACAGCAACGGAATACTTTAAAACAGAATAAAGGTGTTTCAAAAAATCAAAGTTCATTCTCACCCACACAGTCTCATGAAAAATATCAGAAAAAATAAAATAGATTTAGAGAACAGGAAAACAAAATTTGAAAACATGAAAACTTGTTTTAAAGGTGCCTTGATTGCTCCTAATGGAAAAACATGTAATAGCGTATAAAATTCACAGAAATTGAAAAGGATAGGAACCTAGGTGACAAACATTTTGTTAATACCCTCCTACTAAACACAAATCACCTAAGATTCCCATCGGAGTCAGTAAAGAACACCATTCCTTAAGATAAAACAATGAAAAAATTAGCTTACCAGATAAAACTAAATATAATAAACAGTGATAGAAGAAAATGATTAATTTTTCTCAATAAATTAAAAATCCTTTTTATGGAATGCTAAAAGAATTAATAAAAAAGGTGAATCTACTGAACTCTGAATCAGGAACACTATGATGAAATATTTATGACAGATTCATGGTTAAAACCTAATCAGAAATTTACCATTAGAAATTATAAGACTACTATAACATTGGATTTGACTGACCAGAGAAGGTTGACTTTTGGTAGGAATAAGAAAAAATACCCTTGCTGAATCATGAGGAAATTACACACTTTGGAAGTTCTATTGAAGGAGTATCTTTGAAACTAGGCAATTTAAGAATTATAGTACTATATAAAACCTCTAATAAAGCTTTAGGCATAGATATTTGGAAAAGCACAATTAAAGTTCACCCTAAAGAGTAAACATTAATTTG
Organism: Hymenopus coronatus; assembly: GCA_030762935.1. Lineage (NCBI taxonomy): Eukaryota > Metazoa > Arthropoda > Insecta > Mantodea > Hymenopodidae > Hymenopus > Hymenopus coronatus. The sequence continues at coordinate 59,036,792 of CM060900.1, forward strand.
TGGAGATTTTAATATCACAACTTCAACACTTGAAAATCTTATAAAAATACTGGGTATCCAAATAAATATATTTTTACTAAATAATGCAACTCAATAAAGAATAGGAAGATTGAACCAAATATACTCTTACCTGATTTAATTTTTGCCTCTAAATCAATTATAAATAAAATTGTAGTCAATATATCCTATTCATTGCGAAGCAACTATTACTCATTAATTCAAAATCTTCTCGGGCTTCTAGCCAGGTAAAAACTTGGCTTGACACCAACGTTTCGAAGAAGTGCATCTTCCTCGTCTTCAGGGTGAACTGATGTTTTGAGCTTGCGGAGACTGGTATTTATAAGAGCTGGGATGAAGCTAACATCTGGTTGGTTCGCGTGATATTATGGCCTGGTATTTAAGATGACTGAGACATGGGCACGGACTTCGTAGAAAACTATATATAGCAGTTATTCGGCTAATGTTTTGTGTTTGAGCACGCACCTGCTAGAAAATAAGTCTTGGAAGACTGCAGGTAGAGTATTAGGTATTAAGGCTCTTTAACATTGGTGTCCATGCTGAACATAATTGTAGGCCAGAATCGCGATTTAGATTATTTGTTTCAGATGAGATGGCTAAAGCTTCTTTTACTCTCCTTTCCCAGTAGTTCGAACACTTTGCCACTATCGTGGTGTTGGTAAAGTTAGCTCTGTGACTTTGTTCTATACAGTGTTCAACCAGTCCAGATTTTTCGGGTTGCATAAGCCTTATTGATCTTTGGTGTTCAGAAACACGTGTGGCAATAGTGCATCCTGTTTGGCCAATGTACGCTGCGCTGCATTCGCAAGGAATGTGGTAGACACCAGGTACTCTGAGAGCTAAATTATCTTTAACTGGCCTGACCAATTTTTTGATTTTAGGTGGTGGCTTATGGATGGTTTTGACATTATATTTGTAGAGTAGTCTACTAATCTTTCCCGAAAAATTGCCGGTAAACGGTATATAGGCTATGGCGGCTGGTTTGTCTTTTTGTTGAGTGTTCTTGCTGGGGTTTCTTTTTCGTCCGGGTCTTTTCAGCGCTGATGTGATGTCCTTGGCTGAATATCCATTTTGTTGGAGTGTGAATTTTAGGTGTTGAAATTCCATTTGCAGATTATCTGGGTCTGATATAGAAACTGCTCTATGTGCCAATGTGTTGAGAATGCCCATTCGTTGTGACTTATGGTGGAAGCGTTTGCGTTGAGATAAAGATCCGTGTGTGTAGGTTTTCGGTAGACGGCATGACCAAGAGTTCCGTCCGCTTTTCTGGTAACCAGAATGTCCAGAAAGGGGAGGGAAGCATTTTTCTCAAATTCCGTTGTGAACTGTATTTGTGATCTGAGGCTATTTAGGTGTGCAAGAAAATCTGGAAGGGTGTGCACTACATGCGGCCAAATTACAAATGTATCATCTACATATCTGTAAAAATGTGTAGGTTTTAATGGAGCTGTGTTAAGTATTTCATGCTCCAGAAACTCCATATAGAAGTTGGCAATAGCTGGTGACAGAGGAGAGCCCATGGCAACACCGTCTGTCTGCTCGTAGTAGGTGTTGCCATACAGAAAATAAGTGGAAGTAAGTGTGTGACTAAACAGTGCAGTAATACCAGGTGGAAAGTGTTCTGACAATAGTTGTAATGTTTCCGCAAGGGGAACTCTGGTGAAGAGAGATACCACATCGAAACTAACTAACAGGTCCGATGGCTTCACTTTGATGCTGTCAAGAACTTCAGCGAATTGTATAGAGTTCTTCACATGGTGTACACACTCACCTACTATTGGTTGCAGCAGATGTTCCAGATGACGAGCTAGGCGATAGGTAGGGCTGCCAATAGCGTCCACTATGGGCCTTAGAGGTATCCCAGGCTTATGGATCTTCGGGTGACCATATAATCTGGGAGGTATGGAGGCAGATGGCGAGACCGTCTTCTGAACATCAAGAGGAAGGCTGGATTTCTTAATTAGCTGGATGGTGTGTCTTTCTAAAGAGTTGGTAGGATCCTTTTTAATGGTTTTGTATGCAGGATCGTCCAGCAGTTGTTGAACCTTTTCTTGGTATTGCACGGAAGAGAGGAGTACCGTGGCGTTCCCTTTGTCATCTGGTAAAACAACTAAGTTGTCGTTTTTTCGAAGGGAATGTAAGGCCTTACTTTCTACTCGGCTGATGTTTCAAGTAGGTAGGGTTGCCTTTTTGTAAGCTTTTGCTACTTTACGGCGTATTTCTTCTGCACTTGCTGATGGAAGTTGACAAATGGCGGCTTCAATTGAACTGATGGTGTCTGCCACTGATATTTGCCTAGGCGTGGGAGCGAAGTTGAGCCCTTTAGTTAGAAAGGAGGTGGTAGGTTCGTCTAGCTGGAGATTGGTAAGGTTGTAGATGATACGATCGGTGTCCAATGGTGGTACAGGTTCATTTTGCTTAGATAGACTTGTAAATTTCTTAGTTTGCCGCTTAGTGCAACGCAGTAGAGTAGCATTGCCTTGTGCAAAAGAGGAGTGGTCAACTCTGTCCCAATCTAGAGGTGAAAGCTTGCTAGAAAGAAGCCAAAAGGATTCCAGTAACTTCTGATCAACGATAGACAGTTCATGACGGGTATGCTTGATTCGTTCCCTTACCAGGGCTAAGCTGGCGCGTCTAAGTATTTTAGATGTTGAGGCATTTGTCACTGGGTAACGAAGTCTCACAAACTTGGGCGTAATTTCTTTGTCTCGGCACCTGGATAAGAACACCAAGGAGCTGAGTAATTTACCTTTCTTTTCTTTGATGTTTCCTAATTGCCTGGTAAATTTCTTTCCCGTAAAGGAATTTAAAATAAGAACTGAAGCTTTCCTGGCGACGTATTAATTCAAAATCTTCTCGGGCTTCTAGCCAGGTAAAAATTTGGCTTGACACCAACGTTTCGAAGAAGTGCATCTTCCTCGTTTTCAGGGTGAACTGATGGTTTGAGCTTGCGGAGACTGGTATTTATAAGAGCTGGGATGAAGCTAACATCTGATTGATTCGCGTGACATTATGGCTTTTTTTTTTTTTTCGAGTGGAGGAAAAATCTACCTTATAGACTACCCGGGCACGTCCGGAGTGTCGGGTTCTGCCACGTGGCCATACCGACTAAAAAACCTCCACCGGTGCTGGAGTGGATAGGGAGAAAAATTTCTGCGGTACCGCTGTTGCACCCGCGTAGTACTGGTGGTAATAACTGGCCCGCTGTGCGGCCGCCAGAGGAGATATTGGGTGCCGGCAGGCAGGCTTGGCCTAGGCCCAGCCTTCCCTTTGGCGAATTTCAGGAGATTATGAAGGAGAATTTAGGAGTAGGTTATTTGGACGAGTGGTTGGGAAATCGTGCTACCTAGAGTCTGCTAGGTTTTTGTGGGTGCTGCTACGCTAGCGCTGCGTCTCTGAAACAAACTAACTTATTGTTAATTGTCTGTCCTAAAACTGCAATCGCTTATTTTTATGAGGTAATAGTTGAGGTCTGCCATTGGCTCCGTCTGTGAGTATATTCTATGTATAGAGTCATATTAAGCTTAGCTTTTGTGTGGGTTCCGCCTATGTAGGCCTATGTAGGCTTCATCTTTGTGATATTTATATAAGTGTTATTATCTATTTTACGAGTAATACTATTACATATACTGTTACATATATACATGAGTTATTATGTTCAACCTAAGACATCGTTAAAGTGTGTTAGAAAGTATATATGATATTATCCGTCTTAGGTGTACGTCATTTTAAAACCCCTAGGCATAGTCCATTTTCTGAGCGTTGTCGTATAGAGTGCGCACGTGGCTGGCTGCCTGCCTATCATATTGCAGGTGCGGACCCGTGCCACTCGCGGGGGGGGCCCTCTTCCCCCGGGACCGCCTTGGCTGGGTAAGCTCAAGGGCTTAGAGGGCTGCTGAAAAAGAAGATTAGTAATGAGATATTATGGCTTTTTTTTTTTTTATAGGGGCGACCTCCCCCGCCTCCCCCCCCCCCGGTGACGATCATCCTCGGAGGCTACATCGTCTCTCCATGCACATGCTGTTAGGCTAGAACATGCGAAACATTCAAGAGCAAGGGGTGCTTGTTAGTGTATTGCTGTTAGTATTCGGGTTCCGCTGAGCACCCCGGTTAGTGACGGACAGACTTCCTGGCTTGGCGCACACGCGCACAAGCAAGTACGGGAAATTTTTGGGTGTTACTCATACCTAGGTCTGAGCAGCACCCAGGAGTACTGGGTTGTTAGTGTGTTTGAGGTGGTTATGGTAATTAGGTTAGTTGGTGAATTACAGACGGACTGACTTGGCGTCATTCTTTAAGCTATCATACACACAATAATACTTGAAATATATACATGCTCTTGGCTACGTGAGACGGACGGACTTGACATTAATACAGATCATGCATTGAAGTACGGGAATGCCTTGGTGAGGGTGGGTTTAGGTTTGGTTGACGTGTGTGTGTGTGTGTGTGTGTGTGTGTGTGTGTGTGTGTGTGTGTGTGTGTGTGTGTGTGTGTGTGTGAATACCTGCTTGCCGTCATCTGGGCACTGTTAACTTTGAGTTTGTTGCTTGTGACAGCGATGGCTATTCTGGTGTTGGTCTCCTGACCGTTCATCGGGATGCGTTGTGTTGGTTGCTATGCAGGTAGAAAGAGAAGCAGAGTTTGTTTAATTAGTCGGGTTCATGAGTCTGTATAGGTGTACAGCTATATCTATGGCTGAGGTGTTACTTGATAGGGATCTATCAAACAGGTGGAGTGGTCTGTGATGTTTATTGTCATCAGTTGTGTAGTTGCCTATTTGTTGTATAAGTGGGTTGTGATGTAGTTTGATGCGGTCATAGAGGTCGGAGGCCAATTTTTTAATGAACTCTTCGAGTGTGTGCATCTTGAGTTCCTCATGTAGCTTTCTTGCCGGTGCGAAATTTGGTACTTTGGTGGTTAGTCGTAGGATTTTATTTTGGAATTTATTTAGTGATGTGATATGTGTTGGAGCAGCGTATCCCCATACAGGGCAGGCATAGGTTAGTATGGGTCGGATTAGAGTTTTATACAGTGTGAGACCAAGTTTAGGACTGAGGGCACTGTGGAGGTTAATGAGAGGGTGTAGTTTGCATAGTTGAGCCTTAGCTTTGTGTCGAATGTCGGCTACGTGGGCTTTCCAGGTTAGACTTTGGTCCATTGTGAGGCCCAAGTATTTTACCTGAGGCAACCAGGAGATGCCTTCGCCAAATAGGTGTAACGGTCGGAGTGCGTGTGTAGGATATCTGTGTTTGTTTCTTTTTGTGAAGATGATGGCTTGGGACTTTCGGTTGTTTACCTTTATACGCCATTTTTCAAGCCAAGGCTGTAGTGTGGTCAGTGCAATTTGGAGTCTGCTACGAATTAACTTGGGTTTGCCAGATTGGGCTGTGATGCAGGTATCGTCAGCATATAGGGATAGTTGAGTGTTGAGAGTTTTAGGGATGTCGTTTATATAGATGTTGAACAATACGGGTCCAAGTAGGCTGCCCTGGGGGACTCCCGCTCGCATTATATGTGGGTTGGACATGTTGTCGTCCACGGTTGAAACGAATTGCCTATCTCGGAGATAGTTTGCAATCAGTTTGATCATAGTGTCTGGTAGGCGGATGTTAATTAATTTCCGCAGCAGTCCACTATGCCACACTCGATCAAACGCGTTCTCTATGTCGAGCAATACTGCTCCTGTGGATTTGTTTATGTTGAATCCGTGTGTTATATGTTCAGTATTACGTAGTAGTTGAAGCGTGCTAGAATGTTTGGCACGGAAGCCGAACTGCTCATTAATGAGAATATTGTGTCTTTTCAGGAATGCGTTAGGTCGTTTTAGGATAATTTTCTCAAAGAGCTTGCTCAGTGTCTTTAGTAAGCTGATGGGTCGATAGTTTTTAGGGTTAGTTAAGTTTTTATTCTTTTTAGGGAAGTGAAGAATTTTGGCTGTTTTCCAGGCTACTGGGAAGAACCCGTTCTCAAGAGAGAAATTGAAGATTTGGGTGATTCTTTCCAGTGCTGTATCAGGAAGTTTTTTGAGTATGATGTTAGGTATGTCATCAAGTCCTGGTGCTTTACGATTGGGTAGGTGCCGGATGATCCATTTTATTTCAGGGGTGCAGGTTTTCCGTATCTTGCTATGCGTGCGAGCAATGTGCAGTTCGCGGGTAAGAATTTCCGTATCATGTATGAAATGTGCATTTGAGGGCATTATATTCGGGGTTAGAGTGTCTTGTAATGCATCCGCGAGCATTTCAGCTTTGTCTCGATCAGAGGTTGCTACAAGTTGGTTGATTTCTAGGGGAGGGACAGTGGTTTTACCCTGGTGAGATATCTGGAAATGCGCCAGACATTGGCGTGATTTTTTTTTTTTTTTTGGAAAGGGGAGACAGAGATAGAGTTGGATGTTAGAAAGAATGGCTTATCTCGCCATTAGGTGAATTGCGGGATTGGGAAGGAAGTATTGGTTTCGAAGGAGATAAGTCGGGATGGGGAGGTTCCGCTGAGCACCCTCGTTAGTGCGGCGGTTGCTGCTGGCCGAATTGGCGGCTCAGCAGAAGGTAGCGGTAGTTCCGGGTGACAGTCATGACCGAGGCCCTGGCTGCCACCCGGGGAGTAAAGGAAGGTTTGATAGGAATACAAGGTGTCTTTATTTTCAGTTTATTTAGTTTTCCTTAATAAAGGCTTTGGTGTTGGTGTGCTATTTTTTGTGGCTTGTAGGGGAGGGAAGTTTTCGTTGAGTCGGTCCAGGTCGTTGGTTGGTTGTTGTGAAGTGCTGTGATGAAGTGGAGTGAGTAAATCAGTAAGTGATGGGGAAATGAAGGGCGAAAAGGTCAGTGCAGTCTGTGAGATAGTGTCCGTGGTCCGTCTGCTAGTTCGTGGGTTTTTGGTGGCGTCAGTATTACCGGCCAGTAGTCTGTGGTTTACTGCTGTAGTCCGTCTGATGATGTCGTCGTCTTGTGATGTTTGTGTGCAAACTGCATTCAGTTGTGTGGTGCAGCTGGCGGCGAAGGTCCTTAGTGCGGTTGCGGTGGCAACGGTTGTCTGTTGGAGGTCTTGGACTCCGGCCTCAATACTGTGTATTCTCCGGAGTAGGGTGGCGTGTGTCTCGGCAATAGCGGTTGTGACGGCCGACAGCGCCTCCTTTAATAATGTGCTGATGTGCAGGACCTCGGAATGAAGGTCCTGCACGGCGTCCTTAATGGTATTGTCAGTTGCTGCTGGTGCTGGTTGAGGTGGAGTGTTGATGATGGCTGGTGTGAACTAGTAGTCTCTGCTGGAGGTGATGCGGCGGTGACTGGTCTTGGATGTGGTGGTCGGCGTCTGTTTGGGTGGAGTGGGCACTGCGCTTGCCCCGTGTAATGGCCGAAGCCATCACACGTCGCACAGTACCTGCGGCGGCGACGAAGGTCATGGGCAGTGCATTCGGCAGTGAGGCTGCGGCAGCCACAATAGTGGCAGCGTGGTGCAGCACTGCAAGCTTCAGCGGTGTGGCCGAATGCACAGCAGCGGCGACAGGGGAGCTGGCGACTAACTCTGCTAGCCTCAACTATGTGACGGCGCCCATAAATGAGCATGCCGTCAGTCAGGGCTGCCGTGTAGTCAGCTGCGTCTGCAAGCTCCAGGCGGACCAACGGTGTTGGGCCTCTCGAACTAGTGATACGGGAAGCCCGTATCACTGAGGGCCATTGGTGGCGAGCAGCTGCGGTGATGAAGCGGTGGGGGAGGTCCCTCGGAACTCCCAGGATCACCGCGCTGTGCCTCTCCGGAAGCACAGGTTGGGTGGACATCGTCAGCGGATCGGTTGGAACGGCGGTGGCTTGTAGAAGTTGAGCCGGCGGCTGTGGATCCACTTTAGGTGTGGCTGTGATGACTTCCGGTGTGGAGATGGTCAATATGATACCGGCGTTTGTGGTCGAAATTTGTGTGGGCTGCGGTGTCTGTGCTGATGGAGCCAAAGGCAGCGTCGGCGTCGGAGCAATATCCGGTTCAGAGGATGCGGCGGTGAATGATGGTGAAGATGGCGATGAGGCAGCGGCGACCGGCGTTTGCACTGGCGGTTGCCCGGCAAGAGCGGGAGCTAAAGCCGGGGAAACCGTCCAAAACGCGCTATTCTTCTTTGAAGATGTCGGCGGCGCCTCGTCCGGTTCCGGTGAGGATGCCGGTGAGGTTGCGGCGGTAGTCTTCCTCATGCGGCGACCTTTCTTCTTCGTCATCTCGGCTCCATTCTTGGCGTGATCTGGTATTTAAGATGACTGAGACATGGACACGGACTTCGTAGAAAAGTATATATAGCAGTTATTCGGCTAATGTTTTGTGTTTGAGCACGCACCTGCTAGAAAATAAGTCTTGGAAGACTGCAGGTAGAGGATTAGGTATTAAGGCTCTTTAACATTGGTGTCCATTCTGAACATAATTGTAGGCCAGAATCGCGATTTAGATTATTTGTTTCAGATGAGATGTGTAAGCTACTTTTACTCTCCTTTCCCAGTAGTTCGAACACTTTGCCACTATCGTGGTGTTGGTAAAGTTAGCTCTGTGGCTTTGTTCTATACAGTGTTCAGCCAGTCTAGATTTTTCGGGTTGCATAAGCCTTATTGATCTTTGGTGTTCAGAAACACGTGTGGCAATAGTGCGTCCTGTTTGGCCTATGTACGCTGCGCTGCATTCTCAAGGAATGTGGTAGACACCAGGTACTCTAAGAGCTAAATTATCTTTAACTGGCCTGACCAATTTTTTGATTTTAGGTGGTGGCTTATGGATGGTTTTGACATTATATTCGTAGAGTAGTCTACTAATCTTTCCCGAAAAATTGCCGGTAAACGGTATATAGGCTATGGCGGCTGGTTTGTCTTTTTGTTGAGTGTTCTTGCCCGAGAAGATTTTGAATTAATACGTCGCCAGGAAAGCTTCAGTTCTTATTTTAAATTCCTTTACGGGAAAGAAATTTACCAGGCAATTAGGAAACATCAAAGAAAAGAAAGGTAAATTACTCAGCTCCTTGGCGTTCTTATCCAGGTGCCGAGACAAAGAAATTACGCCCAAGTTTGTGAGACTTCGTTACCCAGTGAAAAATGCCTCAACATCTAAAATACTTAGGCGCGCCAGCTTAGCCCTGGTAAGGGAACGAATCAAGCATACCCGTCATGAACTGTCTATCGTTGATCAGAAGTTACTGGAATCCTTTTGGCTTCTTTCTAGCAAGCTTTCACCTCTAGATTGGGACAGAGTTGACCACTCCTCTTTTGCACAAGGCAATGCTACTCTACTGCGTTGCACTAAGCGACAAACTAAGAAATTTGCAAGTCTATCTAAGCAAAATGAACCTGTACCACCATTGGACACCGATCGTATCATCTACAACCTTACCAATCTCCAGCTAGACGAACCTACCATCTCCTTTCTAACTAAAGGGCTCAACTTCGCTCCCACGTCTAGGCAAATATCAGTGGCAGACACCATCAGTTCAATTGAAGCCGCCATTTGTCAACTTCCATCAGCAAGTGCAGAAGAAATACGCCGTAAAGTAGCAAAAGCTTACAAAAAGGCAACCCTACCTACTTCAAACGTCAGCCGAGAAGAAATTAAGGCCTTACTTTCCCTTCGAAGAAACGACAACTTGATTGTTTTACCACCTGACAAAGGGAACGCCACGGTACTCCTCTCTTCCGTGCAATACAAAGAAAAGGTTCAACAACTGCTGGACGATCCTGCATACAAAACCATTAAAAAGGATCCTACCAACTCTTTAGAAAGATGCACCATCCAGCTAATTAAGAAATCCAGCCTTCCTCCTGATGTTCAGAAGACGGTCTCGCCATCTGCCTCCATACCTCCCAGATTATATGGTCTCCCGAAGATCCATAAGCCTGGGATACCTCTAAGGCCCATAATGGACGCTATTGGCAGCCCTACCTATCGCCTAGCTCGTCATCTGGCACATCTGCTGCAACCAATAGTAGGTAAGTGTGTACACCATGTGAAGAACTCTATACAATTCGCTGAAGTTCTTGACAGCATCAAAGTGAAGCCATCGGACCTGTTAGTTAGTTTCGATGTGGTATCTCTCTTCACCAGAGTTCCCCTTGCGGAAACATTACAACTATTGTCAGAACACTTTCCACCTGGTATTACTGCACTGTTTAGTCACACACTTACTTCCACTTATTTTCTGTAAGGCCACACCTACTACGAGCAGACAGACGGTGTTGCCATGGGCTCTCCTCTGTCACCAGCTATTGCCAACTTCTATTTGGAGTTTCTGGAGCATGAAATACTTAACACAGCTCCATTAAAACCTACACATTTTTACAGATATGTAGATGATACACTTGTAATTTGGCCGCATGGACTGCACACTCTTCCAGATTTTCTTGCACACCTAAATAGCCTCAGATCACAAATACAGTTCACAATGGAAGTTGAGAAAAATGCTTCCCTCCCCTTTCTGGACATTCTGGTTACGAGAAAAGCGGACGGAACTCTTGGTCATACCGTCTACCGAAAACCTACACACACGGATCTTTATCTCAACGCAAACAGCTTCCACCATAAGTCACAACGAATGGGCATTCTCAACACATTGGCACATAGAGCAGTTTCTATATCAGACCCAGATAATCTGCAAACGGAATTTCAACACCTAAAATTCACACTCCAACAAAATGGATATTCAGCCAAGGACATCACATCAGCGCTGAAAAGAGCCGAACGAAAAAGAAACCCCAGCAAGAACACTCAACAAAAAGACAAACCAGCCACCATAGCCTATATACTGTTTACCGGCAATTTTTCGGGAAAGATTAGTAGACTACTCTACAAATATAATGTCAAAACCATCCATAAGCCACCACCTAAAATCAAAAAATTGGTCAGGCCAGTTAAAGATAATTTAGCTCTCAGAGTACCTGGTGTCTACCACATTCCTTGCGAATGCAGCGCAGCGTACATTGGCCAAACAGGACGCACTATTGCCACACGCGTTTCTGAACACCAAAGATCAATAAGGCTTATGCAACCCGAAAAATCTGGACTGGCTGAACACTGTATAGAACAAAGCCACAGAGCTAACTTTACCAACACCACGATAGTGGCAAAGTGTTCGAACTACTGGGAAAGGAGAGTAAAAGAAGCTTTAGCCATCTCATCTGAAACAAATAATCTAAATCGCGATTCTGGCCTACAATTAAGTTCAGCATGGACACCAATGTTAAAGAGCCTTAATACCTAATCCTCTACCTGCAGTCTTCCAAGACTTATTTTCTAGCAGGTGCGTGCTCAAACACAAAACATTAGCCGAATAACTGCTATAAATAGTTTTCTACGAAGTCCGTGCCCATGTCTCAGTCATCTTAAATACCAGGCCATAATATCACGCGAACCAGTCAGATGTTAGCTTCATCCCAGCTCTTATAAATACCGGTCTCCGCAAGCTCAAACCATCAGTTCACCCTGAAGACGAGGAAGATGCACTTCTTCGAAACGTTGGTGTCAAGCCAAGTTTTTACCTGGCTAGAAGCCCGAGAAGATTTTGAATTAATACGTCGCCAGGAAAGCTTCAGTTCTTATTTTAACTATTACTCAATTACAATTCTAATTAAACACACAGGAGTCAACAACTCCAAAAAGTAATCTAAAGATAAATGAGGAATTTTTCAATCCTATATGAAGAGTGAATTTTTAAATAAAGACACCAAGAGTTCATAAAACTTTTGAATAGATTTACCAATTATTCTTGTAATACCTAAATCAATTTTGCACTATATATGTTATAAAAAGTCATAGAAAACAAAATAAACCCACCTGGTGAAATGAGATTTGTATGGAAACTTTGGTGCTAAGAAGAAGACTTTAAAACATTTTCAAAAAATTAATTCCTTAGAAAAGTATTTGAAAATGAAAAAGCAGTTGATAAAATGTAAAAGAATTTTCATTTTTGAATAAATAAAGGAATGCACATCATATTGAGAGAAGATAAAGTTAGAAACTCAATCCATTTCACAAATCTGGAAAAACATCAAGTCAAAGGAATACTATTTGGTTGCACCATGGCCAAGTGTTTAGACCACTTACCTCTCACCAACGCAGCCCAGATTCAATCCCAGGTGACTGCATGTGGGATTTGTGGTGAACAAAGAGGCGCAGGGGTGGGTTTTCTCCAAATTCTCCAGTTTCCCCTGCCATCGCATTCCCCTGGTTCTCCATCTTCATCTCATATATCATCAGTGTCATCGCATGTGGTGCCAAAGTAGTAAAAGCAAGTATTAAACACTACAAAAAAAAAAGGAATAATTTTCTCCAATTTATGTTGGTAAAAATTCTACAGGAAAAATTCTTTCATAAATGAACATCAAATTACACCAATAATAGTATAGAAAGAACAGAAAGATATTCACAATGACATTAGTAAATTTCTAATTTCTCCAACAAAAGCAAAAGAAATTTCAAATATAAACTAAAAACTCCAGGGCCTAATGAAACCATATACAAAATTTTAAAAAGTCTACCAGAAAATGTATTTCAGTTTTGAATAAAGGGATATAATCAACTACTTAAATGACACAATCATTGCCAAAATTTGGAAAATGTTTTACATCAAGCTGATAATGTTGAAGCTGTAAAAGTGGGGGGGGGGGATCCATAAAATGAAAACAGTCATAGACTAATGGCTCTGACTTCACTTCTAAGGAGAGTACTAGAAAAATTATTGGCAAATAGATTATGGGCTCTTAAACAATGTGGTTTATGTCCAGGATTTAGCACCATTAATAACCTATCGATTTTTATAACAAAAGCTCTAACAGCATTCAGGAAGGATGAAATTAACCAAGGAATTATCCTGGATATTTCTCAAGCTTACAGTTACATTCACCTACCTATGCTAACAGAAAAAATAATTCAACTGGAAATTCAAGAAAGAAAGAATGAAATGAATCATGTAAATTATCTACAAATTATTACGAGAAAGACGAATCACACTTCACCCTAAATTTGGAAATAAACAGAAGAGTAACTTAAATGGGTATTCACCAAGGGTCTGCCATTACTCCTATTTTATGTTACCTTTATTGCAAACTTATCCAGTATCATTTCTGTAAATGTAAAATGCTTATCATTTGCTGATGATTTATATATTTTTAACTCAATGAAATTTAAAAACCTGATGAAAGCTAATAGTGAATTTATTAACAATATTAAAATAATTGAAATTTTCTTTGCAAATTAATAATTCCAAAAATAATTGCATAATTTTTTAAAAAGGGAAAAAGAGCAAATAACATCACTTTAACCTAAATAGTTGTATACTGGAACCAAAAAAACAGATTAAAGTTATTGCATGACATTAGAGAACCAACTTGGAAAATACACTTAAAATATCAAATAAACTCAAATGACAAGTAACATTTTAGATACCCTGTGGGGAAAATGGACTGCTCATCCTTCAGCTCTTCCAATCATTTTTAGTAACTTTATTTAGCACAAGTTGAATATGGTTGGCTCTATTATAATAAATGTAATAAAAATGCACTTAACAAGATTAAAAGTAGTATATACCAATAGAAAAATAATTTTAGGAGTCAATGGATATCCCAGCATTTCTACCACTCTTAAAAAAATAGGTTGCATTCCTTTGGAGGTAAAAAGAAATTTATTTGTTGAAAGATTCATTAATAAAATGAGTAAACATTGTGAAGATAAATTATTCTCTTATTAAAAAGTATCATAGTGAATGAAAAGGATACTTATATTTAAAGATGATATTTGATGGAGTTACCCTATGTTAAATTGCTGGAAATATTATTAAGAATTACTGAGGCTTCACTATTACCCAGACATCCAAATTACTGTGTGGATTGGCAAGTAAATATTTGTAATTAAGAGATAGATTTTGAAATGTTTGAAAAACACCATTATAGAAAATAAAAAAAGAGCTTATATCAAAATATAAAGCTAGCAAATTTTCTCTGATGATAAACAGCATATATTACATAAATTATAATAAAAGACATATTATTAAATTAAATAACTTTGTTCAATTTATTCAGCAGAACTTATTGTGATAAACATGACCATCAGATTTATCATAAAAATAAATTTAACAAAGTCTCATCCTGACTGATTCCAAAAGCTCCCTAATGAATATCTACAAATCAGAAATGAATAAAAAAAAAAAAATTGAAATTGAATTGAAGTGCTTGGAATTGAAACAAAAGCCCTATTTTATAATGCACATCAGCATAAGATTATAGTTAAATTAGTTTGGCTTCCAAGTCATACTGGTATAAAAGGAAATGAAATAGCTAATCAATTAGAAAAATGGGCAAAAAATAATGGACCCAATTATAAAATTACTCCTCCAAATTCATATACCCACAATGTAGAATTGTAATCTCTATTCTAAATATAACATGGCTAATGAAGTAGAACAATACATGGATGTACAAAAGGATTGAACATAAATAAAAGTAAAGTTTTCACTATTTCTAAAATCAGACTGAATATAGTAAAGTCTTCTATTTTTCTAAAGAAAATAGGTCAAACAAATAAAGAATATATATCTGTGGAAACGTAGGTTCCACCGAACATCTGATATTTGGTTAGAACTACAATAAAGAAAAAAATTTGTGCTTACTTAATAAACTTATAAATTAGACTTACCCAGACCTATTAAACGAATAAGTATTTTAAAACACCCCCTCAAAAAATATTTAGATTACTTTTACACTTATCAAAATATAAATTTAGATAGAAACAAATAAAGGCAAGCATCCTAATTATAAAACAATAAAACCACTTAATTTTCGGGTGCAATATGGAAATTTGTGATATCCAAAGCATTGGTTCACAAGAAGAAAAATTGATTAAAGAGCTGTGAATTGTAAAAGAAACTAGCTTAATGCAATGATGTCTTGTACATCTAAAACTGAATGTGAGCTCAGTTATTTTTGATGTACTGAGTTTTCCTCAGAGTAAATTGTTGAGCTTTCTATTAAATACAGATATATAAATGGATATTTGTGAGAGTATGTGTTCAAGTTCATATTTACACTTATAAATATGAAAGCATCAGTGCATATTTTTAAATCAGTTGCTGCATTGTATCCACCAAGATATTACAGTTAACCTTAAACTGTAGGTTTTCTTAGTGTTTTTAAAAAATGAGTATGTAACAAGCGGAGGCCATTAAGAAATAGGGTCCTCTGGTTTCGAGATTTCTGCAAGGTTAGGTTTAGTATGTATTTATATGAAGTTGATGAAAATAAGGGGTAAAAAGGGAGTTTCCAATAACTATTTCTAAGTGTTTTTGAAAAAGTAATGGAAATTAGGGATTTTTAGAGAAAATAATCTGAAAAAGATTATGTAGTCAAAGTAAACTTTTATCTATGTTCAATACCATTAACCACTTGTGAAATATTTATTTTTGTGTTTAAGTTTTCTGAAGTTAAAGTCTGCTATGATTGCACATCAAAGCATGATTTTGAAAATGGTTACAATCCTGAGTTTAAGAAAAAATGTTACACTTTCAAACTGACTCTAATCATATTCATTTATTTAAAGGTTGTATAGCTCTTGATATTCTGTAAACTGAGCAACCATATCAATCTCTGCATAACCTTCATTTTTCAGTGTCTGCATTTCAAAATTAAGAAAACAGAGTTATACCGCTATTACAGTTAAGGCCTTCATTTGAAACTGGGTGATTCCTTATTTTTTCTCATGAGCTCATGAAAACAAATGCTGACTTGACATATAAACCAGTAAGTGTTTTCAAATCATGTAAGGAATGTTATACAAAAGTATTGGCAGAGAAATTTGAGTAAATGTTATGAGAAAGATTTTTTTTTTAAATTGTACATCTTTTATAAGTTTCATTATTGTATTTTCAAGATATATGTTTTCATTACTGCTATATTTGGACAATCAAAGAAAATAATCAAGTGTTCGTATTTTATGCTCAAGTTGCAATATCACTATTAAACATTGTAGTTTGTTATGAATCATTGGAAAATTAAAGCACCAATTATTTTATTGTTATTTTACTTTCTCTTTCATGTGCATAGTAGGTAGAGAAGATATTGCATTCCACCCAAAAATTCGATATTGTACTATACAAAAGTGTAGATCTTTTTAAAACACAACATTTATTTCAAATAGCACATTTTAGGCATAAGCCAATTTCCGAGATAGTCGTTATTAATGGTTTGAATTATTTTTGTTCTTTGTATAATCCCTTTTAATTTCTATGGTCATATCAGGTGGCTCTGACTTGTGAAATAACTCATATATTAACTGTAGGTTATCGACATTGTGTTAATAATTTTATATAATTTAACACACACAGTTACTCTCACATGCATACTTTAGACTCTGTGGGGGGGGGGGTAGGGAATAATTCTGATTAAAGAACAATTCTCCTCCCCAGCCGAGAATCGAACGCAGGACCTCCGGGCGAGAAATCACCTCGTTGATCGCCCGACCACAAAGGTAGTGTTCGAATTGTTCAATATGTTTATCATTCCTTTAAAGTTCTGTCGGCACTCAATTGTTTTTCGCAATTGCATAGAAAGAGTATGGCATTTTAAGGTCTGCCATAGTGTGCAGCTCTTAAATCTTTTAAGCTATAACGAAACGTATGTTAGAGTTTCTACAAAGATTTATTTGGATTAAAATGGAGTAGATAGAAAAATAATGTTCTTAAGATTACTTTGGGCAGCCCGTGGCAGTGGTTAGACCGCTCGTCTCCCACCTAAGCGGCCTGGTTCCATTGCAAGCGCCCATGTGGGATTTGTGGTGTACGAAGCGTCGTCTGGGCGAGTTTTCCCCGGGTCCTCCGGTTTCCCCCGTCACTCATTCCACCAATTGCTCCACCATCATCTTTCCTATCATCCATTTCGCTAGCATTTCATATCCACTTCCTCACGCTCATGCTGCTCATAGGGTGACCACTCGTTCCAGGTTCTCCATTCTGCGGCTTCGTGCCATTGGCTCCCCGACAAGCTTGCTTGTAAGTCTTAGGGGGTGACAGTGTCTTAAATAAGGGGAGAGTAAACCGACTTCGAAAGAATATGTTGTATAGCCGATAATAAACGATAGAGCTAGAGAGAGCCAAGTTAATGTAATAAATTAGATTTTTTCCCGTTTACATTATAAATGTGTAGGTATTACTACACATGTTTTCAGTTGCGCAGTATTTTGTGACTGATGATTAATACGTTTATACTGGGTTTTTGAGTTGCATGTGCTTGTTTGCTGAGTTGCTATTGGCTTTCGGAAGTCGTGCGACCACATGCATTCTTCAGTTTAGTTTTTGGTTCCGTTATGTGAAGATCAATTGTGGATAGTACTGTCGAGTATTACGAGATGTATTAGGAGAACTTGGGCTACCTTGGTCGAATGTAAACATATCTGCAGCATACTCAGGTAAATTAAGGATAGGATAGAATAGAAAGGGGTAGTAAATGGGGTAAGAATATTGTGGGGCATGCATTGACATGTTATATTTTGGCTCTCATCTTAATTACATATGGCATTTTGAAAGAATTGCGATTTTGAAGGTTTAAAAATTGAGTATTCTGGGAAAAATAAAGTAGCACTTAATGGTGCAGCGGTTGAGCATTAACGAATTTAATGTGAATTCAATATATATTATTTACATTTTTATTTATTGGGGATTTCGGATATAGATTGCAGTTTTTAGCAACCATTTTCTCGACGTGCATTGCATTTTGTTCTTAGAGACGTTTCAAGCAAAAAGAAAGTAAACCAGACACTAGGTAATATCTGTGCTTTCAAAGCATAGTGTCCGCATTAAACATCAAAGTTAGCAGTATATAATCTTTTGTTTGATGTGAAAACAAGGGATGTACGAAATAAGAAGAATGTGTTGATGTACATAATGAGGAAGTAGAGGCGTCCTACGTGTATGTTTGGTATCTACTTTTTCAATTTAAATTGGGTATATGGGGATTAGTTAAATGCAGCGAGGTACAACATAATTGGAAGTTTATTAACTACGCTGTGTGGAAGTTCAACAGTAGATGTAATAGAAAAGTGAAACGAAAATTCATTTTAGGTGCATATACTATCGACAAAGCAGTCAGTAGTGTCGTTTCGTCTGTATCTGCGTCCTTCCGTGTGCAATAACACGCGGACGTCTTAAAGTAGGTTTTGAATATTACTTAGAGGTTGTCAGCATATTCCAAATCTGTGTAAAATGTTCCGAAATTAAGTGTGGTTTGTACAAAAATCTCCTAAAGCTCGATATTTTAAGGTGAATCGTTGCACGTAAAAACTGATTTTTTTACAAGCGTGTGAAAATATTGAATGGAAATTGTGTTGGTACTCTTTGGTTAAACCTGCACAAGACTGAATTAAATTGAGATTCTTCTAAAAAAATTGGGATTATTTTCTCAAAGTGCCCATAAAAATATTTCGCCAATTGTTCCGCCTTATTTCCACTGAAAACCAAATGACTTCAAGTTTAATATTATGGGTACATTTACAACTGTTTCTGGTGCCTTTCTTGATAACGGATCCCCGCAATGATTGCACACTATCATGTCAGTGTCGGCAGTAGGCATACCAGATCTAGCCTGTGTCTAAAATACAGTTTCAACACCGAATTGTTATTGTACGTTATAGACTAAAGCTTGGCTTTGATCTTCAATTGCTTTTATAATTTTGGGTCAGAGATGTTCAACTGGTTATCATGAGATTAATGTGAGCGCATATGTGACTTCTGCTTGTGATGTGTATGTCACTCCATTTACTATATAAAAAAAACAAAAAACAACTGCATAAAGAGAATAGAGGGAACTCCGAAACAACAATTTAGCACTCCAGAAATGTTTAAGAGTGTGGGGGGTTTACACAGGTATTAGATTGCTGCAAGTACAATACGCAGAATTACAATAAACATTATGGAAACAATTAAGGTGATGCCTCTGTGAAATTTGACCAAAATTATGGAAAATTAAAAACATATTTTTATCGTAGTAAAATAACATGAATTCTAAACATTAAGGAAATAGCTGTCGTTTTACACTTGGCGTCCTTCAACTATTAACTGAAACTATAAACGGGTAGGCGCATGCTCATTAATAGGTTCATCCAACTTTTAAACCTTGTTTTCTTGCAGCTTTTTTCCAGTACATTTGCATCTCAAAATGCTCCACACGATGCAATGTTTTTACTAATTTGTTTCAAAATTGTTATAGTGCCTATCAAAGTTAAATGAAATAAAATGGTAACATTACTTTTTCAAAATAAAAATCCAATTTTCAGAAATAAATTATTGAATTTTGAAAATCAAGATAATGGAGAGTACGATATGTAATAATTGTTCTACAATAATTAGGGTTTATGTAAACAATTTGATATATTAGATTTATTTGTAAACTCATTTAGTGTAAAACTTGAAATTTTAATGTGAAAATTTGTAAAAAATGAATTGCAGGGCTCATTTTTATTGGAGCAATTAATTAGGATAGTAAAACGATATTATTTAAATAAAAATTCAAGAATTTTGATACACGGCAGAAATATCACTATTATTGTGTATAATAATTGGTGTAAATTTCAATAACATTTCTTACATATTGTGGATTTTCCAAATTTTGCAGATAGATACATCACATTAAGTGATTAAACCACACTGTTGTACACGTTTTATTTTTTGTCTTTATGTTAGTTTTATTTTAATGTACTATCAAAGTAGATGAGTAACAAATTATTATGTACAAGAAAATGTGAAATCTTGGCCAATAATATACACTGCGAATCTGAACCTCCTTTGACGTTTACTGAGATTCAGTTGTTTTATTTAATGTCCATAATTCGTTTGCACGTATCTTGTGGCTAACGGTTATTGTGGCTAATGAAATAAAACCAGCTGCCACATTCTAATCCAGTCATGGCTCTATATGCCATTGCAGTCGCTTAATGTTGTTTGTTCTTGAGATTCCACTGCGAGCAGAACACTGGCATATTCAGCAAGCAAGCTTCACCAATCATAGTTACCATAGCAGATGTTTTCACCACTCACGGAAACACTTTCAGCAATACCACAAAAACTATACATATTATGCAAGAAATGCAATATAAAACAGCGATAACTAGATATAAATATTTCCAAAATTAAAGCCAGAACAATAAGGTTGGACGGTTACAGGGCTTTACACAGTGATGTGGCAGATAACAAACCATCTTCCATCCCTCATGCAGTCGCTTGGCAATTGCAGCACTCAACCACTCACCAGACCGCCGGGTTTTACCTACCGTCAGTGACCTATGTAGTTTACGTTGTTCTTGTTGTTGCTTACGTACTTTGGATTGATAGTGGTTTAGTTACTAATTTTGAAACCAGCTACTTAAGAATTTCTACTCCAGTTGATAACTGTCTTATTCTGTATAGACTATATTGTGTGTATATTTCACGTATGTAATTTGGCATAACAAAAACTTATATATATTAAACGGATATAAGATTCTGAGCTTACATTTAGTCACCATCACGGTTATCAAAGATCGGCACGTATCTACGGTGTCCTGACAAAAGGCCATATCACACAAATCATCAATTTTTCTGGAGAAGGGTTAAAAATGGTGAGATTCACTTTATTAAATAGAACACAAAGTAATTAAGCAACATGTATAATTGTTTTACCAAACAGTTATTTTATTTGATTAATATCAATTTTACAGTTACAAAAGTTAGCATTCTTAATTAGCTAGATTTAATTACAACTTTGATTTTTAATTGGTATTATATTAAAGTAATGGCGTTCTAGCAAAAAGTCGTACACCTCAAAAACGATTTTCAGGAGAGTGAAAAACATGAATTAATGAAAAAAAATTATCAATTCTGTTGTGCTACATTCAATGACCTTCTTTTCCTATTTTGCAACAAACGAGTCTTACAAAAACTATTAAAGTAATGGCGTTCTAGCAAAAAGTCGTACACCTCAAAAACGATTTTCAGGAGAGTGAAAAACATGAATTAATGAAAAAAATTATCAATTCTGTTGTGCTACATTCAATGACCTTCTTTTCCTATTTTGCAACAAACGAGTCTTACAAAAACTTGTTTTTCTATATTCCTCAGCCAATCGAAATAAACAACAGCCATTGTCTTATTACATATTTTTTATTGGATACAAATGGGAATGCACTAGGCTAATAATTGTCAAATCTTTGAATAGCTGGTCACTAGGTGATGAGCTTCCATTCCGTTTGCATGCTCTCGTGTAAAATAAAATAAAAATGAACGAAGACTTCCAACTTGAAAACAGTAGAAGTATTGAAAAATTGAAACCAATAACCAGGAATATCTCGGATATGGCTAACTACAAAACATGTATTTGGCAAAAATCATGTCTTTTTAACGAGATCTACAGTTTTGTGTATTAAGATTCCCTCATTCTTATTCGGTTTATCAGTCATGTAGAAGTCAATCAGAATGAAGAGGAGTTCAGAGGCTATTCCCAGAAAACTCAAGATACATGTATTATCATTATCTTGAAAATATCTTAAACATATAGTAATTTAATTAAAAACCTTACAACCACTTTTGAGGAAATCAAAACCTTCAAAAACTGTTCCATGTAAAGCATATTTTTTGGGTGGGGGATTTTCTTGAAACTGTTCACATAGCATCATTGGAAGATGCTATGTGATTATCAAGTATGAAATTATCAAATTTGGCATTTAAAGGACTTTTCGTTTTTGAGTTATGATTCACATGCGCGCGCGCCACACACACACACACACACACACACGCACACACGCACCTTTATCTAAATTTTTTGTTCCACATGTGTACGGTGAAATCTCGGTATTGAATTTTTGGGTGAAATGCAATACCTGTCTATCTACTTTGTAAGTAGAAAAGTAATGAGTATTTTATCGGTCAGTTGTTTCTAGTTTCTCAACAATTACACAATTGCAGTTATTAATCTACCTAAGTGATAATAACTGTCTTTAATCATACAGTTCAGTGGCGTGTATTGTGGGCTATCAAAGCTATCACAGAAGCCTATGTCTAATGTAAATTAGAAATTAATAATTATAATGTCAGCCAGTTTTCCTCGCTGCAGAAGTTAGTGCGCCGTGGATTGAATATGTCGTTCTCTATACTATCGACCCGAGGGGAAAATGGAGTTTCGGGTGCTTGAATCTGCAGCCCGACATTATGATACGGTCAAAGAGCGGTTCGGGAGGACTGCAGGAATCGGCAAGTGAAGGCTTCGGAAAACGAAATCGCCACTCCACACACGAACGTCCCCGAATTATGCCGTACGGACACGACTGGCTTGTTCCCTTATTTGGAATTCTGCATAACACATGGAGTTAAAAGCATGAAAGAGCGTGTTGTGCTTTTAACTGTAGCTGCTGTATAATTAACTATTATTACGGTCCTTAATAGTTATAAGTGATAGTGTTAGTATATATTAGTATCGTTCAGTTCATAGTGTAAAGTGTACCAAGACAGTTGCCAATACTAAATCTTCAAAATTGAACAATGTGTAATTGAGCACTCTAACATTGAAATATGTGAATAAGTTGGCGATCGTCAAACAGGGGAGGCATACACCAGCTCTTCCACAGCAGTGTGAGCAGATGGAAAAATAAGAACCCTTACAAAAAGTATTTTAATCTGAAAAATCTACAATAAGTATATGAGGCTGTGTGGTTCATGCGAACCACAGTAAGTATGCCACAAAACTTGGCTGTCAGGCCCACGTTACGTCTCCCGGTCACGTACTGTACACTTGGCTGGTAGTCGTACGGCCCGTCACCCTCTCAATCATGCGTGGACGTCAACTAAAATCTCAAACCACATTAATAATTATCATAATAAAAACAAAACATACCTTATCACAGGAGATGTTGAAAATGCCGTCCATCTGCATCAATACATCTACGACATTTTCTGAGGAAATTTTCATTTACCGCATTAGCTCAGCTTCCAAAATAGCGTTAATTTCTGTCCTAATATTTTGTTTTAATTCTTATAATATGTGGGGATTAGTTTTGTATACTTTATTTTCCAAGTTGCCCCATAAATAAAAATCGCATGCCGTAAGATCAGGATCCGAGCGGGCCATAAACCGTTACTAATGACTATCTTAAAAAGTTTCCGCAATAAACTGTAATGATTCAGCAGCTGTATGCGCAGAATCCCGCTGGAAATATTCAGACCGACATTCAACGTCCATCAGCTGTTCGAAACTTAGTGCCAGTATATTATTTCTTTGGCTTTCTGCATTCTTGTTACACTCATAAAAATAGGCTCTATTATTCTGTATGCATTTATTCAGCACCAATTTTTCCGATCATGCAAGGGAGTCTCATGGACGAAATTGGGTTTGTCTGCAGCTAATATCGCTTGTGTTGTGAAGACTAATGATCATGCAAATGAAACCATGCTTCGTCACTGAACAGTAATAATCGTGGATCGCTTGTTCTATCATTAACATTCCTCAAAATTCAGTTACAGAAATTTACCCGACTCTGGTAATCACGTAGTAGCAATTCTTGGACAACAGTTAGCTCGTATAGTTTGAGTTTTAAAAGTTTTGTTACATTTCATGCTGAAGCTTTCGAAATGTCAGTTTCTCGTGTACTGCACACTGTATTTTGAAAGTGCTTTAAGCAAAACTAAACACTTCTAAACATTCCTAATGTTATTCACGTGTTAACTGGACTAGAACAGAACTAAAATGGACGCACTTGTGACGACAAAACGGATGTAGGACGCGCGAGCAGGGAAATGCAGAGGTCACACGGGTCGTCTTCCTAGCGGCCAAGTTTTGTAACAAACGTGCTGTAAATACAAGTTACTGCTGGCCATACTACTTGTTTGCAACAGAGAAAACACCCTGGAATACAACGAGCTTCGCAAATTTAGTGTATTTGATCACAGCTCTGGATAAACATAAGAGATCAACAACACATATAAAAAAATAACACTTAATGAGCAATCCCTTATATTGTCCGGCTCTGCTAGGTCTAGAGTTAGCCCAAGTCATAATCCCAGCATACGCCACTGATACAGTTACAATGCCAAAATGAAACTATGAATGAATGAATAAGCGTATTTATTGAAATACCAGTATGAATACATTGATCTTCATCAATCGCACGGGTCCATAGACCGTACGTGCTTTTGCAATACGCAAAATAGCAAGCAATATCAAACAAAGCAAAAGCTTAAAAGAATAAACACGAAAATAAAAGGACCAAGATATTAAAAAAGAGCACTTAAAGCTACATATAGAATAAACCGTACTCAGATGTATTAATGTAGATAAATACACTTAAGAGAAATATATATATATATATATATATATATATATATATATACACAATACCCACACCATATAAATCAATGATAGAAAAGTATGGTATAAAATATATGTAAGACATTTTAATCACTTTTGTTTAACTCTTCTAATCGCCCACCTATCTTCCCTATTATCAGCCCTCTCAGATCTGAGCAATCTTGCCTTAAGTAGAAATTTGCCTAGCCCGTCCACGATGAAACTAAGAGTACTATTTTGCATTGTACTACCAAGTAGCTAATAACTTGAAATTACTGCTTGGTAAATAATTCAGCAAAATGTCTACTTACTTCATGTTATTAAGTTTATCAGCCTGTCGTTATGCATTTTATTCAAAAGAACTATCATCTCCATGACTCTCGCGTAGACCATCTGTTACTGCGTCACTATTAGATATTGACTTATATTTGCAGTGGTATCTCAACAGAAATATAGGTTTCTCATACAGCTGTGCGTCTTCATTACCATGTTAACAAAATAAAACGCGAAATGGTGGAATACGATATTTTGCCTGTTAGAAATATGTGTAATGTTTCTTATCAACTTCACGAAATAATGAGTTACGACTTTTTACCTGTTTCATCCTGACAACGAAGTTGGATACGACTTGCCGATAATCCTTAATCTAACGCATTTCCCGTTATGTGGCATATGACCTTATGCCAGACATGGAGACAAAGGAAATCCATAGATATGAACAAAGACAAATCTTCTGAAAAATGTGACATGCGACATTTTTCCAGAACACCGTTGATATGTGGTATGCTTTGGTCAGTCTTTTGAGACAGTAAAAGTTGGCGATAAGGGCGATGGCTATTACGAAGTGCCGACACATGCAACCAACCCGGGAACAATTAACCTGTTTTTTTTTTTTTTTTTTTACCTTTGCTTCTTCCACTGTCTCGAAAGACCCTGACCAAGAAATAATAGGCCTTTTTATGTAGTTATTTCTTAAGAGCAGTAAAGAATTTGTTATGGTGTCTAACAGTAACCCAAGAAAATGTGTCATGGCATTGAATATTTCGATACTCTTAATAATAGATGTCCTTTTTGATAGTAAATTAAGTTTGTTGTTGGATATTGTAGGCCCACTCCACGTTAAATTCATGAAAAGCTTACAATTATATTACGAAGCTATTCATTGTTAAGGTTACTTAATACGATATAGTTCGGTTCGAGCCGTAATGCCTATTTCATTAGCAGGATATGTGATGTGCCAATACCGCTTATCATAATATTTTCTACTGCATAATATATTAAATCACGCACTTTATTGAATTATTTCACAGGGCATTTCACCAACCTTCTCGGCCGGCGCGTACCTAGCAGAGAGGCGTGTGTGTGAGTGTGTGTTTTCTGCCGTTGTTCGATCAAGCACTGGTGTATGTCAACGGTAGCTCACTCATGCGATGTATGCAAATATTTCGGCGGGGAAGAATTAAGTATGTGGGAAGCCAATTTACCACTTGAGGATACTGCTAGATGTTTCCATGCAGCATTCCCACTTAAGAGATTCAGTGCCAAGGCGCGTAAATCAGGTACCGCACGGGAATGGAGATTAAACAGATTGTTAAAGTGATGCTTAGTAAACGTGTCCTGTTTGAGAGTAAAATGTATAATCTACTTCAGTTTTACATTATGTTGGCAATGAAAACATTTGCTCTTAGAGAAATTGTGCAAAGCAGTACTTTAGTTATACGGGGGTCGGCTGATAAGTCCCGGGCCTCACACAGATATGGCGCCACTAGGCCATTTAGACAGTAGCATCGTATAATTTATCTCTAGACTAGCTTGTATCCATAGTTACAGGTCAATAGCTTGATTAGTTTTCGAATGATAGCATTTTAAACAAGACAACTTTAGAGTTTTCACGAAAACGGAGGATTTGGAAAATCGAGCAGTGATTAAATACTTCCATTTGAAAGGATTAACACCTAAAGAAATCAAGGAGGAAATGGACAGTACATTAAAAGGCTCTGCCCTTTCATATTCAATGATTAAAAGGTGGGGTGCAGAGTTTAAAATGGGACGTAGAGCACTAGTGATGAGCCTCCCTTTGGACGCCCTGTAGAAGTGACAACTCCAGAGATCATTGTAAAAACTCATCGTTTAGTACTGGTATACCACAGATTATACTTGTTTGAGATAGCAGAGGTTGTAAACATGTCAAAAGAACGTGCAGGTAATATTTTAAGTAATGTTTGGGCTTTCACAAGGTCTGTGCAAGATGAGTGCCGCGTTTGTTGACACTTGATCAAAAGTTGCAAAGAAAAAATGTTTCTGTTAAGAATGTGCAACTCTACCACAAAAATCCTAGTGAATTTTTGAGACGGCTTATTACCATGGATGAAACTTTGATACATCACTACATTACATTGAGCCATGGATCTCCTGGTTTCCTCCAGTTGCTCTAACCATTGTGCTACCACGCCAACATGCCGACAAGACACTAAATTTCTCAACTGACTCTTCCTTTCCAGCTCCTGTCCTACACTCGTCTAGGTGTAAGAAACAATTATTTCACAATTATGGTCTAAGTTGGTTAAACTATGAAGCACGATACTTAATATACTTACGATATTGTAAGTTGCTATTGGGGTATGTCATCTCAAAAAGAATTTGACATCTCCTGGCGTCGTCATCGGTAATGCTCCATCAAGACCAGTCTTCGGAGCTTTCGGGCCCGGCGAGTCGCCGGAGGCTCTGGACGGAGTCGGAGGCTTTCCATGTGTGACCGTTAAGGACCTCGGCCATTTTAGCGCCAATCGTCCCCCTAGTTACCCTCCCACCATGAGGTCACGTAAGACGTAAAGGATCCTAAGGGTCTAGGTGCGGTGCTCTGCCCCAGTAGCTGGGGAACCCGCCCGTGTGTAACCCTAAACCTACAGAGACATAGCTTGACGATTTGTTATTTATTTATTGCTGAATGTACTTGTTTAATCTATTTTAACGTATAATGCAATACTTCACTGTGCTAACCGTTTCGGTGTATTGTGTTTTATGTGTTCTGCGCATACCTCAAACTAAGGTGGTTTAAGTTTCAGCTCTACATGAATTTTGTTGCGGTTTATGGGACTATCAATTATGTTTTCTCTTGTTTCTGTTTGTTACTTTCTAACTTTTGTATGCCTATACCGCGCACAAACACACACACACACGCATATATATATATATATACATACATAGTTCCAGAATTCGACCGCGCAAAGTGGGAGGATTGTAGAGGAGTCCAAGAAGGGAACCTCTAGGCTATGGGTTCTAAATTGTTTTCTACAGGATACAATGTATTGAGGGTTAGCATGCCACTAATGAAACCGCCATGGACCATGACCTGAACACTCGAATTTCAGTGAACGTAGACACAGCGACATTACTTAGCGCTATGGTTAGCGTATGGTAATAGAGATAAAATGTTGAGGGAGTTGGAGGTTTTTATCTCGGTAGGCATATTTTTTCTATTGCCTCACAAACTTAAAATTATTGCAAATTGCCAGAGCTTCTAAAAGTGTACTATCGTTTATTTATTGTATGTGCATATTAAATATGAGTAGTTTCACTACATACATTTGGTTGCTAGTATATTTGCATAAGCAACGTAAAAATATTTTCAGTCTGGGCGTTTATATGAGGACTTCACTTTGCCTGCATCACCTAAAATATGAAGTGTGCTCGATAGGTTTGGTTCCCAATTCTATTAGGTTTCAAATAACCATAACAGAACAGTAGTTATTATTATTTACACATAACCGTAAGAGTAAGACAGTATATTTGTAGTGCATTCTTCCTAACTCGGTTTCTTTCGTATCAAATCGTGACTGTTTGCTCGGGAATTGGAGGGCGATACTACCGTCCCCTGTGTCACTCGCGCTCGAATTCCACAACAATGCATTTCTATATTTATTATGCCCACTTTACAGGTATTCATTTCCATTATTTTAATAACCGTCATGGTGCTGATCATATTCTAAATAGAAATCGTTTGAGGGATTTCAAGTTAACAGCCCTAAGATAAATGGTGCCCTCAGAGACATAGGTCGGGGTCGGTATACCCATTGTCTGCTCTTGACGACTAGTAAGGCAATACGACTTAACTTAGCTACTCTTCTTATGTTTGCATTCTCTTCAACTCTGTGCCAAACTACTGGTAAAATATTTTGCCGTAAGCCCGTAAGTGCGGCATTAAAATATTCAGTCAGTTTTAGAAGATTTTGGATTGGAGCTCTTCTCCATTGATAACGATATGGAGAGAAGTTATAATCAGTATAAACTGCTTTACAAAATTTGTAGGAACTTCACCTTAAAATCTCACAAAATGCGCATTGTGATCTATTCCATTAAATGTGACCTTGGTGAAAGAGACTGAAGTTTTAGAACATATATTAAATACGAGGGCTGTTCAATAAGGACTGATAATACTTTTTAACAAAATCCCTTTACTCATCCTCATAATTTTGGTCCTTCTCAAAATATCTCCCTTGGATGCGATGCATCTATCCCAGCGTTTCAGCTAGTCTGCAAAGACATGCTGGAAACCATTTTTGAGAGATCCTTTAAAATAGTCTCCGCAGCCTTCACCGTTGGTTCAGATGATGGATGATGCCTCCCACAAAAGTGTTTCTTCACATTAGGGAATAGACAAAGGTCACACGGGCTAAATCCGACTATAGGAAGGGTGAGGGACATACTTCACGTTGATTTTTTGCTAGATATTTTTGGCAATATGCGGCTGTGCATTGTCGTGTCGTAGCATTCAGTCTGTTTCACGGAAATGTGGTCTTTTGCGCCTGACATGGACTTGCAATGTTTTCAGGACATCCCTGTAGTATTATCCAGTTACTGGTGTGAGTGCAGGCACAACATGCTGATAAATCATTCTATGGATGTCTAAAAATGAGATGATCATAACTTTCCCAGCACAAGCAACCATTTTTGCTTTTAGGGGGTTGGTGATGAATGAGATTTCTACACTGAACTTTGCTATTTGCTCAGGATCAAAATGATGTAACCAAGTGTTATCAGCAGTAGGTACCTTCGAAATAAACGCCGGGTTTTCCTCTAACATCAACTTTAACTGCATGCAGACATGCACAGAATGTCATTTTGTTCGGGAATCAACAGACTTGAAACCCATCGCGCACAAACACGTCTCATGTGTACATTTCCTGTCACCAACGTGTGGGTGGCACCCAGTGAAATTTTCAGTATTTGAGAAAGTGTTCTTAAGGTTATTCGTTGAACCTCTCTCACAATGACAGCAGTGGTGTAGATGCTTTTTTGTTTTTGTTTTCTCTCTCCGTAAGAGCACTAATTGTTGTGCCGGGTCCACCTTCCTTTGAAGTTGTCTCTCCTCTAAACACAATTTAACCACCTTCGGGCTGTGCTATAGAGAAGAACAGTCTCTCCTTAGACCTCTTGTAACAATGTATAGGCCTCAACTAAAGATTTGTTGAGAAGAAAGCAGAATTTCAAAGCCACGTATTGTTCCTCGCGCGTCACCTTCATTCTTGTGGTAGGCGATACTGAGAATGTCTCTGTTTCCCGCTTCTCACAAGCGGCAACCAGGAGTACCAATAGTGAAACTACCACATCGTGTTCGCTACACATTAAGCTAACAGAATATCATAAGATTAAATTCTTGCGCGAGAAATTACGACCGTAAAAAATTATGATTATTCTTCATTGACCAACTCTTTATCTACAATCCACCAGTTTGAGCACAAATATTGTAAATATGCTTATGCGTTAATGTATGCGTTACATTGTACTACTGTAATACCAAAGGTTGCCTGAATTATAAATAGCATTTCCATGTTTTTGTGTAAGAGTTTCCTAAATTATAAAACGCAGTCGAAGTATTTCATTCTGCAAAGACTGATTCCGCTTGCCTTTGTTTTGTCTTCACTGCTCAGAAACCCATTCGTAAACCGCTTGCTCCTTGTGTCTGCAGGTAAATACACAGTCTTGACGTTCACTAAATGCTCTATGTAATTCCTAAACGGCATATTGGGCACCTTTCGCACGTGTATCAGGAGAAATCAGTAGATAATTAAATATGATTGGCCGGCAGGTTCTAGTGAGCGTAGTCCTCTATTGCAACTTGGAAAGAGGAACAGTTATAGGGTTTCGCATCATGTATATATTCTTTGGCAGTCTTTTGAAATAGTCCAAAGTGCAAAAATTGGAAACGGTTACTCGTGCCCAGGTCAGTTACGCGTGTCGGTTCTTTGTGGTAGCGGTCGAGCAGCCACGTGATATCCTTAATTCCCGTCTGGTCAAAGAATACTGCTTGCAACTGCTGCAGTGAAAAGTAGCACATTCTCTGTAATCAGAATTACTTTTGAAGCAGTTATAAAACTAAAAGGATCGCGTTTGTAGGAAGTTAGAATACTTATTCTGGAACTGTGTAACTAGTCCTATTGTCATTTTGAATCACCCAGAATGAAACCAAAAAAGGGCTGCGTTATCCTTCTCAAAACTCTTAACTTATACCCGATACCAAAATAACCTGTCTCGTTTTTAACTGCACAAATATTCACTTCCCTGTAACTATCCTCACCGTCATCATCATCTGGCAAAAAATGATAAGCTTTAAGTATTGTTCAATATTAAGAAACATGATATGCAACTGTAAAATGCTGTTTTGCAACTGTTCATACAGGTAAGAAAGGTTGGAATTAATTTGAATGTTAGTGAAACCTGAAGATATTTCAGAAGAAACTGCGAAATGCTATTAATACTTGGCACCAAATCTGCATGAGTTAAGAGTTGGGAACGGAACGTTTGGATTGCCGCAGGGACTTATAAACCGGGATATCCGGAATAAGACACACAATTCCGAAATATCGGATCACTTCGGCGAGAGTGCCTGGCATCCCTATTACAGCAGCTAAGCTCACAACTGCATCTATTACTTCCTCAACCGAGTACTATCTACAATGTATATAATAGGTAGAGAAGGTCTTGTATTCCACCCAGAAATCAAATACTGAGCGTGTGTGTGAACAGTACAGCTCAAAATAATCCATTAAATGCCAAACTTGGTATTTAAGTTTTGTAACTTCCAAGAATACGACACGGGCCAAACTACCATTAACGAGGTAAAATTTTTGAAGTTTTAATTTTTCTAAAAAATCACTAACGCTTTTGATTAAAATACCGTATATTAAAGATATTTACATAGCAAAAAATGTATATGTTTAATTTTCTGGGAATAGCCTCTGAAGACTTTTGCATAACTGATAAAAAGCAAGAGGTGGACAAAGACTTCCGTAGTCGGCTCACCCTCCCCGTATTTAGGACTGACACCCCCCAGGACTTACAAGCGGATGCCTAGGAGTCAGAAGCCTGTCGGGGAGCCAACGGTATGAAACCACAGAATGGAGAACCTGGAACGAGTGCATGAACGTGAGTAAGAGGATGATATGAAATGCAAGTGAAATGGATGACAGAAAAGGTGATGATGGAGAAATTGGTGAAAAGAGTAGTGGGGGAAACAGGAAAATCCAGAGAAAACTCGACCAGACGCCGCTTCGTCCAGTCCAAATCCCACATGCGGCCCCTTGGCATCGAACCCGGGGCCGCCTAGGTGGAGAGGGAGCGCTCTAACCACTCGGCCACGGCACCGCCCTGTACAAAACTTACAGTTAAATGTAGACCTTGTTAAAACACAAACCTAAGTCATATGCAGTTTTGTGGAGTTAACCATTTCCGCGGTACCCCTTGTTATTGGTTTAAATGTTAAAATACTTAAAATTTTGTCATACGAGATTTGTCATTCCTTTTTCCTGTGTTTTGCGCCTGGCGATGCAAAGAGAACCGAAATTTCATCATAGCACAACCAGCTTTTAAAGGATTAGCCTAGTGAATTTCTTATTTCCCTTTTACTTACAAGGAAACAAGTAATAAGAGAATTTCTGCTAATGTATATCTTGATAGGCATGAAGTACGAGGGCGGTTTTTTTTTCAACCTCCGTTAGGCTATCCCCCTCCGTGGTGTAATGGTTACCATGCTAACTTCATATATCTAAGGTCGCGGGTTCAAACCCAGCGGAGGACGATGAATTTTTTCGGGCGTAAACATCCTTAGCATGGCTTCCTTCGGAAGGGAAGTAAAGCCGTTGGTCCCGTGTCGTAGATTTACGGCACGTAAAAGAACCTCAAGCCTGATAGAGAGGCCTCTGAGCAAAATTAAGCGGTCTTTCACGCCCAGTATAGAATGCGACGCTGAGAACCACAGCAGTTAAAGAGCGTCCATAAATAACACGCCATTTACATTTTTATTTTCCGATAGGCTATAAGTAAAAGACAAATTCATAGAGAACAGTTATTTTATTACTAAACGTTAAACGTTTTGTACACTTATGGTTACTTTTCAACATAATCATCGAAAATATTGAGACATTTATCGTACCTGTGCACAAGCATTGCAATACCCGCTTCAAAAAATGTTGCCACCAATGATTTTATATGAGCATTGACGTTTTTTTGAAGATTTTCGTTGGTTTGAAAGTGCTGCCCTCCTAGCCGCATCTTCAGTTCAGGGAAACAGTGAAAGTCGCTGGGTGCCAGGTCAGGACTGTACGGCGGATGGTCGAAAATGTCCCATTGAAAATGTTCAAGGATGCGATGGGTTGTGCGAGCAGTATGTGGACGAGCGTTGTCTTGAATCAACCAACTCCTCAAGTCAGCATTTCTCTTCGTTTGTTTTGCATGGCTCTCCGCATACGGTAAAATACGAAGATCTTCAAAACAACGTCAATGCTCATTTGAAATCATTGGCGGCAACATATTTTCAAGCGGGTATTGAAAAGCTTGTGCACAGGTACGATAAATGTCTCAATCTTTTCGGTGATTATGTTGAAAAGTAACCATAAGTGTACAAAACTTTTAGTAATAAAATAATTGTTTACTATGAACTTGTCTTTTATTTATAGCCTATCGGAAGTTGAAAAAAAAAAACGGCCCTCGTAAATAGAAGAATAAACTTTTGTAAGAATAATTTGTTGCTCAATAGGTAGAGAAAGTAATGTGAATGAAAAATATCAGATTATTTTTATCTGCTTATTATCATCCTCCTATGTGTAACACTTGTATAGCAATACCTTGGGCAGTAGCAAGGAAACTCTGGATCATAGCATACCCAGGATGGATGATCAGCAGGCAGTGGGGTTTTATACTCTATGAGATGTAACTTAATCGGTTTGGTTCTATCCTTGTCTTTGGGACACTCTGTCTAAATTCACGCAGCCCCCCCCCCCCCAATCCTCTGTTATCTGTTAAATAGTTACATGCTCTTTGCAAATACATCTGCCACTATAAAGGGGAAGACAGCAAGATTAAGTGTTTATTTCTCTTTCTTTTCTCGACTTGACAAGAAGTTACATCTCATAGACTCTAGTAAGTAAAACCTTAAGTTAGGAACTCTCCGACGTTTGAAGAGGGAAGTTGGAGGCGACTTCGCTCTCGCATTATTCATCATAAACAGATATGATGAATAGCTGAAAGCATAGCATCTTGCTTCGTCAGATCACGATTAAGGAGTATTGGAAGAAAATAATGTATGTTTAGCTATTGATAGCGTGCAATACAGCAGCTTCATTAATTCATTTTAAGGCATCAAAAGCTCAGAAATCTGAGCTACATGGTGTTTTTTTTCTTTACGATTGTGAGTTTTACAATGTACAAAATTATTTTCGAAATACAACATAAATCGTATAACATTAGCATGCAGACAAGTTTTATATTTTGGGAAAAAATGAAAGAAAGAAGCGAACCACATCAACTGATGAAGCAGGAACAAATAAACAACGAAATATACGATTTGTTTGAATTCCCTTAATGACGCGTTCCTCGTTTTACATATTTCTGTGTACCCTACTTCTCTAGAATACATTTAAGCATTTTTGTCACTCCTTCTTCAACAGTTCCAGTATTGTAGTTGCAATGTTACTGAAATAATTCTCAATATTTAAAAAAAAAAATCTTACAAGAAACCGGTGAAGTTATTGCATTCACTGCAATATAACGACATTTATTTATTTATTTTGTTGTAGAGATTAATTATGTTAAACATTTGGTCACAATATGAGATTAGTATACTGCAGCATATAGCCATGGGGGTTTAATCATTTGCGCCAAAACTTTTGCTGTCAAATTCCGCTACAAATGATGCTAATTGTGATTATGATTTTACTGTGCGATTTTCCTTTACTTCGCGACTTGAGTAAATTTCCTCAGTTCACCACTGGCTTTTGGGCAGCAAATAAATGGAACTGTCGCAAAATAGCCTGCTATCCTGGTGCGTAGGGAAGGAGAATTTGAAATTGAAAGCTTTAAATAAACAAGGTAATTTCATTTTGCGTTTAATAGTTAAAACTGACTTTATTATGAGGTAATATTCACTATACCTATCCTTAGCAATAATTGAACTGCTGGACATTACTTTCCCAAGAAATTATGAGGGAGAGTACTTCTATTATCTCATAAGTTCATTGTTGACCGGCAGTTATCAACCTCTTAGAAATGAGATCACCTCTTTGATCGGGGCCTCTCAAAGACGTAAAATCGCAAGCGTGCAAACCGAGGTGCAGGTGATGTGTACCGTGCATCCCTCCGCCTCGGTTAGGTTCGTACGTTTCACAGTGAGGAAGTAATAGAGAAGGTGAGGAAAGGGGAGAGAGTTGGACCGCAAGAAAGGAGAGTAGAAAGGAGAGAGCACTATTGCTCAAAATCCGCCGGTCCCCATGGCCACGCTCACTAAGGCCTTGGTGCTTCGTGGGCAGGGCATCGTGGGTTTGAGTTCCGCCTTGGGCATGGGTGTTATATTTTTGTGCAATGTGTATATGTTTGTGTAAAGGAACAGTAAACAGTAAAACCAATAATCATACTGCAAATTTAGGGGGGGAAATGTAAACGGGGATAAAAAAGAAAAAAAAAATCCAGGAGTGGAGCTTTACACTCTGGTCAACCTAGTGAATTTGTTTTTTCCAATTTGTGCCTTGCAATGCACCGGCTCATGCACCCTGAGGGTCCCTGACTTAGATTATGAAATATTTGAACAGCTACAGTTGTAATGAAATCGCCGCGGATTCTTGGAACGGCGATTGCTGTTGTTATTTTTTTTTTATTTGGAAATAAAATTGTTCAGCCTAAGTTTATGTTATTTCGCCGGGATTTCCCGGTTTTTAGGGCTGGCCGGAAAACGGAACTTTGCCGGTTCCCGTGGCCGCACTTACTAAAGTGTCTAGCTTTGGTACTTCGTGGCGCAAGGGATCGCGGGCTGTGAAAAAAATAATAACAAAATAAAAAAGGAGCTTTGTGAGAAAATTAAAGTTAAGCGTAGCGCAACGACCGTCAGAGCATGAGTCACAAGTCAATCGCACTTCAACCTGGGTAGGTTACAGTTGAATTGGGGTCCCCCCCTCTCTCTCGCTCTCCGACTCTGCTCTATCACTCTTCAAATCTGAACACCTTCTGACAATTCAATTCGATAGCAGACTACTGAAATTAATTGCAAATCCCTTCAGAACAGAGTAGCTTCAAGTTAGCAAAAATTTAGTGCAATAACTATTTTAAATTGATGTAATTCTCGTGGCCGCATTTCAAACTCTTAACAGAAATGTTACTGCACGAAAATGTCATATTTCACTTTAAACATTCTGTAATTTCTCTTAAGGGACAAAACATTTATGTCCAGAATAACAAATAAAAATCTTCTGCTATTCGCTTTTCCGTGAAACGGTTCATAGTTTTATATCACCACCACTATTATCATTATTATTATTATTATTATTATTATTATTATTATTATTATTATTATTATGATTACTATTCTCCCAATGTGATTTGTAGCCACAGATCTGTTTAATGTATCCTCTTCCCATTACTGCTTCTCATTCCATTAATCATTCCTTTTGTTCCTCTAGCCCCCCATTTAAGAACCTTCTTTAACATTTTCTCTTCCACTCGTATGAGGTGTCCATTATCATTTAAAAAGTCTTTCTTCTATTTTTCCATTAAGTTTCTTTCAACCTGTTTAATTTCTATTAATTTCTATTCTTGGTTTTATTCTCTCTTAGAATTCGCGTTGATCGCCTGCAGAAATCTATTTCTACTGCTAACAGTAGTAGCAGTAGTAGTAACAAAGAAATAATAATAATAATAATAATAATAATAATAATAATAATAATTCAGTGTAGTGAATATATACAATTTACACACAAAAACTGTCGGACACCTGATATAAAATCTGTTATAATGTAATGTACTCCTTGCTGTTAACGGAGATGATAAATTAGAGCATGACATGTATTATACTTGCAAATAGATGTGAGCAGTCAAGTTGCGCAGTACATGGATTGGGGGAAAGAGACGGAGACTGGAAGCGATAGTCATGGGTATGTAAACGCACGAATATAGGCTGCCGGCCGACTTCAGCAATCAGATCATGCCACTGCGCATCCTGTTTACACCGCTCTCGTCTACTTGCACGGATAATATTAGATATGATCTGTAATGAATTTTTCAATGCGGTAGCATACTTTTTCAGTTAGATAAGATGCCAAAGTTCTTATTTGAAATAGATTAATTTACTGCAGTCTTTTAACGCTTTAGTTAGTAAATTAAATCATTTGGCACCAAATTACTTAGGGAATTTTCATACATTTTGAAGTTATGAGCAGACGTTCCAAAATTGTCTTTCTTTCTGGTATTATAGTTATGCGTTGCTCAGTTTTAATGGAAGGGTAATATCCGATTAAACGCACAATAGTTTTGTACATAGAAAGACCAAGGTCATAATCCGCATCTCCCTAAAAGCAAGGCTATATGTATCTCTTATCCAAGCTTTGCTAGGCACCTAACTGCTCTTTTTTGTTGGACGAATATATTCTGAACATTTGTGATGTAAATGATCTCCATAACTTAATCCCATGTGATGTGAGACTGAATATGCAAGAAATATATGACCTTTACGGTACATTTTCAGGCTAATTTACTCAAATATCTAAAGATAAACAGGCGTCTCGTAATCTTTATGGTTAGGTTTTCAATATGTTGAGTTCATGTAAAAATCCTGTCAACTTTTAGTCCTAGTAAGGTCTTGTGTTTAGAGCCATATCTTAGACGCGTACGCAGAATTCTTTCTTTACTTAACGACCTAAAGGTTTAAGCTGCTTGCTGAACTAACAATATGTCCACAAGTGAGTACATAGAATTGCAAATGGAGGGAGGGAGAGAGTGTTCCCTGAAAGTGTATCGCTGAGAGCTTACGACCTCTTCCGCACCGCTACGAGTAACATGATGAAGACAACCCGACAGTATTGATTAAATCCAACAATTAAACAACTCCAAAGATATGTCGTAAAAGTGTGCGTGAGGTTAATCAATAAATCACTCATTCAATCAGTTTCTTGTCCACTGATAGTTGCGTCACTGTAAAACAACCTCCCGCATCCTTCTCCCTGTTTGGCTTTCCTCTTTCTCTACTCAAATTAAACATTTATATTACTATTGCCTAACATGTGACACCTTGCCAAACCTTTCTCCATTCTCTATCCATTCCCGTACATTTCTTAGGAAACATTGTTTCTCAACTAATATCCCTGTGAATTTCTTTTCCTCTTTCTGATCAGTTTAAGGACATTTCTTTCTTTCTCCACATTTTATGAAACAGCTTCACTACTTATTCTGTTCATGCCATTCACACACTCCATCCTTCCATCCATTCTCCTCCATCTTAAAATTTCCATCCATTTTGCTACCTCGTCGCATAGTTTAGGTTTCCGAACTAAATCTCACGCCCAACACAGCATTTCGCTACTAATTCTCTTCTTTCTTAAAGACTCTATTTACGATTTTTGTTTTCGTTTTAACTTCCTTTGTCATGGCTATTATCTGTGTTAATTCATAGCTCGTCATTGTTTATGTGCAAGGCGTGTCCGGAAAGTAAATACCGATTTGGAAAATAGGCATAAAATATCTGTTTTCACCACATTGATTTGTACACCAAAGAGCATTTCTTAAACTATTCTTGGACATAGTTGCCACCATTGTTCAAGCACTTGCCAAAGCGTAGATTCAACTTTCGTATGCCCTCTTCAAATACAGCTGCCACCAGTGAAAACACCCACTGCTGAACAGTATTTAGTGGAAACACATCACAAAGCATTGTGATCCGACTGTTTTCACCTGCTTCGTCATGAACATTGGATCGTCCGTCATTGAATTGCCTAAACCATTTTCTCACCATTCCATCTGTTATTACATTTTCACCGTAAATCTCTACAAGTTTACGTTAAATTTCAGCTAGCTTAACATTCCTTGTGTTCAGAAACCGTATTACGGAATGCACTTCACAGCCGGTGGGATCAAAAATTATCCTAAACATTCTGAAGTATCACTAACAATTGTAAACACAACACGATCTGGTTGTGATGGAGTCAGCGGACAGACAATGAATCTGAGAAAGTGCGCATGCGTGGAAGAGTAACACTAGCGTTGCGGTGGCAGTAGAACGAAATGGTACTTACTATCTAGTCACGCATCGTATAATAAGGCAATTAATACCATCATGGGTTTGTTTCTACTCTGTCAATAATACAAATAGCGCAGTGCATGATAGAACCAGAAATAATATGTACAATAAATGGCATAATACAGAAAGTAAACTTGTGAGCTCCATTTACATGACTTTCTCTAACTACTCTGAAACAAAATACTCTTAAAAATGTGATTCTTCTATCTACTTCATGCTAATCAAGATAAACGTTAGTAGAAATGGTATTACTTGCTTCCTTATAAGTAGAAGGGAAACAAGGGAATACTCTAAGCTAAAGCGATAGTCAAATCCTTTATAAGCTAGTCACTATGTGATACAATTGAAATTCGGTTCTCTTTGTATGGTCATGAGTAAAACAAAAGGGATACGAAACCAATGAGGTCTTCCCATTTGAGAAAATTATAAGTATCGAAAATTGTTGACTCTAAAAAAAGATATGCTATAAATTGTGTGTTTTACGAGTATCTACATTTTTATGCACTAAGTTTACCAATTATACAAAAGTCACCGAGAATGAAGAGGTCTTCAGAAGCTGTTCAAGATATACATTTCATTTGTCATGGAAATATCCTAAACATAATGCGCTTTTATGAAAATCGTTAGACTTTTTTTGAGAAAATCAAAATTTTCGAAAAATGTTACATGTAAAGGGTAGTTTGGGCTGGGGCACATCCTTGAAAACCTTCGAGTCGCATCTATGGAAAATGCTCAATTTATGTTAAATTTTGTATTTAACAAACTTATCGTTTTGAGATATGCTGTTCACACGGGCCCGCTCACGCTCTCGAATGGCAGAAGCAAAAACAAGGAAAGGGAAATTCACAGACGAAATTGGCAACCTACTTCGGTTTATAAGAAACCTCTTGTTAATTCTCCCATTTAGCAGCTATCGTGAGAAATAATTACTATCAAATTATGTGCTTATGATACCACAATCGTGAGAATAGGGGGCATGTTTCTCGGACTCGGAATGCAATACATGCAGTCCACAGTGAAAGTCGTAATGTTCGGGAAAATCTCTTGATACTCGTCACCCTTTTCTTGCGGTGCTCTTAAAAATTATTCCAAGACGGTTCCCAAAAATGTGTGTGTGTGTGTGTGTGTGTGTGTGTGTGTGTGTGTGTGTGTGTGTGTGTGTGTGTGTGTCCTACATGCATCCTATATATGACTGACGGTCTCATACACATGTTCCGTTTTTAGAATGGGTTTAGACCAATAAGTTAGAACAAAATTAAGTTATGACGTTGCTGCAATGTTTACTGCAATATTACCAGTTTATTAATAATAACTTCTGACAGACCAAGAACTGAGATTGTTTTAAATATTCCTTCAACTAGAGATCTCTCTCCCCCTTCCATTGTCCGTTGTTATTTACTTGAAAATCTTGGAAAAAAATTAATTTAACACATGTTACGTATGGTGTATAGGTAGTGTGTATAGCCACAAGATGGCGGCTGGACACAAAATATGCTTCAACAAAACGCTAGCATTTCCGGCCTGTTAGAGGACATTGCAGGCTTATAATCATTATTCCGCTTCTAGAGATCGCACTACGACTTTACTTTATCAGGTGCAGTTCATAGCTTGGCCTCAATATAAGCGATTTCGTTTTTTTAGACGTATAGTGACATGAAATGGACAATATGCAGTAGTGTTGAACACAATTTGCCATTTCTTTTTGCCCTCTCGGCCATCATATCTAGCGAGGTTTGATTTGTCAGAACTCTGCACACAAATTCTACTCTCTTATTTGCTCTGAGGCGTGTTTTTGTTTCTGTAAAATAGGAAAAGATGAGAGAAGAATAGAGAATGCCTTATTCTTTATAAAACGTAAGAGCAATTATGAAAACTAAACTAGTACCTATGCTTGTGTGGCTTTTGAAGCCGACAAATAAGTGCTAATTACACCTTTCTGTAATTTATAAGCTCTGGGCAGTAATGAATATAAGGACTTTCCATTTTGATAAAGTTAATTACACATCTATAAGAAAATACGGTTGGATCTTTTCACCAACAGAAAAGAAGTTTACAAGTTCTTGGGGTTGTAAGTCCTGCATATGAGGAGGTTAAAGAAAGAAAGGAAATAGTAATTTTATACTGTATATCATGGAAGTATTTCGCTGTTTCCGTAGATTCTACGTATATCAACACGTGGACAGCAATAGACAGCGTACATTATTGAAGGATAGTGAAGCTATAAAGAACCGGAGATGTGTAATAAAAAGGAGCACTTTATGTTGAGAAACTCCTCTACATGGCCTGTATCCGCACCATTTTCTGTTAGAAGTAAATAACATTTGGTCCACAAATATTGCTACCTCTTGTTTGCTCTTTCAATTTATAATCATTCATTTTTTTATTTAATGCATCGTTGCTGCTATTAGGGAAAAGGGATCAGGATATGACTACTTCGTTCTGGTCGTGACGTCAGTGAGAGACTTCAGGATTTTTTTTAAATACAGTTCCGGAGGCTTGTCACGACTCCGGCACTGTATTCCTTTTTTCTCCAGTTTCCTATATTTCCTTAGTAGACCTTATTATTATTCTTAACGTTTTCCTTTTACAATTACAAACATAGACACATTTACAAACACTGAAACACCCATGCCCAAGGCGGGACTCGAACCCGTGATCCTGTGCACCACGAAGCGCCAAAGCAGACGGTCCCCATGGCCGCGCTCGCAAAGGCGTGCCGCTTTGGTGCTTCGTAGCGCTGGGGATCGTGGGTTCGAGTCCCGCCTTGGGCATGGGTGTTATATGTTTGTGTATATGTGTGTGTTGTAAAAGTAAGAAAACAGTAATAATACGGCAAAACAAGGTAAAAAGAAAAAGGTAAATAAAAGTAGGATATTCAGTGCCGGAGTCCTGATCAGACTCCGTTACTGTTAAAAAAAAAAGAAAAAAAAAAAAAAAACGCGAGCGCGGCCACCGGGATCGGTAGGATTCGCTACGCAGCGCAGGTTTGTCCGCTTATTAGGAACTCTGAATATGCGAACTGGATGTTACGATTGTTTGGAGGCTGTACAGAGAGCGCCAAATCTTTTCCGATGTATGAGGGAATTATGATAACTTTCTCATCGACTATTGTTACCTGTGCGCTCTTAGAGTGGGTCCGGATACCAACTTTACGACTCTTGGCGCGAATGAAAATAGTTCGTTACTAGATTGGGTATACTATCGCTAATTTGATATATTTAAATGATGAACGGGCTGAATAGACTCTATGATTCAACTTCCAAAGCATTTAAACACGAGCTTAAATATTTTAATTCTATATATTGTTACCGGTAGTCGGTTCTTCCCCGACTGCGTTGTTTATTGCACCCATCCAATTAGTAATGCGTGTGTGCACGTGCAGTGCAGTCATAATGCGGAGTGTGCAGATCCTAATAGTAGTGTAAAGAAACATAAGCGGCAAAGACTTTAAAACGGGGAAAATACATTTATATTAAATGTGTTTAACTTTTTTCTTTTCTTTCTTTTTAAGGCTATGACAACTTGACTGAAAGAAGTAATCAAATTGACATCAGAAGCAACTAGTGCATCTATGAGCAGTATTTCCATTGCGAGAGTGGGGAGAAAAACAGAGAGCTGGGAGGGGGAGAGAGTATGACAGAGAGAGAGGAAGGTTGCGGGAGAGAGAGGGGGGGAGATCTGCTTCTGATCCTAAACTGGATGTCACGCCTTTATCTGACACGCCTCAGATTGACGTAAGATTTTACTCACAAAATTATATTTCCTAAATGTTCTTCACCAATTCCTTGAATTAATTAAATTATTTAGTATGAGCTGAGTGCAATTCTCACAGCCAGTACTGCTGCAGTTGTGGTGGATTTGCATTAATTTTTTTTTAAAAGAGTATTCTAGTATTTTATTTATAAGTATATTAATATGTGTTATTTTTCTTGGTTCTGATTTAAACTCATTTATGTTTTATTTAAGGCTAATTTTTATTGCTTTTTTGTATGTATGGGTAAGGATAGCACACTGTTACGATAACCATGATTGGGACATACACAACTGAGCAGGAGGGCTTCTTCATGAGCTGATAGCAGTGAACGGCAGCACGTGCTCGTTGATGGAGTAATACAACCCGCAATGTTTATATGAGGACCCATTCTAAGTCCGAGGGGACAGTAAGCCCACGTGCCCCGTGGACGGCGTTCTCTCAAGAGTTTATTTACCTTTGTGTGTAGTAGTGTGTAGAGGTCAGCGGTGTAGCTTCTATCGAGCTAAAGCTTTTGTTCTATACTTAATTGTATCCAAAAGGCAGAAATTAGCTCAGTCTTTCTGCACGTGTTTAAACAAATTACCTAATATTGCACACTTTGTGATGATGTTCAAACCGTCTTCAAGCGTTTTTGTTAATAATAATAATAGTAATAATAGTAGTAAAACTAATAATATGAATAATAGCAATAATGGTAGTGGTAGTGATAAATGAAAATTGATAATTAATAAATGACACATGATAATAATAAATAATGATTTATGATAAATATTAATGATAGATAAATAATGATAAATCATAAATAATGATAATAATAAATACTAATAATAGTAATAGTAGTAATAGTATACTTACCAAGCGGGAGACCTGGGTTCGATCCCCAGTACCGGCGTGGGGATTTTTCCCCCGCTGGGAGACCTGGCCCGGGGTGCACTCAGCCTCGTAAGGTCCCTGGGGGGCCAATTGAGGAGCTACTTGATGGAGAAGTAGCGGCTCCAGGTCATGAGGACCGCATTAACCGGCCGGGGGGATTCGAGGCGCTGACCACGTCTCACCCTCCAATACTGCACCCCATCCATGACGTCTGTAGTGGACCGAGATGGGGGACGCAGCGGCCGGGCGGTAGGCCAAGGTTCCCCGTGAGCTGTCGTGCCATGGAGTAAAGTAAAGTAGTAATAGTAATAATGGTCATCATAACAGTAATAATAATAATAATAATAATAATAATAATAATAATAATAATAATAATGATAATAGTGGTGGTGATATAAAACTATGAACCGTTTCACGGTAAAGCGAATAGCAGAAGATTTTTATTTGTTATTCTGGACATAAATGTTTTGTCCCTTAAGAGAAATTACAGAATGTTTAAAGTGAAATATGACATTTTCGTGCAGTAACATGTCTGTTAAGAGTTTGAAATGCGGCCACGAGAATTACATCAATTTAAAATAGTTATTGCACTAAATTTTTACTAACTTGAAGCTACTCTGTTCTGAAGGGATTTGCAATTAATTTCAGTACTCTGCTATTGAATTGTAATGTTAGAAGGTGTTCAGATTTGAAGAGTGATAGAGCAGAGTCGGAGAGCGAGAGAGAGGGGGGGACCCCAATTCAACTGTAACCTACCCAGGTTGAAGTGCGATTGACTTGTGACTCATGCTCTGACGCTCGTTGCGCTACGCTCAACTTTAATTTTCTCGCATAGCTCCTTTTCTATTCTTCTTTTTTTTTTTTCACAGCCCGCGAACCCTTGCGCCACGAAGTACCAAAGCTAGACACTTTAATAAGTGCGGCCACGGGAACCGGCAAAGTTCCGTTTTCCGGCCAGCCCTCAAAACCGGGAAATCCCGGCGAAATAACGTAAACTTAGGCTGAACAATTTTATTTCCAAATTTTCTCTCGCAATTGCCATTTCATGTATCACAGTGTCACTGAGCGAGCTGGCGCCGCATAACCTGTGCCATTTGCATACAGAAGGTCCCGAGTCCAAACCCTCGCGGACCACCAACCCGACCGAAAGGTTTATTGCGATTATGCTTAGTCGTTAGCCAAATGCTCGATTGGGTAATCTGATACGGGAATTTCGCTCCATCCGTATATTCCATTTCCTTCTTCATTGCCACTCCAAACATTGAGCTGACCACCTATCTCGATATGCTACGATCAAGAGTTTGCTTGCTCCTCGACAAACATCTGACGTAAGACATTGGCATGCAAGTCCTTGGTGACGTAAGTTCCACAAAGAGGAGGAT
This sequence comes from Hymenopus coronatus, assembly GCA_030762935.1. Taxonomy (NCBI): domain Eukaryota; kingdom Metazoa; phylum Arthropoda; class Insecta; order Mantodea; family Hymenopodidae; genus Hymenopus; species Hymenopus coronatus. Next base: position 59,081,684 of record CM060900.1, read on the forward strand.
AATCCGTTGAAGCAGAAACATTCCGGTACAACTATTTACAGGTGAGTAAACAAGGCTCGTCAGTGAAATGATATATATATATATATATATATATATATATATATATATATATATATATATATATACACATACACACAGGGTGTTTCAAAAATACGGGGCATAATTTCAGGTATGTATTTCCCACATGAAGACAATCAAAATAGTTCATTATAACATGTGTCCGGAAATGCTTCATTTCCGAGTTATGGCCTTTACAACATTGAAAGTCCCACCTGTAGACAATCAAAATAGTTCATGTCCAGAAATGCTTCATTTCCGAGTTATGGCCCTCACAACATTGGAATTCACTGGAACGTTTTTCTTTCCGCAGATCTTTGCCGTCAAAGGAGACATTAGGAGGGCGCTCTGATAGTTCATTCTTAGGAAGGTTACATTCAGTGTTCTTTAGGCGTTAAGACTGTGCGACATGTATTCAAATCAAGAGCTGGCAGAGATACACTTCATGTACGGTAAGGCGGACGGCAATGCTGCGCTGGCTCGTCGTTTGTACCAGGAGAGGTACCCACATTGGCATGCAAGTCCTTGGCGACAATGTCCAGATCGGAAGACATTTGCACGTCTCCATTCCCATCTGTGCGAGTATGGAACATTCACCTCTCCTGGTTTGGGAAGGGGACGACCAAGATCTACAACTCCAGAAGTGCAGGAGGAGATTCTGGAGGCTATGGACAGGACTCCTTCTATCAGCACACGACGGTTAGCGTTGCAAGTCAATGCTCTTCATACGACTGTCTGGAGACTGATGAACGGGTATCAATTGTATCCTTATCATTTGCAACGTGTACAGGCCCTGTCACCAGCAGATTACCCTGCACGAGTCAGGTTCTGTCAGTGGTTATTGCAGCAGTGTGGTGTAAATCCGAACTTTTCTGCCGTCGTATTATTTACAGATGAAGCACAGTTCACATGAGATGGTATAACAAATTTCCACAATCAGCATGTACGATCGCATGAAAACCCACGTGCAACTGTTGTATCTCATCACCAGGTGCGGTTCTCCCTCAACATGTGGGCCGGTATCATTGGTGATCGATTAGTTAGACCCCATGTACTTGTAAACAGACTTACGGGGCAGGCGTACACGAACTTCCTGGAAAACACCATACCTGACGTTTTCGAAGACACTCCACTGATCAATCATCAACACATTCACTTCTTGCATGATGGCGCTCCTGCACACTGCAGTCTTACGGCTCGCCGGTACTTGGATCGAAGGTTTCCTGATCGATGGATAGGTAGAGGTGGCCCAATTGCTTGGCCTCCACTCTCCTGATCTGAACCCTCTCGATTTCTACTTGTGGGGCCATTTAAAATCATTGGTTTATTCGTCTCCGGTGCCGGATTTATCGAATTGTGGCAAGCTGTGAGGACATACGCAATACTCCTGGAGTTTGGGATCGTGTTCGCAGGTCAGTGAGACATCAATGTGAGGTCTGTATTCAAGCAGGAGGTGGACATTTTGAACATCTTCTGTAATGACAACAACCTGCGGAAAGAAAAACGTTCCAGTGAATTTCAATGTTGTGAAGGCCATAATTCGGAAATGAAGCATTTCCGGACACATGTTATAATGAACTAATTTGATTGTCTACATGTGGGAAATACATACTTGAAATTATGCCCCGTATTGAGTTGGCATAATTGATTTGTGAAAACAGTTGCTTACTTGCTCACAATAATACGCGAAAATAAACACAGTCAAAATGTTAACTCTATAAAGAAATCTAATTGCGATTGTTTTCCAACTATTAACTGTTTAATTAGATTAACACAATATTAAGCTAACTTTGCTTACCCTTCTCGAATGAAGGACTTATAATCCTAGGACTTACACATGAGTGCCTAGGATCAGACGTCTGTCGACAAGACAACGACAATCGATCATAAAACGATGGGCGTCGTCCTCCGAGGTGTAATGGTGAGCATGCTAAATTCATATACCAAGGTCGTGGGTTCAAACCTGGCTGAGGACGATGGATTTTTTCAGGCGTAAAAATCCTTAGCATGGCTTCCTTTGGAAGGGAATTAAAGCCGTTGGTCCCGTGTCGTAGATTTACGGCACGTAAAATAACCTCAAGTCTGATAAAAGAGGCTTCTGAGCAAAATTAAGCTGTCTTTCACGCCCAGTATAGAATGGGACGCTGAGAACCACAGCAGTTAGAGAGCGTCCATAAATAAAATTCCATTTTTAAAACGATGGACCCGGAACGAGGAATCGGGCCATAGCCAGGCATGTAAGTGATGAGGATGAATTATATGAAATAAAGGCGAAATGGGTGAAAGGAAGGGAGATGATTGAGGGATTGGTGGAATGAATGGTGGGGAAAACCAGAGAACCTGAAAAATACCCACACAGACGCCGCTTCGTCCACCACAAATCCCATATTCGGTCCCCTGGGCCACCTAGGTGAGAGGCGAGCGTCTTATCTTTCGGCCAGGCACCACCTATAACGCTAACTGTGGCACAAATATTTAAAAAAAAGCTATTGCTTTTCACGGATATTAATTGAAGCTGCGTGTGTGTGAGTGTGTGTGTGTGTGTGTGTGTGTGTGTGTCTGTGAGTGATGAGAGATGTCGGAGGGGATTCCGCACTGCAGCCATTGGCTTATTGTACCTACGTCAGACATTAGGAGATAGGATGAGGTGATAGTAATTTCAAAGGGCGGCCGAAACCGAACGGCGATGTAAGAACCACCATAGAGGGTCCCTAACATATTTCATGTAGTTCTTCACCCCGACGCAGGAGCGCTAGGGGCCCGCGCCCCAGTTATGTGCAAACTCCCTAGGTCTACAGATGACTTCCAACGCCATCCCGCCGTTGAGAACTGTATTTACAGAGAGCGTAGTCACCGTCACGGAAGGGCGCCACCGCCGTAGTCCTCGCCGATTCTTACAACCCTGACAGAGACCGGTTGGATGAAATTGAAATGAAACTGAGGGACTAGAAGTTCGGGAGAATGAAGAAACCTCCCCAGCATTTGCCTAGTCACCCGAAAAAAACCGAAAAAAACTCAGAGGTCCACTGTGGGAATTGATCCCACAACCTCCCGAATGCCAGACTCAGACGAAACACATGATCCACCAGGTTCGGTACTGTAACTGTATATCCAACTTTATTCTTGTAGGTTCGACATGCATAGGATTCACAAACAGTAAACTAATTTTCCAGAAAATGTTTTACTAGTATGTCTGGTAAGGAAATATGGTTATTAAATTCCTTGTTATCATTTGTATTTCGGAGGGATTGCAGCAGGGCATGATAAAGCTGCCCTTTCGTATCTTGTCCTTCCCCAGTTCAACGGCAAAAGTTTTAATTGCATCATACATGTTTACTATAGGTACTTTGCTTTTCTCCTTTAGGTTAAGCTCATCAAAGTTGTTATTTACTTATATACTCCCTTTCAACGGGACACAAATCCGAGTTAGGAAAGGTACTTACCGACACGGACGCTCAAATCTTGATATCAGTTGGCCCAGCTGTTCCATGTTTGAAGTGTGCAGATTTCCCTTCGTGCATTAAAGGAGTTACAAAACTCAACGGGACTATTTCAAGTTAAATCCCGCCAGTGGGGAACTGCTGTGTGACCCTCGTTTTTTTTCCCCTTTTCAATGAGCGCGGCACTCACTGTCTCCAATGATAAGCAAGAGGGGTAAATCGAACGTCGATCACGCCAGTTCGCTCCCCAGGGGCCTACTACAGTAGGTACGGGTTTGGTGCACCCGGGGGTTCCCGAGCCACTCACCGCCATCTCATCATCCCCATCGCCACTAACTGTGCCACTTTTTGTGTTCGTGTCGATGTGTGTGCGCAATTGTCATTATGTGCGCGTGTGTACTCGCCTCATTTTCCTCTTCTAGGCTTATTCCTTATATATTTAGTTTTAAGGCTTTAGATTTAGTAACTCCTGCCTCACCAAAAGGGATCTTTATTCTATCTCCGTGGTTCCTGTCCTACGGTTCCAGCGCGGCTTCCAACTTGTGTGCTCTTCGGAGGTCTCAGGCGTGAAGGTTGAGTGGACCCTTGCTACTGCCCCTTTGTGTAAGCCTTAGGTGCGGAGCCCGTTCATACCGTTATGTACACCCACGTAGCTTCCTTGGGAGCCCGGTCCGTTTTAATCTTCCGACGAAGGCTGTTCGTTAGGTTAGAATCACGGACCGGTCGTGTTACCGCTAACGGAAACCCGGTGTAATCAACCATAAGTTCCCTGAATCCATGTCTGCGTCATTATGCAGCATGGCCTAAATTGGGGAGCCACAGGTGGCTATACCTGTGGTAGAGGCTTATAGCCGGGTTGTACATGGTGAAGGGCTTACCCGTATGGACTAGCAGTAGTAGCTGGAGGGTAACTCCTTCTGACGTACTCTTTGAGATCGGTCTGGTAGGGGTCTACCACGCGGCACAGACCGGAAAGTTTTTTTGAGTCTTTTTTCTCTACCCCGGATGGCAGGCTGATGCCGACGGTTCCGGAAGGGGGTCCTTTCAATATGCTCTCTCTGCGCAAACCTACATCCTTTGACCGCTTTTTAGTTATGACATTGGCCTGCGAAACGAAAACAATGAAAGATATCAGTCCGTTTTACATACAACGCGAGATTGACAGGATCTGCGGTAAAGTGACCAATGCCACCAGAACGCGAGTTGCTAGTTGAAACAAAGTCGGAAGACAGTCAAAGAAACTCCTGAAGGCCAGCTTGTTGGGTTCTTACCCCACAAAGGTGGCACCCTACAAGTCTTTGAACACCCGTAGAGGCGTGGCGACTACCTCTTGTTTGGACGGTCTTTCCGAACCAGATATTTTCACCAATTTATTTGACCAGGGTGTGTGCCAAGCGTACCGTCTTCTTGGCAAACGTGATGGACAGCCAGTAGCACTGCGAACAGTATTTCTAACTTTCAAGGGTACCACAATACCCGAGACCTTGTATTGTGGGTATGAACGCGTATCTGTGCGGCCGTATGTACCGAACCCAATGCGCTGTTTTCGGTGCCAGCGGTTCGGTCATACACAAACTCGGTGCACGTTTGATGCAACATGTGAACGGTGCGGCCGCCTGCACACGTTGTCTGATCCCGAGACCCTTCCTGCGTATACTGCCACGGAAATCACACCTCTAGTTCACGGAAATGTCCCCGGTTTTTGGAGGAAAAGGCCATACAGGAGTTGCGAATCAAGGAACGCCTAACTTTTCCTGAGGCCCGGCGGCGCTATCAGCAGTTTCAGCCTGCGACTACCTTAGCCCTTTCAGACCTGACTTTTTATGCATCATTGAAAAAATTATCTGTGAACCTCCTTGTCCATCTTATAACATAAGCTCCAAAGTAATTCTAAACTTGGCCACACATAGCAGCACAAAACCGGAAAACTTGAAAAACATAACAGTCACACCCCAAGTGATCTAAATAGTAATTACAGCTTTTAAATTTATTACATAATCTGTAGGAGGTCATGTCTATTCCAATGGACACCGGGACTGAAATGGGTTAGGGTACGCCTCCGCAGTTCGCCGCACTCCTGGTCCCTCTGTGGCCCTTCAAACTGCTCCAGTTGCTGACGCGTCCACACAAACGCACCTGTCCCTGAGCTTTACCACCTTGCCTGAACGACCCAAACCGCGACCTTCGACATCTTCCGCTTCAGCTGAGCCTCCGACAACAGTACGCCAATCCTCACCTTGTCCACCACCTGTCGCCGCCTCTCCTGAGCAGTCTCGTAAGAAGCACAAGGCGGCGAAAAAACCTGCAAAGTCCCGTTCGCAATCTACGTAGAGCATCTTCCGGATCTCGATCACCTGAGGATTCCGATGGGGACACAGGCCGTCCTTTTCTAGGCCAGAAATCTGTGAAACTTAACAGGCCACGTTAGCAGTGTTTAACTGTCCATCACCCTTTTTAGAGAGTTTGCTTTCTTCCACCTCGCCTATCCCAGGTTTCTAGCGTCTTTTTACCTTTGCGTTGCTGACGTGAAATACTCGCGGTGTTCGCTCCCATAGAGCTGAACTGCAGCTATTGCTACGGTCGTATGATCTCGTGGTCATCTGTTTACAGGAGACGAAGCTTCGCCTTCACGATCCATTCGTTGTACACCATTACGTCCCGGTTCGTTTCGATCTTACCCCGGAGGAGGTCTCTCCTGCTCATGGGGGTGTTATGATCCTCACGCGCGATGATGTTTATTGTAAGCCACTATCGCTTACCACTGCTTTGCAAGCTGTCACTGTCAGTCTTGTTCTTCCTGTTTTCACCTTTTCAGTCTGTACTGTTTACGCTCCTCCTTCAGCTACACTCAGTACAGCCGACATGGTCAATCTCCTGTCTCAGCTCCCGGCACCTTTACTTTTGTTGGGGGCTTTCAATGCCCATCATCCACTCTGGGGTTCCCCTAGGACATGTGAGCGGGGTACGGTCCTTGTTGACCTTTTTGACGAATTTCGGCTTGCTGTTTTGAACACCGGTGAATCAACTTTTCTTTCCGATTCTTCTGCCAGGTTCTCCCATCTGGTCCTTTCCGTTTGTTCAGCGCAGCTTGCTCCTCGGTTGCAATGGAACGTTGTATCTGACACCCATTTCGGCGATCATTGCCCGTGTGTACTGACTTTGCTCTCACTACGCATTTCTTCCCCGCGAGCAGCAACTTGACAGCTAGCGAAAGCGAATTGGGACCTTTTTTCACAGAAAGCTGTTTTCAGCGACAATGAGTTCGCCACTGTCGACAAAATAATGGTTGACCACTATAATTCTGTCGTTCTCTCTGGCGCCGAGTCGTCTATCCCTCGGTCGTCTTCCCATCCCAGACGCTTGCCGGTTCCTTGGTGGAATGCCAAGTGCCGCGAGGCTGTTCGTGCGCGCAGGAGGGCTCTTGGGGTGTTTCACCATCACCCTACATTGGATAGCTTGATCCGCTTCAAACAAGCTCGCGCAAAGGCCGTCGCATTATTCAGGATAGCAAACGGGCTTCCTATACTTCGTTTGTTGGTACCTTTAATCGGTCCACGCCTTCATCCGTTGTGTGGGAGAAGCTACGACGTGTTGCCGGTAAGCAGGCTAACTCTTCCATACCGGGACTTCACGTGGGATTTGCTACCGTCGTGGATCTGGTAGCTGTTGCTGACACCCTTGGTAGTATGTTCGCGTCTGTTTCAAGCTCCGGAAACTATGACCCAGCTTTTCGTGCTACAAGGCCGAGGTGTAGTCTCAGGCTCTCCCCTTTTGCTCTTTTAATAATGGGTGCTATAACTCGATTTTTACTATACAGGTGCTCCAAACCTCCGTATCGTCCTCTAGACTTTCTGCTCCTGAGCCAGATGAAATTCATATCGCCATGTTCCAGCATCTCTGCCCTGCCGGTACACTCTTTCTCTTGGGGCTCTTCAACCGCATTTGGTGCGATGGAATGTTTCCAATAGTCTGGCGCGCGGCCACCATCGTTCCCATTTTAAAACCTGGTAAGGATCCCCATCTCCCTTCCAGCTATCGTCCGATCTCCCTCACCAGTCGCGTCTGCAAGGTGATGGAGCGCATGATTAACGGGCGACTACGATGGTGTTCAGAATCCCGCCATCTACTATCCAGCGTCCAATATGGCTTCCGTCGCTACCGTTCCACAGTCGACCACTTGGTGTCCCTGTCCACGTCTATCATGGATGACTTTTTACGGAACAGTCCGACGGTTGCGGTATTTTTTGATCTGGAAAAGGCGTATGATACCAGCTGGAGGTACGGTATACTTCGTACCCTTCACAATTGGGGAATGCGTGGTCGTCTGCACCTTCTTCTCCGGGAGTTTATGGATAGAGTTTTTAGGGTTCGGGTTGGCTCGATTTTATCCGGTGTTTTTACCCAGGAGAACGGGGTAACGCAGGGTTTGGTGCTTAGTGTCACATTGTTTGCTATTGCCAATTCTGTTATAGAGTACGTTCCATCTGGAGTTTCCTCTTCATTGTTTGTGGACGATTTCGCCACATTAGTTCTCGGCGGACTTGCCTTATAGAACGACGCCTCCAACTTTGTCTTGACCGCCTGTACCTTTGGAGTACAGAAAATGGCGTCAAGTTCTCCGCCGAGAAAACTGTCTGCGTCAATTTCTGGAGACGGAAGGCGTATCCTTCACCTTCTCTCCGTCTTAGTCCTGACGTTCTTCCTTTCGCCGAGGAGACGAAATTTTTAGGTTTGATTTTTGACAGGAAACTCGGCTGGTCTTCCCATATATCGTACTTAAAGGCAAACTTTGACCGTTCTCTTAATCTTTTACACGTTTTAAATGGCACATCCTAGGGGGCTGATCGGACCACACTTTTACACCTTTATCGGTCTCTGGTCCGGTCAAAAATTGACATTGGTTGCGTTGTATATTCTTCGGCCCGCCCGTCCAATTTAGCTCGTCTCAATGCTACACATCACCGTGGTATCCCTTTGAGTATTTGTGCTTTCCCCACGAGTCCAGTGCTCACCCTTTGTGTGGCAGCTGCGGAACCTCCGCTGTCTTATCGACGCGATGCTCTCCTTTGTAGTTATGCCTGCAGTCTCCTTAGTTTACCCAGACATCCGTCTTTTACCTTGTTTTTAACTAATCTTTGGACCGCCGATACTCAAGTAATTCCCTGGCCCTCGTTCCCCCTGGTGTGCGCTTTCGGCTGCTCCTTCGGCGTTTGGACGTCACTTTGCCAGCCGTATATCCCAGAGGGGAAACTCAATTTCTTCCGTGGTTCCACCCTCAGCCCCGCATTGATCTAGAGTTGCTGTCCACGCCGAAGTCAACGACGCCCGATCCTCTTATTCATTCCGCCGTTTTAGCCCTCAAAGAGCAGTTTGCTACATGCACTTTTATTTAAACAGGTGGCTGCAAGGACGCTAGGGGAGTAGGATGTGCTTATATTCATGACCAAGAGAGTTTTAAATTTCGACTTTTATCAGTGCTCGACTTTTACAGCTGAGCTTTTTAATGTTTTCCAGGTTCTTTTATATATTCAGCGGTAAGGTTTTCCTTAGTGGGTTGTGTGCTCTGATTCTTTGAGTGTTCTGCAGGGCCTTAGGTCGCTGTACAGTCCCCTACTCCTCGTACAGCGTGTCCAGGATTGTCTCCACTCGCTCGCTGATTCTGGCTTACGCGTTACTTTTGGGTGGGTTCCTGGCCACGTCGGCCTGCGCGTCAATGAGGCTGCTGATGCCGCAGCGAAGGCTACCGTTTCAGCCCCCAGGTGTTTTAACTCTTCTGTGACCTCATCGGACTTACGCACCTTTTTATGTCCTTTAATCCTTTTGCGTTGGAGCGCTGCCTGGGCCGAGCTACAGGGCAACACACCTCGGGAGGTGAAGTCCCTCCCTGTCTGCTGGCGCACATCCTCTCGCGTGTGCCGTCGCTAAGAGGTCATTTTAACAGGACTACGTATCGGGCACTGTCCTTTTAGTCAGTCATTTATTGTCTTCGGACCCTGCACCGTTTTGTGCACATTGTCAGGAGCCGTTGACTGTGAGGCATGTTTTAATCGAGTGTCAGTTTTTATCTCCCTTACGTTTGCCCTTCGGATTACCAGCTGCTATTTCGCAGGTACTGGCGGACGAACTCATTGCTGCGGAACGCGTTTTAGATTTTATGCGTTTAGTCGGTATGAGCCACCGTGTGTGATTTTAACGTTTTACACTTTGTGTCCTGTATTTGCTTGCTACTTAGTGGCATTGGTTCTCTTGGTAACTTTCATCGCTTTTATTTTTTACGTTCCGCAGTAGCTGACACTGTTTTAGCCACATTTTATTGTGTTTTTAGATTTTAGTGTGTGGACCGTTTTACCGTTGTTATCTTTAATTTTCGTGGTGGCTGACAATGTTTTTGCCACATTTTATTGTGTTTTTAGATTTTAGTGTGTGGACCTAGTCCTTAGCTTTTCTTTTATTACCCCATCATTTTTCTCGGGCACTAATAACCGATATAGTTGTGCGCCCTAAAGCTCCACTACTACTGCTGCTGCTGCTGCTGCTCGAGTTTTAACTTGAAATAGCTCTTGAGATCTACAACTCTTTAACGCACGGAGGGATATTTACACACATCAAACACGGGACAGTTGGACTACTAGCATACAGCCTTTGAATCTGCAATGATGACTTTCCAATTGGAACATTGCTGCGGCCCTAACCTGTGTGCTATTAGACTACGTCAATCATGGGCGTATACCCGTCACATACGAGGGCCATCCTGATACTGATGGATGATTTGGCATAACTAAATAATAACGATAGTTATCAACACAAAACTTTGGCTAGGTACAGTCAGACTGAAAAATTCAATGCCGGGATTTGAACCACGGATCTCCCGATGTCTAGCCGGTTGCTCTACCACTGAGCTACCATGGCAACATGTCCGCATAGTATTACCTTTTAACTGACTCGTATGTTTCCCGGCAAACCACAAAGTGAACTCAAATTATTTTTTGAGATGACGCACCCATATGGCGACTTACAATGTCATAAGTACTTGAAGACCCAGGATTCATATTATAGCCAACTATTATGGACAATTGTGATACTTTTAAAATATTTTTTTTAAATAATTTATTGTGTGATGGCAAATAAAATAAAACACCCTAGAAATTCGCTCCGCCAATCTGCGATCCAAGAGTATTCGATCTCACTATTTCTATCTCTCTCTTTCTTCCCTCCCAGAAGTTGACATTAGGAATGTTCTTGTGTGAGACAGATTGTACTGATATGTTCAGAAGGCCTATCTTTTGAAACGTCATTTCCAATCGCTTGAAGTACCTAATATGAATATAAAAATCTGATGTCTTCCATTCACATGACCTCTCTAGCTGTTGCACAAAATTTCCTTTCGCCATAGGGGTGTGCCATCTCAAAAAATAATTTGAGATCATCTTGTGGTTTTCCGGGAAACATACGAGTCAGTTGAGACATTTAATGTTATGCCGGTATATTGCAATGGTAGCTCAGTGGTAGAGCAACCAGCTAGAGACCAGGAGATCTGTAGTTCAAATCCCGGCTATGGCATTGCATTTTTCAGTTTGACTCTGCCTGTCCAACTCCTGTGAGAAAACAATTAAAATTACAAAACTAACCTTTATTTAAAAAGTTACAGTACCTTACTCTATTTTTCAACGTAATCATCATTGCTATCAAGGTATTTATTATCACGTGGTAACGGTTTTTCAACGCAGATGTTGTACTCTTTCACCGCTAAAGATCTGAGCCAAAATGTCACTGCCACTTTGAGGTCTTCATGGCTGGAACATATTTTACAGTCAAAAAGTCATGTACGGTGTCCAAAGTGAAACACCGGTTTTTCTGAATTCTTTATCAACATTTGCTTTCAACTCCTCCATAACGGTTGATGAACTTCCACTCCGGACCTTGTCGCACACACTGGTTAATCGTTGATTACTCGTAAATTATGCGCCATTTCCTCACTGAAGACTCGTTCATTGCATTATCACCACACACTTGCGTTATTTGCCTATAAAATTCGATTGACCGAACATTTTGTGCATTCAAAAAACGAATGAGTTCTTTGGCGGCAGAATAGTGTAACATCGGCATTCAAAAACTGGTACCACGTGACGATAAATATCTTGACGGAATGGAGATTACATTGAGAAATAGAGTAAGATACTCTAATTTTGTAAATAAAGTTTTGTGTTGATAACTTCGATATGATTTAATTATGCCAAATCGTCTTGTCACTTTGTGGATGGCCCTCGTACATCGACATTTCGTAACGACTTCTGTTTTATGCGGCAAGGTGTCAAGAAGCATTTCTGATTCCTCAACCAGTAAATGCCCATGCCTACTTTAGGTGTTCTCTGTTAGTAAGCAAGTGGAAGAAAAAGTGAAACGTGCACATATACCCTTGAGGTGCATTACCATCTTATGGGATCAGTTATACTCGTACATTCAAAAATAATTAATTTAACCACTGTGCGTAAATTTTGATAAGTGTTTAGCTAGAAATTCTTTTAAATTTGGAAATACAGGTTCAATGCACACAATAAGTGAAAAAATTCAATGATTGGGAGTATTTCGCTTGCATATTTGCCTGACCTTAGCTCATGACAAACATTTGGCATGTTCTATTCACAGGACTTTCTCTAGCTGCTCTGCAAACAAACTATTCCTACACAATATTTTTTTCTACATAATGCTATTCGAGATAAGCATTAGCACAAATGGTCATATCGCTTACCTACTTGCTTGTAAGTAGAGGTGAAATAAAGAAATACACTGGGTTAAAGCGGTCGTCAAAGCCTTTAACATTTGGGCGCTGTGTGATACAATTGAAATTCGGTCATCTTTGCACAGTTAGGAGCAAAACAAAACAGATATGAAACGAACGACACTTCCCGTTTGAGAAAACTAAAGTATTTTGATTGAAACTAAATACAAGGAATATTTCGGGAATGGGTAACTCTACAACAAATGTATATGACAATAATTACGTGTTTTAATGATACCTACATTTTTGTGTAGTTAAAATTTGGGCGTTGTGTGATACAATGAAAATTCGGTTCTCTTTGCACAGTTAGGAGTAAAACAAAACAGATATGGCGAGCTGACTTCTCACCCGGGGGTCCCGGGTTCGATTCCCGGCTGGGGCGGGGCATTTTTTTTTAGCCAGAATTATTCCCTATCCCCCACAGAGTCGGGAAGTTTGTATGTGAGTGTGAATGTGTGCGTGTTTGAGTAAAACAAAATTATTTAAACCAACGTAAAATTACCTACAGACAACTAGTTGTTTCAAGTGGAAAGCCCCCGATATGTCCTTAGATGTTAAAGGGTCTATATAAATGAAAAAAAAAACAAACAAAAACAATAAAAACAAAAAAAAACAGATATGAAACGAACGACACTTCCCGTTTGAGAAAACTAAAGTATTTTGATTGAAACTAAATACAAGGAATACTTCAAGAATGGTTAACTCTACAACAAATGTATATGACAATAATTGCGTGTTTTAACGATACCTACATTTTTTTGTAGTAAATTTTTACAATCTCTTACGGTTTACCAGTTGAACAAAAGACATCCGGAATGAACAGATCTTCAGAGGCATTTCTCAGAAAATTCAACATAGGTATTCATGAAAATAATTTAAATATAGCGCATTTTAATCAAAATTATTAGAGTCATTTTTGATAAAAAACAAAAATTTCAAAAACTGTTCCATATAATGGATAGCTTGGGGCGGGGGAATTTACTTGAAATCCTTCGTGTCACATCCTTGGAAAATGCTCAACTTAATTATCAAGTTTGGTATTCACCCGACTTTTCCTTTTGGGCTATGAGCCGCCCTCTGTGGTGTAATGGTTACAATGCTTCATATACCTAAGGTCGTGGGTTCTAACCCGGCGGAGGACGATGAACGAACATGGGCGTAAAAATCCATAGTATGGCTTCCTTCGGAAGGGAAGTAAAGCCGCGTTGGTCCCGTGCCGTAGATTTACGGCACGTGAAAGAACATCAAGCCTGATAAAGAGGCCTCTGAGCAAACTTTAAGTGGTCTTTCACGCCCAGTATAGAATGGGACGCTAAGAACCACAGCCTCCATTAAATAAAACTTCATTACATTTTTTAGCTATGCTGCTCACAAACACATGAATACACAAGGACCTTTTTCTAAAAACATGTTTTCTGGATTCAGGGAACCTCAAAACATATATTTCCGGAGAAATCTCAATATCGAATTTTTGGGTGGAACAAAATAACTTCTCTAACTACTGTGTTCACAGTACGTGTACAAAAAGTAAAAAAAAAAAAAAAAAAAAAAATGACAAACTCTCTCTTTCAAATATTTATAGAAGGCAACCGATGTAGATTTCAACCTGCGAAAACAAATACCTACCAAACATTTCATAAAATACTAATTCTATTTAGAGCTTTCGCCTGTTGTTCGCAATGCAAATCAAGCAGAAGTTCCCAGAATGTTTACAGAAAAGCATATTTTTAGATTCAGAATGATGACTATAAATTGTCTAGACATGTAAAAAGGCAGACAGAGCACATACGCTACATGTGTATCGTTTCTCTTAGCCTGAGGGAGGGCTTTACGGTCCGATATATATAGCGTTTGTGTTGTGTCTGCGTTTTTATTATTATGTCAGCTGTTTATAGTGATCGCTTTGGATCTGCATTGAGCATTGCCTTTTTATGGCTATACAGATCATATTGGTATGGGGAAAGTCCGTGAAAACCTTCCTCTTGCAGCCTTAAAGTGCCAGACTTACATATGAAGTTTGGCACGAGAAAACTTTCCTTTTTGAGTTATTCTGTTCAAACACGCACAAGCAGGCGCGCTTGCGTTTTCGCATATGACCTTATTTAAAAAATCTAATGTGTTCCATTCACATGACTTTCTCTACATCTCTGCAACAAATTATCTTTAAAAAGCTTATGCTTCTATTTACTTCATGCTAATGGAGAAAAAATAGCAGAAATAGTCTTATTACTTGCATCTGTGCAAGTAGAGCAAAATAAGGAACTGCCATAGTCTAAAGTGATAGTTAAAAGCTGGTTGCTATGTGACGGAAGTTCCTTTGTTTGTATGGACAGGAGTTGACAAATTCCTATATGAGAAAAGTATAAGTTTTTCAAAGCTGAAACCCAAAACAAGAAATATCTAAAAAAACGATCAACTACACGAAGAAAACGTATATAACACAAATTGTGTTTTAACGTGCTCTACATTTTTGTGTGGTAAGTTTTTGTCCATCTCTTACGGTTTAGCAGTTGTGCAAAATTTCGTAAAATTCATCCAGAATAAAGTAGTCTTCAGAGGCTATTCCCAGAAAATTCATGGTATACATTTTATTTGTCAGGTAAGTATCTTTAATATATGATATTTTAATCAAAATCGTTAGTCATTTTTGAGAAAATAAAAAATTTCGGAAAAATTTCCATGTAAACGGTAGTTGGGGGTGGAGGGATTTTCTTGAAAATCTTCGTGTGGCATCCTTGGAAGATACCAAACTTAAATATCAAGTTTGGTATTAATGGTCTTTTCGTTTTTGAGCTATGCTGTCCACAGACACAGAGACAGACTGACAGATACACACACGGACCTTTTTCCAAAAATGATTTTTTGGATTCAGGGGGATCCAAAACATATATTTCTGGTGAAATCTCGGTATTGAATTTTTGGGTGCATTACCATACCTTCTCTATACACTATGTACACAGTAGTGTAGACAAAGTAAAAACAAATGTATAGTTTATTCCTGAGTGAGTATTGTTTTGTCTCTATTTGATTTTCATATTCTGCAAAATATCAATAGCAACATAACGGGTTTCGTATAAAATATCACGTTCGGACGTTAAGTGAGCCATAAATCCTTGTAGAGGTTCAGAAACAAGGAAAGGCAGTTTGTGCTATATCAAATTTAACGAGGGACAGTAAATCATGAGTAGGGGCATGTGCAAAGATGCTCTTGAAGCTACTGAACGTTATAATATTTTCAACATTCAAAACGCTAAACCTTTGACTTCCTTTGCAGGTTTCCTTATTCTTATTGAGTTCTTACTTTGTGGCGTGCGTTCGACTGTCTTTTTTATTTTTTTGGCACATTTCTATAGTTCCTTTTAATACTACGGTCATATCGGAGGCTTTTCACTGAAACGTTGGTGATATACTCTTTGAAGTTTTACAGTAGCTTTCTCATCCCGAATTCACTCTCACATGCACACCACCAGACTCTCTGGAGGGCAGAAAATAAAACTTTCATCCTGTAGCCGGGAATCGAACTCGGGACCTCCGTGTGAGAAGTCAGCTCACAAACCACTCAACCATAGTGTTGACTATAGCTGGAACTCCATTCTCACTAAACCTTGCGGATGTCTGCTTTTTTTTGGAAAATGGGTTTTTTCCACGACATTTGCTAAGGGCGCGCGCGCGCACACACACACACACACACACAGATTATATAGGTTGTTTCGAAACGACATCGAACAAATATTAGTGTTATAAGCTGATGCTTGAACTAGTCCGAAATTTGTTTTCGCATCTTTGAAACGCTCTTGGGTATGTTTTTTGTAAGATTAGGCAGCGTAAGATTCTGTTGATATGATGGTGATTATTATTACTATTATTATTGTTTATTATTATTGTTATTATTATTATTATTACTATTATTATCTGTGGTTAAGGGCGCTCAATTTCCAGGTCATTAACGCCCTACTGATTATGATGCCCACATACACCTCAGAGGGTGTATGTTGTCAACCACTTGTCACGAAAACAAACGGGTTTCTCCTTATGTTATCACCAGAGTTAGGACCTTTAGGATCTCATCGAGAAATACCAGTTTTTTTATTATCTTTTTGCAGTTTCCTATATTTCCTTAGTTGACCTTATTATTCTTAAAGTTTTCCTTTTACATATACATACACAAACATAGACACATTTACAAACACCGAAACACCCATGCCCAAGGTGGGACTCGAACCCACGATCCTGAGTACGTTGCGATGCTAGTAAGCCTACTACACCATTTGTAAACAACACCCTCAAGGCCGTACATCACTGGGCGCTGCCGATATTGGTAGCCTGCTTGTGTGGAGGTGGTGTTTTGCTATGTAGCCGAGGCAATTATAATATTTACAATAATGTAGACAGGCAATCCCAAACGCAGAATCAAAGACTGTAATTGTAAATAATTCTTGAGTCGATATAGACACTTGTTATAATACTAATTATTTTGTCTCCGGGTCTACAGATCGATTCTCAAAGATGTTTTGTCGTAATTTTGTAGCTATAAAAGAAGGAAGGATTGCAGTGTTGTTGTTCGGTTATGTTGTGAATTGTAGTGAGTTCTGAGTGACTTGAGTTTTAGCGTGCAGTGATGCGCGAGCCACGGTTGGCCTGCAGCTGTAAACTGTCTACGCATCGGAACGTTGAGTGAATTACTGTTTAATAATTTATACACCTTATTATGAAAACAGTTTGTTAGCACGTTTGTTAGCACTTCTGAGACGCTGGTCTTGTTTACTATTGGAGTTAGCTCACGCTCCTCTTCCTATGCTCACAAGTTGAAAGAGCAAACTCAAAGTTACCCTGAGTTGGAGAGTTTTGAGCTTGTTAAATGCGAAGCATACGTAGTCAACTCAATTACTAGTATCTTGTACTTATTATCCGAACTATGTTGTAATTATCCTAGCAGTGAACTCGCAACAACTTACAGTGATCAACACGTACTTGCTGTTAAATGTACAAATGTTGTATTTAATATTTCGATTTAAAGACGGTACATTAAAGTTCTTGTCTCACTGCAAAGGTAAATATTTTGGTTTAAATTTAACTAAAATTATTTGGTAGTATGCTGAGGGTATTGTTCTTGCCGCCAGCCTCAAGATCACTAACGAGTGAATTTTTGACCACAGTCAGTCAAGAAATCGAAAAATGTTTTGTAGTAAATATATGTTGGAATCTTTGGGCATCAATATGTAACCCTCTTTCTTCGGGCTATACAGCCATTTAAAGATGTTCAATACACCTGTTTCCTAGCATATTTTATAAAATGGTGTTTTTCTCGAAACTATATATTCACACTTTCAAACTGTTCACGCATCTCAGTTTTTGTTTAAATTTCATTAAAATTTCCCAGAAAGTGCCTAAGTATCCACAGTTACATTCTGCATGACAAAATACATTATAAGATCAATAGTAATTTTTCTTTGAATATGTGGTTAACTTTAAGGGTTAAATACTGTTATAGATTTATAAACAATTTCATAATTCGCCCATCAAATTTAGTTAAAACGTCCTTTGATACTATTTTTGCTTGTGATTTAAACCTCCAATTTGCAACAATTTAAAAAAAAATCAAATCATGAGATGCATGAGAGATTTTGGCTATGCGACAGACATACTTACATAATAAACTTCACAGTGAAATTTCCATAAAAACCATACAAAAAGTGAAACTTCGGAGTCATTCCTATGTGCATGTCCCTTAAATTGCCTGTAAAAGTTAGTATAGCGGCGTATGCATCCCATTAATTTCCTTTCATTCATTGTCTGTTACAATACATGTTAAAAGAGCAAACAAATAACTAAAGGCACAGATTCTTTAGCGGGGTTTCCTAAGACAAGAACTTAATGTGAGCTAAGCAGGTATGTTTACGAATGCTTACATTGTGAAAGCAAGCAACGTGCAGCTTCACTAGCTACCTTGTTACTTTTGGTATTGAGGCCAGTTTGTTTCCACTGGCTGGTCCTTGCTAATTATGCGGCATTTTGCTCATGTACCTCTATTGGCATTGAAAACTATATTTTCGTATCTCACAGGACCTCAGCAATAATATATACACACTGGTTCTGTACCGTTTTGAAACACTCTGTATATATAGACCTATCATCATACCCTAAAAACTTTATTCCCGACTTTTTAGTTCACCAAACTGTAGAGTTAATGTATACCTATTACTTTTTTGTGTAGACTAGGGTTGAAAAGGTCAATTGCACATGTCTCAAGGGTAAGATATATCTTGGTAACGGCTACCACTTTGGAGGGTCACTGGAACACAAACATCCAATTAGTGGTATTCTCCTCATTTTGGGACTTTCGTTACTATAGTTCAGCAGTAGAGTGTTAGAAGGAGAGTCCGGTATCGACGTTAGCAATTAATATTTTTATTACTCTGTTCTATTTGTATTAAGATGAAGCGTTTGTGAAAATTGTTCAAACAATGATAAAAATCGCCAATTTGGTTTTATATCCTAAATATAATTATGGCATTGTCCTTCAATACCTGGGGTGCCCAACCTCTGCTCCTATAAGCTAATGACGTCACTTACTCGCGTTACACCGGCTCCTTCGTTTTGTGTGTGGCCAGGAAGGAAGCATTTCCCCTTCAATCATTCAGTGGTGTTTAATTGGGTTCGACTTGATACAATGGCGGGCTTTGTTAAATGTGAAATGTCTTATTTGTAATATTAAACGACACTTTGGAAAACACCATCATAATGATTCTGGCAAACACTTTATCAGGTATGCAATCAGTAATACCACTTGAATTTTAATTAATTTTGCCTGCAAAGACGCTCCTTACGATCTTCAAATAGAACTAGTTGCTTTGCAAAATTCAACAGCTATTAAATATTCTCAGAAAAAATTGGGATTTATTTAAATCTGTTCCCAATGAAAAATTTCCCAAATTGTAAAATTTTGTTGCAAAGTAAATATCAAGATTTGGTTCTACATACAATTATGAACATATGTAGTAGGGTGGGGCAGAATCAGTTGGTCTGCCTTTTAAGACTGTTGTTCGTCCATTTTGGAAAACATTGATGAACTGATTACAAGTAAACAAGCCGTTAACAAGAATGACATTCAAATACTAATATTTGTACCATCCCATTTAACATTAACGTTGCTGAAGCCTCCGCCGCTGATAGAAAGCAACGTCATAGATAGAGAGGTTTTTTCTGTCGCTACCAAGCAAATGGGTGGAGGTAAACCTCCCTCTCCTCTGCTGCCGTAGGTTGGGCACCACTGTTTAATAAAATGAACTTTGTTTTGATTAGCGCCACGTGACAGATGTGTTAAGCTTAGTCCTCAAAATAAATGCCATACTGTAATAGGAGCATTATATCCCCTAATTAACCTCTAATGTTTTCAAAGATTATTATATTTTCTACAACTGCTGTGTAAGGGAATCCATAAATGCAGTGCAGCATTTTATAATATTATTCCAAACCTGATCATTTTGGTTGAATATTAGAACAGAACATAGATACTGTTTTACAAAACTTTTAACCGAATTTTCTCGGTTTCATTATTTTTTATTTTCCTTACTACAAAATGCTACTCGACGCGTTGTTTCACAATTTTAAGCATACTTTTAGGAGTAACCGTAGAATATAATTTCTTTCACTTTGCTGCTTTGTTTTGAAAAAACTAAAATATTTGTTTTCTTTTAAAAATTATGGAAAAAGGCATTCTTAAGCACTTATTTTACATCCTCCTTTCATTAGGAAGGAAACAAAAATCGAATGTACAAGTAATAACTGAGTTAAAATGTATGTAAAATCAATATACTGTTTGTTAGTGTTTAAAATTCCATCACGTGGGAAATTTTCAAAATGACTTGAATACGAGTTATAAAATAAATTACATTGAGGAAAGTATTAAAGATAAAATCTGAAACGATATTTGGCGTATTATATTTCTATCAATTAAGTGGTAAAATTATGTAGAAGAAAACGGAATGAGTTTTCATTTTTCACGGATGTATCCATTTATCAAAAATACTAGTGCAAAATAGCTTGTGTGAAAATATACGTGTTTTTATGAGATAAGAAAAGCTCATTTAAACTGAACATAAGGACTGTATATTAGTTAGGGATTAGTGAGAAACAAAATTAAGGAATGGGATAGGTAGAATTACACTGAAAAATTCAATGCCATAGCCGGGATATGAACCACGGATCTCCCGGTCTCTAACCGGTTGCTTTAACCACTGAGTTACCATAGTAACATACCGAAACGGCATTAAATTCCTCAACTGACTTGCATGTTCCCCGGTAAACCACAAGGGCATTTCAAATTATTTTGAGATGGCAAACCTCTATGGCGGCTTATAATGTCGCAAATACTTTTAAGTTCCGGGCTTCATAGTTTCAGTCTGATTCTAGCTACCCAATTCCTATCCTTCACACGGCTTGTGTGAAAAAAACAACAAAAAAGCAAAAACAAAGCAATAAAATTAAGGACATTTTACAAATCACAATAGACTACTTCAATCTGAGAAAAGTTTGGCAATTTCAGCTCTTAGAACTATGAGCCCATTTGAACACTCATTTCACTCATCCTCTCTGTAGTACTGGAGTGTTGAAAGGGACATCACGCTCTGAAAAAAAAAAATGGAAGAAAATAATTTAAAACTTTTTTTCTGTGAACATTGCAGATATTATTAATATCACAGAAAGTAAATTTTGGATAGATTTTATATTTTAGTATGACATACACTTTTCTACTTCTAAGGTTTCCTTTACAATTTATAATAACCATTTATATAAACTTCTACAAGAATAAGAGTAGTTTAGTTTTTATTTAAGGAAATTCAAAATACAGATCTTGTCACTATCTTAAACACTTTCTTTTAAAACAACAGATAAGGAACTGTTAACAAAGCAGTTAGCAGTTAGATGTACCGGGAAAATAATGACAAAGCTGATTCTGCAGCTCAATTCCTGCCAAGATCGTTTTTCCTGTCTGAGGTTATATTCCAAGTTTTCCTCATTTCCCATAACTCATAGGGAGCTACCCTAAAGCTACCTAACAACGACAACAACAATAATAATAATAATAATAATAATAGAAGAAGAAGAAGAAGATGTATCGTCTGTGTCACCACTTTTGGTGCCGCATATAGTAAGGGCGGGCGTTAAACACCTGTTGAAAAGTCGTGCATTACATTCATATGACTTTCGCTACGCTCTTTCGTTTATTAGTGGATATAAAATGTTCATACGAAAGATGTATTTTCTGTCTACTTCATTTTAATCGAGATAGACCTTGCATAAATAGCTGCACTTCATATTTCGTTATACATAGAAAAGGAACAGCGAGTCAAATTTTTAAGATGTGAACTCTTTATGCTGCCCTAAATGCCATACCGTTTCCATACAATCGAGAGAAATAACTGAAAATCGACAGGTTTTTAAGAGAATTACTAAAGTATGAAACAATTGGAACCATTAATAACGCATATCTCGGAAGTTGTTTATACCACAAAAGGTTACTTGAAATAAACTGTGTGTTTAAAGTGATCTAGATTATTTGTGTTGTACATTTTCGTCAATCACACAATGTTTATAAGTTATACTGAGTCTTCAGATTTATTCGGCCGTTACATCCAGTTGGTTTAAGAGCATGACGTCATTACGGTTCAACGAGGGGATGAGCACAATAATTGAACCTTGCTTAGCCTGCCTGACTTTGTAAATAGGTTTGTGTACTGCAGAATTGTTTTCACTGTGCGTTCTTTGCGCGCGAGTTGGAAGTGACCACTGTCACAGAATTTACATGGTTGAGTGCTACTTCCGAACTGGAGGAATACGCTACCTATCAGCATAAATGCTACGATTGTGAGTTTACGAGACACAAGGGAATGTTTCAAATGTAAATATTGGAAAGGTACGATACACGTCCCATTTCACTACGGTGACCTCAAAGGTCACCTCTTCTACTCATAGTTCGTTAGGCCTCTGCAAGAGCCAATGCGTGATAAGCTCGCTACCTAGTATTGCCGTCATGCGCGGGCAAACGACTGGCGGCAAAGGCCGAAAAAATTTCTAGACCTTACACTAGATTATCAGGAATTCCTTTCGTGTGAAGAGGAATTCATGGAATATCCCCATATAATTCAATACATATAATTCTTTATTTGTTCATTTAAATTAATTTTAATGTGATATATATATATATATATATATATATATATATATATATATATATATATATATGATAGTGCTTAACGCTCGCTTTTACTACCATGGCACAGCAGGCGGTGTCACTGGTGATACATGGAATGGAGATGCAGCACTGGTGGAATGCGATGACGGGGGAAACCGGAGAACCGGAGGAAACCCTCCCCTGCGCCGCTTTGTCCACCACAAATCTCACATGTGGTCCCTTGGGATCGAACCTGGGCCTTGTAGATGAGTGACGAGTGGTCTAGCCGCACGGCCCTTAATATATGAGTGTGATATATTAACATCATTAGTTACTTTTGAGAAAATTAAAAATTAAGAAAGAAACTGTAGCATATGTGATGAGAAGATTTTCTTGAAATTCTTCGTGTTGCTATAAAAACTTAAAGTTTATCACTACTGCTTTCTAGAAGAAAGGGAGTGGGGAAGAAAGGGATGATTGGTATGTTCTCGCGGAAGTCATTGTAATTCTTTTGGTTGTGCAACGGATTTTTATGCAGCATGTTAAGTTTTTCAACGCGGCTGTTTGGCATGTTAACGTACTAGAAATAAATAATGTTTCATCCGCAAACAAAACAAAACTAAAATACGGTCAGATTCACCGCTGTCCCTTCAGAAAATCGCCTCTTGGACATCGGCTAGTTTTGCTTTTTAAGTTATTGATCAAAGTTTTTTTTTTAAAATTGACTATGCAATGTTTCGAACAGTGTCTTTGGAAATTTGTCTTGGATTAGGTTCAAGTAATTTTCAGGAAATAACCAATGCAAAATAAAATGTCTCCCGTGAGCTCATTACTTTATTTCTATCTTTCTTATCTTAAACACTTCCCCCACCATGACATTATTATTATTCAATGCATGAATCATGTTTCACCTGGGATTTTTAAACATGGAAATCTGCTATTATAACCTCTATAAAGCCCATAGATTCTGTACGTACGTATACTCGGTGAAAGACATATTGTTGAGGTGCATGGGTCACCATATGGTCAATGAACTGCCCCGCCTGCTTGAAATATACAAATTATTAGTCATATGGTGTCTCAAAATACTCAGAGATGTGTAAAAATCGAATTATGTCCGGAACTATTCATGCCAAGTGAGTCCAAAACCTCCGAACCGGCTGCGCGGTGTTTTTCCACTGGGCGTGTGGACACATGATTCAGCACTGCTACTGTAACAGGGTCTCGCTTCTAACGCAGTTTTGCTTTGTCCTGGAAGAACAGTATTGATTTGATAGTGATATGGTATCAGTTATTACAAGTGATTTATTATTTGACCTGTAATTAGTCACAAATTATATTATGGTTCAGTATGTTTTCTATTGCACAGCATGTATTTATTTATGATTCGTATGTGTGAACTCAGCTCGCCAAGTGAAAGTACGATTTGCAGAAAAATTGCGGAGAAAGAGCTATAGAGTAAATTTTTTTCGAGTCAACATTTGACGCTCGTACATACGTGAATACAATTTTGCCCCCTTCCTTTAGAGAAATAACAGACAGTGTGCGTGATTTTGCCGTTTTTTCAACAAAGACTTTGCAACAGCTCATAGGCCAATCTTTCGAAAAGAACAATTGAAAGTGTGTTTCAGGACAGAATTATTAGTAGAGATTTGTGACCCCGTCGGTCACAATCCCGACACAACCCCTCTGCAATTTCTATCTCTGAGACAAATTAAAGCTTAAAGTGTATAAGACAAACCCACACACCAAGGAAGAATTAAAACAAAATACCCGCCAGGAAATTGCCAACATTTCTCAAGGTGAACTACGGTGAGTGACGGATAGTTTCCTAAATGTATGGACAATGGCAGTGGCCAGTTACGGCATCTCCTTTCATAAAGTTGGTAAGTAAAGCCTTTAAAAGTAGTTTTAAAGCTGTTGTATGGTTTCATCCGTGCCTTTCTATGATAGTATCAGACAGCAATGAGAGCTGAGGACGCGGACCGGCAGAACACTGCGCATCTGGTTTTGTGACTTACTCGTTATTAATACATTCCGAATTACTCAGCCCAGATCAAAACTACATATATCATGACCAGAAACAGGGGTTTTAGTAAGTGAACCATCAAGCTAGGCACTCACCGTGTATTGGTGGTGAAAGAAGGTGGAAATGTTTGCGATCTCACAGTGTTTCTGTAATCAAAATTGACGAACTGTTGAAGGTTCAATATCCTGCTTTGAAAACAGCTAGATCAGGATTAAGGAGTATCGGAAGAAAACAATATATGTTTAGCAATTTCTAATGTGCAATAAAGTTACTTAAATGTTTAATTAAGTATTAATGTAAAAAAATCTGATTCACATTGGATTTTCTTTCCAGTCATGAATTTTACAATGTACAATATACATTTTCGAAAATTATGGAACACAACTCGCGTTCAATTAGCTCGTAAGCAGTTTATAAATGTTAAAAAAACTACATTCCACATTTCCCGGCATGGTAGCAGGAATTAAAATAACGAAATAATACCTGTTTGAGATTCCCTGTCTCAGTAAGTGTCCTCATTTTACATATTTATGCTTGGGCTGAGTTCTTCTCTAGAACACTGTTTAGTTTTTGTTACCATTTCCTGAACAGTTCCAACTTCTACTTTACTCGGTCTTTCTGAAACCTGTTTTATTGCCTCAAGAGCTTATGGTATTTTTAGGGTACATGCTTTGAAAGTACACGTTATTGTATTCGCAATATTAGTGAATTGATTATGAATATATGAAATATCTTAAAATGGTGATATTATTTCCTTCACTATGTCACAAAGGGAAATTATGTTAACAATGTTTTCGTAATTTAGAGTTTATTATATTGCAGCGTTTAGTCTGCAGCCTTGGTGGTTTCGCCATTTGGGTTGAAGTGTTCCCTGTTAAATTCCATCACGATTAAGTAATTGCGCCGAATTTAAGATTTTGATGTAATTCTACTTTATTGCCATTGGCTTTTATTCAACGAATAAATGGAACAGCGGCAACGAAACCGGCTGTTGTGATAGGAAGGGGATAGCGAGTATAGCGGCAGTCCTTTGCGTCATCTATACTCCTGCGGTAATATAATTGCTCTGAATACTTCCTAACACACTTTTCCCTGCTCATGGCTGATGTAACATATCTTCAGGCAGCGGCTACCGAATCAGCCGTATACTTGCAGCTATATAAAACACCCAGTAAGCACTTGCTGTTCAGAACTAAGAAATCCTCAACATAAAGATATATGCATATTTTTAATCCGGTAAGTGATAAGCCAGAAACAAATTTATCTGTGATTTGAAAATTCAGTTTGTAAATATAAGTCAATAGAGTTTATTGAATAGATAATTTATTTCATCTTTTCAGTTACAAACTACATACATAGTTACTTTCCCGGAGTTGCTGAATTTGGTATCATATACAGTTAACACCCTGGTTATTTATGTACATGTACCTTTCCCTCTAATTGTACATCTTTATATCCTACCAATATAATCTATTTATCCCTCTTATAATTTACAACCTCATCAGTTTTATTATTAAGATCTGTTGTTTTTTGGTGATTTTCCTCCCCCATGTTTCTCTTACTTTCCCTATACAATTACCTATTTGTTTCAGAAATTCTTTCTTATTGTTTCCAAAAAGTTTTAAGTACACTATCAACAGAGCTTATTAAAACAACAACAACAAAACAACAGATGAAACAATAAAAAAACTAATGGAAATTATACGAAGGGCTAGAAGGAAAGAGGTTTAAAAAGCTATCGGAGTTCGATATAGTGTGAGGTGAATACTATTGGACTGCACTAAAAGCCTATAGAGCACAGCATTCCGGGTGAATATTTTGTGAGCTAGGGAGGTGCGAGGGGCTGGTGCTAATTTGAATTAAACCAAGCGGCGCCGGAGGGAACTGCAAGGTGGCCGTTGTATGCTATTTACTGTTCCCCTGGAGGTGGCAGATGAAAACGGAATTACAACTAGTAGGGTGAGAATAGTAATACAAAAAGCGTTAACAAAGAGATCATAGGATTAGAATTTCATAGGCGTATATGCTCTATTACACGTGCTTCTCACCTCCTTCCAGGGAGAATTGAATCGAGACCCTGGGTTTATCACAGCGAGATTCAACTGACGGTCCTATTCGTTACAACTGAAATAAAATGGCACATTTAATATCCAGATTTACGTGTTATTGGCGATTTTATTTAATACCATATACGTATTTGAGAAGCACAAAACGTTAAATGTTATATTTATTTTAACGGTTTTCCTGTTCTATACGCATAACATTTTAATCAATACCAATTGCAATTTTAACACAGTTTCGCATATTTGTTTCCCATTTCACTTCTATTTTTCACATTTAAGGTCGCCTCTAATTTTCCAGATGTAGGCATTGCTATTGAGTTTAGTCATTCTCATACGTACCAAAGAGAGTAAACTGCACATCGACATTTCTAAACAGCGCCGTGCTAAAACGTTTCTCCCTGCTTCCAGACTTGCCTGATTCAAATGTTAATGTATGTAACCTTACCAGAATTAAAATCAATAAAGTCTACCACCGTTGTGTGGGAGTAGCGTGTCTGTATTTTGATAGTGACCCCAAGTTCGAATCTCATTTTGGGTGGGTGCCTGGATAAACTGTTTTCTTTCGCGTTTTCTCCTATCCTAAGAAGAAAAATGTATAACCCTTACTTCTTTGGTTCATATCTAACTCGTAATATATATGCAGTTATGGAAAAACACGTGCAGAAGTTATAGATTATACAGTCAGAGCCAAACAAAGCATTTTAAGGAAGCATTATTGGCAGAACAGTTGCCCTATTATCTATGTTGTATTAGTATTTATACTTCGGATATGAATATATTTTGTTGTAGGTTTGTTGGTAAATGGTAGTTTTAACATAAGTAATTACAAATTAATAATGACAAGTGTTATATTGTTAACATAATGAACAAACTCTTTAACTTTATTAATACCACTGTATTAGCATTGATCGCTGACAGAATAAGAATTAATTTGTAAAGAAAAACTTTCAAATAGCAGTAGTAGTCCTCCGTGGCATAGGGCTAACACGCTAGAATTTGATTTCCAAGTTCACGGGTCGATGTCATTTCTCGGGCGTAAACATCCTTAGCATTGCTTCCTTCGGAAGGGAAGTAAAGCCGTTGGTCCCGTGTCGTAGATTCACGGCACCTAAAAGAACCTCTTAGGCTTGCATTTTGAATTTATTTCTGTTGTCAACATTAAAGACCGACGCAAAACATGCTGCACAAGGAAGATGGACAATTCCTGCAGTCAAGTGTTTACTCACTGCATGCACGAAGCAAGGCTATTTGCTGCAGAAAAATCAAGTCTGCTCTAACATGACGGATTAATGTTGTCGCATGTAATAATAACCCCGTGCCGCCATAGACTTGCGCGCCTGCCGGCATCATATATCTCCCAGCCAGGATGCCCATTACTTCATACTGAGTGGGCACCGGTTCTACACCCGGGACTTCAAATCCGCATCCCCATGAAAGAGCTGGAACCTGGGCCGGGAACTAGAGTTCCACGGTCTGGTCCACTGTGTCACAGGACGGTGGCACACGTCTTCTGTGACCCATTGTTTCTATCCTCAAAATGCTTATTCTACTACTGCCTTTCTGTCTACAATCTTATGCACGATATTATTCTGTATCCAGCATATCTAAAGGATGTTTCGAAACGACGCCGTAAAAAAGATGTAGACTTTGTTGCCAGGTCCTATGTGATATGAGAATACTCAACACCAATAAGGTGCATCAACAAAACGCACCATGGTCGGCGTGGACTGGGCAGTTACCTAGGAACAAAGCCACGTGGCTGGCTCACGCTATCGGAAGTAGCATAGGTTGGGAAGCTCCAAGTCGCGTGCTTTTCCAGCGTTTTCGTAAACATACTGACATGCTGCATAGTGGTTAGTTAGCATTAAGCGATTACTTGTGCCGAAAACCCCCCTAATTACCTTACCGTTAGTTATTTGTTTATTCTTCCAATATACCATTTAATCATAACAGACAACGGGACGAAAGAAATGAGAAAATAAACCGGGATACCTACGCTACTAATAGTATCTTTTAGAGGAATTTAAGTTAGAGATGAGGATTTTTATCGTGTTTAAAGACTTTTTTTACTACATATGGCACCGCAGACGACGACACTGACAATATATGGAATGAAAATGGAGTACCAGTGAAATGCGATGGCGGGGAAAACCGGAGAACCCGGAGAAGACCCGCCCCCGCTTCGCTTTGTCCACCACAAATCTCATAGACGGTCGCCTGGGATCGAACCCGGGCCTCATTGGTGAGAGGTGATTGGCCTAACCACTCAATACAATATTATCTGAATACTATCAAATGATCATAGATACATTTAAACAGAAATATATCCCTTTTGTAGTGAGACAAGAAATTTATTTCACTGTCTTTAGCTGGTTACCAAATGAAATATTTTTACATCTAAGAGCAAGTTATTATTCATCTCTGTAGTGAGTTGGTAAGCCTTTACAATTAGGATAATTTCAAAACGAGTAGGATAATAAGTACAAGATACTCGATGTTAGGGTAAAATACATATGTTTTGCATTCAAGGAGGTCCTCGAAACCGCCGAATTATAAATAGACTTTTCAGTAGGTAACTGCTCATTGCCTCTTTACTGAATGTTAGGGTGGGTTTGCTGATAACGAACAAGGAGAAGCACGTTTGTTTTAACAACTTGTGCTTACCAAGAAAAAACTCTGAGAGATTCGAGTATATGAGTATACTCACCAGTGCTTCGTGCATTGCCTACTTTCAAGATGAGATACCTTTCAACGCGACATAAAAACACACCTAAAAGGGTTTCGAAGCTGTGACATGAAAAGCTTCAAGACTGTTATACTCGTTCAATGTGGTTTCGAAAGAGTTATATATAACGCATAAGTCCGTTACATAGGTGCATATAGATCCATTGTTTCATACTGATTCAATATTTTATATAATACACATATATAATTGAACATTTCGTTAGTATTGAGTCAGTATGAAACACTGGACCTATGTATACCTAGAGTCGGCCAGGGCAAAGGGCAGAGGCAGAGAGGAGGGTCAACCCTGTTATGTGAACAGCCGTAAAGTCTGAGATAGGGAATAATGGCCATCCTATAACACCGTTAACTTTTCCTCATAAACACAGTTAGAAAATAGCGAAAATGCTGCAAATACTGGATCAGCACATTGTCCTCAATCGCTGATATAAGTGTTGGCACTTATTCACCCTTCTTCCTCTCTCTCTCTCTCTCTCTCTCTCTCTCTCTCTCTCTCACACACACACACACACATTCACACACACTCGCAAGGTCTTGGGGTATGAGTGTGCAGACTTCAACATCAACTTCCTGGTGTTAAGCTGAAACATAAATTCCCATACCATTTTCCTCTAAAGTACATGGTTGCATAGATAAAAATAAAAGTGGTCAAATGTTTGGTTCGGAATATACCACCACTGTGTTATCGTTTACTTCTGCAATCAGAATAGCGAGGCAGAGCTGTAAAATATGAGTTATGTATTTTTACCATATGTTGCTAAAATGAATCGTTTAGCCACAAAATGATATTAAAGAATTGGATTCCACGTGTCCACTTCAGTAACACGTTTCTTAATTATGGCAAAGCTCCATCCTTTGGATTGTTATTTCTGGGGACATTTGAAGAATAAGGTGTACCATGACGAGGTTACTACCATTGATGATCTTCGCACACGCGTGTTTGAAGCAGCCCTATAGATTGAGCAGAGCGCAGAAGCTCTAACGAGTGAAGGGCAAAATTGGCTAAAAAGATGCCATGTCTGCATAGATTCTAAAGGAGCATATTTTGAACATCTATTGTAAATAGACATATCGTATTGTTGATGTTGCAGTCAATGACCATTAATACATTTCCTGTTTGGCAAAGATTTGGCTTTAATTTAATTATTTCATGATGCACTAAATGAGGCATTTCCATAACTCGTATTCTAATTTGCTTATCTTTGAGCATCAGCGCTTTTAGAGCTTACGCAGCTTTTAGTTCAGATCTCGTGAATACAATCGAATAACTTTAAATAAAACCATCTCACCCCTCGTTACTGGCAGTAGCTGATAGTAAGTTCACAAACACGTGGCAGTTCAAGCACAAACCAAAACAAAACAATGGCCTGGCCGCAAACCAAAACAAAACAATGGCCTGGTCTCAAACCAAAACAAAACATTTTCTTAAGTCGTACCCTCTATTGCCAAACTGTACACATAATGTGTTCATAATGTTCAATTATCTCCGTTACCTTTCAAGATAGACGAAATTATTATTGGTCTCTATTATTTGTCATATTTGACAATCTGCACAATCATGCCACTAACAACAGCCGTATATCGAAATAGAGCAAACTAAAACCTTTCAAAGTTTCACAGTAGTGATGAAAAGAAAAGTATCCAGTAAATATAAGTCCGTCGTTTCATATTCATTCAATACTAACGAAAAATTCAATGTTTCAGTTCTTAGGTATCGAAAATACTGTGAGCGAATGGCTAGCTCGTAAATGCTTTACTTATTTCCAAAAATGCTAATTTAAAAATCAAAATGTGACATAAAACTGATTCGTATTTGTCCTAAGAAGTAGAACATTTTCTGAAGCATTTTTAAACACTAGTTAAGGCTTTGGTTTTATTGTTCACTAAGTACACAACATAAATCGATTTCAAGACGAAATCGCTCATAACCTTAGGAAGACAGTACCTACAAACTCTAATGATACACTGTCAAGATACACAGCAATCGAAAAAAAAAAAAAAAAAAAAAAAACATTAAAGAAGCGGCAATCAAGGCAGAAGAGCAGGACAAAATACAAATCAAATACTCCAGACTCAATGAAAGTACCCCACTACTAATTTAAAGAAGGGTTAAAGCATACAGCAAAAGGAACGAAAACGAGGCAAACAAAAAGGAATAAACCGAAATAAACAAGACCACGAAAGCAGCAATAAAGAAAGATCTCCACGATTACAAGCTGAGACTGGTAGAAAGAGAGATGAACGAGAGGAAGTCGGCGTGTAAACTCAGAAGAGAACTAAGCCAGGGGAAAACACTATTTAAACAACTATAGGGCAACAAAGAAACAGCTCAGGAAGAGAGGAAATAGTTGAAACAGCAACAACATTTTATGAAAACCTATAGAGTAGCACCCTTTCTAATGTCAACAACGATTTATATTTATTCATAACCAAACTCATAGAAGAAGTAGTGGAAATGCCACCAATATTAAACGATGAAATCAGAGTGGCAATCAAGGAAGCAAAAGCGGGAAAAGCACCAGAAGAGGGCAATGTAAACAATGAATACCGGAAGCAGGAGGAGACATAATAATGAACACCCTAACTAACCTGTTTAATGAAGTAATAGTGATATAGACAATACCTAAATAGTGGACCACGAACAACATCATATTATACAAAAAAAAAAAAAACAGTAAGGCAGATATAAACAACTACCGCCCAATCGCACTGATGCCAAACATATATAAGATATTCTCGCGAATAATCACCAGAAGAATGAATAGGAATATTGAAGAAAACCAATCAGTGGAACAAGCTTCAGAATGGGATATTCAACAATGGATCGCTTACAAACAATAGAACGGCTAATAGAAAAAACAAGAATACAACCAAAAAGTATACCTGGTCTTCTTCGACTTCCAAAAAACTTTCGATACAGAGCCACCACTAACACCCCTGAGGAAACAGGGAACAGAGGAAAAATATATCAGAATCCTAGCAAAGATTTACCTCCAAACCACAGCCAGGATCCAGATGGACGGATTAGGAAGAAAATTCAAATTATAAAGGGGGGTAAGGCAAGGAGACATAATCTCACCCAAACTCTTCATTTGCTTGCTCGAAGAGATCTTCAGGAATATCAAAGAAAACTACTGAATAAATATAGACGGTATTAAATTGTCTAATCTTCGATTCGCAGCTGATATAGTCCTCATGGCCAATACAGTAGAAGAACTACAAATCTTTATGACAGAAGTATACGAACTCAGTATTAAAGTTGGCCTGCAAATGAATACAAAAAAGACAAAACTTATAACAAATGTCAGAGAACAAAGCATCTCAATAATTGCAAATTAAACCACTGGAATATGTATAAGGGATAATCTACCTGGGAAAAACAATATTCTTCAAGAAAAGGATGCGCAAGAAAATCACGAGAAGAATATCCACTGCATGGTCAAAGTTCTGGGCATTAAAATTCGTATTGCTAGAAAAATCCTTTAATATGAGCATCAAAAGGCATCAATACATGTATCTTACCTACCTTTATATACGGCTCACAAACTTGGAGCACAAAAAATAAAAAAAAAAAGAGACAGAAACGCAATACAAATATGCCAAAGGAGAATGGAACGGAAGATCTTAGGAGCCACATGGAGAGACAGAATTAGGAACGACATAATTGGAAGAGGAACACAAATAACAGACGCAGCACAAACCAGCAACTACCAAAAATGGAGATGGGCGGGAAACACCATGAGGGAAGACCCCAACCGATATACCCACAGGCGAACGATGTGGGAACCGTGTACACGACGAAGAAGAGCGGGACGTCAATGAATAAGATGGTCAGAGGATCTCAAGAAAAAATTCGGCAACAGATGGACTACCACAGCAAAAGACAGAAGGAGATAGCAGCATCAGACCAAGACGACTACACGGAACACAAGTACATTGGCCATGATGAGCAGTGTTAATCAGTAGAAAAAAATAAATAATGCCTAAAGACCTAAGTGTTTAAGTGCATACAATGGGTCAAAAATGTGCTAAATTAACTCTAGAACAAATTACCGAGCAGTTAAGATGAAAAAGGGGATTCTTTCTGGAACGCTAACCAGGACTACCAAACCAAGCCACCTCTCCAAGTCCGTGCCCCCAGGGGACGCTATGGACTAATACTAGCTTACCATTACAAAGTCTTAAAACCTATTATGCCTGTATTACCTAGCTTGATCACGAGATGGTAACTATAGTACCGCCGCTATATCTCCTGCCCTGATATTCTCCGCGGCCGAGAGAGGCAGTGTTGCCAGTGCTTGCCACTACTGTGTAAACATATATATTCGTGAAATGCTATAAAATTAACTATAGGAATAGTTACAATTATAACAACTTTAACAATAACTTTATAAAGAATAACGCAGTAAATCGCACACGCACATGTATTAGCCATGCATGTTTTACAAGTTCACACTTCAGAGCTACATAATAATTATTGCTAATGTATATTATTCACAAACCGATGTACCGTTTTCCACGTATGACTTGTGATAAAATGTTTAATGTGCTGTGTAACTAGGAAGAGACGCATAAATACTGAGCAAGGAAAATGACACATAAACATGTAAAAGCAAATAAACCTTTTGTATGACAGGTAAACAGTAAAAGATAGGCACATACTCGCAACACAAAAATGTAGATCTCGTAAAACACATAATTGATGTCATATACTTTTTTTCATTTCTTTTTAGTTAAACAATTTCAGAAATATTTCCTGTTATTATTTTTTAATTTTAAACTTTTTACAATTTTCTCAAATGGGAAGCCCTCATCTGTTTTATACCTGCTTTTTTACACCTTGGAAAGAGAACCGAATTCAATGACTATTTCATATATAGAGGCGTTAATTTATCATATACGATTTACTACGTGGTCATTCTTTTGTTTTGCACCATTTATCATCATGCTTGTATGTAGTCAGTGTCGCCAGGTTATTATTTATAGGACTTATCAGTTTCTGGCTCAATATTTGCGTTACAGTATTTAAATTCATTTTATTTATGAAATTGCTCCTTCTGCTTGGGAATTTATCGGTTGGATCAGATATTACTTGCGACAATCGTATACCGATAGCCTTTAAAAGGCTTGACTTCGCTTTAGCCAAGTGTATTTCCTTATTTTCTTTCTATTTACAAGGAAACAAGTAATAAGATAGTTATGTTAATGTTTATTTATTTTTATTAGCAAGTTTTAGATAAAAGAATAATCTTTTGTAACAATAACTTGTTTGTGGAACCGTTAGAGAAAACTATGTCAATGGAACACATCAGATGCTTTGTTCATTAATATGTAAGATTAAATTTAAGCACATGCAATGGTTACTTCAGTCTTTTGGTGTGTGAAAGCAAGAATATCGATCTGTTGGTCTGGATTGGAACTGGGGCCAATGTTTGTAGGTTACCTATAACGTGTGAAATGCAGGAGACTGTTGGGACACCTTGTATATATTTAGCCGTTTCCATTCCAGAAGCAACATTGCAGCACCTAAAGCAGGATAATAATCAGAAAAGGTTAGAACCTACAAATGGAAAGGGGTTTTGCTGCCTGGGCTAGATTGGAAATTATCTGCGATATAGTTATGAAAAATGCCAAGAATGCTCGAAGGGTTGTTGGTTGAGCAGGCAGCTTTTCCCCGAGTTTGGTTCTCTCGTTTCGCTTACGCTGGAAATTTCATTAGGAAAATGTGTGCGTTTGTGGATATCTGATGGCGTTAGCAATCCTTCATATCGGTTCCTTTGTTGAGCTAATCAATTCTTATCTTTGGTCAACACCTTTGGTTGTATCAGCACAATCTCCCCAAGCTTTCATTATATGATCATTGCTATTGCTTTCCTCTTTAAACTGAAACCAGCAACGTCAGGCTATTTTTCTCTTTGCTTGGAAAGTTTATAGGCAAAACTTTCAATAAATGTTCAAAACAGTTGCTTCGATTATTAACGGCATTTTGTAACAGTATCTGGTACTGAGTAGAATGGCGCAATCGGTAATAACGTCTATGGCCCGCAATCGGGATGTCTCGGGTTCCTTCCCCGGCGCCCGCCATCTCTGGCCATGGAGTTATTCATGGTTTCCCCAGGTTGGCAGCTTTGGGGTGCTTCTTCTTCTACCACGACTTTCCTGTCCATCATTTTTTTGTTCCCATTACTTTTTCGCCATCCGTTTCGGGGTTTAAGGTGTTCGGCGGGTTGCGACTGGACGGTGGATGTGCGCTCTCTAACGGTTTCTTCCCTGGCGTCGTTACGGGACCACTCTGACAGGACCCGGCTCTGAATGCTTTCGGGATACCTTTCAGAGGACCACCGGAAGCTCGCGGCTTGAGGTTAGGGTCTGAGCGTAGGCGAATGCGTTTGATTTGGAATCATTAAGGGACTTATCATTCTTGCGCCCGTCATCATTCGGATCTGGTTGCCCTTAGGGTCATGTCATTTTCACTGGGCCACAATGACCTATGTGGGGCTGCCCCATGTGACTGTGGGCCTCATCTGCGATAATCCTAATCGTAATGTACTTGGTTGCATCTGCGATGTCGGTAGTACTATCCGAGGGTTTATAGAAACGCAATATGCGAAGCTTAATGTATCACCACTACTTAACATGTAGTTAGAGATGACGAGATATTTATACCTATTCACCAAGAAATGTCTTATCTTGGGCCACAGGTTTGAGGAGAGAAAATAACATGTTAATAGACTGTTAAAATTGGCCGCAAAACCCAGTAAATCTTCTGGTTGTGCTGTTCCTGCTGAGTTTCTGTGAATGCTGCGCGGGACAAAACGCCTACATTCACATTAAACCAGTAGATGAACAGATTTGCAAGTTTATCAGTTTAAATCATAACCAAAAATATATCTTAAACCTCTTCAACAAAAAAAATCAATATTCATATGTAAAGAAGACAAACACTGTGGGCATGGGAGAAAGAAATATATAGCGTTAAAAGTCACTATATGTTTAGCATTTCTTCGGCATATAATGAAACCTTTGATTTTGAAAAAGGTATGACATTCCCCAAACTGAGCAAACTTCAAAGCCTTGTTTTTTAGAATTTCTAATAAAGTTGTACAAAATAGTCACACTTCTTTTATAATTTTGTTTAATTTTATTCATAGCTTTATAATTTAACATGTAAAGAAGATAATTAATTAAACGATGTCTACCTATATATATTTATTTAAACATTTACTTAGAAAATTGAAGCGTTTGAATAAGAAAGTTATATACTGTAGCTACATTATAGTTTTCTCTAAAACATGTTGTTCTTCAAACGGCAACGCTACGCCCTACCACTCGGCAATAACCATTAGCAAACAAAAGACAATCCGGTGCTAGGGGCGAGAGGCAACGCAGTAAAATCTGTTTCTGGAGTCACTGCTTGCAAGTCGAGAATCACGTCTCAGTTAAGGGACCATAAGGCCGACTTTGGGAGAAAAGTAGGGCAGGGCCATTATGTTCTGAAAAATACTGTACGTTTCAAAGCACTATCATTAGTGTAATTGGTTATAGCTTTTATCTATCTGCTATACTTATAAGAATACCTAATTATTTGTAGAAAAATTGAAAAAAAAACTATTCTTAAAATCGGTATGCTTTCTTTATAATGACCACTCTTGCAGTAAAATGGTGTCTAAAAAGCATAACAACACTGACCTGTTCGGAAAGATCAACAGTGGAACATGACCATTCAGAATTGCTATCCAGATATCTATATAATTTCATGCTAATGTTGCATTTAATTTTAAATAATGATATATTTTTGCGAAACGATATTAGATAAAATACTCTAAACTCTACCTCTGTAAAATGGTTCAAATCCGAACAATAGTTTCCGAGAAACCATTTTACTAAATTAATTTTTTTCATGTAAGTGTATAAATTAGCTGTCGTTTTGCTGGGTATAGTTATTTTATCCTCAATATGATACAGCATTGAGAGTTATTTCGAGGGAAATGTTCAAATTGTTATCACACGTTTACAGGTGATAGGTTGGTCGATAACTTTAACCTTCACAAAATCAAAATGTTAATAGACATGAACCAGAAGTTGTGTCAATAAAAGAATTTGGTGTTCAAAACTAGTTTGGATTCTTTTCTTAGCTGGCTGATAATGTTTACAAAATCTTTGTTGTTACCAATTAGTCTAGCCTCTCTAGTGGGGACAGGTTTTAGACCTCGCTTCGGCGTTGGTGGTCTTTGAGATTCATTGATGTAGACATTGCCAGGGTACTTACATGTAGAGTTTGTCTTATTCTTTCGCTATCTACCCTCTTCGTATGGAGAACTTACATCCCCTGGGACTTACAAGCCAGCGCCTGGGGTCAGATGCCTGTCGAGGAGCAGACGACCTCTGGTTCAGAGAGAGCATCCAGAATGGGTTATCAGTGCGACGTCTGATATGAGAGCGAGGAAGGTGATGTGAAATGATGGTGAAATGTGATTATGGAGCTCATGGTGGAATGAATGGCGAGGAAAACTGGGGAATCCAGAGAAAAACCGCCCAGATGGCGCTTTGTCCACCACAAATTCCACATGCAGATCCTGGGATCCAAGAAAGATGAGAGATCTAACCACTCGGCCGCGGCGTTTCCAAAACTCGTCATAATATTACAATTTATTACAAATGCTGAGTGATCTAATTCATTGGGCTTTTACCGTTACAAAATATGAATTGATAATGTCACTGTTATAGAGCGAAT
Organism: Hymenopus coronatus; assembly: GCA_030762935.1. Classification (NCBI taxonomy): domain Eukaryota; kingdom Metazoa; phylum Arthropoda; class Insecta; order Mantodea; family Hymenopodidae; genus Hymenopus; species Hymenopus coronatus. The sequence goes on from CM060900.1 coordinate 59,119,705, forward strand.
CTGTATTGTAGCGGATTAGTTCTGAGGACTTGCTAAAGATTGCGCAAATAATCATGGATATATCAGCGCCTTCTAAGTTCTGAACGTGAGCTACTTCCAAGAGCTACCAAGATTGTAACAGCGCCTTTCACGAGCTGAATGTGAGCTATTCTACAAATGGACGCCACTATGCGGCTCTCGGCGCGATTGCTGGTTTGTCTCATTTATGTATTTATTTTTGTAATAACCTCCTATACACTGGTACAAGATTACGAATGAATGCAATTTAAGACATGATGGAAACGGCTTTGTGCCCATTGCACTTGTAGGTCAGAGTTACTTTATTTTGATACACCTACTCTGATACGAAGCTAAAACCATCTGCATATAAACATTCGTACATAATACCAAGTCATCCGCGGTTCAGAGTTGGAGAGATCTCGAATGAAAGATATACAGGAACTAAGATTTAGCGGCCTTCACTAACATAAATATAAAACAATACTTACAAATATAAGTTTCTTCCAATTGTGCAAATAAAATAAGAAAGTATATCACAATATAATTAACAGAAACAAAAACAGATAGTAATTTCCTCATGTAACAAGAAACATAACTAGACCAAAAATGAACTTCAGCCTAAGTTGTTGTATAAAATACTAAAATACAGAAGTACGAAGAAATTCATGTACGCGGCGGCTAACATCGTAATGAACCGTTCCTTGAATTCTTCTAGCAGATCAAAAATAGCTTTCCATAATGATAATACGATACTCGGTTGTGTTGTCCATTCCACTCAATGAAAATGCCAGTTTGCATGTAGTCCCGTCATATGTCAAATCTACCAACCTTGCATATTATTTAAAGTCCGCAAGGAATGCTCTGGTGGGCAAGATAGTTTTCTTTTGGCCGCTAGATGGAGACTAAGAAGGTCCCGTCGACTAGCATTTATGTTTGTTTGTTAGTTTGTTAACGTCCGCCAGGTGGTCCTTTGTAGGCATTCTTCCCCCCTCCCCCATTTGTATAGCCCCCACCAAGTGCTATGGTCATGTCGGGGGCTTTTAACTTGTGAAATAATTCTATCTTAACGGTAGGTTGTCTTTTGGTTAATTATTTTATATCATTAAACGCACACGCAATCATTCTCACATTCATACTTCCAGACTCTGTGGGGGGATAGGGAATAATTCTGGCTAAAGAAAAATTCTCCGCCCCACCCGGGAATCGAATCCGGGACCTGCGGGTGAGAAGTCAGCTCTCTGATCACTCGACCACGGAGGCAGTGTTAAGCATTCGTTTTATCTTGGCCGCTAGATAGAGTTCTAGAAGGCAGGCTGACTAGCACTTAGGTCATTATTTCAAATTCTGTCGCGGTAAAAACCGTATACATTTGATGAAATGAAATGACATTTTATTTATGGACGCTCTTTAACTGCTGTGGTTCTCAGCGTCCCATTCTATACTGGGTGTGAAAGACCGCTTAATTTTGCTCAGAGGCCTCTCTATCGGGCTTGAGGTTCTTTTACGTGCCGTAAATCTTCGACACGGGACCCACGACTTTACCTCTCTTCCAACGAAGCCATGCTGAGGAATTTTACGCCCGAAAAAAATGCATCGTCCTCCGCCGGATTTTAACCTTGGGTATATGAAGTCAGCATGGTAACCATCACACCTCGGTAAATTTGATTACTCGGTATTGCATACATACCTTGGCTATGCATATTGCTTTTGTGCGAATGCAAACCTCTGTCTATTATAGATTGTTAGAGAAGTATCAAAATGTAAAAATCATTTCCTCCCGTTGCAAATGTAATTTTGAAGTTTTTCCCCCATACAAGTCGTGTATAAGACAGGTGTTAAATAGGTAGAGCGAGGCTGAAACATTGAATGCCAGAGCATGTGTAGTTTTAAAATGGATGCTTCACATTGCACTTGGATTAAGCTTCACTGGAGCACTTACAGCAATATGTTATACTATTATTTTTAAGTTTACAGGTCTTTACGTCACATTACTGATATTTGGTACTTGCAGTAAATACAACAGGCTTATTCAGGAGGAAAGAATATTGATGTTCATATTTAAGCTGTTAAAATATTATCAAAAGAAACAGAAAATACTGAACAACTTTAGGTAAGTCTCCAAGCATTATTTAAAATTAATTTACTTGCTCTGCTATGTGAGATAGCACTGCATTACAGACACCGTATGTGGAACGAGTGGAGGGAGCTTTGAGGGAGATCATGGCATAAACATTTGAAATGTGGGAGTACTAAAGTTGCTGTAAAATTTAGAAATGTTTCAAAGGATGTGCCACTTGAAACAATTGCCACTCTCTGCGGACCATATACATTTATTATTTTTGCCACTATGCAACAAAGACAACTGTGCATTAATATTGTCACGTCTGCTGTTTTTTTTTGGTAGTGTTTAACGCCCGCTTTAACTACTTATGGCACCGCAGGCGGTGACACTGATGATACATGAATGATTATGGAGCCCCGGTGGAATGCGATGGCGGGGGAAACCGGAGTACCCGGAGAAAACCCGCCCCAGCGCCGCTTTGTCCACCACAAATCTCACATGCGGTGGTCTAACCACTCGGCCACGGCGCGGCCTACGTCTGCTGTTATAATTCAAGGAGCCTGCTTGACTAAAAGAGGAAATTTCCGGAGAAATGTACTTTTACTTACATCATATGAGGATACAGCTCTGTTCCATCAGAGACCACAGGAATGGGTTCTAATTTATTATCTTAATTTAAGATGAAGGGGCTAAGCTACTACCTTAAAACAGAATATAACTTCATAACAAATTTTATTACATTACCTTATACATGATGGAGTGGCGTCCTCCATGGTGATCTAGGCGAGCCGCGCTCCTGGCTTACGTCTTAACCGTAGCACATATACCTATATAAAGAGGAAGAGGAAGCTCAAGCTCTACATCCTCTTTTTATTAACAGTAAAGTTGGCAGTCACCAACATATATATAGTACTTCCAGATCCTATGCACGCAGCCAGGATGTGACAATATGTAGTCTCTTACATAGAAGCGGCATGGCACGTGACGTCTTGAAAGCTTGTGATCATAATATCTTACAAATAAGATGCATATCGTTTTTACCTTTTCTAAATCTTGCGTGGGGGAAGTATACTCGAGACACCAACCAAGCGTATCGGTTAGTGTCATAATTCTATCATTGTCTGTTACATAACATCCTAGGTGTATCCGGAACTAAACGCAACTCTGAAAGTGATTATTACAATCTCAGTTCCAAAGGGAGAGAGATAACTAAGTTTTGCCTTTATTAAGTACATGCACTTTCCCGATCGTTCGGTCGGTATGTCGAGGAAGACCTATAATTTCCAACAAACAACTTGGATAAATCCGGCATACAATTATGTTGTTATAGTCCGCTATTTTGTCCGCATAACCTAGTTGGTGCAACTATCCTATTAAACCTTCTTGCATTTTTCCTCTGCCTCTAGTAGGCTTGCAAGTCTACAGGCTACGAACATCATATTCATCGGTCAAGCTCGAGGATTCTGGTGGTATCTGAAGGAAAACATCAGAGATCAACAGGGGAAAACAAAAGAATCTGATGTGCTCCATTCACAATACTTTCTCCAGCTGTTACAAAAAGAATTTTTTTATAAATGACTATTCTTTTAACAATGACATGTTAATCAAGGTAAAATATTGCCTTATTTTTTGCTTCCTTGTAATTAGAAGAGACATAAGGGAATGCACTAGGCCAAATTGATAGTCAATTTTTTTAAAAGGTGATCCTATGTGAAACAATTGAAGTTCGGTTCGCTTTGTATGGCCTGCCGTAAAACAAGAGAGATGAAACCAATAACAAGAAATATGTCAGAAACGATCAGCTGTATAGAAAAAAATTATGACATAAATTGTGTGTTTTAACGAGATCTACATTTCTTGTAGAGCAAGTCTTTGTCAATCTCTTAGAGCTTAACCGTTATACAACATTATGCAAAACCATTCAGAATAAAGAGGTCTTCAGAGGCTATGCTCAGAAAATTCAAAATATACACTTTATTTGTGATGTAAATATAGTTAATATACAGTATTTTAATAAAAATCGTTAGGCCATTTTTGAGAAAAGCAAAATCTTCCAAAAAGATTTCCATGTAAAGGATAGTTTTTGGTTGGGGGATTTTCTTGAAAATTTTAATGTCGCATCCTTGGAAGATGCTAAAGATAAATTCCAAGTTTGGTATTTAACGGTCTTTTCGATTTTGAGCTAAGCCATCCACATATACACACGTGGACCTTTTTCTAAAAATGCTTTATTCGTATTCAGTGGACCTCAAAACATATATTTCCGATGAAACCTCCACATCGAAGTTTTTTGGTAGAATACAATACCTTCTCTATCCACTATGTACACTGTACATATAGGCTAGAGTAAGTAAAACCAATGGCTTTCAGTGGTGCTTTAAGAAGCTTTGGGAAAGAATGACTACATCGATGGCGCCATCGTCCTAATACTCTCGCACTGCCATAGGATAGGTTCGGACAAATGACCGTGACATCAATTCCAGATGTAATAAAATTTATGTTTTAGCTCAAATGGAGTATCTTGAAACTCGATTAGTGCTCTCTTGAAATGAAATTACGTTAACATTAACATTTGGGATGGTGCCTTGGTTTGGGTGAGTCCCATCAGGCATCAAGGGTCGCCAAGAGTTTGCTTCACAACTTCCATCCCTCTATGTAGAACCTGCAAAACGAAATCAAGCGGAAACTTTTTTGCCATCTCTTTCTCACTTCTAGTTCCTTTTCTGCAGCCGTTCCTCCAATGCTACGATTTTAAATTCGCTGCCTTTATTCCTGCTTTTCTTCCTCTTCAACTTTATTTAACCAAACTCGTTTAGAGTGTGCGTATTTCCCACAATGTTTATTGACTTTAGAAACTAATAATGTTGGCATATTGAATTCTATAAATGTGGCTGAGCTTTTGGGGAAAAGAAAGAAATCTAAAATAATTAAAAGGTAGGCTAAACGCAAGCTTCTATTAGTGTTTTTCTGAAACGTAAGTCATAACCGTTGGTTTATATTTAATAATAATAATAACAATAACAATAATACTTTTTAGACAGCTGAATGTAAAAAAGCTCTCTTATTGGCAGAAAGATTACTTAAAAAAAGAAAATTGCACCACGGTATGGTGTAAAATGGTACTCCAAGGTTACCAATTTGATTTAGTTAAAATTTTCCAAGAGACTTGTAATGTTGATGTAATGGCGGATGATTTTAATGCAGTAAATATGTAATCTGAAGAACCAGCCGAAATTTTACTAGCAGCGGAGAGGGTAACGTTAGAATTGGAAGTCAAGGAAACAGTACAAAACAATATATAATAACTATTTTAAATGGTGCATAGTAGAAACTTACAAACTAACATAAACTCTGATACCTTAAACATTGAAGGCAAACTGGTTTGTGTCGCCCTCCGTGGTGTAATGGTTACCATGTTAACTTCTTATACCCAAGATCGCGGGGTCAAACCCGGCGGTGGACGATGGATTTTTACGGGTGTAATCCTTAGCATCTTCGGAAGGGAAGTTAAGCGGTTGGTCCCGTGTCGTAGATTTATGGCACGTAAAAGAACCTCAAGCCTGATAGAGAGCCTCCGAGCAAAATTAAGCGGTCTTTCACGCCCAATTTAGAATGGGACGCTGGGAGCCACAGTGGTTAAAGAGCGTCCATAAATAACACACCATTTACATTTATTTTTAAACTAGCTTGTGAATAAACTGTCTCAGTGTCAAGGTCAAACAGTAAGTACTTCATTAGTAAATCCTACAAAATAATAGCCTTCTTATAACAGGTGTCTGAAGGTTTGAAGCTGAATTATTCTCATGTCCTTCTTTATTTACAATGTGTTTTCTAACTTATCATGTTGTCATCACTGATGCTAAAAAGAAATAGGTAAAATTAATCTAATTTCTAATCTATAATTTGTCTAAGATAGTGAGGACATACAAAACATCGCATATGCTACATTCATCTGACTTTTTCTACGTATTCTGCAACAGTTTATTGCCACATGAGCTTATTCTTCCATCTACTCCATGTTAGTCGAGATGAACATTAATATAATCTGTATGATTACATATTTCCTTGACATACAAGGGAAATAAGAAAATATTTCATTACCTTAGACTAAAGCGATAAAGAAAGGTTTTAAGAAGATCAAGTCGCTATGTGATGTATTTGAAATTCAATTCCCTTTTCATAGCCAGGAAATAAGTTAATGACGACTTCCCACTTGAGGGAAGTATAACTATTGTATTCGGAAATTTAAAACAAGAAGAAGAAACTTCTCGGAAGTGGTGAAGTCCACAAGAGAAATTGACAAAAAAATGTGTTTTGTATGGTAATATTTCTTTTATCTTCTGCGGTTCAGCAATTAATACAAAAGTCATCAAGATTGAAGAGGACTTCCGAGTCTATACCCAGAAAATTCAAGATATTTTTATTTTGTCACATAAATATCGTTCACATATAATATTTTAATCAAAATTTCTAGAGCCATTTTTGGGAAAATCTAACTTTTCGAAAATGTTTCCATGATAATAGTAGCTTGGGGTGAGGGCAGAGGCATATGCTGCTACGAAGCTCTCAGGTAAGGTCCTTTTTTCCACTTAGGTTACACTTTTGTTCAGGATTTAACGAGTTATCGTTAGGAATGTAAATAATTTCAATTAAAATTTAATACATACAGATAATAATAATAATAATAATAGTGATGATGGTATGATAACATAATAACAATAGCAATAACAATAATGACAACAATAACAATAACACTAATAATAACAATAATAGTAACAACAACAATAATAACAATCATAATAATAACAACAATAACACTAACAAGAAAAACAACAACAGTAGTAGTAATAATAATAATAATAATAATAATAATAATAATAATAAAACAATATTACAAAATTATAATTATCCGTTAACTAGACATCTGAATTAAAAAACAAACAGTGAAAAATAATCACCTCCATCCTCGTATATTTGAAATGGATGACTTCTAATGTTCTATCTGTTAGGCAAATTAACATTCTCTATCTTCAGTAATAAAAATCACCAGACCGGCTGTCTACAGCATGGCGCACATGGAACCGGACTGCTCATTGGTGACCGTCAAGTGTAATCTATTGTTGCAAAGGTGTTACGACTACGTTATGTGTGGCCAGTACGAAAGCCGTTGCAGCTTGGTTAGGACATGTGAAGTTTATCTATTTATCTGCTCGTGGTGGACAATTCGTGCGTAATTGGTGGGCGAACAGTCTGTACTCGGGGTCGGTTTTAAGTGCGCCACTCTGTATCTTCTGTAATAAAAAATCTGATGTGTTCCATTCACATGACTTTCTCTACATTGTTGTAACAAATTACTGTTGAAAAGCATATTCTTCTATCTACTTTATGATAGTCGAGATAAATATTAGCAGAAATTGTCTTAATTACTTGCTTCCTTGTAGGTAGAAGGAAAAGAATGGAATGCACTAGGCTAAAACGAGACAAATCTTTTACAAGCCGGTTGCCATGAGGATGAAAACCGTTTCTATGCAAGGCCAGGAGTTTACAACTTTCCGTGTGAAAAAAGTTTTAAGTATTTTAAATCTGAAACCAATAACAAGAAATATCTCAGATATTGTCAATTCAATGAAAAAAAAAAAAAAAAAAAAAAAAAACGTGTATGACACAAATTGTGTGTTTTAACGTAATCTACAGTTTTTGTATGGTATGTTTTTGTCTATCCCTTACGGTTTTCTAGTTATGCAAAATTCAGCAAAATTCATTCAGAATAAAGAAGTCTTTAGAGGCTATTCCCAGAAAATTCAAGATATGCATTGTATTTGCCATATAAATAGGTATCTTTAATATACACTATTTTAATCACAATTGTTAGGGCCATTTTTAAGAAAATCAAAACTTTTTTCACGTAAAGGGTAGTTCGGGGTGGGGGAATTTTCCTCAAAATCTTCATGTCGAATCCCTGGAAGATACTAAACTTAAATGCCAAGTTTGGCATTTTACCAATTTTCTGTTTTTGGATTATCGTGTTCACAGACACACGGACACACACACGCACCTTTTTCTGAAACTAATTTTTTTGATACAGGGGACCCTAAAACTTCTATTTCCGGTGAAATCTCAGTATTGAATTTTTAGGAGGAATGCAATACCTTCTGTATACACTATGTACATAGTACGTGTAGAGAAAGTAAAAATCACTAACTTGGCTATATAAAAATGTTTGCTTGGGCTGTTCTCGAGACTCGTTAACTAGACTTCGCACGGCAAGAAGATCTATGCGGTTGGTATTAGCGACTCCCCCCTTCTCTCTCTTCATTGTATATGCCTCGAATACCACATGTGTCAGTCATGCTACTCCCGCCTGAGGAGACATTTAGAACAGAATCGAGTTCGCAAGGAGCCTATTTTATGCCCTAATAATAGGCTATAATTGAGAGGAAATAGAACTTGAAAAATCATTCAGAATTAGTGCTATCCTTTTCTCAAAGTTGAAGCAAAATTTGATTTTCAGCAACTTTTATGGTTTCTGCCATCTTTCTATGATATACAGCTAAGAGGAAGTGTATACCACCAACATTTCTCATGTCGAGATTTCACCTTAAATATATGCATTGGGACCCCCTGAATAAAAATAAAGCATTTTTAGAGAAATGTCCATGTTTGTGTGTGCGTGTGTGTGTGTGTTTTGTACAGTATTATGTTCGATAAATACCAAACTTGGTATTTAAGTTCAGTATCTTTCAAAAACGAGACATAAAAATTCTCTCCAGCACTACCTTTTATATGGAACACTTTGTATATATATATATATATATATTTTTCCAGAAACTACCTAAACAATTTTCATTAAAAAGGGTGACTGTAGAGTTTCTACTGCCACTTCACTAGTGCAATCTTGTACAATTTTCACTTTACTTCGTAGCTTAACGGCATAATGAAATAAGCGTGTGCAATTTCTGCTTCATTCGCTGGGACGTTGAACACAAGAGCTCTCCAATATCTCTCAGTAGCAGTATTTACTGTATGTCACAACTATCGTCACCCCTCACTCGTAGAACCAACAGTTTGTCTCATCAAGTACACAACTCGCTATGACACTTATAGACTCGCTAGCACGGTCGCTTGTATATACCCGCTAGAGTTTATGAGAGAGCTCTAGAATGTTCGCGAGAGGCGGCGGGAATAAACTTCCGAAAGAACCTGGTTATCTTTCCATAGGTTCCTGGGTGAGAACGCTACTCCGTATATTTATCTCTTCAACCGGTCAGTCGATCGGTCGTCCTCCATTGGATAAGTTTAGGCCACAGCTGCTACGTCACAATAACTTTATTTAAGATATTGCTCTATGACAGTGGTCTGTGAAATTCTCTTCATTCAGAGGGAATCTTTTGTAATTCTGTATAAAGGGAAAGCCATAACACATAGATAAAAACTTGCTTCACAAAAAATTATAGGACACTTTAAAACATACAACTTAATTATTTTAAATACGTTGTTTGTGGCATGAGTCATTTCCGATATATCCGTTAATATAGGTTTAAATGTTTAATACTTTCGTAATTTTCAATAGCCGTCGCAATTCAGTTGTTTTTCAATTCGCGATGTTATGGAAAGGGTATGGAATTTGAAGGCAAGCATTCAACCAGTCGCGTTTAATGATTGGAACATCGATTTGTTTTTGTCTCTTGAACCTACAACGAAATATGCAATTAAACTATTCTGCATAGGTTTGTCTTGATTAATTCGCAAATAAGCTGTAGTATGTGTAGTAGAGACAGAGTGGACAGAGAAAGACATGCGAATTAAATACATATATGTTTGGTGCTGCGTGGCGCAGGGGATCGCGGGTTCGAGTCCGGCCTTGGGTTTAGGTGTTTCTATTGAGTTTGTATTCTAAGATATTCTCCACCCTGGTGGATAATTAGGTCCCACCTGAAGGCCAATATGTATTAAAAAAATTAACCATTGTAGTAATGTGCACACCATCAAGCTGGTGCCGAGCTTATACTTCCAGCAGTCCTAGCTCTCCTGTTGAAATCATTCAGTTGCAAAGCAACGCTTTAAATATTGAAATAATTGCTTTTTCACACAAACCGTATGGTATTGACTTTTTCAGTCTGACTCTACCTATCCAACGCTTTAAATAATTGGTCGAAGTTTTCTGATAGTGTTTAACGCCCGCTTTTACTACATATGATGCACAGAATGAAGATGGAGCACCGGTGGAAGGCGATGGGGGGAAACCCGGAGAAACCCGCTCCTGTGCCTCTTTGTCCACTATAAATCGCACATGGGGTCACCTGAGATCGAACCCGTTTGGTGAGAAGTGAGTGGTCTAACCACTCGGCCACGGCGTGGCCAGCTGAACGAAATGGAAGTTTTATTGTCTATTGCATTTTATTTTTTGTTTGCTTGTGCTCAGTATGAGTATACACAACTAATGTGTGAGTGTTTATATGTAATATGTTGTCCTTTTTTGTAGAAGTTGTCTAATGATTCTTTATAATCGAAGCACATGCTCCATTGTCGTAACCAATTTTGCACAAAATGGTGTATTTGTACATATTGGATCAGTAGTTCAAATAAGAAAGATCGTGCCAGTTAATGTAAACATATTTTATAGAGTGCTTTAGTACCATTAAACAAGAAATGGCTGTGAGCAGATAAGGAAATGTGAAATATAGCCAATCAGCTCTACTGTTTCCAGGAATGTGACTTTGCCTCCTCAGAAGTGTACATTATGCTATTTAATGAAAATGTAGAGAATGTGATAAAACATCTGATTTGCTTCATTCACATAACTTTTTCTACCTGTTATGCAAACAAACTATTTTTACGACAGATTATTCTTTTATCTACATCACGCTAATCGAGATAAACATTAAGAGAAATTGTATTACTGCCAGCTTCCTTGTAAATAGAAGGGAATACACCAGGCTAAGGCAACAGATAAATGTTGTAAAAGCTGTCGCTATGTGATTGTCATTAAAATCCGGCTTCCTTTCCATGGTCGGGAGTAAAAAAAAAAAAAAGAGTACAAAAACGGACGATGTCTTCTCGTTTGAGAAGAGTTTTAAACCTGACACCAATAACAGGGAATATCTTTGAAATGGGTAGCTTTAAAAAAATGTATATCATGAAAATTATTTGTTTTAACGAGGTCTACATTTTTTTCTGTAGTAAGCTTTTGTGTATCTCTTACGGTTTACCAGTTATGCAAAAGTCATTTTATTTGCCACGTAAGCATCTTTAATTTACATTTTGTTCAAAATTGCTAGAGCCTCCCCCCTTTTTTTTCTTCTGAAAATTGAAACTTTCGAAAAATATTCCATGTAAAGTGTACTCTGGGGTGGAACATTTTCCTGAAAATCGTTATGTTGCATGCTTGGAAGATACTAAACTTAAATATCAAGTTTGGTGTTTAACCGACTGTTCGTTCTTGAATAATGCTGTCCACAGGCACACACTGATTTTTTTCTAAAAATTATAATTTGTTGATCCGGGGGTCTTCAAAACATGTATTTCTGGTGAAATCTCGGTATCAAATTCCTTGGGTGGCATGCAATACCTTATCTACCTACTATGTGCTTACTACATGCGTGATAGAGAAATTAAAACATCAGGATCTCCCACTACCATTTATATCTACTGGGGCTCCAACAGTTTCACTCAAGAAAATTTTCGTTGCAGTAAAGCACCAAGCCTCTAATCCTTTCCCTGAGGAGCAAGTAAGACGAAAGGAGTTACATCTCCGACTTTTTTGGGGAGGGATGGGGTAGTGGTTATCGCTCGCTTTTACTACATATGGCACTGTAGGCGATGGCACTGATGATACACGGAATGAAGATAGAGCACCGGTGAAATGCGATGGTGGGGCAAACCGGAGAACGTCCACCCCTACGTCTTTTTGTTCACCACCAATCCCACATGTGGTTGCCTGAGTTTGAACCCGAGCCGCCACAACTCCGGCTGTTGTTTTTACCGGTTTTTCAGAAAAGAAATCTCTTTAGGAGAAGTGGCAGAAAGTGGAAAATGACATTAGATATAGCTGTCCAGAAGCCTCAATCAAATGTATGAACATGGTGTTGCAAACTATGCAACTAGGATACTGCCAGACATGATTCGATGCATGAAATGCAACCAATGCGCACATGTGGTTTTTGTCAAAGCGTCCGACTAAAAATATATTTCTGTAAAGATTGCTTCTCTCTATTAAGCCAAAACTTTTATTGAGATATTTCTTTTTTATTTATTTTGTGTGGTGTTAACTCTATGTGGTTCAGTTGAGGACATATATGTTCCTAAATTGAACTTTTGCTGCACAGTACAATAAGTTTATTTTCCGATATTCAGTATTAGTTACGGATGAGGCCCCCCACAGACACAGCATCGGACATAGGCCTTTGCTACTTATGTGACTCCTGGGAGGCAAGGGTGAGGGGATACATCCGAAGGGCAACCAGATTTGGATGGCGACGGGCGCAATAAAATTATGGATGGAGTCACTGTCGGCTACAGTTGGAACATTTCCGATGCCGACCTAGGCCCTGCTCGGAGCCCCTGACCATCTCAGCGAGCTTCCAGAGGGAACCCTGAAACCGTAAGATGGGTACTGCCCGTATGCGCTCGACGACGACGCCAAGGTAACCTTTTACAATGCGCAAATCACCATCCAGCCGTAATCTACCGAATACCGTCGCCTGGTCCTTCAACCTTGAAAGAGATTAGGAAATAATGGGAACAGGAAATGGTGGAACGAAACATTCAGGGACGTAATGAACATGTCCAATATTCGTCTGACGACCCGGGGAAACCCAAAAAAATCCATGGGTTAGATAGGCCGGCCGCGGCGATTGAACCCACAACCACCCGAATGCGGGCTATAGACGACACCGTGTGAGTCATTCCGCTTTATTTTCAGTTATGGTGATTTTTATTTTGTAAATTTAACTGCTCTGTAAGTTCTTAGTGACGCCAAGTGTTATTTGCTGTATGCTTAATTCTGTTACTTTTGTTAGAATAATGTGTGACAGTTAAGTGATCCAATATAGGCTTCTCTACTATATCTATTAAGCTCCTTTCATATAATGCTCCAGTAGTTCAAATATTACTTTGTTAGGTAATACGTTATTTGCAGATATTGGAAGCCTGTAGCAGTGGTAGCCGTTAAAATGACTCCATAGCGCTGGGAGGATTTCAAAGGCTTATGCGTCAGTTAAAACCATGCTATAATCTTACTAGTTAGGAAAAACAATGCAAATAAAATTCAAACACACAATAACGATGAAAGCCTGTAGGTAAATGATAACAAGTTACACGAGAGGGAATCAATAAAGACACACATCAATGCGCATACTAATAATAATAACCTAACAATGCAAATGAAAGCACACAGACTCTATCACGTTGTGCATTTGCAGCGAAACGAATAAGGTGGTTATGCAGTCAGAGAAAAATATTTCAATCATACAACATTTGATCTCCAAAATGTATAGTGAAGAATCATCAGCTTTTAGGATTATAAAATTAGCGAGTTTTAAGGATCGAGTAAATTATCGGATTACTTTGTGATTCCTGAGAAACGCTCGTGCCAGTGCCTATAGGCATGCATGTTTCGAAACGACACTTAACGGATATGGCACTCTTATAGCTCATATTTGAACTAACTTAAAATTATAATGTCGCAACTGCTGACATTGAAAATTACTCTTTTTGAGATTAGGCAGCGCACGAAACACTTTTTTGGCCTTGTGGTGTAAACTATTTGGCCATCAGGAGAGAAGGCAGTTAATGCTATGAGCAAGGCTATAAAAATATTTAAATAAAATTGCAGTCTTTAAGGAACTTCATTATTTCATGGTAAACTGGTTTTTGGCATGGCTGTAATATGGTACTGATGCTGGCGGGAAAAGGGACGGAAAGTTTATGAAGAGTGTGGAACAGGGAAGAGCGTTGTAAATTGTACGCGAACAACGGAAAAGAATATGATTCAAGTCGGCGCCTTCCCCCGGGTGAGAAACACATTTTCAGGTGTCGATGAGATGAAGACGAAGATGCTGAGGGTAGCATCCATGACCAAGTTGCATCCGGATCAATGTGGTGAGTTGTTGTCGTGTTGCGGTGTAGCCGGAGAACCAGGGAATTTTGGGAAGTTCTTCCTGGATGGTGGCATAATATTTTCCTTTTGATGTTTTGGAAAGTTTCCAGGCATCATTCCAGCTACGGTGGGCATTCGTATTTAGATTTGGTTGAAAGTTTGTACATGTAAGTATTGTCATGCCCGCAGTTATAAGTTAGGTTACGATGGTAGAGCAGTGAGAGGTTTTGTCCGGGAATTCCACTTTACAACACAGCCAGGCAGACACAAGAAGCGTAGATATGTCCCATCAGTTAATATTCTACATAATAAAGTGATGTAGAGTGGTTAGGGTAAACTAAGTTACTAATTTAAAGACAAAATAACTCTATTACATAATTTATTCTATGGCTTTACGTGTTACAATGTTCATGGCGTGGCGAGCCGCACTCCTGCGCTGCAACTATCTTATACCACTTTCCAAGTACAAAGAGTCTGTCCCCTCACGCAACCCTGCCTATTATCTACACTGTAGGTTGGCAGTATCGCCAACATGTGAAACTAAAACCTACTCAATGTTGCCACAACATATCCATGCAACCAGGACGCCACAGTATGATACCTTGGAATGTACTCTGATCGATGCTCTGTTTAGGCTGGTGATCGACGACCTCGTTATAATGTACACCTGTTTGCAATCCAGAGAAAGTAAACTTGCTGCCCCTCTTCAGTGACTGAATGTACACAGAGCTCAAATAGTATTAGACATCGAATTTCTGATTGTCTGTAGGGAATTTATAGGGCGTGACTTCCGATATCCGCTGGCCCCTCCATCACTCTAATTGGGGAAGGAGGAGGGGTTGTAGCTTACTGTTGTAGTGCATGCTACCTAATCTCGCTTCCAGTTGAGAGAGGTGGCTATTCCTATTAGCAAATGAGTTGACAAACCCAGCATAGGTATGCTCTATTGGTTCGATATAGAACACTCACCAGCAAGGTGACAGTATCAGCCAATAAAATAAAACATGACGTAATAAAGTACCCTACAAACGGTAAGGAATGCGGTGTACGGAACAAGACAGTGCCGGTTTCTTTCTGTGCCTTGTGTACAAGGTGCAGAATATTATGCAAGTATTGATGCGTTTCTCTGCCCCACAGGGGTTGTTGCAATCTTTGTAGCACACGCTTGGTGTCTGCTAATATAAATAACTGCGGAAAGTGCCGATATAGCTCGTATTCCAAGGCTGCTCGGATGGCAATCAACTCGGTAGTGTAGTTAGCACGAAGCACATGTAATTATGCCCATAGACGCGCACCTCAGAGGGTACTTTTTATCAAATACTTATGAAAACAAACCGGTTTCTTCTTGTACGTTATCAGTAAATATGTTCTAGTCTTCAGGCTAAAAGCAAAGGTTAGTTACCGACTTAAAGTTATAGGTCGGACAGTTTCGAGTTTGCAAAATGTGAAGCATATTTATTTCGTCCCAACCCCTGGCATGATGTATTGATTATTCTAAGCATTACAACTGTCCCAATAGTAAGCTTCCAACAACTAATGGAAATCAACAAGAAATTGCTGTTAAATTTAGAAATGTTTCAATTAATATTTCGAGTTAAAACAGTAAATTAAACTTCTTGTCTCACCACAAAAGGGATTTATTTTCGTCTGATTTTAACTACATTCCTTTGATATTGCTCTGATAGTATTCTTGCGTCTATGAACCTTATGATTTCTTTGCCCAATCCTTAAGATCAACTTAAGGCACCGGAGTAAATTTATGACTACAAATCGCTCACCAGCGAAACTATATTTGTTGTAATATTTTTGATAGTGTTTAACGCCGGCTTTAACTACTTACGGCACCGCAGGCGATGATACTGATGATACATAAATGAAGATGGAGCACCGGTGGAATGCGATGGCGGGTGAAACCGGAGAACCCGGAGAAAACTCGCCCTTGCGCCGCTTTGTCCACCACAAATCTCACATGCGTTCGCTTGGGATCGAACCCGGGCCGTCTAGGTGAGAGGCAAGTGGTCTAACCACTCGGCTACGGCGCGGCCTATTTGTTGTAATGAATGGATGTTGGAACCTTTGGGCATCTATAGAAAGTCATAATTTATATGTACCTCCCCACTTCTTTTGGCTCTACATTCATTTAAAGATCGTACAATACATCAGTTTCGCAGCATACTGTTTATCAAACAGCGTTTATCTCTAAACTATATTTTCACACTTAGAAATATTCCACGCCTCCCAGTTTTTGTTTAAATTCCATTACAATTTTCCATAAAGTGCATCTATATCCAAGTAATATTCTGCAGGGCAAATTACGCACTATACCAAAAATAATTTTATTTGAAAACGTGGTAAATTTTAGGTTTAAATTTTCTTATAGGCTTATAATCAATTTCTCAGTTCGCTCATCATATTGATTTAAAATATCTTTTCGTACTATTTTTGTATATGGTTCAAAGCTGAAATTGCAAAAGTTACAAAAAAAATTCTCAAATTATGAGACGCGTGGGAAATTTTGATTTTGCAACATATTTACATAATAAACGTATAAAGTAATTTATGGCCCTAGGAGTATTTATACAATGTGAATGCAATCAGTACACAATTAGCTAAACGACAATGCAATCACAGAGACATTATCCAAAGAATGCACAGAATAATATGAACTTGGAAAAGTCTTTCCCATGGGCATGTCCTTTAAATTGCCTGTAAGACATGGTAATAGCAGTGTATGTATCTCAGCTTATTTTCCCAGTAATTTCCATTCATTCGGTGTTTTGATAAAATACCTTGGAAGAATAAACAAATAGCTAAAGGTGTAGGTTCTTTAGCGGCATTTCGTAAGACAAGGAGCGTAACATTGTGCAGCCTTTCGGCATGTCTACAAAGACATTGCGAAATCAAGCGACGCGGACTTTCCCACTCTAACACTCTTACTTCGGTAGTGGGCACAGGCGTGCGACTCTGCTCCTGGATAACAGACTATGCACACTAATTGAGACAATTTGTTCCTGCATCTCTACTGGCGTTAAAACTAATTTCGTATCACATAGGACCTGAGCAGAATATCTACGTCTTGATTCGGTGTCGTTTCGAAACACACTGTATACAGATAATTAAAAAAAAAAACTGTCCATTGCGTTGAAATTTGCAGATACTTTATATGTTCACTGTACGTGAAAGAATAGTGGTGTCTATGCTCAGTTGAAGAAATTACAGATTAGATGAATGTGAGAAGGTTTTAGAGGTATCTAATTTCAGGAAGCCTGGTTCAGCAATGTGAATATGCAACCTTTTATCATCACATGCAACAACATAGGAAAAGTTTAAGCTCTTCGCCATGACACTTGTTTTGGCTCATTCTGCTTGCACAGCAATGATATCACGATCCATGTGAATGGTGGACGCATTTAACTCTACGAGAAAACGGCAAAGTCTTTAAGTAAGTGTATGGAATAACGAACCAAGCTAAAATATATTTAGACTGGTAAGATACTTAGATTTGAAGGATATATTTAGATCTTTTGCCAGCTTTCCGGCAGGGGGGGTGCGCGATGCTGACAACACAACCTCCCCATATCGGTTGGATAGTCGTCCACCCCATCGCGCGTGAGTAGGCGTGAGACCAGGAGCTCGTGTATGCGAGAAGTCGAACGGTGCCTTGCTCTCAATCCGTTCCGTTTGGTATATCGACCGAGTGTGTTCGCTCGGAGTGACCAAACTCAAGAGGTCGGTCTGCTACACCTGCATTGTTGCCGCACAGTGCATTATGCACAACCTGAATTCGCATGATATTCCGATATGGAATCGAGCGCTATAAGTGAAATCGTTTTCTAGATCCAAATTACGTGTTCATTTAGAATAGTCGCAATGCAACTATTCAACAAGTAATTGTTTCTTGTCGCTTAAGCGTTATTGTGAAAATCCTGTTATCTATTTATCGGTTAGAACATAAAACCGGAAGAAGCCGGTTGAGATTATTG
Organism: Hymenopus coronatus; assembly: GCA_030762935.1. Taxonomy (NCBI): domain Eukaryota; kingdom Metazoa; phylum Arthropoda; class Insecta; order Mantodea; family Hymenopodidae; genus Hymenopus; species Hymenopus coronatus. The sequence continues at coordinate 59,137,847 of CM060900.1, forward strand.
TTGAGAATATAACAGTAACAAAAATAATTACTAATTATCATTATTTTAATAATAAGAAGTGCTCTTACATTTTCTTTTAGAAAGACTCCCTTGTATTGTATTACTAAGGTTCTCTCAGTATTGCTTGTTTTCCGTTACAGATTTTTGTAATTACCAGGTGCTGGTACTGAAGTAGATAAATCAACAACTTTTGACCCGGTTACCTTAATGAGTGTTAAAGGCTGGTAGCAGCGTGGTTTATTTCTAATGAAATTGTTTGACTTTGCATTTTAAAGAACAATCGTTAAATATTGATTATATGACAATCTGTAATGCGTTTAGCTAAAAGTTTATTCAAATAGTTGAGTTTTCTTTCAGAAATTCTGAATGAAATTTCATATTAAATTTGTATGACATTTATTAAACAAAATATTTAATATACGTGGGTTGGGGCAAAAGTAATGGCAACTAGTTTTTTTCTTGTAGATATGTGAACGGATCATAAACGTATATGTATCGCGTGGAAGTTCTCCAGGCATAGTGTGTATGCAGAACAACAGATGGCTCTGTGATAGCTGGTAGTAGCGCAGCGAGGGCTATGAAATCAGTCAGTTGGTAAGTGTCGTGCTAGATGGAAGTAACCCATGTTTAGCAGCGCGCTTACATTAAAATAGCCGCTCTTCGAGGGAGAAATGCGATGGAATGTCACAGTGAATTAATGTGAATAATGCCCTATTATACCGTACAGTAGTCGGTGGGTAGGAAAGTTTCAGCAAGGACGTGTGTCGTTGGGGATGGGAAGAATTGGAGCACCCGCTGTATTTTCCCGACGTTTCGCCCTGTGACTTTGATCTCATTCGAAAGATTAAGGAACCAGTACGTGGTAGGCGGTTTGAGGGCATTGCTAATGCTATGCGCGAACAAATGAACCGATTCACACATGGTGCGGTAAATGCTGCGGTAGTTGGTATTCAACGCCTCTTACATCGTTGGCAGCATATGGTAACAGTAGCAGGGAATGCTTTGAGGGTCTTTAGGCCCAGGTTGTCATCTGTATGTGTACTGTATTTCATTCCTTTGCACCGTGAAGGCCATGTTGCCCTGTATACTACCGTAATAAATTAGTGTGTTATGATATTTACTGCTATTCATTGTCCACATATGTAGTTAACACCTTGTCCTTTCTTCTGTATATGTCACATTCTCCAACCGGACTGGTATCTTCAAGAAAATAAATAGTTGCCATGACTTTTGCTACAACCCTCGTACATATATTTTGGTATTTAAGTTTGGTATCTTCCAAGGATGCGACACGAAGATTTTCAAAAGATTGTTCGCCCCCAAACTACTTTTTACATGGAATATTTTTCGAAAATTTTGATTTTCTCAAAAATGGCTGTAACGATTTTGATTAAAACTCCTTGTATCCAAGATAGTTTTATGACAAACGAAATCTATATCTTGAACTTTCTGGGAATAGCCTCTGAAGACCTCTTCATTCTGGATATATATTGTATATAGCTGGCAAACTGTAAGAGATACACAAAAACTTACTACACAAAACATGTAGATCTCATTAAAACACACAATTTATGTCATATACTTTTTTTTTTTTTTTTTTTTTTTTTTTTTAAGAGTTTAACGTTTTAGAGATATTCCAGATAATTGGTTTCAGTTTTAATTCATTAATTTTTTCTCAAACGGGAAGACACACTTTTTCTCGTTTGTTTACTCCTGGCATGCAAAGAGGTTGGAATTTCAGTTGTTTCACATAGCGACCGGCTTTTAAAGCACGAAACTATGCTTTAGCCTGTGCATTTTATTATTTCCATTTTGTACTTATAAGGAAGCTAGTAATAAGACTAATTCTGTTTATGTTTATCTTGATTAACATGATGTAAATAACAGATTCATGTTTTGAATAAAAGGTTTGTTTACCGAAAAGCTACAGGGCATCATGTGAATGGAACACATTACATTTTTTCCCTTCTACTTACGAGGAGCCAAGTAATGACTATTTCTGCTAATGTTTATATTGATTATCATGAAGTGAATAAGCGACCGCATGTGAGATTTGTGGTGGACAAAGCGGCGCTGGGGCGGGTTTTCTCCGGGTACTCCGGTTTCCCCCGCCATCAGATTCCACTGGTGCTCCATCATTCATGTATATCCAGTGTCACCGCCTGCGGAGTCATAATTAGTTAAAGCGGGCGTTAAACACTACCAAAAAAAAAAAATGAAGTGAATAGAAGAATAAGCTTTTTAACATTAATTTCTATACAGAGATGTAGAGAACGTCATGTGAAGGAACACATAAGATTTTTTCTCTAGGAATTCACCACATAACATTACGCCACAAACTTAAGCTGGTCGTTTTCACTATTCGCTTCCAAATATACAGAATCTTCCAGTGTAAATACTCCAGAATTGTATCGAATCCACAAATACGAGTGAAGCAAACCTTTTCTACGCCATGGCAATATCAGAACTCACTAATCCACTAATCATGAACTACACAATCTCCACACCACTAGCTGCAGAGCTGTAGTTCGTGAGAATACTACTTTAGGGAAGAAGAGCATTGGGTGGGGATAATCTTTACCTGAAGACAGCGTTCAACAGGTTCAAGAAGTCATTAACGGAATCCCGCTATCAACTCGAACCCTTACTTGCGAACTGGGTGTTCCATAACCTAACTGCCAAGAACTACCTCCGTATTTAACTGGAAAATCAAGATTATCATAAGCGTTGCTGCATGGCTTTAAGCCAATATTGTGCTTCATTTAAAGCACTGTGGCAGGATATTCAAACTACGTTTTAAATCGTCTAACTCTTGATCAAAAGGTTTTCTCTTTGGTACGGAGTTTCTTGTGCGTCAAGTTGTGAATGTTTCCTTCTTTTTAGCTTCATATGGGACGTTCAAAATCAGTTCACGAATAAATAAAGCAAGGAATTTTTACTCTTTCTAACACGTATGTACAATGTATAGAGTAGGTAGAGAAGGTATTGTATTCCACCCAAAAATACGATACCGAAATTTCACCGACAGATTTTAGAAACATATTCATGTGTGTCTATTAATAGCATAACTCAAAAAGGAAAAGTCGGTTAAATAGAAAACTTAATATTTATGTTCAGTATCTTCCAAGGATGGGACAGGAAAATTTTCAGGAAAATCTTCCACATCCCAAACTATTTAACTTGGTATTTACGTTCAGTATCTTCCAAGGATGCGAGAGGAATATTTTCAGGAAAATCCCCACATCCCAAATTATTTGTTAACTTGGTGTTTACGTTCAGTATCTTCGAAGGATAAACATTTTCAAGAATATCCACACACCCCTAATTATTTATTCGTTAACGACGCGGTCAATTATCAGGATCATATCAGCGCCACCGGTGTGCCAGAATTTTGCCCGCAGGAGTTCCTTAACATGCCATTAAATCTACTGACATGGGGTTGTCACTTTTAAGCACACCTAAAAATCATCGGTCTGGGCCGGGTTCACACATAAACTACCCTTTACATGCAACATTTTTGAAAATTTTCGATTTTTTAAAAGTGGCTGATAATTTTGATTACATTTATATGACATTAAACGTATATCCTGATTCTTTTTGTGTGAATAGTCCTCTCTATTCTGAACAACCTTTGCATAACTGGTAAGCCGTAAGGGATAGACAAAGGCTTACAACATAAAGATGTAGCTCTCGTTAAACACAGAGACACACACACAATTTATGTCGTTATTCCTAGAGCTAAGCATTTCCGAGATATTTGCCGTTATTGGCTTCAATTTTAAAATACTTTGTTTTCTCAATCCGGAAGTCCTCAACTGTTTGTTTCTTTTGTTTTACTCCTGGCCATGGAAAGAGAATTGAATTTAAATGACAATTGCATAACAACAGTTTTTAAAATATTTAACTGTCACTTTACCTTGTGTAGGTATTCCCTTTTTCCATTTTACTTATAAGCAAAAACGTAATAGGGCCATTTCTGATAATATTTATCTTGATTAAAACGGGGTAGATAAAAGAACGATATTTTTTTTAGGACGAGTTTTTTTCTCAGAACAGATAGAGAAAGTAAGGAGAACGGAGCACATAAGATTTTTGAAGATTATCTTTCAATAGTCTATGTACTTCCCATAAGGGTACCTGTTAAATTATGTATTATCTGTGTGTTAGAAGGCTCTTATACTTTCCTTCGTAACCAGTAAAATGTTTTGTACTTTACAGGCAAGATTAGCAAAACAAACCAACCAACAAACAAACAAAAGCAACAAAAAGTCAAACAAAAACAACCTGACGCAACTGTTTTAAATCGTCGCATTAGAAATGGAAACAAAAATACAACTGTGACCTTAACCTATTGAGATTCCTTCATCGAGCACTCTCTGCTAAGATCTAAGTCCTCGTCTAACACTAATCAGCTAGCCGGAACCAAAATGAGTCAATAATAGTATAAGTCTAATACTAAAAGACCTAACAGATACATAAGTGTAATGCCACGAAGTCATTGAAGGAACACATCACAGTTCATATTTCTTAGTGTAGCTTGTCTGGCTCACATTCAACAGGTCACGAGTTCGAATCTCTCTTACGGGACTTACCCGGATAACGTTTTATTTCGGGGTTTTCGCTTATTCTGAGAAGATGAACGTCCAATAACTCCAAGCTCTATGGATCCCGAGATATCATTTAAGAATCATTTCGCCAATTTCATTCATCATCTAATATGGCCAACCTGGTTAAAGGGCGCTAAATTAAAAAAAAATAATGCTTTGCAACAAAAGAAAAATAAACCAACTTGCGTTTTTACAAAAATGGAAGGGATCTATAAACTATTATTTATATTATTCCTAAACATCGTTTGTTGGCTTTAATTAACAAAAGCTTTGGTATTATTTGTGAAAGTTGTAGAACAATGGCATAGGTATCTTATGGTCTTAATGATTATGAAAAATATTGATCGCCATTGAGATGAAGCTTCTCTCTGCAGCTCAAAGTGAGATTATTGTTTTCGTAGTTTTGGGGTTCTTAGAGCAATGACAAGGGTAAATACTATCAGCAGAGGAAGGGAGTAAACTTTTCTTTTCGACTCCTGTGCTCATTTACCTACGATAACTGAAAATATAATGGCCACTATGTAAACACGTGGCATTGCCCATACATTTCGGCGGTTTGACTGTAACGCTATAACAGAAAGACCAATGGCCAGAACTAATTACTGTTGGATCTCAGTGGTAGTAGTGATTGCAGAATCTGAGGCTGAACATTTGGCCTGGCTTTCGTAAATGTACTGAATGTTCCGTCGTATACATGGCTCATAGTCGTAAAAGAGGTGTAAGTATAAAGAGGATTCCAGCTAGTGGTTGTCGACGACTTTTAACTACCAAGATTATGTTCATATCTTCAAACTAGCCAGGTATTTATCTTCTGATACTTCATAGATATTTGACATTAAAAATGAAGCTTATGGTATGTGAAAATTTGATATGAGTATGAAGGAAACTTACATAATAATATATTCTGACCAAAATTTGTATTTAGGGCTATCTTTTCACCATTGTGTTTTCAATATTTGTTCGTACTTTTTCTATTTACAGAATATAACTTAAAGATATCTGACTTTGTGTTACCTCAAATAACTATAATGCAGTCAGTTCTGTGCTGAAATGCAATATTTTAAATATCTATGTGAACTTTCAGAATTTATTTTTTATCCTACTTTCATTCTCAGTACGCGCTTAAAATCATCTATTGCTCGAAATCCAGTTTTATTGTGAACTTATTCTTAAGAACTTCTTCTCAATGGGTTTTATTTTGGTCATTGTTTTCTGTGATTCTTATAGCAGAGATTCTAGAAAGATGCACTTCACAAATGTGACATTCAGTTCCTGTATTATATGACCACTTTACTACAGAATTTGGAATGAAGATTTATATATGCATCAAATGAATAACCAGGTAAAATTGGGATGAGAGAAACTACCTTATGTCTGGTTCAAGATGTTCGTATTTTCTTCCGCTTTCTATTTTATTTCTGGCAGACATATTCTCAGCATTTTACATGAAACTTGAGCAGGCGGTGTGTTACTTGCTTGTTTCAGATTTTCAATGTTACCTCTAGTGTGGTATATCATTGAATGTGTTGTGTCGACGCATCTACTCTTCTGATAATGATAATTTTATTCTGGATTTGTCTAAATTTGGATAAAGCAAGGATTGAAAACAGCTCTATATATAAACTCCTTCATATGTAGCTATCTGTGCTGATTATTATAAACATTTGAAATGTTTAGTCTTTCAGCTAAAGCATGTGTTAGAATCTTTATAAAAATCAATCGAAAATAAAAATATTTGTCCGCAATGCGTTCTATTCTTCAACACGTAATCTTTTGTATATATCCCAATATTGCGTTTGCCTTCTTTAGGCATGCTGCAAATTTTCTCTTCCAGACCACTAAAATTTAATAATAAAATTATGAGAATAACTTAGAGGAGGTGAATAATGACTCACAATTATAATTAAGATTCCATAATGGTGTCGAGAATGCTTCACATAAAAGAGTGTAGCTATTTACAACAATTACTGACGTATCTCCATATAAAACTTAGTTGATCAGGAAACAAAATGGAGTCGGATATGGTAGTTCTTGCTCTGACACGCTTCAGAGTTCATGCACATCGCTATTTAAACTGCAAGCTCCAAGGAAGATAAGCTGGTAGAAGCAGAGTCTCTTTCCCTGACATGAATTCTCCCCCCGAAGTTTAATTTTTAGTGATCTAGATCCAAATGACGTGGTCATTTCGAACAGTAACAATGTAAGCAGCAACATTGAGAAGTAATTGTTTCCTGTCGCTTAAGCGTTATTGTGAAAATTGTATTAGTATTAGTTAACGTATTTTTAAAAAATACCGTCGGCGCCTCGGCCGAGTGGTCCAATCGTTCCACAAATGCTCCATAATCACCTTTCCATTTCACCGTCATTTCACACCATCTTCCTCACTCTCATACCAGGCATCGGGCCGATCACCCTTCCTGCCTTCTCTTTGATTCAGAGTCCGTCTGCTCCTCAGCAGGCATCTGACCGCAGGCGCTGGCTTATATGCCCTCGAGGGGCGCAAATCCAACACACGAGGAAGGTAAACAGAGTAGCAGCAGCATCAGTAATAATAATAATAATAATAATAATAATAATAATAATAACTATTATTATTCATATTTTTATTTTTATTATTATTATTATTTTATTACGGTTATGATGATGTTTATTATTATTGATATTATTGTTATTATTGTTGTGTTATTTTTGTGATATAATTATTATTATTATTATTATTATTTCTTTATTTTAGAAAGTAGATTATTACATTTTGTGCTCAGTCAAATATTTTGGATAAATAGTTTATAATGAATTATACGAGTATGAACAAGAGAAAGTAACAGAAGTGTAAGTTTACTTCAATTGTTCAATGTATTGTAATATGCTATTCTGCAGTTGGTATGCTGCAAAATAGTATTATAACTCAGGGTTTAAAGTATATTCCTTTTCGTTAACCTGAAACCTTACGGATTTATCCATGTGCTTTTTATTTTGATAGAACGAAACACGCTTCATCCACTGATAAGTAGTTCAATTTTAGGTACGATAACCACTGCCGTGTATCGATGTTGGAGGGGTAATTTTATTTAAATATGGTTTGATAAAATTAATGGCATTGTTAGCTTAAACCCTCGCTCTCCTTCTTCTTCTTCTTCTTCTTCTTCTTCTTCTTCTTCTTCTTCTTCTTCTACTTCTTCTTCTTCTTCTACTTCTTCTTCTTCTTCTTATTATTATTACTATTATTAGTATCATCAATATTTTAGGAATTTATTACATTAGGCCTTTAAAAATACATGCTTATTCTAACTTTGTGCGGGGAAAAAGATTTAAAAACATATTTCAATATGATGTCGTTGAAAATATAAACAACCGGCCATTGTGTCTAAATAATTGAAGGTATAGAAAAATAGTACCGGAATAGTTGCTTGATTCTAGTAGGTATGGCATGCGTTATTAGCCCCTTAGTGCCTGGTGTGGCATATTTGACAGTCTTTATTTTGTCTTTTCTTTTTCTTTACATTTCATGTTATACAAACCTTCGATAATAACAAGCAATATTTATGTGTTTTATATTGTACAGCTTTTTCAATAAATTAGTTATATTTTAAAGAAAAATATGCAAAAATCCATGGAACTACAGTGAAATGCTACTCCGACAGCGTCCAAGTGTGCTATCACACCGGCTATTTTACTTGGACCTTCCCCATCCTTTGCCACAGGCAGATTTAACAGCAGTCTCTAGGGTTTGAACTCACGAACTTTGGCTTTCGAATGGGTGGCCAGTGCATTATGGGTCATCTTAACGCTCGCTCATCGCTTGTGTTGCTTGTGAAAGGGATATGAAGGCTTCTTCAGGAATTAACTGAAATATTCATTTATTCTTAATTTTCCTATTATAGAAAGGATTTTCATGCTCATAACTACTTAATATAGAACCATTTCGTTCTTATCGGCTTATTAGGAATAATACACAAAATGAAAAGAACGCTCACCAAAATATCTTTAAACAAGCCGCTAAAGAAAGTTTAGACATGTACAGAAAACGATTTAAAAGAAAAGGACTAAGGATATAGGACGATAACATAACAAAGTTATATCTGACAAAAGAGAAACCTATAAAATATGTTTCTGCCAATGCAGAAGAGGAGAAATCAGAATATCATAGAAAGAGATCTATGACTAAAAGAGAAGTACGGAAATATATATTTAATTGGGGAGAATTTTTAGTTTATTTAGAAAATGATTTAAAAAGAGTTCAACCGCAAACTTACACATTTCTTAATATCTAAACAAATAAAGCGAAAGAGGATGTTAAGATAACATTTTTCCATTGGAAAACAGTGTTTCCAAAAATTATGATCCCAAACTGTGGAACTTCTTAAACTACCAATTTCTACCAATGCGGAAAGTGAGCCTATTCCCAAATTTGAATTAACTCAGGTTGTAAAGAAAATCATAAAAACAAAATGAGGAGATCTATTAAATATTGAATTATTTAAATATGCAAGCCAGCCATTCATAGATATACTGCTTATCTTTCTAGATAAGATATGAACTGGGAATGATATATTAACAAGTGGACAAAGTCCATCATATTTCCTATATTTAAAAATCTAATGTGTTCCATTCACATGCCTTTCTCAAGCTGTTCAGCAAACTTTTCTTACAAAAGGTTATTATTTTATCTACATCATGATAAACATTAGCAGAATTGTCTTACTGCCTACCTCTTTGTAGGTAGAAGAGAAATAAGGAATACCCTAGGCAAAGTGATAACAAAAGCTCTTAAAAGCCGCTCGCTATGTGAAACATTTGATATTCAGTTCTCTTAGCTTCTAGGAGTGAACAAAAGAGAGACAAAAAAAAAAAAAAAAAAGAAAATAAGATACTTCCCGTTTGAAAAAATTTAAGTACCTTAAAACTGAAAGCACAAACTCGGAATAGATACCTCGAAAATAGTTAACTCTAAAAAAAACAACAAAAAATAAACAAAAATCAATGAACAAAATAAAATGTGCAGGACATAAATTGTGTTAAAGGAGATGTCCATTTTTGTGCAGTAAATTATTTATATTTCTTATGGTTTACCAGTTATACAGAACGAAGAAGTCTTCAGAACCTATATACCAAGTTTGGTATTTAACCGACTTTTCGTTTTTGAGCGATGATTCCCAAAGTTGCGCGCGCACATACACACAAACACACACGAACATGTTTCAAAAATGCTTTTTTTTATTCGGGGGATCTGAAAACATATATTTCCAGTAAAATATTGATATTGAATTTTTGGGAGAAATACAGTACCTTCTCTATCCACATTGTACACACGTGCTAGAGAAAGTAAAAAAGGAGGTGTAAAATCGCATTTCAACCAAAAACGATCAGCCTATTAAACACAAGATATAGTACAGTATTTTAGAACATGATGGTCCTGCCCCACCTTCTTCCAAAGTTTAAAGTTTGTGGTTGGAAATCAACCCTGGCTGTTGCCAAGCCTCCTACTTACTGGTCCCTTAACTGAGGTGTGATTCTCGGCAATGTCTCCAGATTTTACTGCGTTCCTCTTGCTCCTAGTACAGGTTCGTCTTCTGTTTGCTAATGGTTATTACCCAGTCGAAAGGGGGAGCTGTACCGTTTGAGGGCCATCATACTTTAGAAAAAACTATACAATGTTTACCAATATAATCAAGGACAAGTTATTATACATTATGAAACACTTCTTGAAGATCAAAATTTCTTCCGAAAGGGGAAGTCCTCCTGCGATGGATATTTTACTCTAATATTGTTGATATAAAAATACAGGAAATGTAAGTTGAAAACACATATTGTCTATATTGACTTTGAAAAACCATTCAATAGAGTAAATAGAAATAAATTGCTGAATATATTAGCCACAGGCCACATCCCACAAGACTTATAGCATATATGTAATGTAGTTTATCTCTACATAGCAAATCTAATTGCAGTAATATGTAGCAATAAATTATCGCAGTTGACAGAATTCATAAGGAGTAAGAAAACTGCGGCATTTCACCGTTGCTGCTTATTATGTGTGTATATGAATCAGATAATTATCAAAGAATGGAAACGATTACCTCAAGTATGTTTGGACTCAAAATACTAGGAGTGAATTGTTTTACATATGTTGGCCACACATTATTGTTTTTCGATTAAATAGGCGTTTTACCGAACATTTTTAAATATCTAAAACAATGAAAATAATAAATAAAATAATGAAACCTTCGTTAGTACAAAGGCACACTAGAATTTGCGTGTACAAGATCTGTACTTTGTTACAGAAAGAAAGGATAGGTATTGGCGTAAAAAGATGAAAGCAGAATAACGGCTAATGAAACTAAATTTATGAGATGGGATCTTAAACACAACGAAGACGTAAGAAGCGAATTACAATTGTCACCTCTTACTGATTACATGAAATACGACCAGAAGAAACTGATGTTATCTACATCTTCTGTGCATAAATACGAGGGCCGCTTTTTTTTCAACCTCCGATAGGCTATAAATAAAAGACGAGTTCATAGAAAACAATTATTTTATTACTAAAAGTTTTGTACACTTATGGTTACTTTTCAACATAATCACCGAAAAGATTGAGACATTCATCGCACCTGTGCACAAGCTTTGCATTACACGCTTCAAATATGTTGCCGCAAATTATTTCATATGAGCATTCGCGTTGTTTTGAAGCTCTTCGTTGGTTTGAAAGTGCTGCCCTCCTAGTCACGTCTTCAGTTCAAGGAAAAGTCGCTGGGTGCCAGGTCAGGACTGTACGGCGGATGATCGAAAATATCCCATTGAAATTGTTCAAGGAGACAATGGGTTGTGCCGGATGTGTGTGGACGAGCGTTGTCATGGATCAACACAATTCCTGAAGTCAGCATACCTCTTCGTTTGTTTTGAATGGCTCTCCGCAAACGTCGTATCTTCAAAACAACGTCAATGCTCATTTGAAATCATTGGCGGCAACATTTTTTGTAACAGGTATTGCAAAGCTTGTGCACAGGTACCATAAATGTCTCAATATTTTAGTAATACAAAAATTGTTTACTGTGAACATGTCTTTTATTTATAGCCTATCGGATGTTGAAAAAGAAACCGGCCTCGTAGAATCCCAAGAGACATGCTTTACTATCGTCCAAACGGAAAGAGACTTTGGGTCGTCCAAAGAAGCGCTGGGTTGAATATTCGAGATCTGAGATCGTAACAGGCCATGTGGCTAATAATTGAATCGAATAAGAAGAAAAAGAATAATGGAAGTGAAATGTTACGAATAATGCCACTGCATTGTTAGACAAGAAAATAATTTATTGCGTTCCATGCATTAAAATAACAACCCCTATCTTAATGGGGGGTTGCATCTCGCACAGGTTTGAATATTTTGAATTTCAGCTTTCTACATATTCAGGCACCTAAGATGTGCTTTATAAGTATGCCAGTTCAATTTTTCCAGAATGATCCCTAAATTAGCTTAAGCAAAGACGGAAGGCAAGGAGGTGACAAATCTATCACAGTGGCGACAATGTAACTTCCTTTATCAAAGCTTTTTAGCATTCTAATGCTTCTAAAGAATTAGGTTTATTACACATATGTATATACATTTAGAACAAAATAGCTTAAAAGTGAGTGTATTAATATGTTTCGAAAATATGCAAAACAAATCTTATACAGGGTGCTGCTTCTTCTTGTTCTTTCAAGAGTAGAATCAATATATCCATTAAATACACATACAATAACATAATTAGACTACCTCCGTGGTCGTGTGGTCAGCGAGTTGACTTCTCACCAGGAGGTCCCGGGTTTGATTCTCGGCTGGGGCGAGGAATTTTAGCCAGAATTATTCCCTATTCGCCACAGAGTCTGGAAGTATGTATGTGAGAGTAAATGTGTGTGTGCTTGAGGAAAATAACGATTTAAACCTAAAGGAATTGAGTTGTTTCAAGTGCAAAGCCCCCGATATGACCTTAGATGTTAAAGGGGGCTATAAAAATGAAACAACAATAACAAAAAGAAACATAATTACAATTTTTCTGTGAAGCATTGATATAATTGTGGTAGAAAAATTAACAAAGGTGTAGAATAAAGATACTCCAGACAGAAAATGCTAATATGCATACAATTTACATAAAACCAGATAAAATAAGGAGCGAGCATTTAGATCTAAAATCATGTTTTAAAGATATTGAAAGCCTCACAGAAAATGTCCAAGTAGGCAAAAATTAAGAAAATAAGTATATAATGTAAAATATTACATCATAAAACAGGCAAGAGTAGTGCACAAGAACCACAAATGGGCTAGAGATAGCGGAGAGGATTCAGATGAAGCAGAATAGGAAGCTGTATTTTTGTTTTCGCTTTTACACAATCTGTGTTTTTCTTGTATAAAGATTGTCAGTATCTCAGGAACTATTTATCATGGTTGCATACAAGGCTTATCAAATTTTCTGCTAAAAACACGTATTTTGTAGTTTTTATACAATTTTACCTAATATATGTGGGAGTTATGTATCAAACATCGCTTAAAATAGACTGTAATTTTCATGTTCAGAAAAAAGGATAGGTTGACTGTGAGCAAGCAAGCACGGATCATTGCGCCACGGAGCAATGAGTAAACATAGTAAAATTAAAGCTTAATACGATCTGATTTCTTGTTGAGGAGATTAAAACCTTGGTCTGGTTTTACATAATTCAGTAGTTGGTACTTTCCACCAACGGATTATATGTACATTTTTTACAAAGAAAATAACTCATAAATGTTCCTTTTGTGTTTCGATATTGCCCAAAATGCCCAAACAGTATTGAGAAAACGGAGAAAGTAGTTAAGCCAAAACAAGAAGTTTAGCAATATACTAGCTCAGGTAATCAAGCCTAACAAGAATCTAAATTAAAATATTGAAATACCTGTAGCACTGAACACTTTGATACAATCAAAAAGTTCATTGTGCTGTTCACAATGATATTCACTGTGGAATGTTGTTTTAAAGAAAAATGTTAGACATGATGATTAACACGACGTTGCACTAAAAGCGGTCGCGACTGTCCATAAGTGATGCGATAAGCTAAAGCAATAAAATTGAACATATTTGTACACTAGGCGCTCAGTGGTCAAGGGCACATACTCGTGTGCGGGAGTTTTAAAGATTTAAATTCTCATAGGACAGATCCTCCTGACTTTCTTCAGCTTTTCCCCATTTCTCATAACTGACAAAAGCTGTGAAACTTAAGCCTGGAACTTCTCCTTCCCGAATTTTCTTTCCCCATTTTATTATTTCGTTTCATGTGTCATCAGTGTTCACCACCTGTAGCGCCGTTTATAGTAAGAATGATCGTTGAACACTACTAAAAATAGGGCGATTTGTCTGTTATTACTTTGGGCATCCATCAACTGCAAAATGCTGAGTTGGGCGCGACAACCTCTTTGGCTCGTTGCAAGCCCAAGATTTGAGATGACACACGTATACCTACTGCTTCTGTCTTACATATACCGGAAAGATTGTATGCGATTGCCAAGTACACGTCATGTTGTTCCCCTGCGCTCACGGAAAATCTAGAGCTGAAAAATTTATGGTCAAATTTGAAGCACACAAAACTGCCCATGCAAAATGCGTGTATACACGAACACTTTGTGCAAATAGCTTAATTAAAAATAGTATCCATATCAACATAAAGGCAACAATGGGATCAAAACTACAAAGGCAGATGAAGGAGACACAGTGAATCACAGAACAAATAGATGCTTCCACGAGGGAAAAAGTTAACAACCAAAGCTGTTACTATGAAAGAAAAAAAAAAATCGCACCCAGGAATATTTACATTGTTACCAGTGATAATATATTACATCTTATACATGAGGATCTAGAAATTGCACATCAATACAATTATGTTGAGCTGGGTACTGATGGACTAGTTTTTGGCCAGTATTGACAGATTGCATGCCATGTCCTCGCTAATGACCATATGGTGTTTGGGAGAATTGACAGTCCATGTTTCGGCGCTGCATTATTGATATTGCCAATCATCGTAGCCAGCTTGTGTTTATGAAGTGCACTATACATATATTTACAGTTGCTCTGGTAAATTTCCAAATATTCATCCAGCTTCTTTATATCTTAGCAATCATCCAGCAAATTTTCTCCGCGTAATTTATTAACTTTCTATACGAAAAGGCAACATTATCAGAAACAAGTTATTGCCGTTTAACATATCGTGTCATGAAGATGCTTTCGACTAATGGTCTCAATTTGATAAAATATTACGAAGAAGTTTTAGCGTCTCTATGCAGTATTTCTGAGCATTCAAAGTATTTCGGAACTTTCACTTAGACACTTTTGAGATGTGTTTATCTTACAAAGTGCGTGTTAAGCGCTCACATATTTTCTTAATTTCATGCTAGTTGGATCAGTAGTATCCCAATTCCCGAAAGCAACGCAGCCCGACAAAGCAGTCCGTAGTTCTATGTATGCTAAAGCGCGGGAACGAATGCTGATTTTGTGGTGCAACATAACCTTACTTATAGGTACAAAAGATCATAAAAATGTGGTCCTTCTGCTTGTAAGCATACGGAAGTCCCAGTGGTGGCTCGTGTCTTGCAAAGTAGGTGAAGAAGTTCATTTAGGCGTGCTGTAAACATCGTATGAATACCATAAAATAAACTGTATGACTCACCTATTTCTTGTACATTGAGCCATCCTCCAACTTTTTAGAGCGGCAAATCTGTCGTTAATGTCGGAGCTTTGCTAAAAAGCAAACAAGACCAACAGAACAGCGGTTGCAAATTACGGCTACTGCACAACTAAGAAAAGTCAACAAACCAAGAAGTTTTGAATATAATATGTACGGCTTCCCTTTTTTCTTACTGTCCCTTTTAATGGGTATGTTGACGATATCAGTGGGGCGTCCAAAGTTTAGAACATCTTTCTTGTCTTTATCTTTCCATCGTTGACCGGATTTGTTAGAAAACACTCACATTACACATGTTGCTAAACATTAGACACTAGGGTCCAGAAAGTCGTAAACTATACCGCTCATTGTTTTATAAAACACCACTTTTACGCGTTACGCACGAGCACATCCTCGAGTGAAACAGCAACTGTGTTTATTTGCTAGCAAGCGAAAACAGGAAACATCCCTTCTAACCCAAAGGCCAAGGCCGACACGTCTTTGCTTTGGCACCCCCTACAACTGAAAATATTTTTGTTTACCAGAAACATATGCAAGAGGGATCGTGACCACCTGGATGACCTACTTAATACTTTGTTTGGTGACGTCATGTTGCCATGGTAACCAAGTGTTTAGAGAAACAGTTTCCTCAAAAATCCTCACTACTGCTCTTGCTTTGAAAATTAACTGCTTTTCACCATCTACTACCAATTTTTCCCTGCTTGGCTGTAAGTTCCAAACAAAAGCTGGGGTGGTCATTGACCGTACTGCAGGCTGCTCGCAGCTTTGTGGTTAAAGTTTTATGTAGAATGCCAGTAACATTACCACTTTTACAAAAGTGGATTACTGCTATATTTGGGTGAAAACTTGTACACCTGCTTCACCTGAATAGACGCCCCTGCTAAGTTTATTTATTTTTTGGAGTCAAGTTCAACAAAAACCATGAAAAACGAAATTTACTCATAATGTATGCATTACAGTTATACGTGTAAGTTAGGGAATGGCCAGAATGCTTTCTAGCGAACCTATTTCGGTATCCCCAGACCTGCGCGTAATTAAGAAACCTTTGTAAGAATACATTACTCAGACAAAACCATATTCTTTACACAAAACCACGAATATGGTCTTGCGCAAAACTACCAGTACATCTTATTCAAGCTAGATCTCAACAATACTGCCCACAGTATAGGGACACCAGGAGCCGATCCCTCGCTTGGAGGCAATGAAAAACACCCGCCGGGCTCTTAACAGAGATTTACGATTTTACTTACGCAATTAACTCAAACAATAAACAACTAGAAGAACATAAGCTGCATTTTTACTTTCTCCAGCACATACGTACAATGTACATAACAGACAGAGAAGGTATTATATTCCATCCAAAGATTCTATATGGAGATTTCACCGGCAATATATGTTTTAAGACACCCTGAAGCCAAAAAAAAAAAAAAAACAAAAAAAGAAACATCTTTAGAAAAATGTCAGTGAGTGCCTTTGGGCAGCAGAGCTCAAAAACGAAAAGTCGGTTAAATACCAAAGTTGGTATTTAAGCGGCTCAGTATCTTCCTGGAATGAGACACGAAGATTTTCGAGAAAATCCCCCACACCCAACTACTCTTTACATGGAGCATTTTTCGAAAATTTTGATTTTCTTAAAAATGGCTGTAATGGTTTTGATTAAAATCCCACATGTTTAAGACATTTACATGACTAACCAAATGTCTATCTTGAATTTTCTGGGAATAGCCTCTGAAGACTTCTTCTGGATGACATAAGGCCTTGACAAAAACTTACTGCATAAAAAAAGTGGATCTCATTAGACCACACGATTTAGCCATATGCATTTTTTTGTAGATTTAACCGAAATATTCCTTGTTATTGGCTTCGATTTTAAACTACTTAAGCTTTTCTCAAGCGGGGAGTCAATTGTCGTTTTATCTCTCGTGCTTTACTCCCAGGAATGCAAAAGAAACCCGAATTTCAATTGAATCACATAGCTTCTAAAAACTAGAATATCGCTTTAATTCCCTTCAACTTATAAGAAAGCAAGCAATAATACATTTTCTGTTAATGTTTATATCGAGTAGCATGGCGTAGATGAAAGAATAATCTTTCGTAAAAAAGGTTTGTTGTGGAACAGCTAGAAAAAGTCACATGGAACGTTTCAGATTTGTATTGTACCAGTAAACATTACTTTTATTTTGGGACGTTAACAAACAGAAATAAAAACAGTAAAATAATTGTTTAATGGCTACACAAAATCAGAATAGTAGTTCAAAGTTACTGTATACAATGTATTGTATATGTGGCATTCTATATTCAACGCATAAAATACGGATGAGATATGAAAGCGAATGTATAGTTAAGTGCCATATTTACTGGAACTAAAAGCTACTATCAAATTTCAAAACAACTGTTAATGGAGCAGAGATTTTGATTCATCTCTACAATGTCGGATTGCTTATAGACGTAAGGGAGACGCAGAGGCTCAAAGTTTATGATGGAAACCAATCTATTTAATGGTTAGTCCTCCCGCTTTTCAAAATAAAAGGAAGAATAAATGTCACTGCCATCGTGTTGCTTTAGTTAAATTGTTTGCGTTTCATATTGTTTGTGCGCTTCTGTATTTATTTCTAATACGCTCAGGCATATTTTCACTGAAAGTAAGAAAAGCCATTAAACCCTAGCGAAATGACGTTCATAGTACTGTTAGCTAACGTAGCCCATCAAACGGAAACAACAGGAAAGTTCTCCCCAGTATTTGTAATTTTCATGAACTGATAGATCATCGAACAGTTCATACATTTTCTTTGCTTTACTGTGGCCCAAAATTAACCAACAATAACTTGTTACCTGGGAATACTGTTTATACTATAATTACATTTAAAAAATGCAGCAGATGTGGAAAACTTGAAAACAGAAAAAAAAAAAATAATATCCACCCTGACTTGCAGAAAAATAGAGTGCATTCTTGCTATGCAGCTTGCGATAAACGGGTTTTTGTGTTTGGGCAGCGCAAAAGCTGCTGCTTTTATCATTTTTAAAAACGCTTGCATGAAATGCACTAATTGTCAAGAGTTAAAACAAGACAAAATAAATGTCATGCTTTGAGATGAGTATTTGTTTTCCCCTCGGATATGGATATTATGAACTCAATGAGGCAGTTTAAATCGAGGTTTGTTACACTGTTATTTTTAAGCATGCTAACTCGTTTAAGTACTCTGTCTAAAGTAAAGGAAATGTTACATTTTACTAGCAAATGAAATTTCGCCGGACGAGCACATTTTTTGAACCCTTGAAATAAATGAAGCATTTTTAGAATATACAGGATGATTCACAAATACTCTTACAAAGACTGGGGACTGGTTACTTACATCGAAACAAGAAAAAGTGTTCTTATAAACATTTGTCCCCAAACCCTTCGTTTTCGATTTATTGAAGTCCAGAGTGTTATTAATCAAAACATTTTAAAGTGACACATGATTCTGTTTTTGATGTTTAGCTCGTTAGAAAGTGTTCAACACAAACACCAGTCATAGCAAATGCTTGAAGTGCTCTTCTCTTGCATCTAGACACGCATGCACTCGTCAAAACGTGGACTGTCAATACTCCCTGTCGGTGTCATGGACTGTTAATACTCCCTGTCGGTGTCAATGGCTTCGCAGGGTTTCATGACACGCAGGTTAAAAACTTCTTTATCTGGAATGTATGCTGCCTAACCAAACATTGTTTAAGGTGCCCCCAAAGATAAAAATCCGAATGAACTAGGTCGGCAGGCCGTGGGACTGGTCCTCATCTACCTATCCATCGGCCATGATAGATACCAGCCAGTGCATCTTGAACGAGACTAAAATGTGCTGCAGCTCCATTATTCATTAACCACGTGTTTCTTCTTGTAAATCTGGAAGAGTCCCTGTAGACAGCACCTGGGAGAATGTATTACTCAATTGACAAATGACAATTGTAAACAAGCAACCATTGCAACAAAAGGGCAACTCCGCAGAGTAAAATTGGCCAAAGCCTTCTTTGAATGAGTGCATAGATAAATGAAGCTGTTGAGTTGGACCAGGAAAACCGTTGAACGTAAACTCTCATTAATATATTGATAACGCGAAAACAGGGTTTTAGAGAATATGCTTCTATGAACATATTTTCTTGTTTCAATGTAAGGAATTCAACCCCAAACGTTGCAGAAGTATTTTTGAATAATTTTTGAGAACAATGAAACTACAAATCGGAAATTCGGATAAATACAAAATGTGGAGTTGAGTCAAGATACAGTTCGTGGATACTAGACAAAAATACACTTGAGTCAGACACCCTTTATCCATACCAAACGAATATATATTTAAGTCACGCTAGTTTATAGATATCGGACAGGCAAATGTTTCACTTTGACAATATTTATGAATGTCAGACGGGCATATATTTGCGTTAGAGATCGTTTATAAATCCCAAACAAACTTCTATCTCAGTTATACATCGTTTATTTTACCAGAGTAGCAGATATTTAAGGTGGACTTCGTTTATGGATACTCGACTGGCACATATTTGAGATGACATAGTTTATGGCCTAAATTGGTGTTGGACATCCGTTAGAGTATCAGACGAGCATATATTTAAGTTAGGCATCATTTATGGATATCAGATGACTATATAGGATCTACAGGAATATTCGGCCCTTGCCGCCAGTCGTTTGCCCGCGCATGACGCCAATATAAGGTAGCGAGTTTATCATGCATTGTCTCTTGCAGAGTACTGGAGAATGATAAATAGAAGGGGGTGGATATCAACAGTTTCGAGGTCACCTTAGTGAACTTGGCCTTGTATCATACCATTCCAATATTTACATTTGCAATACTAGCTTGTGTCTCGTAAATTCGCAATCATAGCATTTATGCTGATAAGTAACGTATTCTTCCAGTTCGGAAATAGCACTCAACCATACAAATTCTGTGATCGCTGGTTACCCTCCGTCTCGCGTGGAAAGAAGGCACAAAATAACCTGGTGAAAAACTGTTCTTCACCGCCCAGTAAATCAACCATTTTTAAAAAGTCGGCAAAGCATGCAGCCCAAGGTTCAAGGGGGCTCGCTGAAGTAATAATGACGCCATGCATTCAGACCTACTGGCATTAAAGGCCGAATAAATCTGAAGACCCGGTATAAAACGAATGATGGCCGGTCCATATGGCCGCGCTCGTTAAAGCGTCTAAATTTGGTTCTTCGTGGTGGCAAGGGATCGCGGATTCGAGTTCCGCCTACGGCATGGATATTTTTTGTGTGTTTTTGTGTTCTAAGTCATTCTCTCTCCACTGACGGCTAAATAGTTTAATTATGTACTCGCTCAAAATGCGACAACACGACGTGCATAAACAGACCCACGTAAACCCACACACGAGCATATTGAGGTCATGCGACTGCCGCGTGCCGAGCGAACTGAAAGATCAAGGGATGTGTTTTTCATGTCGAGCGGCAAGGAATGTCGATTCGCGTGGTATCGCGTCGCACATGTCGCGCGACATGAAACTGCATGCGTAAGTGGGTTCTAAAGCGTCGTTTAATTATGTTTATAAATGTCTCTTTCCTTCGTTATTCGTTGCGACGTTGGAGTGCAAGGGGCTAGTAACATCCCGAAATTCAGCACTTCTGTCTCAGTAAAATGCAAATATTCATTTACACTTTGGTATCCAAAGTATTTTATACTGACGGTAAAATACTTCTGTGGAAAATGTGTGAGCAGTCACTGAACCACACAAAAACAAAAAGAAAAAAAATAATTTCTCAACTTATCAGTACAACCAAACACAAAAATGCACTTTCCAGGAGTATCTGGAACAAGATTTCTTTGCTTCCAACGGCTATTGCCACATTGAGTTGAAAATCGGAATTTGCATCGGAATTGTAACAAGACATTTATTCCACCAATTATTCAACAATAATTTTTTCTGTCATCCATTTCACTGTGATTTCTTATCATCCAACTTACTCACTTTCACACCATCCTAGCTTCTTTCTGATCCAGAGCTTCCGTTTCTCAACAGGCGTCTGATCTGTCTATGTATAACTTAGTTGTAACGGCCAGAAGGGTATCTAGGAAAAACGAAAATTTCACAACATATTGTTATATGTTGCAGTTTACTGTTGTCTCATATGCAATATTTGATTCTATTCATGATTTAATTTGAAAGTAAGTGAGGTTTTACATTAATATTACTTTAGTTTGCCTGTCAATTTTAATTTTAGTAATACAATTACTAATTAATTCTCTCCGAAAATTGGCACGAAATTGATAAGAATTTATATAAAATAGTCAACATAAAACCTGGCAGCTAAAATCATTATTGTGAATTTCTAAAATAATCTTCAGCATAAAATCCAAAATCTTGCCTCTTACAATAAGCCTTTAGGAGGTTAATAGACTAAACCCAATTGATGCAATCTTCATTTAATAGAAAGCCGCAAATCATGTGCGTAAAGCAGGAAACTATTTAATATTGGAGTGATGGTGACCTGCGATGGACAGAGCCCGATACTCTGGATGGCCATCGTGAATACCTAGCTTTATACGAACTATTTGATCGATTCTGCATAGCCTGTAGAAAAGGAATATCTATTATGACAAAACTGTGGTTGCCATGATGTGAAAAAATCGTATAGAGCTCAGAAAAGCAAGTCCTCGAACAATATGGAGGGCAACTGCTCTATTTATAATTGGTTTACTGAATAAATGTGCATTCATTCTACCGCGGTTTTAGTTTATCAATTTAACCAATGTATACTATGGGAAATGAAACATTTAACGCTAAGGTCAATCTGGATGTCTGGCTGTCTAAACTCTATCCTCTGATCTACAGGAACTCGTCCATCAGAAGTGATACCACAATCTTGCTTTACAGTGCCTTGAAACGACCATTGTTAACAGACCCTGTTCGGTTTGGGGTGGAACTGCATCAAGACGCATCACTCGCAAGGTCTTAAAGTATAGCCTTGGATTCTCCATGGTTCATGTACAACACACTTCACAAAGAAATTGGTCCGCATGCCTAATGAAGAGTTCATGCGTCACCAAACGCAGACATTATTTTCCAAGCTACCCTCAGTTCCCGGTTCAGTTTTCTTCTCCCTTGGCCGTCACACCACCGAACCCACGAGAATCCACAGTCGTCTGCTGCAAGATCTACTTTAGCCTCCTGGCAATATGGAAGTTTAACTCTAGTTTGCACTATGTTACCGCGGCCATTACGTCACTGAGGGACCGAGTGCGGTTGACCATATTTTGTTACTTTCTGTTAATTTATTTGTAATTTGTTTTGTGTACTACTGTATAGCTATCTAGTATTCTACCTGGTCTTAAAGCGGGAAATTTCTGATCGACCACAAAACACTATTGCAATACAACATTATATTTTGGTGAAGAATGCTTCTGCTAAATCAGTTCTTTCCGCAAGTACTATCAGATGTCAATATTTTAATTGCGGGATCCAATGCGTCAGTTGTCATTTGCAGAAATCACATTTATGAGGTATATTATGTAAAGAATGAGGCGTTTTCTGTTTTGCATGCCCGGTATAGCAAAGGATACACAAAAGTGGCATATTATGGCTTGTAAACAATAAAATGCTGTAGAATTAACATGTTCTTTATTGAACCATGAACCATTTACCATTTCTTCACATCATCTGACGGAGACTTGGGTAAACACAAATGCTGAAATGCACTTGACGACTTCAGAGCGTGTTCGCACACACCCGCCTCTAGTGAAAAAATCAGACAACTTTGTTCTAAGCTCGCATCTACAAAGTAATACACGTATGCATTAGCTCGCTATTCGTATTCCAATAATTCTCATGTGTGATTAGGGTTTGAACTTGGTATTTTATCTCTGTATTTGTGGTACATACAAGCCAACTGATCTCCGTTAAACTTTCAGCTTAAGAGGAAAGGTTAAGTTTTCACGTAACTAGGGATTGTATGCAACACAAAACTTAAACGGGAACTTTACGAAGTCTTAATTATGCACCTGAAGTTAGGGATATCGTTTTAGTTGTTTTCTCCTGAAAGTACGCTTCACTGTGGTCTTTAGAAGGTATCTCTTGTGCGGCTGCAGAAATTCCCAGAATGCAACGTATCCTAGTATTGCTGTATATTATTTCCATCCACGTGTTATTAATTTTGAAACTTTTATTTTATGGCTGTTTTACCTATATTTCCATAGAGGCTGTGTTATTTGGAGGTTCATTCATAACCCTTTTGGGTTTTGGATCAGCAGGAACAAAAGTGGTTTATATTTTTAGTTGGTATGTTAGTAACCAGTGTACTTTTTACTTTATCTAGCACGTATGCATAACGTACATAGTGGATAGAGAAGGTATTGTATTCCACCCAAAAAATCGATACTGAAATTTCAACGGAAATACATGCTTTGAGATACCCCGAATCAAAAAAAAAATGGATACACGTCTGTATGTGTGTGTGTCTGTGCGCAGCTTAGCTCAGAAACGAAAAGTCGGTTAAATACCAAACTTGCTACTGAAGTTCAATATTTTCCAACGATGTGACACGAAGGTTTTCAAGAAAATACCCTACTCCCAACTACCCTTTACATGGAACATTTTTCGAAAATTTTGAATTTCTCAAAAATATCTTTAACTATCTTTATTAAAATACCATCTGTTTAAGATATTTTCATGACAAACGAAATGTGTATGTTGAATTTTGTTTTGACTTTTACATAAATGGTAAACTGTAAGAGGTAGGAAAAACCTTACGACACAAAAATGTAGATCTCGTTAAATCACACAATTTATGTCAAGTACATCTTTTTTTTTTTTTTTTTTTTTTTTTGTAGATTTGACGGTTTTAGAGATATTCCGAGTTATGAGTTTCAGTTTTAAGCTATTTAAACTTTCCCCAAACGTGGTCATCTTTCTTTTCGTCTCTTTTTTGTTTACTTCTAGTAAGCAAAGATAACCGAATTTCAATTGTGTCACATAGCGACTGGCTTTTAAAAAGTGTTTGACTGTTACTTTAGCCTATTGCATTCCCTATTTCCCTTCAACTTAAAAAGAAACAAGTAATAAGACCAATTCTGGCAATGCTTATCTTGGTTGGAATGTAGACAAAAGAATAATCTTTCGTAAGAAAAATTGTTTGTGGAACAGTTAGAGAAAGTCATGTGAGTGAAATGCATCACATTTTTTGGAAAAGCGGTTACTATTGTCACATAGGGTATGTTGAAAATAGGAAGGTCAAATAGATTGAGCTTTAATTAACAGAGCGAGGCCCGGAATAAAACCAGCAACAGTTCAGTGGTAATCTCAGAACTTACAACTATGACTTTTAATTATGTAGCGTTTCCACTACTGAGAGAAATCCACGTCACTAGCCATTATACGAGGTGTGGTCAAGAAGTTTCCGGAATGGCTTCACAACAATGTTGACGCTGAACTTTCTTCAATTCTTACCCAGACTGTACATGTAGCGTTCCTTCCCGATAAAATGAGAGGTCACGTGATTTCCTGTGACCATGTAGTGACGAGTTAGACGCTCCCAAGTGCAAACGTGTTTTGCATGTGCTGCTATTTTTCCGGGTAGCAAAAATGTCACATTACGAAGAACAAAGAACGAACATTAAATTTTGCTTTAAACTCGGTAAAACTGCTACAAAATCCTATGGAATGTTAAGAATAGCTTAAATGGAGGACGTTATGGCATTTGAGTGGTTTTCGAAATTTAAAAGTGGTGTGACATCAGTTAAAGATGTAGATCGTTTGGGGCTACCCTTTTCTAGCAAAACTGATGAAAATATCAATCAGGTGAGGGAAATGGTCTTAAATGATAGACGCATTACAATAAGAGAACTTTCTGACTCATTAGGAATCCCCTTTGGAAGTGTTCAAAGCATTTTGAAAGACAATTTGGACATGAGAAGAATTCCCGCCAAGTTCGTGCCCCACCTGCTTTCAAATGACCTAAAGGAAAGTCGTGTGATTGCCTGTTCAGATCTTAAAGAACAGCTGCTAAATGACCCACGGCTTATGGAGAAAATTATTTCTGGTAATGAATCATGAATTTATGGGTACGATCCAGAAACGAAGCAACAATTTTCACAATGGAAGAGTCCTTCATCTCCACGTCCGAAAAAGGCCATACAAGTTCGATCCAAAGTGAAGTCAATGATGATTGTGTTTTTTGACATTAAAGGCATTGTGCATAAGGAATTTGTGTTCTACAAAAAAGTGCTGCAAAGATTAAGGGAGAATGTGCGACGCAAACGACCGGAGAAATGGAGGAGTGGTGACCGGTTCCTGCATTATGACAATGCGCCCGCGAACAAGGCCCTTTCTGCTCACCAATTTTTGGATAAAAATAGGATAAATAGTGTTCCCCATCCCGCCTAATCTCCAGATTTGGCACCAGCGGACTTTTTCCTTTTCCCGCGACTTAAAATGCCGCTCCGAGGACACCATTTTGAGGACATTGATGTCATTCATCGCGAATCGCAGAAGGCTCTGAACATGTTGAAAGAAGAGGACTTCCATAGGTGCCTCCAGCAGTGGCAGAAACGATGGGACAAGTTTATCAACTCCCAAGGAGACAGCTTCGAGGATAACAGTGCAGATTGGACAAAACAAACTGTTGTGTAGTATTTATGACGTTATTCCGGTAAATTTTTGATCACATCTCGTAAGTATTATCGCGCTACTGAAAAGGCTATCGCAGGCATTCCGTGATATAGAAAGCAATTTTGTCACGTTTTCTCCAAGTGAACTCGCATTATACGCATGGATATTTACTTCTTAGAGGACCAAGTAAATAATATTAGCAAACTTCTTAATAAGTGCAACGAGAGTACTACACAGTGCTTATAATAACTATCTAATCACATTTTCTACTTACATTAAGCTGTGTCTTTGCATTCTTTGCTGTCACTGTCATTTTCACTCACATATATCTTAAACGAAGCATTGTCGTGTAAAACATCCTGCTGTTGAAATTCTTGCTTTTGTTGCTCTGTGTGCTGAACACATCTTTCCCACATATTCGAATCTACATTCGGTACACATTCTCTCAACACTTTGCACATACTGTCACTTATAGAAGGAGTCACATTCTGTTTTCTTATGGCATGTTTAAGCCGTGTCCATGTCAACTCAATCGGATTCAGACAACAGTGATATGGTGGTAACCTGAGGACTTCATGGCCATGATGTTTGCCATTTCGTATATTGGCTTCCCGAATTTTCTCCAAAATCACGGCTTTTATAGGAACTGGACTGGGTAAATATAAATTATGTTCTTCCATGAATCTGATCAGTTCGTATTATCTGCTGGGATTGGTGGGAATTTTGTTCTTTAGCCGGGAAAGATAACTAGCATTACTTAACTCAATAACATTCTTAGGAGGAATGTTTTTCAAAAGGTTCTCTTGAACCTAGCTTCAAATATTTCAGCATTCATCTCGTGATATGAACCAGTCAAGGCTTCCCGAATATTTTCGAAAGACAAATATAAGCAGCCCTCATTCCAACCCTGGTTACCGCCTGCATGCAAGGTCATGATTCCTTTTGCACGTGACACAGGGGCTGGAAGGCAGCAAAAGCAATTATCATCTTAACCTTTTCGTAAACATGAATCTCATACCAAGGTTCACCTAAATAAGCTGTATGATACCATTTGTGCCTGAAATAGTTTAATCTGCTCAAATACCGATGCTTTAAATAGTATAACTTGCTAAGAAACTTTTACACACTTTTTCAACAAAGTAATAAGCACTTAAAACTTATGTGCCTCCCTTAATTCCAAGTGCCACAAACTGGTTTTGCTAGTTGCTTGATCATGTGCCCAATTGCTATTGATTTTGCCTTATGCCCAATTGATAATCTGCCCAACTACTAAGATTGCTCCATGTCGTTTCCATTATCATTTCTTTCATCCTTAATCCCATTAATTTCTTTCAGGGTCGAAATTGTCTGCGATGGTGCTCGGTGCAGCGTGGCAGGAAGACAGGTTGCTCAAGGTGACTATTTCTGTGTCCTGTTTTCGGCTGGTTGCCGAGATGAGGACCGCTCGCGGTCTGCCTGTCCCACTGTCAGGGTGTTTAAATTTGCAAACTGTAGAGGCACTCATTGCTGTGCCGTCGCTCCTGGTTCCGGCCGCCCTGTGTAACCTCTCCTCTCACCCCTTCCTGTCGAGTGCATTCCTCATGGGGCGTAGGTGCAATACGTAACCTCAGATTCGGTACCAAGACCCCTCCAATGGTATCCTAACCTAGTTCATTCTGTGCTCCCCACCTTGCTGTATTTTATGAAATGACGTGTTTCATTCAAAACAAGTTTCCGAACCATCATAATGCTTCAACCATTTGTCCTGACTTAATCTCATATTCGACACATATTCGATAACCCAAAGGAAAATCACTCAACGGACTTCTACGGAATTTCCGCCTGTGTTGATAGGGACATTAAAAGGTTCGTTATTCAACATTCAGGACATTTCCCAGAGCTGCCATACCAAAATATGAGGCATGTTTAATTTAGTTTCTATTTCCGAAAGAAAGAAAAAAAAAAAAAGAATGATGGAAAACAAATTGTTCAAACGTGGTGCACAAACCTGGAAGTGACATTCTCCCAATAGTAGTCGAGTATGAACGTGTTATGAAAATAAATATGGAGTCGCTACCATCATACACGAAAATAAAAGGGTTGGTAGTGGCAGGGCGGCTGAGATATAGATTTTATTTGTTATGGCGGGTAGGAGTGCAGGTAACTATAACACATAGTTTAAAATAATTCTCAGAAAAGACCACACATTTGTTCAAAGCATTTCATTTACCCAAGTCATTGTTGTATTACAGCATTTAACTGGTTGCTTGCGTCTGTGAACGATCGACATTTTACAATATCGTTATGTTTTATCAAAACCATATGTTGTAGTTAAATAAACCACAACTGATAATATATTTCAAAGCTATTCATTTAACATGGACGTTAAATTGCAAGTTGTGCTTTTAAGATGTGCTTTTATATACACATAATGATGTTTTTAACGAAATAATCAGAATTCTAAATTACAGAGCGGTGTAGCTAACATGTTACTTAAAGTAAACGCACACATTTTAGAATCAGTTAATCGTGTGTTTATGTAAAATGTAGTGTTATTTCATTAATATTACTTTCTCGTACACAGTACGTAGGTAGAGAAGATTATTGCATTCCACCCCAACATTTCGATGATGATATTTCATTGGAAATACACATTTTAGGGTCCTCTGTACCCTAAAGAGTATTTTTAGAAAAAGATCCGCGCGCACGTGTGTCTATACGTTTGTCTGCGAGCACGATAACTCAAAAACGAAAAGTCGATTAAATACCAAACCGGACATTTAAGTTCAGTATCATCCAAAAATAGTATATCATCCAAATAAGGTACATTTAAGAAGTAGCACACACACTATTAAACGGATTAAAAAAAACATTGCATTGCGTGGATCATTCTGAGCATGGAAAGGCGTTGAACAAAGCATTGCAAGAAAATATGGTTCAAATTTGTGCGGGTCTTTTAATAAGTGTACGGCTGTCCATTTATAGTTTCAGTTAACTGATAGTTTAGATGTGCCAAGTGGAGGAAACAACACACTTTATTTAATTTTGGATGCCATATTATTGTAAAATAAAAAATTACCTGTAGCAGCCTTTCAGGGCTGTCCTCTGTACTTGAAGAGATTTACGAAAGCTCAATACAATAAATGTTGGATAATACAGCATTGTAAATAGTACTTAAGTTTATTTTTCTGATTTCATATTATTGTAAATTCTAATGGTGAACTTATTGTAATACTGATGAGATAATTAGTGAATGGAAATAGTAAAATAATTACTTCATAATTGTCAGTAATTAACGATCACATCTAGTTGTGTAAAGTCATAAGCTGCTAGTTATAATAATCTGTTTCGAAACTGTTGTTTCATAATTTTTGTTAATTTTTTGGGACTTAATATAATTAAATTTGCAGTTGGACTGTTCTGTTCATATACTTATTTATTACATCATATACTTATTTCATTAATCTTGTAACCTTATTTTATACATATATTTAAATCTGCTACTGGGTAATAGCCACTTGCAGAGGAATACATAAATGCACGCATACATGTCTACATACATGCATACATACATACATGCATGCATACATATACATACACACCACCACCTGGCCGCGCCGTGGCCGAGTGGTTAGACCACTTGCCTCTCACCTAGATGGCCGGGGTTCGATCCCAAGCGACCGCATGTGAGATTTGTGGTGGACAAAGCGGCGCTGGGGCGGGTTTCCTCCGGGTACTCCGGTTTCCACCGCCATCGCATTCCACCGGTGCTCCATCATCATTCATGTATCACCAGTGTCACCGCCTGCGGTGCCATGAGTAGTTAAAGCGGGCGTTAAACACTACCAAAAAAAAAACATACACACCATACATACACACAGACACAGACATACATACATACAGACAGACAGACATACACTACCGTTATACCATTGTTTAAATTCCATTTAAGACAGGTCTGCTGTGAATATAAACGAAAAATAAATTCTGGAAAGGTTCTTGAGAAAAAAAATGTCGTAAAGTACATGACATGCAACTAACAATATTTAAATTAGCAGACAATCGTGCAAGTAAAAGTAATTTTAAAATGTTGAGGATTTTGTTTAAAACATATAGATTATAGTTTTGGTTCATTTTCTTCACAGATAGTGCTACATAGTGAATAGTTATATGAAGTAAAAATTTCAGCCGTCTGCTCTGGTGGTTTCTAAGTAAATGTAACCTAAACATACCTAATTTGTGCATTTTATGTCAAACCATTTTGACAAATATATTTTCCCGCCAGACTACATAGCGTATAACTGAATATTTAAACCCGAGTTAAGAGCATATATGCAGACAATTCAGTAATTGTTTTCTTATATTGATATGTTAATTACAGTTACAGATATCTACAAGCTTGGAGAAGTTTCTCTAACCTTTCTGGATTGAACGCCTCCGACGCCGTTCGGACTAACCCATAATCCCCGATCCTCCGAGGATCCCCAGAAAAGGCCCTAACTCGAATGCACCCGATAGAATAGTCCCATAATGACGACAGGAAGAAAGCTCTACATGCATAATTTACATCCAGGCACAACGCGCCGAATACTCTCTCCTGGCCATTCAACCCTGAAACAAGGAGTCGCTCTGAGTAGCTCAATTGTTTAGGCTGACCTACTGATCTCAAGGTCGCGTGTTCAAACCAGGCCCAGACTAATGGTTTCTAAATGTACTTAAAAGCAATAGCCGCATGCAAGTGGTTTAATGGCATATAAAAGAACTTATACTGAAGGAAATTCCTGCACACCGGTGGCGCTGATATGATCCTGGCAATCGACAGCGTCGTAAGCTTTTTTTTTTTTCTACAAGGAAGTGTTGGGGGACAAGAAATGATGGACAGAAAATTCGAGGGATGTAATGAGCATTCCCAAAATTCTCCTGGCGACCAGGGAAATCCCAGTAATAGCCCACGAGTTAGGAAGGCCGGTCACAGGAATCGAACCCATGAACTTCCGAAAGCAAGTTGAGCACGTTACAGCAGCGTCACCTCACTTGGTTTAAAAACCTAGCAGTTTACACTAAATACTTGCTGTCAAAAAGTAAGGTGCAGGAAAGAAACTTAGATCATCTACATTATTTTCAAAAAAACTTTACCTAGATTACAAACATGATTTTATGGGCTATTTCCTTCTTTTGAATCATTGCATAAATGACTTAAATGTATGGTACTAGACTGCGACGGAACAATTAAGAGTTAACACTTTAATTTAGCTTTAAATAATTCCACATCTTTACTATCAAACATTTCTCTGGTTTGTTTTAACTTATTGATATTAGCACGGCGTAAACAACCAGTTATTTGATACCGTTTTAGAAAAGTAAATACAGATTTTTTGTTCCAATCATTACTAACGAAGTCCCAACCGTTTGCTTTTTGCAGAAACACATCGTCCTTTAATACAGACAAAGCAGATCCACATCGAGGATTCGAACACAGGAGTCCTCTGATGTTGAAATCCTGGTCAATTATTTTCAGTGCTTTAAACAATTGAGCTATGCATCAAAAATCAAGTAGCAATAGCTTCTAATGGCACAGATGTCTAAAATATACACTCCGGTTTCAAAAATCGGTTTTAGATTAAAATAACTTGAGCATTAAAGCATTGAATTCGATTGAAACTGGATGCTACAATACAGTAAAAAGGATCTCATAGGTGCCTATGAACTTCCTGCGGCATCCGAGCAGAGTGAATGGTTTGAAACTGTGTCATTAAAAATAACATTCCGTAGAACGAAAATACATAGCGGTCGTTTCTATTATTAGCAACAAAATAAATGAAAATATGTTATGACAGGATGAAAGCAAACATTCCTGTAAAGTTACTAAAAGGGCAGGAAATATAACTCTGGATTGGTTCCAAGCATTGGTTGAATGTTTTTCACAGGAGTGCTAGACAGGCTTTAACAGGGGTGATGAAGTT
This sequence comes from Hymenopus coronatus, assembly GCA_030762935.1. NCBI lineage: Eukaryota > Metazoa > Arthropoda > Insecta > Mantodea > Hymenopodidae > Hymenopus > Hymenopus coronatus. The sequence goes on from CM060900.1 coordinate 59,169,681, forward strand.
AACAAAATCATCAGTTCCATACATGCACCCGTGGTAGTGCCATACTCAAGCTGTTACAAAAAGCTCTTGCTCCTAACTACCAGGAGATATCACATTCCTGCTGTACTGTACAGCCTGCCTCACTACGTGTACTGGTGGTAGTGCCATACTCAAGCTGTTATGAAAGGCTCTTGCTCCTAACTGCTAGGAGATATCACATTCCTGCTGTACTGTACAGCCTGCCTCACTACGTGTACTGGTGGTAGTGCCATACTCAAGCTGTTATGAAAGGCTCTTGCTCCTAACTGCTAGGAGATATCACATTCCTGCTGCACTGTACAGCCTGCCTCACTATGTGTACTGGTGGTAGTGCCATACTCAAGCTGTTACAAAATGCTCTTGCTCCTAACTGCTAGGAGATATCACATTCCTGCTGTACTGTACAGCCTGCCTCACTATGTGTACTGGTGGTAGTGCCATACTCAAGTTGTTACAAAATGCTCTTGCTCCTAACTGCTAGGAGATATCACATTCCTGCTGTACTGTACAGCCTGCCTCACTATGTGTACTGGTGGTAGTGCCATACTCAAGCTGTTATAAAAAGCTCTTGCTCCTAACTGCTAGGAGATATCACATTCCTGCTGTACTGTACAGCCTGCCTCACTACGTGTACTGGTGGTAGTGCCATACTCAAGCTGTTACAAAATGCTCTTGCTCCTAACTGCTAGGAGATATCACATTCCTGCTGTACTGTACAGCCTGCCTCACTATGTGTACTGGTGGTAGTGCCATACTCAAGTTGTTACAAAATGCTCTTGCTCCTAACTGCTAGGAGATATCACATTCCTGCTGTACTGTACAGCCTGCCTCACTATGTGTACTGGTTGTAGTGCCATACTCAAGCTGTTATAAAAAGCTCTTGCTCCTAACTGCTAGGAGATATCACATTCCTGCTGTACTGTACAGCCTGCCTCACTATGTGTACTGGTTGTAGTGCCATACTCAAGCTGTTATAAAAAGCTCTTGCTCCTAACTGCTAGGAGATATCACAATCCTGCCTCACTTTGTATACTGGTGGAGTGCCGCAATCAAGCTACATAAGTGTTAGGAAAAGCTCAGGCTCCTAACTTCTAGGAGATATCACATTCCTGCTGTACTGTATATCCCGTCTGAACACGTGTACTCATGTTAGTGCCGTGTTCAAGCTAATTAATTGTTAGAAAAAACTCAGGATCCTAACTTCTGGAAGAAACCGTACCCCTGCTGTACTGTATATCCCATGCCAACACGTGTACCCGTGTTAGTGCCGTGCTCAAGCTAAATAAGTGCTAGCAAAAGTTCACGCTCCTAACAGCAGGAAAAGCACATTCTTGCTGTACTCTACATTTCGTGTCAACACGTGTACCTGTGTTAGTGCCGTGTTCAAGCTAAACAAGTGTTAGAAAAAGTTCACGCTCCTAACAACAGGAAAAGCACATTCTTGCTGTACCCTACATTTCGTGTCAACAGGTGTACCCGTGTTAGTGCCGTGCTCAGGCTACATAGGTGTTAGAAAAAGCTCAGGTTCCTAAATTTCAGGAGAAATCACATCCCTGCTGTACTTTACATCCTGTGTCAACACGTGCACCCGTGTTAGTACTGTGCTCAAGCTAAACAGATGTTAGATAAATCTCAGGTTGTTAACTTCCAGGAGAAATCACATCCCTGCTGTACTTAACATCCTACGTGCACCCGTGTTAGTACTGTGCTCAGGCTACACAGATGTTAGATAAATCTCAGGTTGTTAACTTCCAGGAGAAATCACATCCCTGCTGTACTTAACATCATATGTGCACCCGTGTTAGTATTGTGCTCAAGCTACACAGATGTTAGATAAATCTCAGGTTGTTAACTTCCAGGAGAAATCACATCCCTGCTGTACTTAACATCCTACGTGCACCCGTGTTAGTACTGTGCTCAAGCTACACAGGTGTTAGATAAATCTCAGGTTGTTAACTTCCAGGAGAAATCACATCCCTGCTGTACTTAATATCCTATGTGCACCCGTGTTAATACTGTGCTCAAGCTACACAGGTGTTAGCTAAATCTCAGGTTGTTAACTTCCAGGAGAAATCACATCCCTGATGTACTTAACATCCTATGTGCACCCGCGTTAGTACTGTGCTCAAGCTACACAGGTGTTAGATAAATCTCAGGTTGTTAACTTCCAGGAGAAATCACATCCCTGCTGTACTTAACATCCTATGTCAACACGTGTACTGGTGTTAGTACCGTGCTCAAGCTAAATAAGTGTTAGAAAAAGCTCAGGTTCATAAGTTCTAAGTGAAATCACATCCTTGCTGTACTGTACATCTCGTATCAACACGTGTACTAGTGTTAGTGCCGTGCTTAGGGTACATAAGTGTTAGAAAAAGCTCATGCTCCTAACAGCAGGAAAAACACATCCTTGCTATAATATACCAACTGGGTACTCGTACTAGTGCCGTGCTGAGTTATGCAAAATTCCGTAAAATTCACCCAGAATAAAGTAGACTTCGAAGGCTATTCCCAGAAAATTCAAAATATACATTTTATTTGCCAGGTAAATATCTTTAATATAGGATATTTTAATCAAAATCGTTAAGAGCCATTTTTTAGAAAATAAAAAATTTCGAAAAAAGTTCCATGTAAAGGGTAGTTTCGGGTGGAGGGATTTTTCTCAAAATCTTCGTGTCGCATCCCTGGAAGATACTAAACTTAAATGCCAAGTTTGGTATTTATCTACTTTTCACGCGCGGACCTTTTACTGAAAATACTTTTTTTTTGGGGGGATACAGGGGATCCTAAAACATATATTTCCGGTGAAATCTTAATATCGACTTTTTGGTGGAGGGCGATACGTTCTCTATATACGATGTACATAGTACCTGTAGAGAAAGTAAAAATATTGTACATGATACCGTTCTTAATTGCCAAAACAAATATCTGCATATATAACCCTAAAATATTGTATTTAGTGCTTTGTTCTGATGACTATATAATAATGTTATTAATATTTGATTATTTGTGACATGCTAGTCATTCTCATTCACACTTTAGACTTGATATGAGGATAGCTTCAGTTTAAAGAGATGACACGGTCAATAATTCCCTGCTAAACCAGTGGTAATTTGTTGAAGGCAAGTAACTAGAACGAAGTGCGTCTTCAAGATTGTATATTTAAAACGAAAGCATAAACGATGTTAAAGTATTAATGGAGCATAGACATACATTCATTCATTCTTTCGTTTAATCACATTAACAATCGTAAAAAAAAAAAAAAAAAGTTTCAATCACTGAGGTAGAAATCATACACAATAACTAACTCTTGTAAGTGGATCACGTTTCTTTAATAACACGATGCACTTAGTTTCAAAAACTACATTATTTTGTGTCCAGATACCACTGAAAAGCCCATTTGTGCTCATTTTATTGTTGATCATCCAAGAGCAGCGGCCGGTCCCCATGGACACGCTCGCTAAAGCGTCTCGCTTTGGTGCTTCGTGGGCAGGGGATCGTGGGTTCGAGTCCCGCCTTGGGCATGGTTGTTGTATGTTTGTGCAATGTGTATATGTTTGTAAAAGAAACAGTAAAACCAGTAATCAGTAAAACCTACGGGGGGAAATGTAAATAGGGATACAGTACCGGAGTCCTGATCAGACTCCGTTACTGTTTTACAAAAAAAGGGGGAAAAAAAAAAAGAGAGAGAGAAGCAGCCGCGCCGTATCATCGTATCCCTGCATTACGGGATAAACAATTAGTTTCATGTCCTTCTTTTTAGAGTAGAGACATTGATAAGCTTAAAGGGAATTAAATGCTGCTTTCATTAACATTCCTATAGTAGGGGCAACAATGAGGCAGTCCTATTACTTATTCTGGAATAGGAATGCTACATATACTGCACTGGAAGCCATTTCAGTAGAAGCAGGAGATTAACCTGAAAACGTAAAAAAATGAATGGGGAAGCCTTGTAAATAGAAGAGAAGCGGCACGAATCCATGAAACGGCCACGGATCAATAGATTCCGTGCTTGATAACGAAGTAGTAGTTTTCGAATTGTTGTGCGCAGCGACTGGGTAGGTTCAGTTACGCAGTTTAGCTTACCGCACGTTTTGCTGGACTTTCTATACTTCGTACTTTCGTTTATGGTAGGCCTCCATTCCGTCGATGACTACATTGTATCAACAGGATATTGCAATTGTATGTTATATTTGCTTCGATATGAAAGCAATTTCTGAAATGGTATCTTCTGCAACGATATGGTTTTCTGTAGTACGACCTCCATCATTCCCAACCAAACCTTTAACAATAATATGTAGCCACAGTAGAATGATTCTTGCCCCATTAGAAGATTAATGTCATGTTCCCGTCGTATTCGCGCAGTCATCTATAATGTGCAATTTTGTTGTAAAAAGAAGTTAAACTTCAATTGGTATTTTACCATAATATTCTTAAACCCTTACAGAATTAAAGGCCCAACATTTGGTTACATAGTATTAACAATATGCGTACGCATGTAATCGAAAACGAAACTCAATATTCACTGAGAGTCACATTGCATTTTTCTTGCCTGCCATAAATATCCAACTACTTTTTACCAACATTAATGTTATTCTCTTTGACGGAATAAACTGAGAACTTTTTTTTTTTTTTAAAGGCGCGTAGTTCTGCTTGCTATGCAACAGAAAGGCTTCCTTTACTGTAGTATAAAATGAATTAAACTTTCTCAGCGAGTGGCCGAATGGTTAGACCTCTCACCTAGGTGGTCCAGATTCAAGCTCACAGGACCGCATGTGGGATTTGTGGTGGACCAAGCGGCGTCTGGGCGGATTTTCTTCGGGCTCTTCCGCTTTTACCGCTATTCATTTCACCATCATTTCACATCTTCCACTTCCTAACTTTTATGCCTGGTATATCCCATCCTTGCTTCTATCTCATCCAGAGCCTCTGCTCCTCTACAGGCGTCTGACACCAGGCACTGGCTTGCAAGTCCTGGGAGGTGTTGGTTCTACAATCGAGGAGGGTAAAGAAACAAAGAAAGAGGTTGAAAGCGTTTTATTTTTAGAATATCTTCTGGATATTTCATAATAAAAAAGATTTCGAACGGGCAGGTTGTTCAAGTAATACCTATTAGTTCCACCAGTCTTGGCCGGATTTGATCCTTTGACACTGAAACATGAAATAAGGAAATGAAACTACAGGGGATAGGAAACAGGAAAATGTCCAGCATTAGATAATCCATTCCAGCATTCGCCTACCAACTGGAGAAAACTGTCAAAAAAAAAAAAACAAAAAAAAAAAAACAGGTTCAGAGTGGGTGGCCCAACGGGAATCAAACCCGGACTTCCTAATTGTGAACTTCGCCGTTACCCGGGAGTCATTTCACACGGTGAACGTGTAGCATGGGGGTCTTAATAGGGAAGAATCTTGGTTCAAACAGGAATTCTATATTCAAGATTTGTACGTAGACTTACCTCAGAACACTGAAGAAGACCACAAAACTGTTCGACTGTGTACACTATCTTTTGTAGATAAAGACTATTGCTTTGTATTCAGAAACGTAATGAGGCATTCCAAAAAGTGATGGAAACAGAAGGGAGTGTCATAATAGGACAAAAGAAACTCCACGCAACCTTCCCTTGTTAGTTTTGTTCATATGAGCCAGCAGGAGTAACCTTTCAAAGATATACTGCTATTGCAAGCTCTATTTTTCTTGTTTGTGCTGCATTCTTAAATTCGGAATTTGGTTTTGAATTCTCTATAATTAGATGGCTATAAAATACTGGGTACACACCTCCCTCACTGCAGACCATGATGTATCGATTGTGGCTATTCCTCCCGGGAAGCAAGGATGAAGTGAAGCAGCCGGAATAGGCCTCAGGCACTCAACCAAAAAGGCATATATAAAGGCGCAGAAATCCCTAGCATTTACAGTTCAAACACCCACGCACCTTTAGAGAGCAATCTCCAGAGTGCAGCATACCGGCCTTTGCATGCGAGACAGCTCACTGTGCCATAGAGAGAAATCCTTCCATAGCACGACTGCGCCAAAATGCAGGACCTGACAGCATACCTGAAAAATCAAAGGAAATTAAATGAGTGGAAATGGGGGAAAGGAGACTCATGAACACTTTCGTCTAATGCAGCATTCCTTGCATTAATCTTTGCTATAATCTGAAAACTTCTTGTTCAGCCGGTATTTTGATATCGCTCATAATAAGCAATTTAACTGAAAAATTAACTATGCGGTATAAGTTTACTATTGCGGCTTTCACGTCATGAAGCCACAATGTTTTACCTATAGACCATGCTTTTCTTATGAATAATCAAGTACGCTACTGCCAAATGCATGTCTTTTTCGTCAAACGCGAATAAGATAAAATACAAACCGAAATTTTGATTCAAGATTTGTCAAAGAACACGATTGTATGTACGAAAAACCTAACGTTTAAATATACACTTTTTAAAATAATAAAACTTAGAAAACAGATTTTTAACATCTTTTTCCTACGAAGATTAAAAACATGGCTTTAAACAAACATAACTGCAATAAAACACTTTAAATAATTTGTCTGTTTCCATAGGCCACGTTCGTATTTATGTTTCATCAATATGTTTAAACATATTTTTAAAAGGCAAGTTGAACAAAGAGGTTAGATTCTTTATTTCTACGTGGAAAATGTCGTCAATGGCTGGTTCACGTTCTGGATTCCACGCAAAAACTTCGAGTGACAACGTTTTCAAGGAAAGAATGAAAATACTTTGTATTGTACACACGAAGGTGTCCAGAAGCAATGCACCCTTGAATAAACAGTGTAAAAGCAAACCTTTATAGGGCGCAAGCAAACTTGGTAATGTGGAGATGATAAAGACCGTGTATGGTATGACAGTTCAAAGAGCGATAATGTGTCGCACTTAGATGGATGTTTTCAGTGTCTAGGTGTCGGGTATCTGAAGCGTATACGATTTTCTGTAGTAATCGCGTGTGTTGAAGTTGCTAAGTGATTGGATCGCATACAATCGCAGAAAAAAAAATGAAAAAGAAAAAATATAAAGGCAGTAACAGGTCGGTCAGGACTTCATTTCGGGTGTTGAAGCCATATCCAGCTAAGTTAACATTAATTAAGTTTTTTTTTTTGCTAGTGTTTAACGCCCGCTTTTACTACTTATGGCACCGCAGGCGATGCCACTGGTGATATATGAAATGAAGATGGAGCACCGGTGGAATGCGATTGGGGAAACCGGATAACCCGGAGAAAACCCACCCCTGCGCCGCTTTGTCCACCACAAATCTTACATGGTCGCTTGGGATCGAACCCGGGCGGTCTAGGTGAGAGGCGAGTGGTCTAATCAGTTGACCACGGCACGACCGAATATAAACTGCATTATACTTAGGTTAAATATTAGCATGCTGACAGTTATTAAGAGAATGTAATAAATAGAGGCATAAAGGTACATTACTTGTGAAATATGCAATAATTGTTAACCTATTAAGATCGTAGTAATTGAAGTAATTAGTGTATTTATGACTATAATAATAATGTTATTTTTGTTAATATTATTATTATTGTTTTGTTATTATTTAGACTGGTTGTGAGCGAAAACCTGTATTCGCGGTGGTGGAGCATATATTGCAACACTGCTCGGATTTCCCATGAGAGCTATTGTGCTTTCATGACGTGAAAACCGCTGTAGCACTGTTGAAGTGCTTGGTCAACCACTCACCAAGGTGAGCTCTCTTTAAGCCAGCACCTACTTATTTCCGCCTCTTCAAGAAAAGGCTCGTCGACATTCAGTTTTTCTCGCAGAAAGTTTGGAATAAATTCAATCAATTTGTGTAAATCAATGGGAAGAAATATTTAAAATTCCACGTAGAATGAAACAACAGGTATATAAAATGAGTCTAGTATCAAAATCTACCACATCCATTTTTTAAAATATTGAGTTTTGTAACACCTTTAAGAGTGCATTTCACCACCTACCATATGCACTACTTGGCATTTTTGAGTTCATTCAATATCCAATTTAAAATGCATTGCGAAGATAATAATTCCTTTCAGAACCTGCCGTTATCATCGGAAAAATGCTGCGTGCATTTTAAAAGCTTCTCTATCCACTAACCAACCATTGACAGTACTTTAATTGTGTATTTCATTTATACAAGCCATGGTGTGAGTAAATTTATCTAAAACGGTCTTAGGCAATACAAGATGTCGAATATTGTTCCTTGAACACCTGAAACAGCATGGAAAAGGTCGTTCAGTGTTCAAAATGGATATCACATAATTGAAAGAGAACAGATAAGAACATTTATTTTTGCAGTTTACTGCACGATAGGCGCTAAAATCAATATCTGGTTTATTATCTATTAGTCTCAATAATATCATTGTTAATGTGGCAAATTTTTCTCATTAGACCACATGAAATTCTATGTAGATTTTTTGAATTCAGCATTAAGGGTACCCATCTATGAAAATTTATGAAAAAGTGCAAAAATGGGGGGGGGGGGGAATTTGCCTAATTAAATCATGTAATGCTTGTAGTTCAATTTCCTGTTGTTTTTATTACCATGCGGCGCTTTAAACCGTATCACGTGACGATTTAATGGATGCCTGTAAATAGGTGCAGAGCTTTAACCTTTTCACTGTAGTAAAAATTGCTAATAATCCGAAATTTGGTTTTGACCAATAACATTTGGCCTTAAATATGTCTAATTCAAGTTGAAAGTACAATGATTATGCACTAATATCTAAAAAAGTAAGTATAGTTATATGTTTGAAAATTTACAAATATGAAATTCTAAGACTCACAAAGAAACTGTGTTAAACTGTATGTCAAACTTTAAAACCTATTTTCTCTTGTTTTTATTTTTTAGAGTTTTCAAAACTTCAAATTGTTCCACATGATGCAGTTTTTGAAACAGAAGCTTGGACATGTTTATGCTTGGATAAAAATAGTACAAAAGAAAATTGATGACGTGATTTTTTTCTAATATCACCAGTGCTTGTGTAATTAAATAATAAACTTCATATTTCCATGGCAAAAATAAAAAAATTAATAAAATTAGAATGAAATAATTTTTTCTCCTAAACCAATAGTCACATAAACATTTCATTTCATCAATTTACTAATAGGTACTGTATTTATCATTACAACTGCAAAGTATTATATTTCTGTAACCGAAATTGCATCGTATAGAATGATTTAATTAAATGACAATAAAATACTATACATATGTTAATATCACAGGGACTATTTTTAACAAAAGTCTGAAAATGAGTATTTAAACTATTCTTAATACTGCAATTGCTGTGTTAAAGTTTCAAACCAATCCAAGCAAAATTGTAGATTTTAGGTTTTTCACAGATGGGTATCCGTAACTGAAGATCAACTAGAAAATGAATACTGTGAAGTTGGATAAATCATCACTCACCATGACGAAGGTATTGTGTGAAACTGTGTTGCGAAGCTGAATACTCAGAATACAACTTTCAGTAATTTAGTTGAAAGAAAATTAGCAATATTTAATATGGTTAGTAATGGAGGTTATCAAAACATGCTATACCCAATAAATAATTTTAAAAATAATAATATTATGTGCGTACGTGATTTTGAGTGTATCACTATGTTTTTATATCTGAATGAATACAATTTATTAGAACAAGAAAAAAATGGAAATGCTTTTTACTGAAAGAGTTACAAGTTTTTCTTATTTTTCTCTAAAACTATAAAATTGGATGTGGCAGACTTTTGATACTAGACCCCTCAAAGATGTGTGTTAGCCAGTAAAGAAACGAATGCAGCTTTTGAGTTACATATATACTTAATATGAACGCAGACAGAGAGTACTGATATAAATCGCCTCCTAGTGTAGTTTCTCAACCTAATAATGAAGTGAAGCTGAACTTAACCAAATATTCATCTCAGACAGGTTATTGTGTGGGAGAATCCTCTTACATCTTACACGAAGGAGGGTAGATGGCTGAGAGCTGGAGATAAGGAATGACCGGGAAACAGCGATCTTATGGACACAATGCTGGTACCTCGTCGCTCCTTATTCTGCCGGAATGTAATATCTTACGTTTCATTTAATGTCCCATCTAGACAAAATACCTGGATATAGAACATCTTAATGGAACATCCCTTAATTGAATAAATGAATAAGTGTATTTACTGACATAACAATATCATACATAGAATTTCAACAATCGCACGGATCCACAGACCGTACGTGCTTTTGTAATACACATTAAAAAGTAATGTTAAAATAACAACAACAACAAAGAATTAGAAGAGTAAACACAAAAATAAAAAGACAAAGGTAATGCACAATCAAAAGCAATATAAAAACAACAACAAAGAATTAAAAGAGTAAATTCGAAAATAAAAATACAAAGATATTCAAATATAGCAATTTAAATTTACAGCACAGAGTACGCCTTCATAAATGTACCCTATTATAATAGATAATTACACTTAAAAGAAATATATACATTTAATATATACACGATATATAATACCATAACACAACAGTGACCTAAGTATAACATAATATATATGTAAAAACATTGTAGTCACTGTTGTTTAATTGTTTTTATCCCTCCCCCCTTCGCTATTGGCAGCCTCCTCAGATCTCAGCTGTCTTGCCTTAAGTATAAATTTACCTAGCCCGTCCACGTCTTCCGTGCGTAGCGTTCAACGTGCTTCTATCTCTACATTCGCGGTGGTAAAGAATCGTGGTAAATATTTTTCCCGCCATTCCTCCGTATCCCTACATCTTGCCAAGATGTGGGTCACGACTCTTCCTCCTCGCAAATGGGACAGATTCTCGTACCATTCTCGTCAGAAATTTTTGTGCTCCTCCATGCCCCTACTCTAATCCACGCGAGCCCCTCTCTAATGAGTTTGGTACCTGTTTTGATGTATTGCTCCATACCTCACTCCGATTTTAGCCCAGACTGTACTTCTAATGAAATCTTCTCTGTGCACTGCGCAATTATTTGCTGTCTGTCAATATCATAGAGGCGGTTCTGAATTTTTCTCCAAATGCTCCGCCTGTTTGCCTGCCCCGCCATCCAAATGTATCTCATCCCAATGGTTTCCAATCCTTTCTTTAATGTTGATGCTCACTTCGAATTACCTTCCATTTGCAACTGTTCACGGTAGCAGACTGCCCTAATTAGAGATTGGTTTCCGTGAACGATTCTCATCCAATATTTGACTGCTCTGATTTTGCACTCTATCGTTTCACTGTGTGCCCCGAATTCCCTCATTATTCCGCAGTTTGTCATGCCCCTCCCTACACCCAGAATTCCTTTCAAAAATTGGGTCCTCACTTGGTACAGATTCCCTGTTTGTTCCCACCCCCATATTTCTCCTCCATATGTCATCGTGGATCTAACTGTCGCTCCGTATACAGTTTCCATTAAGGTTTTGGATATATTCGGAATTCTGCAGCGTATCCGGAGAGCTTCCGCCCTTTTCACCCTTGCCTTGTATTTCGTGATGTCAATGTGTTTTGTCCATTTTCCGTTTATTGTAAATGTGAGTCCTAAGTACACAAAAGATTAACATTGTCCTGTATCTGTCCTGCATATGTCCATGTCTCCTTCCTGCTATAAACAGAACCATTTTTGAAAGTCATTGCCTTGGTCTTATTCACATTAACTGTAAGTAGCCATTCATAGCAATCATTCTTAAGTTTGTCCAATCCTCGCTGCAATCCGTTTAACTGTCGTGGAGCACAATACTAAATCGTCCGCATATAAAAGTTCTGGGATCAGCAAATCGATTACGTTGTAATTAAATTGCATTTTTATGTAGATAACAAGGTTTTAAGGGGAACAAAGTTCTGTATATCTGTGTATCTTATGCACATATCTCCAATTTTTACCACATACTCCAGTTATTTGTAATTAATTTCCAAATGTTTAGTAAAATACATGAAATAGATTTTTTGATTGTTTTAACTGCGCTGCGAAGAAAACAAAACTCCTTGCCTGCAGTTTTCAAAATGTTGTAACAGAATTTCAGATATTCAATCAACTTTAAAAAAGAATCTGATGTATTGCATTCCACCCTCTCATCCTGTATCGCTTCTCTAACCTTTATCGTTTAATAATGTGTATGTAAACGAATCTTACAAAATCTTATTTTGCTATCTACTTAATTTTGATTGAGATAAACATTGCAGGATTAGCTACCTAGCACATTTCGTTATAGATACAAAGGGAATAGTGATAATCAATGGAGGCTGTATACTTATTCCGTTATATTAGTATGATTCATCTTCACATGTTTCCTCATTTCAAACATCAACTAGTATAATGTGCTTTCCTCCTGTTTCAATACTCATATTGTAACGATCTAAGTTGTGATTTGGAGGGCATAGTTAAGGAAAGAAGGATGATAGAGCTATAAGCCAAATAGCAGGCCATGTCTTTATTACACAGAACGGTACATTTCAGATATTAGAATATGATGCTCCATACTGGGATCCGTATCGGGTTGAGCAAAAGCCGTCACGGAGAGAGTTAAAAAAATGAGCAGCTAAATTTTTTAGAAATAAGAAAACGATTCGCAAATCATACTAGCACTGCTACTACCTTGGAAACTCTAGGAAAACGTAGGAGACGAGCAAGACTATGTGTAATTTTTAGATCCTATAAGGGGAAATATTCATGGAAAGATATATTCAAGCCATTATATTGTGGGAGAAATGATCACTCAAAAGAAATAAGAGATAGGGAGAAGAAAACTGATATAGGTAAATTTCCTTCGCAAAAAGAACAAATAAAGAACGGAACAAAATACCTGGTGAGTTATTGGAGAATTTGCCTCAAAATGTAAATAGTTTTAAAAAGAGACTAAAGGACAGTAATTTATAGTCGGTATAATAAATATAAATATTGCGTTATTACTAGTATTATAAAGCTTTAATATTGTATTATTATTGTTGTTATTATTATTATTATTACTATTATTATCATTTTGGTAGTATACTATGAAGTATTGTCATTCTTACAGGGTATTATATAACCCCCATTATTTATTTATTCTAATTACATTGTACAATGTATTATTACATTGACAGCGCTGACACCGGGCGATGCCCTAAGCAGTGAAATAAGGTATCTATCTAAATCTAGGGCTTTAACTGTTAGGAAAAACATAATTATGAAACTGATTCTTATAAAAGTATTCAAGGTTGATTAATGTTCGTAGTCTATTTACCCTCCCCATATTTAAAACTGATCACACCCCCTAGGAGTTACAAGCAGGTCCCTAGGGGTCAGAAGCCTGTTGGGGAGCCAACGGCACGAAACCACAGAATGGAGAACCAAGAATAAGTGGTTGGCTCTTAGCCAGGCATGAGCGTGAGGAAGTGAATTATATGAAATGTAAGCAAAATGGATGATAGGAAAGGTGATGATGGAACACTTGGTGGAATGAGGGACGGGTGGAATCGGAGTACCCGGAGAAAACCCAACCAGACGCCGCTTCGTCCACCACAATCCTACAGGCGGGCACTTGGGATTGAACCCGGGTGGCCTAGTCTAATCACTGGTGCCGCTCCAAGGTTGATTAATACTAATTGGAATAATATAATATGGATAAGCTACTCTTAGGAGTAAATCACACTACGGAGATTTAAACAATGGGCTGGACGGCATCTCGATGAGCAGCAAGTCCGGAGTCGAGCTCAGAGAAACAAGAGAGCGGGGCGAGGCCATACAGTCTCGCAGTTGCCTAAGGAGCACCGAGAAATCATGACGTAGGTTACCCAATATGGAAACTCCCGGTTTAAAGCATCCTGTGCCTACGTGACGTGCCGAATTCAGTATCATTCTGCTTGTTGCTAAGCGGAAGCTGATGTCACTGTAACGTCTCATGTAAGTCGTCATCGGATGAGGTAAACGAAGACTTCCGTTTAGGAATGTCCCTACTCAAGAAAGTGAAGTAAAATTATGGAACAGGAACTCTGGAAAGAGTTTACTCTTAAAAAGTTGTAATGAATAAGTTCGCGTAATTTAGTACACGTCCCCATATTAATATGTGTGACAATGTCCATCATGTTACCATTTCTGTAATAACTTCTTGTCATTACATCGTTTAATTCGAGGAGTCCTTCTGGCCAACCGCATAATTTCTTGCTTCTCTACTAGGAACACTTCATTGTTCAGCCTATTTATTTAAACCATTTATTATTCCCCGACTAGTAAGTGCAAAATCACAGAAAATTTAGATGTTTGAAATGGATTGAACTGTTATTATTGACTTCACTATGGTTGCATTTAAATGCCCCTCTTTGGTCTAGTGAACATTAATCAAACAAATAACCCTAGCAATTTTGCATTGTGTGGCCGGATATACTAAAATAAATTGTGCTATTTTCAGTAACTCTGAATAGGTAGTTAGAGACAAGAGAAGCTTAGAATAATAGTATTGTTGTAACGAACACATTACTACAATGCGCGCACCTTTTCCTGGGCGCTTGGCTCCCTAGTATTCAATCGGTAAGTTTTCGCGCAGCTTCGTAAGCAGATCAGACCAACAATATTGACTTGACATATGGAATACGTTATCACCCGGACATCTTGAGACGGATTGTCGCCCAGGTGAATAGTTGATTAAATTGTTTAGGTTAATTGGTAAGTAAAATATCATGCATTTATTGCATATTGGATGTTCAGAGAGATTGTTCCTGGAAAGCGTTTCAAACTTCAACCCAAGGGTTCTCAAGTGACGAATTCAGTTGTTTACGCTATTTCTTTGTATATTTTGGCAGAGGGAAAAGACGCTATTGTGTGGTCATGTCTCCGCAAGAGAAAGTGAAGGTGACATATAAACCGGGGAACCACGTGGAAATGTAGGTCCAGAATCACATGAAAGATGCATTGACCAATTAGAATTAATCACGTCACGGCAGAAGCGCACCCCAAGCTACTTTCGCCGCCAAAAATGGGCCAATGAGATTACAAGTTGAGAGTTTTGCGCGTGGGTAGAATTTGCTATAAATATAGAGTATTCGTCGCAATTTTCGAGCAGTAGGAATGTAACTACACGCAGAACCGTGATGCTCGAAACAAGTATCCTCGTAAATATAGTAAAGTTATTACAGTGATTCACGCAGTTGAAATAAATGTCACGCGTAATCTGCGACGTCGGAAACATGGAAGCCACGGTAGAAAGTTAAAGTGTCTACAATTATTCTGCACGTAACAGTTGCACTCGTCGCCGCGTAAATTTTAGTTACCTTTATGCGCGTTACGCCCTTGCTCGAAGGAGATGATCGGAACTCAATCGCGCCAGGAACATTCTCGGGAACGCTCGTGAAGAGAAATAAACCTTGACTGAACGAAAAGTGCCGACGTTATTTTAAGTTAATTTCTCTGCTACTCCCTGGAGATCACCGTAGCTAAATACCTGAGCTAGATATAAATAGGTCTCAATTGCTCGTCGCTGAGTCCAACAATAGCCGAGGAGAATCGAGAATCGACTTTGGTAGCTGCAATGCCGGAGAGAGGACCAGTCGTCGCTGCGCAGCCCAGCTCCACCAGGTACATCACCAGTTCCCGCCTCAATCCAGAGGCTTCAATGCTAAGGTTTCATTTTTTTCTTTGAGCATGGAGTTTGTTGGGCTTTTTATACAGCTCTGGTGTTCTGTTTGTTTTAGTCCTGTTGGTAATGCTTCTTGCAACACCTAACTGTTAGTGTGGCCATACACCCCTAAAAAGTTTCATTCTGTCTGTAGATCGCAGAGTTCACGCACGTGCCTTATATTGTTTAATAATTCAAGTAGTTCAAGTTAAATGAAATAACCTATTCACCATAGTGGCTGAGGGTCTCAAAGAAAGAACTCTTGCTTGCTTCACAGCATGGCGAAAAGACAGGCGGGCGAGCTCTCTCTTCTTCCTCCGGCCCTCGCTTCTCCGTAAAACCAGCGTCCAAGAAAACGTGCGCGCATAATATTCAAGGAATAGGTACGCTATGACCAAAGATAATAGAGACAAATACTACAATCATGATAGGATGTACACAGTCTTGGTACGGCTTGTATTTTGTCGACATTCTATATCAATTGCTGGAAAGGAAGATGACACACGATTTAAATTCTGGTTTTGTTACTACCTACAAAAATGAAGGTAAACTAACTCCATAGCACGACAGTCCACAAGGGACCTTGGCCTACCGCGCGGTCGCTGCAACTCCCATCTCGGCCCGAAGGCGTCATGAATGGGGTGCATTGCTGGAAGGTGAGATGTGATCAGCGCCTCGAGTCTCTTCCGGCCGGTTGATGCGGTCTTCTCGGTCTGGAGCCGCTACTTCTCAATCAAGTAGGTCCTCAATTGGCCCCCCAGGGATCTCACGAATCTGAGTGCCCCCGGACCAGGTCTCCCAGCGGGGGAAAATTCCCCACGCCGGTTAAGGGAATCGAACCTAGGTCTCCTTCTTGGCAAGCTACCACCGCACTAAGGAGAAGACTACAAAAATGAGTGTATTTGACGAAAATCCATCCGAATACTATTTTTCACTAAAAAAAGAGGACTTGTCCGTCAAAAAGAGTAGTATGGTAATCCTACATATTATAAGCAACAAGTGTTGCCGTTTATTATTATTTGCGCTATGAAGACGCCCCTGAATCACTCTCCAGGTGATTAGTGCAGTTGTATGAGGCACGGGAATACATAACTGTCGCCTCCAAAGCGCACCAAATAGTCAACACACGTAAGTAACTTACGCGGTGCATTCCTGCCCTACAAATCCACTTGCGCAAGGGGCTTCACTTCCTCCAGGTTCAGTAGCGTCTGCTGCGATCTCGGTAACAATTAATGCCTTACATCAGGTGGAGTAGAGCCCTGCATAGTGATGGGGAGGTCAAATGTTTTACACCAGGCATGGACATTTACTGCTTCACAAATCAGGAGTAGTTCTTCGCCTTCTCACATACGATAGAGGAAGTTGCGGAAGTTCGAAGTACGTGACAAGTTTATGCTCACGTATGTCGTAGCCTTTTAGCCACCGGCGGCGGGCACGCCGCGATGAGTTCCAATTGGAAAGTCGCCACGGAGGATTCTAAGGTTATGCATATATTTTTGGCCTTCCTTGTTGCCAACTACTTTCTCTATTTAGGACTTATACCCTCTTATAAATACTTGGCTTTAACCGAGAAGAAAAAAAAAATCGAAATAAAGTGCAACGGAATTGAAACCCTTACTGTGCAGTTGGACCTGTGGAAGGTTCGTTTATATTTTCCCTCTGCAACACCTGTAAAATACAAAGAAGGAGAAGGCACTTAATAAATATATTTCCTTACCAGAAATTTGAGTAAACGACTTGCCAAGAAATGATCTTGTCTTGTTCGTAAATCCTATGCATGTCGAACCTATAAGATAAGGCTGGATTTGCAGTTACTGTTAATATCCGTGAAAAACTAATAAGTTTTTGAAGTGTTTTTACATCGGTAAACATGGTGTTGATCTATTTAAATACTTGTCGTTTGCAAACCACAAAAATTAAAGTCCTTTGCAGCTATCATTTTAGCTGTGCTAGGTCCTACATATTAGTATGATTAACTGTTTTCACAAATGAGTTATGCCAAGTCAAAATGCAGATCTCGTTTAATTGATTAACATCTTCAGGCCCAACTGAAGATAGCTCTAGCGGATGTAACCCAGATTTTAACGAAGCAATTGCAAAGTAAAAGAATGAAGCGGCACCATGGCCGAGAGGCTAGACCGCTCGCCTCTATCCAAGATGTGGGATTTCTGGTTTATGAAGTGATCTCTGGGCAGGTTTTCTCCGTGTTCCCCGATTTCCCCCGCCACTCATTTCACAGCCTGCTTTGTAAATCATAATCACCTTTCCTTTCATTCATTTCACCGTCATTTCATATCATCTCTTTCCTCACTCTCATACCGGACATTGGGCTGATCACATATCCTGGCTATTCTCTGCGATTCGAAGGGCGTCTGTTCCTCAACAGGCATCTGAACCCAGACGCTGGCTTGTAAGTCTTAGAATGTGTAAGTGCTCTATACGAAGGGGATGAATATCGAAAGAAGAAGAAGTAAAGGAATGTAATTAAAATACAATGAAGTGTGCATTATTTTACTGCAGTCTAAACTGTGTATACATTTAATCAATACTGGTTGTTGAAGAATCAGCAACCTCCACTTCATTCGTCTGCTTGTTTCTCATCTATCGCTTCCTTTCAAACTTTGCGGGTTACGAGTTAAAAGCATCAGGGTTTGCACAAACCTGTTTGTGTTTTACACAATCGATTTTAAGCGAGATTCCTGTACAACCGAATATTTTTCATTCGATAGTTTTCATTTGGTTTGTCATTCGTATATACAATTGAACGTTGGTCATACCAGTGAGTTACGGCTTTCATTTGATAGTTGTTCATCGATTATATGGTTGTATCCGGTTCTTCAGTGCGCTTTAATGATACTCGCAACATCGATGTAAACATGCAGCTTTCATGCGGTATGGAAACGTAATTTTGGCCTTGTAAGGGCAATTTCTAAGTAATTAATGAAGTAAAAGATGTACAGTAGACAGCTATAAATTGCACTAATGACCGTATAATGACTGAGTTAGGTTGTATTTGCGTTAAGAAGTAGGTGTTTATAATTTTCAAAATTGGGTTGCTTTGGCTAAGCATAGCATCAATTGGACCCTAGCTGTTTAAGTTGAGCATTTGGATTGTCAATAAATGTATGCAACGCCCAAACAGGTGTAATTGAGTTTTATTTATGGACGTTTTTTAACTACTGCGGTTCTTAGTGTCCCATTCTACATTGGACGCGAAAGACTGCTTAATTTGGCTCAGATGCCTTTTTATCAGGCTTGAGGTTCCTTTACGTGCCGTAAATCTATATCACGAGACCAACGACTTAAGGAAGCCATGTTGCGGATTTTTCGTTCGTAGTAGGCTTACCCTCCCCATAATTAGGACTGACACCCCTCTAGGACTTACTAGCGGATGCCTAGAGGTCAGAAGCCTGTCGGGGAGCCAACGATACGAAATTGATGATAGGAAAGGTGATGATGGGGTAATTGGTAGAATGAGTGGTGGGGGAAACCGGAGGATCCGGAGAAAACCCGCCCAGACACCGCTGCGTCCACTACAAATTCCACATGTGGGTGCTTGGGAATGAATCCGGGCCGCCTAGGTGGGAGGCGAGCGGTCTAATTACTCGGCCACTGGAGCCGCAGTAAGGGTTTTTAAGCCCGAAAAATACATCTATCCTCCTCCGTCGGGTTTGATCCCGCGACATTGTGTGCAAGAGGCTAACACGGTAACCATTACACCACGGAGAACGCCAAATGTGTTATTCAAATGTTGTTAAATCTTTTTTCTACTCCTATTAATCGCAGGTGGTTTGTGCAATTTCATTTTTAAAAGTTATGCACGGTATTATAGCACAATGACCTTTTATACCTCTATTTATCGTGGACACTTCGTGGAATGGCCCCCAAAAGTCTCATACGGCATAACCCAAACCATGTAAATAAAACTTTTACTTTGATTTATTTCTGTAACGAAACTTATGGAGTGATATTAATTTTAATAGATGACATTTACTGTGTGAGGTAATAATATAGCGTAAAATAAATTGAAAACTTAAAACATTGGTAGGTATTGTAGTTACAACACAACAGTCATACAAGCATTTATAAAATTTCCTGTTCCTCTTTGAAAACGAAGATAATTTGCTCATTCCTTCATAGGAATAAGCTATTGCATTTATCCCATGAATACGGGCGAATACATGCTACCATTCCATTCTGTGCTTTGTACAGCTGTCGTTTGGTTGGGTTGTAGGGTTTGAAAATCCGTCATCCGGTGTCAGCATTATCTGTGTATTATTTTAAAATCACTCGCATGGGAAAGTGTGTTGTTTCTTTTTTAAAGTAGCATTTTAGAGAGCATTCTTGCAACCTCAATACTGGGTAAACAACTATCATTGTGAATCTCGTAAAAAACTAAATCTCTAGTTTTCATTCCGATTGTCCGACACTGTCTCTCTGCAAATTCGCTGTAACGGTTACTAGTTCACGCTTCCTCTTTTGTTCTATCGCACCATTTTAACTGGTTTAATATGCTGTTTCTCTTCGACAATGCCATTTAGCTATTTTTGTGTCTTCTCCTTTCGTTATTTACCCTCCTTGTATCGAGGATCTGCATCACTAAAGTCTTAACAATCCAGCGTCTGGGGATAGATGCCTGTTGAGTAGACGCAGAGATAGTAACCAGGAGGGTGCCTGGTATGAGAGTGAGGCAGAAGATGATATGAAATGACTGAAAGGAAAGGCGAGTATGGAGCAATGGTGAAATGACTGGCGGGAAAACCGAAGAACACAGAAGAAATCCGGCCATACGCCAGTTTATACACCACCACTGCCATATTCGGTCCCCTGGGATAGAACCCGGGCCGCTTTGGTAAGAGACGAGCGATCTAACCACTCGGCCTCAGCATCGCCCCTATAATTGTTGAACACCCTATAAACGGTCGATGCCACGCTTTTGAAGCCACCTCTACTGAAACGAACAGTAAAATATTTGCTTGGATGTATAGCACATTATTATTTTCATATACGTACGTAGGTTCAACAATTGAATATTTTGTTTTTAACGACGATATCAAATGCCAGAATTAGATCAGCACCACCGGTGTGCCAGAATTTCGACCCGCAGTATTTGTTTTACAAGTTCAATAAATCTACACTTGGGGCAGTCGCTTTTAAACAAACTTGAAACCCTCGTACTGGGCCGGGTTTGATCTGGCGACCTTGGGATCGGCAGGCCATCGCCGAACCAGCTGAGCCGGTCCCCATGGCCACGCTCGCTAAAGCGTCTCGCTTTGGTGCTTCGTGGGCAGGGGATCGTGGGTTCGATCCTGATCAGACTCCGTTACTGTTTTATATGGAAAAAAAAAAAAAAAAAAAAAACACCCAGACCGACGCGTGTATACAATTTGCCTCCAGGAGCATTTCGGTTGATATCAGGAACAAAATGATACTGTGCACATTTTGGTTTATTTTCGGTCCACAACACAGCAGCGCCGGGATAAATGGTGTCGACGTGACCTCATCGCTCATACTCTGAAGCTCTGGAACATGAAAAGGCGAAAGAAATAAGTGAGTGTGGGAACAAAATGTACGTCACCTCCATGAATCTAGAGAGACTTTACTAACAAAGTGCCACTTGGAGATAATAAAACGCGCCAATTAACTGCAAAGGAAAAAAGTTAGAACGCATAACCAGCCGCGGAGAATAAAGAATTATTACAGGAACAATAAATGTAGTGGAAGAATGGGTTAGGATCCAGTTTGGTGTGAAGGTGACAAAGCACCTCTCGCCATTTATAAAGTCGAGATGAAATTTTAGCTTGCAAACTATTTTTGCGTAATAAATGTCTTTGGGAGCTTGGAAAAGGAAACAAGATATCACAAAAGAAGAGAAAAAACGGACGAACATTTCTATAAAAGTGGTGATTTATTGGGGAATATTTAAAACTCTGAATTTCAGTATGAATGTTTTAATTTCTTATGAACATATGTACCGAATTTAAGGCAATGTAATTCTGAGTTTAATTTAGAGACACGTAAAATTAATGTATGATAATACACTTATAATCTGGACTTTTGAAACGCCCGAAAATTTAAAAATCATATTAATTTGGTGGCCTATGGCATTTTAATCAATATGGCCAGGGAAAATCTATTTGCAGATAAAAACCCTCCAGCTGAATTGTGAGCTTTATGTGGAAAAGGTTAACAGGACCCGGTTATATAGCGCAACTTTATTAGCTATAGGATGGGGCATAAACACTGACGGTTTTTAAACCAATCGGAACTCTGTGTACTTGGTTAAAGTTTATTTTAGTAATTTTGCCATGTGCACAAAGGCTTGGAGATTCAAACGGTGTGGTTCACTGATTTGATTTAATTTTTTTAAGTTGGTAACAAAGTTGCCAGCAGTGGTTATGGTCTGACAGTGAACTGCTTCGAGTTCAGTTGTATCATGGGTCATTGACCAGTACCGGAGCGTATTCATTCAGTAGAAACGTTTATCAGAGCAAACTCAGTTCGTACAGAGCATTCTTTGGGCCATTTTCTAACGTAAAGTAACACAGTTTTCGTGGAAGGAGCGTTACGTTTATTAAAATGTCTCCGGAATTCCTGCTAAATAGGAGTAACCGAGTTTGGTAGGACACACATTTATAGTGAATGAATACACTCTGGTACAGGCCTACGCTGTATTCCAACTGAACTGGAAGCAGAGAATTGTCAGATAATAACCATAACTGCCAACTGTACCAACCTTAAAAAAATAAACATAATCAAATCATAGTTAATCATGTCATCTGAAACCTCATGTCATAGTATACATTGCAACATGACTAAACAACACTTAGATCAAGTACAAAGTTTTGTACTTGATTGGTTTAAAAACCGTCAGGTGTTTATGTATTTCTTCAGGTAAGAATGGTAGTGTCCATAGCACGTTATCAGTATTGGACTAACAGACCTATGTTTGGAATCAGAAATATTAACCACATGATTTTTCTAACCCTCAATGTTCCTATTCCGTTATACCGATTACCTGTACCCTCTCCTCGACCATGGAGATTCATACGCTGAAATCAGTCTGGTTATTCTGCATGTCTGATGGATTCAACCATAGGCTACTCCTGTTAATACAGGGGTCTGCAGCTGGAGTGTTGTGACAAACAAGTTGCATATTTATCTACTGTTCATTCGTAGGCGCTAATCACTGACCCCACGCTCTATGTTCAGTCCCTGTTCGTCGAGTGTGGCCACTACCGACGTTTTCGACCTTGCTTCCTGTTTAATGGACTCTCTCTCCGATATATTAATCACAGGTAGAAGTTCTGTACGATTTTCGGAGAAATTGTCAATCAAGCCCACAGACTGCCACTCAAGGTTTTTGTTATTACAGCACCTTATCGTTTTTATGTATGGAAAATAAATTACATATTATTAGGTTGTCCTTGTATATGTATAAGTTATACATTTCATTACTGGCCTTGCACACGTATAAATTAAGGAAACTACGTTTATGAAAAATAACCAATAATTATCAACTCTGAAATAATGAATTATCAAAGCGTTATTCATCATGATCATATATACACATCTCAAAGTTAATAATAGAAAGCCCTCCTTGCTCAGTATCAATTCTAAAGAGAAATGACTAGAGAAGGGACGCTACCTGCAAATGGGAACGGACTTCAAAATAATTACTGACAGTAATAGTGTTGCGAATTAATCAAAAGGTGTTGACTTGTGGTTTAAACCACTCCATCTTCCTTATATACCAACAAAGTCCCGATATTTGCTACATTTTGTAAACAAGGGTTTACTCAGTTCTGAAAGGACTACATCGCTTGGAACATCAGTAAATCAAGCAAGGCCATCCATCCCGGTCAACAAATATCTCTTCGAACGAATTAGACCACTTTTGATTACACGCTTCACTCTTACGTCATGATGGTTGCATATGCAAGAAGGCTCACGTTGCCTCTTCTTGGTTTTCGTCTCTCGTATGTTCGAACATTTGACGCCACTAGTAATTTTCCCTTGTAGACGTCTGTTGTGCACATCATTATGTACAGATGACTTTTCGGTGTTTATAATTTAAATGTTTGGTTCCTCAAACACTTTCGTGTTCATGAAGCAATGCACCTCAATATTAACAAATATCTGCATTTCAGTTCCCGTAGCACCTTTTATGGTTTGAATTCTCTGCATAGACCAGGTAGCTAGTGATCTAATGCTTATGTTGCATATCCCTCTTAAACGTATTCTCACACAGGTTTTGGTAATTTAGGAGTAGTAAACTAGCGGAGGCATTTTGAAAGAGAGAAAGTAGTGGATTTTGGTCCAGTGTATCCGCAAGCGTTGTGCATTTATTACGGAAATATAATATATTAATAAACATATCGATTTTAATAAAAATCCCAAAAATTAAAAGTAAACGACTAAACAGTTTTTACTTCACGGGAAATTAATAGCAACTTCTGAGTAGAAATGTTCTCCAGGTGTTTCAAGCAGGTTTCGTACTTAAACTTATGGAAGACGAATCTCTGAGAGCAGGAAAACTCAAACAAAATATATAATAAAATCCAGCATAACGTATAGGAGAATAGGATATGATAGGTCGGAGGGACTCTGCACCGAACCTGAGGTTATTGTACCCAGGCCCCACGAGAGGGTGCCACCGGGGGAGATGAAGTGAGAGGACATACTGGACGATCGGAACCAGGAGTGCCGGCACAGCAATGACAGTTGCTGGAGTTTCCAGATATAAGCAAATCAACAGTCGGCCAGACAGACCAGGGTCTGCGCCCCATAGCGGGTCCAACACTCCCGCCAAGAGTGGTCTCGTCCCGGCAACCAGCCGAAGATACGGGCAGAGATATAGTCACTTTGGTCATCCTTTTTTTTTTCCTGCCACGCCGCACCAAACACCATCGCCGACACCTCCACCCTGAAAGAAACTAACAGGAGGAAGGATGAATGAAATGACAATAGAAATAATATGGAGGTACAGGAACTGAGGGACAAAAAGAAAGCTACCCACATTCCCCTGGTGACCCGGGGAAGCTCCCGAAAAGCCCATGGATAGTTAGGCTGACCACGGGAAGCAAACCCGTGACCTCCCGAAAGCGGGCCATAGACGAAACGGCCTGAGACATCCAGCTAGATAATGATCTATAAATAAGTTGTGGTCAGTTAGCTTAGCATAAGGAACAGCTACTTAATCATTTAAACTAAATTCAAAACACAAAACTTTCCAAATATAAATTGCGTTCTCCCTTCATCTGTCCTAAATAATATTCCGATGTAGCTAGAAGGAACAGCATAACTAGGGATATCTCTAAATATCGGTGGGAGATTACATCTGTTCTGTTAAGGATATTTGTCTCCTGCTACTCCTTCAATACTATATGAATTTCATTTGTAAATGTCATATTGCAGTAATGAAGTATTACTGTACAACATAGATCTCGAGAATATTTAGCATATCAAACGGCATACATCTAATGCTTTAAAATGCACTGCTTTTTACAGTTAAAGTAAACTACTTTACAAAATGTTTCTGTATACACTCCGTGTGTAATGCAGTAAGTATCAAAAAGTCTGCCAACACATTCATGACTTCAACGCATTTCCATGTATCGTGTGACAGTAAGGGGTACTTACTACACTTGGATGCCATTCAATATTTTCCGTGACCATTTTATTAAAATGTTTCTTTTCTGTTAAGTTGACATTGTCACTAATTATCATTTATGATTTCATAATAACATTTATTTTAATTGCCTTTAATTGCTTTAAGGTGTGTTCAGGATGCACTTTAGATTATGAGGGCCTTAAATCATAACTAATAATTTGGTGACCATGAAGTGGTTTTTGTTTTTGCGATTTTGGTAAAGACATGTTGATTTTTGGCGCAAAAATTCACCATTCTTTAAAGTATTTATTCGCAATGTTTGATTCTCTTAGAACGTATGTGATTCATGTTTGGATACCTGCGTTGAACTGTTAAATTACTATGTGAAACTTTAAAACTAATTTTCTCAAGTTCAGTTTTTTGTTATGTTCACATATTCAAAATATATCCTCTTCCACAAAAATGCTGCTACAGGTCTGAAAAACTTCTCCCAATATACTTCAGAATATGTGCAATAAAATGGTGTTAGAATCTTTATATTCGTCATGGTTTAGTTTTAAAAAGTAATTGCCATAATCATACTTTGTTTTTACTCAGTAGTTTCACTTTGTAGAATAAAACATTTTTTAACAGCCTTTCAAATATGGGAAAATTCCAATAAAGCATTTTATTAAAAGGTATTAAGGAATGCAGTTTTAAAAAAATGACATTTTGGGTATAATTTTGATAATTACATTGATATAAATTATTAAGTAATAGATCCAGAATGACAACACATATTATGCTGAAATTTGGTATAGATGCTTCTTTTGATGCTAATAATGTCTTGCAACAAATCAAAGCTCTAGCTCCAATACTTCAGAAAAAGAGCTCCAGCACTTTGGTATTCCCGTAACACATACATTCTGATCCTCTGTTTACTTGAACTTCTAATGGAAATTTACTCAGGCCGTTAAAAACAATACGCATGGTTCGAAGGACCTAGGGAACATTTTAAGGGACATTTCTTACGAAATAAAGATATTTGAGTGTTGCTTTTCTTTCATCTAGGAGTTGTCATGTTTGGCGATAGTGAATGTCGGAATTATTGAAGCTTTTCAATAGCTGATAGTTATTTGACATGTTTGCAAAGCGATTTTCTTAATGCTTTTACTGACTTATATTCCCTCTTTATTGTCGTGATTTTATACCTTGAAATAGCTCCTTGATTTCACTTAAATATGAGGTGTTGAAGGGTTTTTTAATGTTAATGTTCACTGCAATGGGTATGAGAATACTTTTAAATTCAATTCATATTTTCTAAATACTGGTATATTTCTCACGTCTTACAAATTGTTTATTCATTTAAACAAATGACATGCAGTTTGCTTTTTCATTGCTCACATATAAACAGTTGTTTGCATTTATCACTTTTTGTGAACTATTCCAGCAAATGAATTATTAATGTATCTTTGGTCACGTATTTGCTTGGCTTCTAGGAAATAATGCTTAGCGTTACTGCTGAAAAAAAATCCAGTCGTTACTGGGAAATGGAGGGAGGTTTACTTAATTAATCTGAGCTAGCAATTCTGCTAGTTTCAAGCAGTCTTGCCAGCTCGGAAGTCCAGTTTCCCCTAGATCACATCTTAAATTCCTCTAAATGAGGTCTAAATCCCCAAATAATGTTTCAAAAATAATTCTTCAAACTAATGTTTTAACATTTATTAAACTTCTAAGTTTATATATGCGAGTTTTTGGTGGGAGGGGGAGGGCCTGAAAGGATTCCAATAACTCAGGACCTTTGTCGCCGTTTGTATGGAAAAGCTTTCAGAAAGTCCCACGATTTGCCTTAATCATTATAGAGAGGTTGCAGTTAACACTACATTTGTAGTTTTGTACTGTTTATAATCATCTTTCGCTGTGATTGTGGTACATTTGGGATAAACTTTGCAACGAGCGAATTTGAAGTTAATTACTTTCAGAATACCTCTTTCTTTTTCCTTTTTTGTTGTTGTGTGTTTTACCGGAGAGGTGGAAGTAAAGTCTGAGAGGAACATGCGCTCGCTCAAGCAAGGTAGAATAATGGGTGTTGTAAATAAAATCAAGTATTGGCTCATATCTCATTAAATTCCAGGCAGTTACTCAATTTCGTTTAAATAAGAATTTTTGCCTCAACCTCTTCGCGCAACTGCCTGCTAATCTTCATCGCTGAGCTCACGAAAATCCCTAAGCGCAAAATGCTGACACTGTGCTTCATAGATTTCATTAACTGTTAGTAATTAAATCGTCCATTTTTCGGCGGTCGGCCAGGAGGGTCGCGGAGTTTATCCCTCCAGAATCCCCAATTAATCACTATGGGGATAATCTCCGATTCAAGAGCAGTTAAGATACGAAAGCAGTCAGATATGGGGACTGCCTCCGAAATATTGAACGAAATACTTCACTTCCAGCCAGCATTGTCATTTTTTAAATCTTTTATATATATTCGAAAATCCCATATAAAAATTTTCAGAAATCAAACTTGCGCTTACATTACTCTCTGGAGTGCTCGTCCCTCCAAATTCTCCCTTGGGCAGCTGATTTTAGGGTAAAAACCTCCAAGTTGTGAAAAACTGTTTTCAAGCTCACGCAGTGTTCTTAACTGTGCTCATAGAAGCGCTTATGCTATAGCTTGTTAAAATTAACTATTGTTAGTTGAGATGAGTTATACAGGTACATAATAAGCTGGTTGTTATGGTGGGGAGCCGTGTTTCTCGATAATACCCTCTCTATCGCTGCGAGCCATCCCTTCAGTTCATAGCAGTAAACATACTCCAAGCAAATAACCATGTTCCACCCGTAGCCACGTAAGTGTTCCCCAGACCCAGAATATGGCAGAGATAAGAAAATACGTGTAAAATATTAATATATTTTCGAAATAATAAGAATAATGATTTTTGCTCCCAATCAATCGGTTCTCCATACGATGACTTATGTAAACCAGATGACCCAACTACTCCATATTTGTCGTGTGCAAGTATCCCTTTTTTTTTTTTTAAACAGTAACGGAGTCTGATCAGGACTCCGGTACTGTATCCCTATTTACATTTCCCCTCGTAGGTTTTACTGATTACTGGTTTACTGGTTTTTCTGTTTCTTTTACAAACATATACACATTGCACAAACACATAACACCCCTGCCCAAGGCGGGACTCGAACCCACGATCCCCTGCCCACGAAGCACCAAAGCGAGACGCTTTAGCGAGCGTGGCCATGGGGACCGGCTCCCTTCGTGCGTTAAAAGAACTGCAGAACTCGTTAAAATCGGTAAGTGGGGAACTAGCGACAGCGACCTTCGTTTCCTCTCTTGGTTATCGCGGAGACGGTCAGCTCATTGAGGGGAATGAAACGAAGGTCGCTGTTGCCAGTTCCCCACTGGCCGGCCTTAAATTGAAACAACCCCGTTGAATTCTATAACTCTTTAACGCACAAAGTAATATCAGCACACACCAAATACAGGGCAATTGGGCCATCTGTGTCACATTTGTGTAGGTCGGGTGTACGGACACCTGCCGAAGCATCTGGCTTCCTATAGTGGTTTTATTTATGTAATTTTAGCAGCAACTTCTTTTCATGTGTGTTGATCAACCCTGGGTGAGCCAGTCTCTTTTGGTTGGAATTCAAGTCTGACCTATATGCTGTAGCACTAGACCAAACTTCCGGCCTAGCTGAGTGGCGAAAGAGGAGCAACACGGACACATTTCACCTGAGTAGCTGGAAGGGTTCTACGCCGATTCACACCAGCTCCTGGATGAGTTCGTCTTGCATTGGTTTTATGTGACATGTGTGAAAATCAAACAGCAACCTGTGAATACAGACATATATTATGTTCAGGAGCTAAGGAAAATGGGTAGTCAGAAAAACATAAGTGAGGTGTTAGAACCAGGTAAATGTGGAGACTGGGTGTGGTAGATGTGGTTTTGTACTTTCTTACCAATATAAACTACTGCATATTATATAAACTCCATTCCATGCGCTCTACCGTACATTTGTTTGTTCCGACTACAGTAAATTTATTGAGGGTGCCCATTAATGCTAATTTTTTGTAATAGTATTTAACGCCCGCTTTTACTATCATGGCACCGCAGGCGAAGACACTGGTGATACATAGAATGAAGATGGAGCACCGGTGAAACGCGATGGTGGGGGAAACCGAAGAACCCGGAGGAAACCCGCCCCTGCGCCGCTTTGTCCACCACAAATCTCACATGCGGTCGTTTGGGATCGAACCCGTCTAGGTGAGAGGCGAATGGTCTAACCACTCGGCCACGGCATGGCCACCACTAATGTTAAGGTTTTATCATTATGGGTGGATTCGGAAATGTCGCTGATCTACAACAGAACCAATAATATTACTGCTACCACTACTTCTTTTACTAATGATAACAATAATAATACTTATTATAGTTATATTATTATTATTATTATTTTCCCAACAACGACAATTACATATTTTTCCATTCCACGAACGATGAAGTCAACATACAACTTGTTTGAAAGGAATAAAACCTGCAGGCTCATAAAATTTCGATCCGCTAATGATAGAAGCGATCTACAACAACAGACTAAAGATTTTGGATCGTGTGTATGTTTAAAAAAAGGTGGTGGGTTCATTACTGTTTCATGGTATGCCTAAATTAAATTGTTTTGATGTAGTGATTTGAAATGGTTTGTCAAAAATTTTGGAAATATTGGAAAATAAAATGTTGAAATAACATGTTCAATTTCCCCTCTTATTCGTGTAGTTTTGAGAGTGTGTGTATCTATTACAAACCTGCGTTCCTTATGTCAACCATTCAGATCACGGGGGTCAAAATAAATAAGTAGATAAATAAATTAAACTTGCGGAATGGCCAAATTCCGATTTAGTACACCTTCATTTGATTATCTCCGGGCGTATAACTTTTTAAGCAATTGATTTCAAGTTATCTGCACTCCAAACATTATCACTAATCAGAATGTAAATAACAACAGCCAAGGGTTACTGGTAGACAAGTAAAAGTCGGTTTTAATGCCGTCTGTAAACGCCAGAAGATTGTACAAAGAATGGAAGGGTTTATTACCTGCGTTATCCTTGCCTATAATCCAATTATCAGAGTACTCACGCATTGCGTCTTCAGCTAAAAGTACATAGTGAAAATTGACCTTTTGTACCCCAAATGCGCTCTGTTTTTGTTACTATAAAATTGAAAAGCATATAAAAGAGCAAGTGTTTTCTTATACCACCACACATTTGTGCTGCAAAGGTCGAAGATTCTCTAGAACTCAAGGTTCTAAGAGGTTACGAGGTAATCATTGCGCCCTGGCAGGATAAAATCCACACTATAAAAATGAAAATATTTTAGCACAGTAGCAATTTTCATCAAATTATATATGCAAACAGCTCGCACTGGGAGGTCAAGCTCCTTCCATATGGAACAGAGTTCACGGTAGGCAAGATATAAGATAGATGGTATCTTAGAAAATAGGAAGGTAATCCAGGTTTTATGATATTAATACGATTGATCAGTAGTTGTGGTTTCATATCTTTCTGTTTTTTTTCAAATAAACCATTGAAGTTATTTTCCATACATACAATCTCCCGCTTCATAACAATATTATCCTTACAGCAAAATATTGACAGTTATATACATTATTCCCAAAGTCAGCTTCATATAAAATAAATCATACACTCATTTTAAGTTTACTGTTTTTTTAAATATTCATGTGTCATTTTATCTGTCTATCTGAACATTGGTTAAATGATAATACAATTGCATTTGGCAACATAGCTGGTTATAAAAGAATGCGTTCACACATAAGATCTCACGGAAAGCACGGGGGAACTGTTATTTTTGCACTAGATAACCTTGTATGCAGAACCTTCGATGTGTCAAGATATAGTTGTGATAAACTTTTTGGGGTTTGTGCATTGATAGCATTAAAATTATTGTTGTTAATGTATGCCACACTCCTACTGGTGATACGCATGTGTTTGAACCAATTTAGATGAACTTCCAACATATCTAACAAAATGGCCTAATTATAAAGCTATTATTGCTGGTGACATTAATTCTGATTTTGATATAACGACATGTCGAAATTCTACTGTGAATTTAAAAATGTACTGTCAGTTTGGATTTAATTGTCATAGTGACAAACCTACACTTGCCTTGATAATGTGATGAGCAATATGTTTTACTTTAAATTGTTTTGTTAACTTAAAAAACTTTTATTACTCGGTTCATTTGGCTTTATGGTTCAACGGAAATTTTATAAATTATATGCTGCTTATAGTTATGACAATTTTTTGAACATCATTAGTCAGATTGATTGGAAAGTTTATTTTGGTTATCTGCACTGCATTTTCGAGAACACTTTTGATGTATTTTTCTAATGAGCTGTGCGATGTTTTTAACAAACGTTTCATCAAGAAGTCTGCAACCAACAGTAGTACTTACTCTGGAAGAAAAATTATATGTTCAAGTGAATTAATGCAGCTCAGAATAAAATTTAGGAACTATATCGATATCTATAAAGAAACATGCTCTGAAGTGGCTAAACAGAAGTATTATTTACATAAGAAGTTTTAAAGACGAAAGATTTAAGAAAGCAAAATGATGGAAAATATTATGATACCAAATTCTAGTAACAAAATTAAAACAGCATGGTTTTTGATAAACAAATTTAAAAAAGGTGCTATTAAAAAAACTAAAAGCCCAATTTCAGCTGATATCTTGAATGAATATTTTTATAAACTTAATTTAACATACTAAATCAAAAAGTAGTAAATTGAAAATATCCTATTCTGAGTTTTTAAGTAACTGGACATCTTCAAATGCCAATTTTCATTGGAAAGAAGTATCCGCCAAACAAGTGTCTAGTCTCAAATTTTAAAAGCTCCGCCAGTACAGATATTTATTACATGTCAAATAATTTTTAAAATGGGGTATTTGCGTAATTCTTTACCCTCTTATGTATTGTTTTAAGTTTTGTTTACAAGAAGGATTTTTTCCTAACTGCTTGAAAATCGCGAAAGTAATTCCTGCACACAAGAAAGGAAGTATATATGAGCTATGAAATATCTCCTATTCCTGTCATAGTAAAATTTTTGAATATATAGTCTTTGAACAAATAAATAGTTTTTTAAAAATATTTTCATGTGTTTACTAAAGGAAAATATGGCTTTTGAAAGGAAGAAGTACTGTGGGAGCTGCTAAAATTTTCGTGGATTCCATTCATTATTGTTTTGAAAATGGTGAATATGCTCCAGCACATTTTTGTGATTTAAGTAAAGTTTTCGGTTCTATAGATAATAATGTTTTACTGGATAAACTTACTTATTATGGTATCAGAAACGACCAGATTGAACTTTTGAAATCTTATTTATTAAATAGAAGACAGGTGGCTTATGTGAATGATGATTTCTCTTCAATTCGTGACATCGATAGAGCTATTTCACAGGTTTCAGTCGTGGGTCCACTTTTATTTTAAGTTACAGTAAATGCTTTACCCAGTAATATTCTAACTCGCACTATACTTTTTACTGACGATACAAATTTTGTTACTAGTTAAAAGGATCTAAATAGACGAATAAACAATATGAAGCTATTATAAAAAGCATCTGAATGGTTCTAGCTAACAGTATACCCTTAAATAAAGATAAAACTGCCACTGTTCTTTTTACTTTGAAACATCTAGAGACTGATTATTTAATTTATATGAGATTAATATTAAATTTCTGGGAGTTCATATTGATAGTCAACTATCTTGAACTTCTCATATTGAATATCCGAAAAATAAAAGACTGTCAGTTTAACATTTTTAATAAGAAACACGAGAGAGTGTATATCTCCCAAATATGTCGGAAGTATATAGTTTTCACTTTTTGATTCGGTTATAAGATATGATTTAATCCCTCTGGGAGACATTAATAAAAGACACGAAATCTTCCTTCTACAGAAGAAAATTATAAGGACAATTAAAAAATGTTGCTATACAACTCCATGTAGACCACACTTTGTTGAGTTAGGTATTTTAACAATCTACAATCTTTATATTTTAGATGTTTTAGTTTACGTACTAATCTTCTGAAAGTCTGGCATTAAGAAGCGATACGCATAATTATAATACATGCCTCGTTTTAAATTATCAAAAACTCAAATAGTTATACGTATTTAGGTATCAAACTGTACAAGTATTAGCCAGAACATGTTAAATGCCTAGATAAGAACATTTTTAAGTCCAGAGTATGGTTGACTGCAAATCCTTTATATTCCATAAAGCAAATACTTAGATTTTTCAACCTGTAAATTAAATATGTCATTTTAATTGATAAAGCATGTAATCATAGAATTTTTATATCAAACATATCGAATGCCTGTACAGCGCTTAAAGACAGTAGGAATTAAACACTAAGACACTAAACACTATTACATTTTGCAAATATCCGGACAACTTCTATATACATTTTATACAGGATTTTTGTAATTATTTGGTATCATTATCAAAATACTGTCCTGTTAGTAACATTTATTATTTCCGAAACCAATAAGTTTCATATCACATTTGACAGATATCCTGCCAGTTTCTATATCCTTTAGATGGGATTTTTGTAATTATCTTGTGTCCTAATCAAATTTTTGTCCTCTTAGTAACATTTTAACAATTATACCTTATTTCCAAAATCAGAAAGTTTAATATCACACTTTGCAAATATCCTGCCAACTTCCATATAGGATGGATTATTTAAGTTGGACTGTACAATGTGTCATTGCGCACTCGTACACAGCCATTCAGAAGTTTCGTTTATATTTACGTTGGTGTAAGAGCAATTTAAAGGTGATTCATACAAATGTTGCTTACTTTTTTATGAAGACTGAGAAAACGACACAAAAGTAGGTTGTCGTTTGAAAAAGTTAACATAACCCTAAAATGACCATCACAACGTCCACAAAACAAAACACGACTATGACATGCGTTTCCTCCACAATATCAAGCTACCTTTATTTAAGACATTTCTGTCTACAAAGCTTAGTTTTTGATATACGATTTCGTATTCTACAGATAAAAGACAGGTCTTCAAGGTTAGCTCAATTCAAATTATAAAGAAATTGATGTAGTGTCTACCATACTGAGGTACTATAATTTTTGACTTTATCATGAAATTAATATATTACCCCTTTTCGTAGATATTCCAAGGACTTTTCTCCAAAAACATGTAATGTTCTACGGACTAACGCATTGAATTTTGAAATGTATTACAGGTAACTTGCATTAGATATGATCAATAATTTCAAAGGCATTTTCAGGGTTATTAGGGCTTAATTAATTGGAAGGAAATAAGTTTTTCAGTCATACAATGATTAATATTTGTAACAGCACTATAAAGAAAACTGAAAAAGGTCTGAGGGTATTGTAGAAATGTCATTATATGGGGTGACTAAGTATTTAGAAATATTATATAAAAAGTAATTCGCTAAGAATGGTAATGCACCTAATATTAAGCTTTACTCAAGCCTTGAATAGTTTTTATTTCAGCTGCTTCACTTTGTAGCGACTTAGGAAGAGAACTCAGCGACGGGGGTGTATTAATGAATGTTAGTTATGCTCTTTGAGAAATCTGTCTTCCTTCAGGATAAGTTGCACTTAAATGTAAATTGTTAATGAACACGAGGATTTCTGACTAGGCGTGTAAGACGTGCCATAGAAACGGCTTCTCAAATTCAGTCGTCTTATCGACGCACTTCAATGTTGCGGGTATGTGCTTTCATGTTTATTCTCACATTCACTCAAACACTCCCACTGTCATTCCCATGTTACTCCCACATTCACTCTCACACTCATTTTTACTCCCACTGTCATTCTCAAGTTTACTCCCTCAATATCTCTCACACTCGCTTTTACACCCACTGTCATTTGCATGTTTACTCCCACATTCTCTCTCACACACTTTTACTCCCACTGTCATTCCCATGTTTACTCCCACATTCACTCTCACACACTTTTACTCCTACTGTCATTCCCATGTTTACTCCCACATTCTCTCTCACACACTTTTACTCCCACTGTCATTCCCATGTTTACTCCCACATTCACTCTCGCACTCACTTTCACTCCCACTGTCATTCCCATGTTTACTCCCACATTCACTCTCGCACTCACTTTCACTCCTACTGTCATTTCCATGTTATTCCCACATTCACTCTCGCACTCACTTTCACTCCTACTGTCATTCCCATGTTACTTCCACATTCACTCTCACACTCACCTTCACTCCTATATTTACTCCCACATTTACTCTCACATTCAATTTCACTCCCACTGTCATTCTCATGTTTACTCACACTCATTTTTACTCCCACTGTCATTCTCAAGTTTACTCCCTCAATATCTCTCACACTCGCTTTTACACCCACTGTCATTTGCATGTTTACTCCCACATTCTCTCTCACACACTTTTACTCCCACTGTCATTCCCATGTTTACTCCCACATTCACTCTCACACACTTTTACTCCTACTGTCATTCCCATGTTTACTCCCACATTCTCTCTCACACACTTTTACTCCCACTGTCATTCCCATGTTTACTCCCACATTCACTCTCGCACTCACTTTCACTCCCACTGTCATTCCCATGTTTACTCCCACATTCACTCTCGCACTCACTTTCACTCCTACTGTCATTTCCATGTTATTCCCACATTCACTCTCGCACTCACTTTCACTCCTACTGTCATTCCCATGTTACTTCCACATTCACTCTCACACTCACCTTCACTCCTATATTTACTCCCACATTTACTCTCACATTCAATTTCACTCCCACTGTCATTCTCATGTTTACTCACACTCATTTTTACTCCCACTGTCATTCTCAAGTTTACTCCCTCAATATCTCTCACACTCGCTTTTACACCCACTGTCATTTGCATGTTTACTCCCACATTCTCTCTCACACACTTTTACTCCTACTGTCATTCCCATGTTTACTCCCACATTCTCTCTCACACACTTTTACTCCCACTGTCATTCCCATGTTTACTCCCACATTCACTCTCGCACTCACTTTCACTCCCACTGTCATTCCCATGTTTACTCCCACATTCACTCTCGCACTCACTTTCACTCCTACTGTCATTCCCATGTTATTCCCACATTCACTCTCGCACTCACTTTCACTCCTACTGTCATTCCCATGTTACTTCCACATTCACTCTCACACTCACCTTCACTCCTATATTTACTCCCACATTTACTCTCACATTCAATTTCACTCCCACTGTCATTCTCATGTTTACTCACACTCACTTTTGCTCCAACTGTCATTCTCATGCCTGCTCCCACACTAACTCTCATAATCACATTTACTGCCACTGTCATTCTCATGTTTATTCCCACACAAACTCTTACTCACTTTTACTGCCACTAACATTCTCATGTTTACTCCCATACTAATTCTCACACACACTTTTACTCCCATTGTCATTCTGAAGTTTACTCCCTCAATATCTATCACGCTCGCTTTTACACCTACCATCATTCTCATGTTTACTCCTATACTAGCTCTCACTCTCACTTTTACTCCCACTGTCATTCTCATGTTTATTTCCACACTAACTCTTACACTCTACTCTACTCCAACTGTCGTTCTCAAATCTACTTTCACACTCACTCTCACACCCACTTTTACTCCCACTGTGTTTCCCATGTTTATTCCCACTCACCTTTACCCCCACTATCTCTCTCAAGTTTACTCCCACGCACACTCTGACACTCACTTTTACTCCCTCTGTCATTCTCATGTTTACTCCCACTGTCTTTCTCAAGTTTACTCCTACACTAACTCTCACACTCGCTTTTTCTCCCACTGTCATTCTCATGTTTACTCCCACACCAACTCTCACAATCAATTTTACTCCCATTGTCTTTCTCATGTTTACTCTCACACTAACTCTCACAATCACCTCTACTCCGACTGTTTTACTCCCACGTTTACTCTCGCAATCACTTTCACTCCCACTGTCATTCCCATGTTTACTCCCACACCAACTGTCACACTCACTTTCACTCCTACTGTCATTCCCATATTTACTCCCAAACTAACGCTCACACTTACCTTCACTCCTACTATCATTCCCATGTTTACTCCCACATTCACTCTCACACTCACTTTCACTCCTACTGCCATTCACATGTTTACTCCCACACTGACGCTCACGCTCACTTTTACTCCCACTGGCATTCTCATGTTTACCCCCACGCTCACTCTCACACTCACTTTTACTCCTATCTGTCTTTCTCATGTTAACTCCCACACTCACTCTCACATTTACTTTTACTCCCATTGCCTTTCTCATGTATACTCCAACACTAACCTTCACACTCACTTTTACTCCCACTGTCATTCTCATGTTTACTCCAACACTATTTCTCACACTCACTTTTACTCCCACTGTCAGTCTCATGTTTACTCCAACACTATTTCTCACACTCACTTTTAATCCCACTGTCAGTCTCATGTTTGCCATCACATTGACTCTCACACTCACTTTTACTCCCACTGTCAGTCTCATGTTTACTCCAACACTATTTCTCACACTCACTTTTAATCCCACTGTCAGTCTATGTTTGCCATCACATTGACTCTCACACTCACTTTTACTCCCACTGTCAGTCTCATGTTTACTCCAACACTATTTCTCACACTCACTTTTACTCCCACTGTCAGTCTCATGTTTACTCCAACACTATTTCTCACACTCACTTTTAATCCCACTGTCAGTCTCATGTTTGCCATCACATTGACTCTCACACTCACTTTTACTCCCACTGTCAGTCTCATGTTTACTCCAACACTATTTCTCACACTCACTTTTACTCCCACTGTCAGTCTCATGTTTACTCCAACACTATTTCTCACACTCACTTTTAATCCCACTGTCAGTCTCATGTTTGCCATCACATTGACTCTCACACTCACTTTTACTCCCACTGTCAGTCTCATGTTTACTCCAACACTATTTCTCACACTCACTTTTAATCCCACTGTCAGTCTCATGTTTGCCATCACATTGACTCTCACACTCACTTTTACTCCCACTGTCAGTCTCATGTTTACTCCAACACTATTTCTCACACTCACTTTTAATCCCACTGTCAGTCTATGTTTGCCATCACATTGACTCTCACACTCACTTTTACTCCCACAGTCTTTCTCAAGTTTTCTCCCACGCTGACTCTCACACTTACTTTTACTCCCACTCTTATTCTGTTTACTCTTACTCACTTTACTCCCACTCTCATTCCCATGTTTACTCCCACAGTCACACACTCTCACTCTCATTCTCATGCTAACTTCCACACTCAATCTCTCTCACTCACTCCCGCTCTCACTGTAATGTGTATTCCCACACTGAGTTTTACTCCCACTCCCACTCTCATTCTCATATTTACTCCCACTCTCATCCTCACTCTTGCTTTTGCTCCCGCTCCTAATCCCAGTTACACTGCCACTTTCACATTCTCACTAGCACTTTAACTCTCACTCTCATTCTCATATTTATTCCCACTGTCACCGTAACACCCACTTTCACTCCCACTCTCTGTCTCCCTCCTCTTTGAAATTGTTAATTGTGTAGTAGAGGTTTAATCAATGAAAGGCTGCTCCACTGCGAAGAATTTATTCTGAGGTGTATTTAGTGTAAATTAGATAAGTGAGCTATAAATTGGAAAACGGTTTAACAGTTGGTGTAATTGAATGTAAATTTTTAGGAATTTTTTGTGTCTTACTTTAACTGCCCCAATCCTGGGTAATTCCATTAGTGCTATTTGTTATTGTTTTCCATTTACACTGCGTCTAACTGCATGGCACTATCGAGGGTGTTTCCCTGTTATCAAATTGCCTATCGGCAAGGGTATTCACTGGTATACTGTTTGCTGTCGTAGATTTTATTTTCGTTTTTAATTTTTATTCATTAGATCACACACACACACACACACACACACACACACACAAAGCTACACTCACATTTATACTTCCAGGCTCTGGAGGGATAGTATATAATCTGGGTTGAAGAAGAATGTCCACTTCCAGCCGAGAATCGAAAACGCAGCCCCTTGCACAGTAGGCAGGAGCTCTACGGACTGAGCTACGGGGCCATTATTATTATTATTATTATTATGATTATTATGATGATTATTATGATTATTATTGGATAGGTTACGTCCAGAGGAGACTCTGCACCGAACCGAATGTGTTGTACCTACGCCCCATGAGAGGGCGTTCATGAGAGAAAGGGATGAGGTAAGAGGATACACCGGGCGGCCGGTACCAGAGGTGGCGGCACAGCAATGACAGTTTCCAGATTGAAGCACCCCGACAGTTAGACACGCAGCGGGAGCGGACCTTATCCCGGCAGCCAGCCAAAGTCGACGGTCGGAGTATAGTCACTTTGAGTATCCTTTTTCTTTGCCACGCCGCACCGAACACCGTCCATCCAAACCTGAAAGAAACCAACCAATGGAGCGAAGGATGAAAGAAATAACATGGGGGAGAAGGAATTCAGGGGATGAAGGGAACATACCCAGTATTCGCCTGGTGACTCGGGGAACCCCCATAAAATCATGGATCAGGTAGGCGAGCCACAAGAAGTGAACCCGCGACCTCCACTAAACCGCTTGAGCCAAGCTCCGTGTTCAATATATTAATTACATTGTTTTTCTCAGAATTCTTGTAGTGAATAGTAATGCTTTTAAAAAGCGGATATACGTCATTCGTAGCAGTAATTGAGAATGTTGGACATCGCAAGCAAAACTGCAAACTCAACTAGGTATTTAAAATGGTGAACCCTGGAGTAAGTCAATCAGAACATCTACATGACACATGCAGGTTCATCCGAAATAATCCAGAATGCGATGGTTGTAATGAATACGATGTTATAGCAATTTGCTTCAAGTTGCCAATGCTCCATTGATGTTGCAGATGGAGCTGCGATCTTTCTATAGAACAAACACTTCGAGAACGAAGGTACCCGCGACTCAGGTTTGTCTCCCTTGGGATCCTATTTCCGGGCAAAGCACACGGTTTTAAGTTCTAACGGCTAACTTTTGACCTGTCATCTGCTCAACATTCAGCTACCTGATACTAACTCATACGCTGGAATAAATGTATGCAATATGAGCACAAGGGAAATTAAGGTCGTATTTCTTAAGATTCGGAATATTGAATTCGGAACTAAAAAATGAAGTGTGTAATAAACAAGAATATAGAATATAGTATTATTCATGTTTAAACAGTTTTCATACGAGGACTTGCGAACAATTTGAACACAAGAGACTTTATTATAAATATCTTTTATATTGTTCCAAACTTAAAAAAAGTATCTATTTTGAATACATTTTGTCAAAAACAAATCTAGACAAACTTTACGATAGATCTTTATAATGAAATAGACTATTATTGAGTCGAGTAAACATATATGCATCTAACATGCAGATTCAGACTGATCACTCCTAATTGATAATTTATTCCCCTTACTATTTTTGGGTGAGAACAGATAACAGTGAAGTATTCTAATTTATTAATATTCTTTTTACTTTTCAAACCTGGACCGATGAGAGAGAAAGCCGAGACACGG
Source organism: Hymenopus coronatus (assembly GCA_030762935.1). Classification (NCBI taxonomy): domain Eukaryota; kingdom Metazoa; phylum Arthropoda; class Insecta; order Mantodea; family Hymenopodidae; genus Hymenopus; species Hymenopus coronatus. Next base: position 59,210,528 of record CM060900.1, read on the forward strand.
GCAATTTTATTTTCAATCTACTTTCGCTGAAACTTAACCTATACCCATTGTTTCGGTCCTCTCTCTGAAAGTGTCCCTTTCGTTATCCTCCTAACCGCTACACTAACCATATTACTTCCACAAGACTCGCATTGGTCAATCAACTGTGCTAGTTTAAAGCTACAATAAAATAAGAATAGAAATGTTGAACGTAGGCAAAAGTAAATAATCAAAACAACCTGGTGGCACCCGAACGCAAATTTTCAAGTTGAAATAAATAAAGCAAGAAAATAAAGTGTGTATAGTATCAACACTAACCTTGGTGTAAAGCATCTATACACAGAGCTTTGACGTGAATTTATAATCAGACTGAAATTGCATTAGAATTACACCAGTGCTTTTGTTTTATAATTCGCTTATATATAACACAGCATAAAATGACACTAACTTATGTTGTCTAAAGAATCATAATAAAAAATAGATCTTCACAATGTATCTCTTCATTTCAGTGGAATAATATCTGTTGGTATTTCATTAGCTCCGGTTTCTGCAGTGAGTCGCGATATTCTGTTTTCAATTTTAGTTTAAAATTAACGACTCATACGAAAAGAAACGTATATAAATTGTCAAGAATCTGCGCCATCTGCCCGCGCCGTCGAAACTTCAGGACCTAGAAGCACATCTGAATCATGAAAGGGCAATGAAATAAGAGTAAATGAGGGAAAGGAGACTCATAATAAAATACACCACTCCGGCATTCACCATGGTGATCAGGAGAAATGCGCTAAAAACTCCATGGCCACAGTGCGCGGTCACCAGGAATCGAACCCTGTGCCTCCCGATTGCAAGAACCGTAGTAGTCAAAGTCTGTCAATAAATAGCACTGAATTTAATTTGAATCTCCATTACCAGCACCGTCACCACCAAAATCATCACAGCTACGTCGTTCTCCGTGGTCTAGAGATAGTATGCTAGCCTCCGGTTTGCAATGGCGGAGGGCAATGGAGTTTTCCGGATGAACAATCGTTAGCGTGGCTTCCTTCGAACGACAAGTACAACCGATGTTGGCGTGTCGTAGAGTTACGGTCCTTAATAGGACCCCTGCCCTCTATAAAGAGGCCTCTAAATAAAACGATCTTTCACGCCCAACATGGGTGTGGAACGCTGAGGTCCATAGCAGATAAAGAGAGTCTATAAATAAAACTCAATTTCAATTTCACCATTATTATAAGCACCACCATCTCTACCACCACCACCACCACCACCACCACCACCACCACCACCATGATTATTTTGTCGCGTGTATCCGACCGGTTTGATACGTGTTCCCCAGTTTGGGATCCGGTATTCTAAGCAGTAATTCAATAAACTGAGACGGCAGTTCCCAGGAGATACTGACATTCATGTTTTAAAATACTGAATATGTAATCTCCCTCAGAGCTTCCAATTTTCTTATTACACGATTTCCCACTTCTCGGGTCCTTTTCTGAAAATCAGCGATGTAATATCGTTCCCGAGCTGCAAGCGTGTTTAGTAGAGGTAAGTTGAGAAAATTGGATTGAAGGTGGAAGACAGGGCTTCCCTTTTCCCGCTCTATTGGTCTTGGGACTTGAAACTGCTTGCAAATTGCGATGTTATTGATGGAAAATTGATGCGAAATAGACTTCTACGGTTTCTAGCTACCTCAGATTTCCCTGCCGACATTACAGCTTAAATTCGATTACTCCTCATTCTTGGGGAGAGATTCTGTCTCTTTAGGTTCTGTGCATAAAAGTGCCTAGTGGGAACAATATATAAGAGACCTGCTGAAAAGAAAACGACGTCAACCGCAGGGCAGTTCTCAGCCTGGCTTAAACCTGAATTCACAAAAAAAGATATACTTGCAACTTACCTCCAGTTCCCTGATGATGGCGACAGAGTATGTCGCTGAAAGCTTGGGAATTAATCCAACACTTACCTGGCTTACATCCAGAGAAGAAATCATTGATATATTTGTACTTTAGAAAGGGGAACGGGATACCACTGTCTCTATTTTATGATAAATTAAACTCTTCTTTTTCTCTCCATATATCTGGCGATGCAAGTTTGTCTTGTAATCCACAATTAGAATGTGGAAAGACAATCTTTCCCTTTCTGTTAACTTGTTGTAGTAAGACTGGAATGACCGAACTTTAGCTAAGCGAAGTAAGCCCTCCTTTTGAAGCCTGCGAGCTTATAGTTACATGGATTTTCTAATCTGAATGTTCCGCTTCAGCCGGATTAGTAATGATTGAACATGCCTCTGCAGACGAGTTCCACTCTACCTGCCATCTCCGTGTCCTGCAGTGAGGCGATGGGTAGGTTTACTCTTTTACAGTCCATAGCTGCAACAGAAGTAATATATAGATTGACAGAAAATGTTGTTACTCATCAAGAATATAAATATATTACCAGCATTGCTTACTAATATAAGTATAGGCTTTCAAAGAAAAAACAATAAACAGTGTATGAACTGTAAATAAGTAAGAATATATTTCTATACTTCTGTACAGTTTTATAAAATGCAAAACAGAAAACTACAATGTACAGATTCCTTTTAAATTCCGGTACAGATTTTAAGGTCTTGTTGTGAGTGCAAGACCACATGCAAAACAGCGCTGCGACACATTTTGAATTCTCTCGTTTGTGAAAAAGACTGTTGCGGCCTCTTTGCGGTACTTTGCTCCAGATTTCTGGAGGCCCCTCCTAAGTTTACTTCTACATCTATTCCTGCCACTACTGCTGCTTACTTTACGTTGTTTTTGCATAGTTTCTGCGTTCATTTACATGTAGGGCTGGATGTGGCAATCATCGACCTCAACATAACCTTCTCACCAAAGTACCACGTTCATTATCACTTGCTACTCCAACGTTCTTCGCTACCATAATCTGAACCAGCAGATTCTTCTCTGACTCCACCGGGGTGTCGTAAAATAGGCTCTTCCTGTTGCCTCACAGGACATAATCTAGCAGGATCAAGTGCAGCACTCTGAAAGTAAAGCCAATACTTCACAACAAGCTATCCAACAATTGATCCAGAGGACCTCGACTAGCAAGAGAAGCATTAGTTAGTCTGTCATCCTGCTGAAATCATATGTCTTGACAAATGTAGTGACTCACAAGAGCTCATGTAATATATTATACTGTAAGAAAATCAAGTAAGTGTAACCTGTGAGATTAATTGTAGGAAGGTATGACCCAAAAACACGTCCATCTCGAAGCTCTGCCCACATGTCTATACCATATTTTTGCACAAAATTTTGGAGGCACTAACGGTTTTCGTCAGCCTAAACATGGCTGTTTCAGAAATTGAAAGCCTTGTAAGCTTGGCATTATCAGTGTAGAGGATTTGCAGTGGAAAATTGGGCCCATCAATACACAGCTGCAAGAACCACCTGCAGAAGTGGAATTGTGAACGCATTACCTGTATCCTCTGGAGGGTAGCTATGCTCACATCCCATGCCAGCTAGTGCTGTGATTCACAGTGTTTATGCGCTACCTTTCGAGTAGACGTCGTTGAATTCTCTTTCACTGTTTGGAGTAGAGCCCCTTCTGTCTCGGTGGTGCGATGTTGGAAATGACAGTGAATGCACCTTCAACAAGCCGCCGAATGAATCTTGGTCATGAGCAGTACGTAAGCAAACGACAGTGGGGAAAACATTCCGCAGAAGCTGAGGAGCAGCCCATTACACGACAGCAACTTATCGATGTGTTTCCTAAACATAAGCCAACGATGTTCAATGGAAACCCACTGCCAATGAAGTACAGCTCGACTTCAAGTAAAGGACGCTATCAATTTACTGCGAGCAAGTACCTAAATACGAACTAGATATTATCAGCACTTTTCCGGATATCTCGCAAAATAAAATTAATAAAGCACACCTCACATTATGTGACCATTAAATACCACTAATAACTTGGCCATTGGCACCGTAAGCCGGGAGAATTCAATCTCTATTGTGGTGGAGTTTTACTTGCGGGGAAACGGGCGTTCGTGACATATAGTACTATGAAAAACGTAACCATCTTTGTAAAAAACGCCACTAAAAGCCGGCAGATAGTTTAGATACATCCTGTATTTGCCATTGCATTTTACTATTTCTTAGATTTTAAATATAACCTGAAACTTACATGAGTAGGTATGCACGGTATTACTACAGATTTCTAGTCTAATCAAAAGAAGGAAGTTTTTAACATTGGGAGGTTCAAATGCATAGCGTGGGTCCATAATATTCTTCATTAAATAGGCTACGATTTATTGCTGATTCGTTTTGCAGTTGTTCACAATTTGTTAATATACAGTTATAACTTATTTTAGAATGCTCTATTCTTTAATAATACGAATAAAATATGGTCTTAAGTTTCACCTACTCATCTCATGATTTTACAGTGAGTATTTCACCCAGGGCGCAAACCTTTTTATACAGTTGCAGGTAATTGTGTGGTTTCAATACGCGAATTATATATTTGACCATACGTACTGATAGATTTTCATCTCAAACCTTTTTGGTTTATTTCTATAGCACCCTTTAAATGCTACTGTCATATTGGTGGCTTTGGCTAAGACATTTAAAGATGTTTGTAATCTTTGAGCTTTTAGGTTAGGTTTTCAAATTAGTTTCACACGCACATTCACTTTCAGATCCAAACTTCCGTATTCCTAGGAGGTTAAGGAATAACCTTAATTTATGGAAACTTCACACTCCCAGCCGGGAATCCAACAAGGAGTCATTTGAAACTTCAAGGAATTTTCTCTATCCCCCAGTTAACATTTCATGATTATTCCCGTTATTAACTGCCTTAATTTATGTACATATGTTGCAAGCTTAATAGTGGTCACTATTTATTTATTATAACTACAAGAACTATACATGTTTGAAAGTACTACAGTACTTCAATGAAATCACCAGCATTGTTGATAAGGAATTGCCAGCAAAGTGGCAGTCATGATATCGCTGTTGCAACGCCTGATATTCCTGATGAAGCCATTTAATACCTGCAAGCGAAGTATACCGTTTCCAATGAATTATGTGAACTAAGATCTTGTGTTCCCGTAACCCCCCGTCTGTAATCTACAACTACCTTAAAAAAATACCAGTTTTTCACCGTTGTTATTCATTAAGTTTCTTCAATTACTCCATAAAATGTATTCCTGTAATACATTTTTGTGTATTAAGCCTTTCAAATTTTATAACCAGGCTTTCAAAATAGCACCCTAAACAGGTTTTGCGGTCAGTGTTAATGCATTTTCTACAAATCTTTTATACAGCGCTACATTTCAAAGCTAACAGCTTCATAAATTGTTAAAAGACGTCTCTGCGAGATTCGGGAGGTCCCGGGTTCAATCTCCGTCAATTTTTCATTATGACCTTATACTTTTCGTGATTTTGCCAGATCGGTAGCTGAATACAGGGTTGGTGTCTAATCTGTCACGATTTCCTTTTCGCAATTTCCCTTTTATTGCGTTTCCTTGCTATATTTCAGGTGCTAGGTTTTGTGATGTATGGTGATGCCCTACAAATGACGCGGATACTAGCTCAAAGTAGAGAGTATTCCACATGAAGCCGAGCTTGGCGCCGCTGTAATGTGTGCGACTCGCATTCGGGAGGTCGTTGATTTGATTCCCGTGACACGCTATTCTGACCCATTTATTTTTTTACAGAGTTTTCCTCGGGTCGTCACGCAAATGCTGGGAATTTACTTTCCGCGAATTCTCCTCTATATTATTTCTTTTTCCACCACTTCCTTGCCACTGTTTCACGCAGGGTGGTAGTTGACGCACTGTAAAAGCTTATTCCTGGCGTTGTCGCGGTACCGCTAGGTCCGGGACACGCCCTCGGATGCTTTTAGACTACAGAGCCTTTGGGGAATCTCCGGAAGCTCATGGGCTCGTTGCTTGTGCAATGACGTTCAATCTGTTACCCATATGGGTCCCGTTCATAATTGTGCCTATGCTCATCTGGATGTGGTCGCCCTCTGGATCTCTCCCCTCATTCCACCCTTCCCGGGTTCATAAGTCGCAGAGAGCCCCGAGGGACTACGTGCGGTGCTCTGCCCCAATGACTGGAGAGACACCGGAAGGCTGCTTGGTTGAACGGTCTCTCTCTCTTTCTCTCTCTCAATGTCTATCTCCCTCTCTATCTCTCTGTAAGCTCAAGTAGTGGAATGGGTCTTTCAGCCAGGAACCTTTAGGGACATTCGCATGCCTCTGTAGTAAGCCTACTTGCGGCCTGTAGCCTGCTGTGTTTCCTACACAACATGCCACCTTCTCCCTTCTCACGTAGGGCATAATAATCGAGAGACCCCTCTCTTGTTGTATAGCCTATACCCTTAACCCAGAAGCTTCATAATATATGCATATTAAGGCAACCTCTCTATAAAGCTTACGAATTTTACAGAATTTAGACTATTGAGATGGATTTCCGCAGATTAATCGTTTATAATTTAATAATTTTGATTATTAACTAACTAGTAATCTCACCGTTTTGCTTGTAAGAAAACTGAGTAAGTTAATGTTATAAGTTAATATATGAAAACTCTTACACTTTTCTGCAACGCATTTGTTGCTTCTTTACTCTCCAATTTTTTAATTAATGTATTGAAATTAATGCGAGGAAAATAACATCATTTTGTTTTTCTTACACTACAGGGAAGGTGTAAAAACTAAACAGCACACAAATACCCTTTATGAGATTTTAAAGAAAATGCTAAGAAAGAAATCAGGAAGGAAAATTGCTTAAAATATCGCAAAAGATAAAATCAATGCTCATCAGACTTATTAACAAAAATATACGATATCCAATGTTACTTTATTTTTAAGTTCAAGGCAGAGAGGGATGTAAAATGGGGTTTAAACTGAGTATACACCATCATGGGGACATCCACTCATTTCTATTTTGCTTCCTCTCCTACCGCTTCCTTTTCCACAAACAGCAAGCCGGAATGCAGCTGCAGTGACGGTTTACAACCACAAACACGTCTGCATCGAAAATGTTATAATTTGCCACTCAAAAATCAAGAAAAAAGGACCGCAGATATCCGCTACTGCATAACTGGCGAACTCCCTTCCAATGTCACGCTCCTTTGCCTGAAAATGTCACACTGATTACATACTACAAATATAAATGGGGAAAGCAATTTCTACGCATCTCTGGTTTAATGTAATGCAATTTATTTCCTTGTCGTGAATCCAGAAGTTGCTCACAGATGAATAACATTTCATCACAACAAATAACAATAACATTAACCACATATAACAATAATTAAATAACAATAAAGCTAAGTCTGTGTAAAATACATAACATGAGAAAAACAGAACAATAACAAACATTTAGGGAAGAAATATAAACAAATATATAACTTATACATTTAAAAAGCCTGATGTGTTCCATTCACTTGACTTTCTCTAGCTGTTCCGCAAACAAACTTTACTTACAAAATTGTTCTTTTACCCAATTATGCAATTGAGATAAACAGTAGCAGAATTGGTCTTATTACTTGCTTCTTTGTAAGTAGACGGTAAATAAGGAAATGCACTGGGCTAAAGCGATAGTCCGACAAATATGTGAGACAGTTAAAATTCGGTTGTTCTTGTTTGCCAGGAGTGATAGAAACGAGAGACGAAAAGAAATATGAGTTATTGTTTGAGAAAATTTTAAGTAGCTTAAAATTGGAACAAAAACCGCGGAATATCTCGAAAATGATTAAAGAAAAAAACCCTATGTATATAAATTGTGTGCTTTAACGAGGTCTACATATTATCTTAAGGTTTACCATACATATTTATACAGAGGTCATCCAGAATGAAGAGGTCTTCAGAAGCTTTCCCCAGAAAATTCAGGACACATATTTAGTCTGTCATAAAAATACCTTAAACTTTCGGTATTTTAATCAAAATCGTTAGATCTATTGTTGAGAAAATCAAAATTTTCGAGAAATGTTTTCATGTAATGGGTAATTGGGGGTGGAGATTTTCCTGAAAACCTTCATGTCGCACCCTTCGAAGATACTAAAATTATATAACAAGTTTGGTATTTAGCCGACTTTTCGTTTTTGAGTTACACTGTCCACACACACGGACCTTTTTCTAAAACCATTTGTTTTTATCCAGAGGACGCCGAAACATGTATTTCTTGTGAAATTTCGGTATCGAAATGTTGGGTGAAATATCCTCTATCTTATGTACATACTACGTGCTAGAGAAAGTAGATAAAATGTATAGCAAAAATGTAACATTAAAGTGTAGGCATTAATGCACAGCATATAAATTATTTCTTGGGAATTTTAACAATCCTTTCAGTGCATGAAGCCCGACTTTTTAACAGGTAATGAAACTCGATAATGTGATAACATTTTCTTGTATTTTCACCGAAGGATTTTAGAGGTTCATGTTTTCCAATTTCTTCCAAAATTTCTGCATCAGGTTTCGAAGAAGAGTCGTTTGAATACTGTTACATGAGCATGGTTCTCAGTTTGCAGACTCACAAGCACATCATTATGGACTAGACTCTTAGGTCTTAGCGTGAAACTTCATACGCAGAGTGTGTGCATTTTCAATTTCAGCTGAAGCCTACGTCTTTCAGGACTAAATGAGTTATACAACTATGTGTGAAAGTGATGAACAATCTAAACTTACAAGTACTGAATTTTATAACAAGTGGGAAATATAGGATATAAACATAATAGGAACAAAAATACCTTTGCTGAACTTGGGGTGGATCCAGAAATGAAGGTGCATGCACATTTTACTCATGCACTGGAGTTGAATTATCTGGTTGTTATAAACAGCCCCTCGGAGAATGTTGTACTTTGGACCGAATACTCGCTCTCACGTCACGAGCAGAACAGGTACAATCCACTTCCGATGCCTTTCCCCTCCTAATGAATAGCAGAGCGGGGCTGTTTGCAGTGAACTATTAATACCAACGAGATATTAAAATACCGGAAAAATAAGAATGAATTGGAGAAACACCCAAGTGACAGAAGCACTCTAAAATAGGTTTTGTTTAAAATTAACTGCTCACGCCGTGGACTCAAAATTCACTGGTCTACAAAAAAGTATTTTCTTTCACATGAGTAAAAATAACCGAATCTACAAGTACTTTTCATGCTGAACTTGAGTATGCTAAGAGATCTTTTCCATTAGCCAGGAAGTTTTGTGAAATTCGCTTGAGGCTTTAACGTATTTATAGCCATGTGGTTAATAATGATTGATCTACTACTCATTCTGAATTACTTAGAAAACGGTAGATGATGATTTTCGAGCATATATATTGCACCTTGGATATTTTTTGTCTAACAATATTCACACAGTATTTTAGGACTTCATTTTCCTTGATACCTCTTTTCCATTATAGAAATCTGTTGATGAAAGCGCTCACCGTGCGCATCGCTGACTGCCCCGAGGTTGTTTGGGAGGAAGTCTAGGTGAGAGTTCAAGAAAGAATCTTGAGACACTTGTTGCATCCAATAGCTTTGTATGAATTCACAGGATGGGCCACTATTTCAAGAAAATTGCAGCAATGTTTTCGAATGACTGTCATGCTGTTTGTTTGGTTTTTTCCCAATGGATTTAAAAATACTCAAAATGTGAATCATTATGCATTAGTGGTTTTTGGCGCTTTCAACTCCTCGTAGTTTTACATCACTCATTTTAGGAATTTTTAATTCAAGTACCTAAATGCCTCAGAGTTTTTATCCATTGCTTTCAGATAATCTATCATCACCCCCAGTTTATTATTCAGTTGAAGTAAATATACTTTATTAGAATTCACTATCAGAGGGTTTGAAACATTGTTCGATCCAGTGTTAGGGAATTCATGTTTAGGCCAACTTTTGTAATGTAGTAATACTTCTTATCTCTGCTACACCAGAGACACAAGAAACAACAAAGCTCTGGGTACCGATGCTACAAACTAAGCAATGATGCAATAACCTTCAAAACTCCACAGATATTCCAGTAGTCTTTTTCATATTGGATTATTTCTAACGCAAATTTCCCATTGTATTACGTCTGTTTCGTATCAGCAGCATGCGTAACACACATGATTGGAAATTTATTGCCAGGGTGTAAAAGTACAGCCTTCAAACTAACTTTAGAGGAGTCTATGAATAAATCACCCTCATCTGGCTGTTATGGATGCCCAAGAACCTCCATTACAGAATAGATATTACTACAGAGCACCACACATTTTTCTTTCGAGAAGTAGTTTTTAAAATCACTATGACGGCTACAACTACTTATTTTTACGTTCTTCTGCAGTCGATTCCATTCTTTGAGCCTGGACTTTAGAATTTCCAATTTTTGTTTATACTTTATACCGTTTTAAATTATTAATATCTTGTTGATGTGGGAAGTAAGGTTCTGATGAACTTGTTTCATATGTAGAATCACTTCTAACGCACGGTTTTACTGGCGGATGGATATTTTGGTACTGTGTGAGGCCGGCCTTATTGTAGATAAAAATTTTGTATGCGTAACGATATCCATCTGATTCCTTTAATATTAGACAGAAATGGAACTCAGTTAAAAGGTCCTTCGATTCCCTCCAGATAATAGGAGTTCCAAATGGCATATTATGTGTACCATTTAATCCAACCAGTAAGCAATATAACACATGACACACAGCATATATTCGGGCCCCAGGATTCATCTACATTACCAGCTGGGTAGCCGAAGTAATGTGCATAACACTTTTTTAGAAGTGGCGTGAAACTTAGCGTCTGAGATTTGAATGTTAACACGCACAAGCATAGCAGTAATCGCCTGGATGATACAAACACTCTTTGGCATTATGAAAATAAACAAAACACAATACTACACTATAAACTGTACAACTGAGAAGAGAAAGACACTAAATAACGACCGAAATAGCACATTGTTAAGTCGATGCTCACCACGTCCTTTCGCAGCAATGCGAATTCCTGTCAAGTCCTAACATGTCAAAGCCTGAATAAACTTGCACAGGTAAGTGCAAGTGCTATGCTTCAGCATAACATACAGTATCATTTATTTAATTATACCTTGAAAACATTGTAATATAAAATTGAAGTTTCTCACTATTATAATGCCCCTGCTTTCAGAGCGATAACGTGCCCTCCGTTCAGAGGAAATGTGTTAATCTTCTATTCAGGAAAGTGCAAAAGGTTTACATTAAAATAACACAAAAGAATAACATTTAAATATAATATATATTTAAGTAAAACAATTTAACATTGAAAATAGAATTCTCTTTAAACACTCTTGGTCATCATTAAATCCATCCTTATTTGAATGATTGAGGGTAAGCTTTAAACAAATACTAATAATGATAATCTGAATATACAATATATATATAAAAGGTTAAGTCTTTGCTCTCCCCGTTTAATAGTGACGCGTAATAAACCCTCTTTGTAAAATAGTCACACAAGATATATAATTATTACCGAAATGCAATACATTTATACAACATAATAGATTATTTAGTATGAATAAACACTTCCTACTTCTCTTTCTTTGGCTTAATTACTTGTAATATTGTATTTGTCCATATTATATTTGTTATATTTATTAGATCGTAAGTATGAATGTTTTCCCCCGACTCTCTAGCAGTATCTGCTTACTCACCCATAAATGCAATCAGCAATGGAGCCACCCTCTGCATGATTGACCCTTCTGCAGGCGTCTTGTTAAGTACACAGTTTTACTGAGAATGACCCCTGTAGAATGATTTCGTACATTAATATATAATGTAGTGATGAATAGTCACTCTTTGTTTTATCACGTTGTGCAATACTTGCTTTGCAAGCGCTAGCGTCATATCCGCGCAACTTCTTGCAGAAGCGGCCTTCAGCGCGTTATCATAACCGCATCCTGTTACAAAGGGTTACTTTGTTCCATTCTAAGCATAAAGTAAGCTTTGTGAATTTAACATGTGTTCTGTATTAAATTATGAATACTGTTCAGCAATTAATTATCCCTTTTTACCCAATAGCCTAACATCTGCCATTTATCTACCAGAGAGTTATGATGGTCACTATATTCACCCCTCCTTGAATGAAACATACGGTAAACAAACCTGTGTTTCACCTAAATTTCAAAAGTGACCATAAAAAGTCAAAACATATAGTAAAATCAAAAGGTGTACAAAATAATTTTGTGACATTTGTGTTATCTTGTTACAACATATTCTTTGTGTTAAAGTGTATATGTTCTTCATGTATAAATCTTCTCTCTTGAACACTAGCACTATCATTATCACTTACCACTTTTTCTTGATGCATACGTCATAATATACCATGATGACTGTAGACTGTCTCTCGGTCTTGTTCTCGTGGTTTCTCGTTTACCTGTGTCATGACGTCCTGGGTTACTACCTCCGTTAATGAAACTGGAACTTGAAGTTCAGCTGAAGTCTCTGGTACTCGATCTGGATCTCGTCTACGTCGATTCTGGATAGCACGAACAATAGCTCTCCTCTTATACACCAACATTGCTATTGTTGCTGAAATCACAGTACCAATTATCCAACCAATATATGTATTATTACTTTTACTCGAATTCAACTGTTTTGCTAGTTGAACCTGAGCCATTAATTCTGGAATTGGAATTCTCGGTGCTCTGTCGTCTGCTTGTAGTTGCTCACGAATCTCGGATAATTGTTGATAACTGAAGTCGGCCTGTTGTAGCTCTGTTGAAATGTTTTGTCGTTCTTCCTCGTTGAAAATAGCTTGGATGTCTGGCACAACAATGGATGTTACACTGAGGTTCCATGTAGATTCACCTGTAATCACTGGCAATAGAGTCATTTGATCTGAATGATAGTAGCAATCAAGATCGTCGGCGATAACTCCTGTACCTTGAAGCATCATTGTCTGCGTTGATTCTTGTCGTCTAGCACTGCATACTTTTATTAATTTCAATGGAGTTGAAACTACATAAATCCAATAGCTCCTCTCCTGACTTTTAGTATGAAACCAAATTGATGTAAAATTGTCTGCGACCAGCGTCTTTCTGCATAGCATGTGAACTTGCTTTTCTTGGCCAAAAAATAATGATGATACACAAGTATAAGCTGTACTTGAATATAATGCAAATTCTGCTGGACATATAGAAATGATGGTCTTTTTGCATCGGCTGAGTTGGGGATTTGTGAGTAAAGCATATTTTTGCCTATTTTCAGATACTGCCAGGAATTTAACCAATGTATCAATAACCACATGTCCAACACCCTGTACTTTTGTAGGTAAAGGTATTACTTGAAATAAATCTAGAGCTCTGTCTGCTCCTTTTAAAGGAATTTGAATTAAAATTCCAATTATTCCAGGTATTGAATAAACAATAACACCACAAAGACTATAGTACATATACATTTCTTCTATTTCTACTCCTGCTACCAATGATAAACCTCTAGGTAACCTTTGTACTACCGATTTTAAAATGTTTGATAAATTTTGTGGTTAGACTATCGTAGCACTTAATCTTCCTGATAATATTACATCGAGTCCCTCCTGTAATTGCATCAATTTTTGTTGTAAATCTAATGCTACCATAGCCATTTCTCTTTGACATTCTGTGAATTTTAGTTGTTCTGCTAAGTCTCTAACTCTCGCCTTCGTCACGTGATCTATAATTTCTGTCAAATTTTCCAATATTTTCATATGCAAGCGTGTTCTATCATCTAACCTTTTTAAGTAAGTTATCTGTTCTTCCTCCACATTATACTAGTTTGATTTTGTAATTTAGAAATAGTCTCATGTACATCATTTATTTCATCCCTATCTGGTGTTCCAATAAGTAACTTTATAATCGAGCCTCCTACGTCTAACAATCCTCTCTTCTCTCTAGTCATTTGATGTGGAAGGTATTGATCTAACGTCTTTAATTCATCAGCGATTTGATTCATAAGATACGTTAATTTTTGGTAACCCTGCTAACCTTGTCTTGGTAAACTCATTTCTAAGTATATCCTCAGTATTAACCATCCTCACATTACTATTGAAATGTGGAGGAAATTGCTTTATTCCCCTATTTATTCTCTCAAGTGCATCTTTATAATTTTGAATAGAAATATCTACTTCTACCGTCCATTTACTTCCTGATATCAGTAGTCTTTCTTGGTGTGCGAACACTACCCCTTTATTCAGTTTAGTCATCTTCACCCCATTTGGTAACGAGAAAGGATCTCCTGCACAGGCAAAACCTGCAAACAAAAGTCTAACTTAATTTCGAATAAACCTATTCTTGTCTTGCTTCGCCTTCGTCATCCACTCTTTCATTCCCTCTGGATCTAAGGTTCCACGGAATTTCTGGTCTCCTATTTTCTCTAATTTCCCTATCTATCCTAGGGTCTTTCCACGTCAGATCTATAAAACTATTATCCCCTATAGCGTCCGTAATAGTATCATCGAAACCTACTGCTCCCTCTTCCTCATCGTCATTGTCATCTTTGTTTTGCTCTATTTCAATAAATCCTGTAGGTGGAATTAAATGTTCATCTTTCTCATCATCGTTTTCATCTTCTCCTGTTAACCGTCTTGATTTATGAGCTGTCTTTAATCTATTTGAATGTATTGCTCTCGTCTCTTTTTGACCTATTCTTAACTTATAAGTTAATGGAGAACATTTTTCTATTATTTCCCAAGGTCCACTATATTTAGGTGCTAACTTTTTACACTTATTCTTTCCCAAGTATGGATTATCTAAATATACATTATCTCCTCCGTTAAACTGAATTACTTTTGCCTTTTTGTCATAATTTTCCTTTTGTTTCTCTTTTCCTTTTATAATATTACCCTGAACTGATTTATAAGCTTCTCTCAATCTTTGCTTTAAAGATTCTACATGCTGTTTTGCACTACTTAATTTTGCAACATCCGATTTCGGTTCTAGTTCTAATTCTGATGGTAATTTCATTTCTCTCCCATGTAATATATAATAAGGACTATACTTTGTTACAGTGTGTGGAGCTGATCTATAAGCCATCAATACAAATGGTATCATTCTATCCCATTCCTCTCCATACTGCGATATCATCATTGCTAATGAATCGTTTAAATATCTATGAAATCGTTCAACGACTGAGTTTGATTGCGGATGCATTGGACTACTATTTGCCCTCTCTATTCCAAAGAGTTTACATACTTCTTCGAATAAAGCGGATTGAAAATTACTCCTCTGATCTGATAAGATTTTCTCGGGAATACCATGTCTACATAATACCTCTGTTACTAAGGCCCTAGCAACTGTTCCAGCTGTTTGATCTGGTATTGGAATCGCTTTCGGGTATTTACTAAAATGGCAAATTATTGTAAGCATATATTTATTTCCTGCTGTTGTAACCTGAATTGGTCCCGTAATGTCTATTGATATTAATTGAAAAAGTCTAGTTGCTCTTTCTGAAATTTCTAACGGTGCATTTGGTTTTCTAATTATTTTCCTTCTCCCACACGTTTCACACATTCTAATATAGTCTTTCCCATCTTCTCTTATTCTTGGCCAAAAATACCTAGCCTCTATTAAGTCTTTAGTACGTTTTTCTCCTTGATGAGCAATGAATTTTGTATCATGATGTAATTTAAGAATTCTTGTTACTAATTCGCATGGTATGACCAGTCTATCTCCCCCATTATTTTCTCTGTAAAGTAATCTATCTTTATCCAAAAAATACTAGGTTATTTCGTTTTGCTCTCATGACATCTACCAATTGTCTACAATATAAGTCATTTTTCTGTTCCTTAAGTATTATTTCTCTAGTCAGTCCTGCTTCTGCTGTTTCTACAGCATTTTCTGTGTTTGATTCTCATGCTAATAAAAGACATCGCAATCTCGATAGCGTATCTGGTACAACGTGCTGTTTACCAGGTTTATGATTCACTTAAAGTCAAAACCCAACGCGTTAATCTAGCACTCAAATGTGGATTTTTCGTCGTTAGCAACCATGTTTATGCTTTGTGATCTGTATACACAATGAAATGATTTCCAACCAAATAAATTCTGAATTTCTTTACTCCGAACACAACACTTAAAAGTTCCTTTTCTGTAGTCGTATAATTTAATTCTGGTGACGTCAACAATCCACTAGCATAACCAATTGGTCTTTCCTGTCCATCTTGCTCTTGAGCAAGTACAACTCCTAGTCCATACATACTAGCGTCACACGATAAAATGAAAGGTTTTGAAAAATCTGGATGAGCTACTACAGCTTCTCCTGTTAATGCTTGTAGCAACTTTTGAAAAGCATTCTCCTGATCTTGTTTCCATTCAAATTTTTGACTTTTCTTTAACAACTGCGTTGGAGGTTTACTTTTATCAGCAAAATGTTCAATGAATGGCCTATAATAACCTACAGCCCCTAAAATGATCTTACTTGTTTCACAGTCGTTGGTCTTACAAACTTTTTAATGGCTTCTACTTTAGTTGGGTCGGGTTTAATACCCTCGGTACAAACTACATGTCCTACATACACTATTTCTTTATGTGCAAAATGACATTTCTGAAGTCCTGGCTTCAAACCTGCTTCCATTAGTCTGTCAAATACTTGGTCTAGTCTGTCTGCATGCTCTTTTATTGTTTTAGAAAACATTAGTATGTCATCCATATATACTAAGCATATTAACCCTTTAAGCCCTCCCATAATCAAATCTATGGCTTTTGACCACGTCATCGGTGCAGATACCAGTCCGTATGGTAATCGATTGTACTCATAGCTTCCCTCCGGACAAACGAAACTTGTTTTGTGCTTATCCTGTTCTTTTACTTTAATTGCATGATATGAAGAATCAATATCTATGATTGAAAAATAAGCATTCCCACTTAACATCGATACATTTTCTTTAATGTCTGGGATTGGCCACGATGGTACTCGCGTTACAGCATTTAATTTTCTATAATCTACACATAATCTATATTTGACTTCACCATTTAGTGCTTTCTTAGGTACAAATAAACATGGACTTGCCCATTCTCATTTTGTATGTTGGAATATCTTTTTAGCTAACATCTCTTTAATTTGTTTCTTTAGTTCACCCTGTAATGCGAATGGTACTCTATACGGATTTTGTCTTATAGGAGGAGCGTCTCCTGTATCTATGGAATGTTCTACCACATCTGTATACGGTAATTCCCCCGTTACTGACTCCATAAATAACACTGCATGACGATACACAATTCTTGCTATTTCTCTTTTGTCACTACCTTCTAAGTGGGATAATTTCTCTCCTATTACTGCTATTATCTCATCAACTTTCTTTTGTCTCGCGGGTACATCAAATTCCGAAAACTCCTCGTAATCTCTTTTCCAGTCAGCTATTTGTCTGGTTAGGTTAATTCGGCTCACCGGATAAGGTACAGATTCATACTCCTCACATATGACACACTGATGACTAGTTCCTAATCCTGCCCTAGCACACATTTCTCCAGCTAAATGCTTATTCCGCCAACTTCTATTCCTAATGATTTCTGGAATTTCCTCCCTTTGGTGCTGTCGGGGTCTTACACAACCTAGAGCAATTTTTCTCCCTATTATCTTTTCCTTACTACTTGTCACAGCGCAAGAATGTCGACAACTTTCATTCCGGATTTGATCAGCTTGTCCTCTAACATTTCTTACGACTTCGGGCAACGGATCATGACTTTCTACGTCTATCATCGGTCCGTACACAGGCCTGTGATTAATTGCCCATGGGGAAACGAGCTGCCGCCCTTTTCGATCTTCCAACCGTCCCCCTTCTATACCTCCTCCAGATATAGGAATTCTGCCCCGTGAACATGTTTTTGATTCATGCTCCTTCCATTCGCCGGAACTCTTTGCACCATTATTTAATCGCCTCTCGCAGGCTTGCGCGAATGGGAACTCCTCGGCCATTTCCATAGGTCTACTGCCTACCTCCGCTTCATCTACGTTCATCTCCCGAACTCTATTAGTTAAATCATTTATTTCGACGTCTTCCTGTGGGTCTATTCTTATTCGCCTAAGTATTCCTGTCTTCGCATAAGACGTAGCACAATATTTTGTGCAACCCTTACACAACATCACGTTATCTTTATCTATCATGTTAAATGCATAAGTGTTATCTCTCATTTCTTTACTGTAGTCAGAAGCTTCTCCTACTTTAGTTCCTTTTTCTACTACAACTGATTTAACACCCAGATTTAATATTCTCACTATGCCATACTTAGCGTCGCTGTCATATTTTTCATGACCCTGCCTAAGCCAATTAGGTAATGTATCTACTTCTTTTTCTTCCACAGGATTTTCCTTCGCGGATCCCACATTAATATCTCGATAACTCAACACTTTTGTTATCACCTTGGCCATATATATCCTATTTACCGTCACATCACACGATTCTACATACACTTCTGCGGGAAAATTTGCTCTCTTTTTGCTCTTTATGTGAGCAAGTGTAACATTTTCACTACCAGGCTCTAGAATCATATTTTCTACTAGTACTACATCCCAAGTTATCTCTTTAGCATCCTCTACCTGATTTGTTACTGCTTTTATCATGAATACCCGTTTCACACGCTCAGGGTTAGCTACTCCCTTAGCTTGCTTAACGTTATTCACTCCCTGTACTTCTATTTGTGAGATGGTGACTCTTGGTACGCTTTCCCCTCCTAAATGTAGTATTTCATCGCAGAGATTCACTTTAGCCTTTAGTTTACCCAGGATATCTAATCCTAATATCCCTGTACCTCCTATATCGATTGGTGCTATATAAAACTTATGTTTTATCACTGTGTTACCTATCATAACTTCAATTTCCATTTCTCCTACTATTTGTAAATGTGCGCCTGTAACCCCTACTGCGCTTAACTGTGTCGGCATAACTGGATCATTGAACTTTACAAATCCTAAGTTAATAACTGAAACATTGGCTCCCATGTCAATCATCATGTGATGAAGTTCCTCTAGTATGACTACTTGTTCATACAATTCTGCAGCAGTTCCTGCCCCTGCGGGTCCTGAAGCTAATACTGCGCCATGTCCCCGGTCCTTGGCACAGCTTTGTAGTTTTCCTGGTTAGATCCTTTCCATTTACAATCTTTCAACATATGCCCTGGCATATTACATTTATAACACCTTTTGAGCATGGGTGTCGATCCTACTTTCTGATTATTCGAATTTTGAGACGGCCATGTTGGCTTGTTTGAATTCCTGGGTTTCCATTTTCCCCATTTTGAGACTTAAAACCCCTAGGTTCATCCCTGAATAACTTATTTCCACTATCTCTATTAAATCCCTTCACTCTACAGTTCACCGCTAAGTGTCCAATTTTATGACACCGAAAACATGCTTTTGCTATCGAAAATATTTTCTTTTCTGTCCCATTGGGTTTATTTTGAAAATTTCCAAGATTTCCACCCCCACGTTGCTTCTCAGCATTTTCTACTGTGGTAGCTATGCGTATGGCTGCTGTTAAATTTTCAGGCATTTGGAATCTAACTTGCTGTCCAACTACGCATGAATAAATGCAGCAAGAAGTCTCCTCTCTGCTTCGTCATTAATTATTTTCTGAGCTGCGGCACTATCTGCTTGAATAACTGTCTTTTGACATAATTGCCTACACCTATCTGCAAATACTTCCACACTTTCGTCTGATTTTTGTACAGCATCTTGTAGAGCTGTGTAATGATATTGAGCCGGCAGATTCTCCGTAAATCTGTCAATAAACGCCTTCTTGAAAGTATTCCACGGTATATCACTAACTTGCAACTCAGCTTTACCCTTGAAAAAATTGTACAGCTACTCCTCCCAGTTTTGCCCTTGCTATGTTTACCTGATCTTTTTCATTCCAATTTCCTACTACAGCTAAATGTTCAATATTAGCAAAGAAATCATTGACAGGTTTGCTTTGTCTTGGATCCCCAGTGAATTCTCCTATATTATTGGCAATACTGACATCTTTGCGCAATTAACTTATCTCTCTAACTTTCTCTTCCAATTCTTTTATCTTTTGTTCGGCCGCCATCTTAATTTTAATTATTTATTACTGCAATGATATGCAAGATGCATAAAACACGAAGTCGCGATTATCGTCGCAACTATCATAACATAACACCCTATATCTCGCACAATGGCTTCTATTCTCTCTAGATACATCTATAATTCATTAATAATGACCAGTATTTCCTAATATTCTACCCCAGAGTGGATACGAAGTCGTTCACTAAGCTAAAGTTACTCACTTGCTAACATACATATTCTTAGCATAACACAATACAACATTAATGAATGGCTATTTTATCCTTTCACAGAACCAAAAGAAATATACACTACTTAAATCTACACTTACTGAAAAGAAGATAAATTAAAACACAACATGAATTCGTGCGTTCGTTAGATATGCAAACACCTGAATTCTAAAATATTCCCAAAACGAATCCCGAAATAAATCCCAAAACAATATCCTGAAACAATCCCGAAACTTAAATATCAGAAGTTAAATACGTAGAAACAAAATTCCAAAACGATATCCCGAAACGCTGCCACCAATATAATGCCCCTGCTTTCAGAGCGATAACGTGCCCTCCGTTCAGAGGAAATGTGTTAATCTTCTATTCAGGAAAGTGAAAAAGGTTTACATTAAAATAACACAAAAGAATAACATTTAAATAGAATATATATTTAAGTAAAACAATTTAACATTGAAAATAGAATTCCCTTTAAACACTCTTAGTCATCATTAAATCCATCCTTATTTGAATGATTGAGGGTAAGCTTTAAGCAAATACTAATAATGATAATCTGAATATACAATATATATATAAAAGGTTAAGTCTTTGCTCTCCCCGTTTAATAGTGACGCGTAATAAACCCTCTTTGTAAAATAGTCACACAAGATATATAATTATTACCGAAATGCAATACATTTATACAACATAATAAATTATTTAGTATGAATAAACACTTCCTACTTCTCTTTCTTTGGCTTAATTACTTGTAATATTGTATTTGTCCATATTATATTTGTTATATTTATTAGATCGTAAGTATGAATGTTTTCCCCCGACTCTCTAGCAGTATCTTAGGCTAAGTCTGCTTACTCACCCATAAATGCAATCAGCAATGGAGCCACCCTCTGCATGATTGACCCTTCTGCAGGCGTCTTGTTAAGTACACAGTTTTACTGAGAATGACCCCTGTAGAATGATTTCGTACATTAATATATAATGTAGTGATGAATAGTCACTCTTTGTTTTATCACGTTGTGCAATACTTGCTTTGCAAGCGCTAGCGTCATATCCGCGCAACTTCTTGTAGAAGCGGCCTTCAGCGCGTTATCATAACCGCATCTTGTTACAAAGTGTTACTTTGTTCCATTCTAAGCATAAAGTAAGCTTTGTGAATTTAACATGTGTACTGTATTAAATTATGAATACTGTTCAGCAATTAATTATCCCTTTTTATCCAACAGCCTAACATCTGCCATTTATCTACCAGAGAGTTATGATGGTCACTATACTATATGCAAAAAATAACGCTAAAACTAATTTTACAGAAGTATCTGTCACACACAAATTATGCTTGATGGAGAAATCATAATTACAGATATGCATTCAGGATATAAAAATGCACCAGAATCAGCATTCCTCTTTTTTGTGAAGAAAATTATGTTCATCGGTGCCATATAACCGTATCTTTAAGTTTCTAAATGTAACTTTGTTCTAGATTTCAGTACCTATAGTTTTGAGTATTCCTGCCCGAAAGGTACTTAGGTTAGTAGAATAGTTGACAATAAGGAAAAAGGAAGGTACTTTGTTTTCTTCTTTAATCTAAAAGCCTACCTGTATTTTCCGATTTACTCAGAATTTTAAATTTCTAGGTACTACAACCCTCTTAATCTCTTGTTTATTTGTAATGTTTTAAACTTTATATAGAGTAGAAACTCAAAATAAAGCTTTCTAAGGGACTCCGCTACTGTATTTTTCATGAAAATAGCAAACTTGTAGGTGTTTAAATTATATAATATAAACATTTTATGGCGGTGCCGTGGCTGAGTGGTTAGACCACTCGCCTCCCATCTAGGCTGCCTGGGTTCGGTCCCAAGTACCTGCATGTTGGATTTGTGGTGGACGTAGTGGCGTCTGGCCGGGTTTTCTTTGGGTCCTCCTGTCTCCCCCGCCACTCATTCCACCAAATCGTTCCATCATCACCTTTCCTATCATCAATTTCTTCATGCTCAGGCCTGGCTACGGATCGAACACTCGTTTTAGGTGCTTCATTCTGTGGTTTCGTGCCATTGGCTCCCCGACAGGCTTCTGACTCCTAGGCATCCGCTTGTAAGTCCTAGGGGTGTCAGTCCTAAACACGGGGAAGGTAAGCCGACTACAAAATAAATATTTTATGGAGACCTATGAATAACTTTTGCCGAACATGTTTCACGGTTCACTATATTTTAAAACCCAGAATCATATTTAACCACCCTGCTTCTAATTTTTGTAAGTGTTTTTTTCTAAGTTTCACATTTTTGAGCGTGACCTTTATTTTTGCGTACCGTTTCCTCTGATTTGTATGAAACTTAGACACTTGAGGTTATGTATCTAAAGATTTAGTGAATTCTGTGCTTGTTTTGCTCATTTGCTCAAAGAATTAATTTATGCTGAAAAGAAGGACAACCAACATTTTGATAAAAATATATTTCTCTGCAATAATAATTTAAACTCAAATTAAATACATTTATTTTCACTGTATCAGAGCACCACAAAATGTTGCTATCATACTTCTCTGTCAAATGTGAAAGCACAAGAAGGTTTTTAAAACTGTGATTCTTTTCGTTAATGAGAAATATTTAATTGTAAGACATAATATGGGAAACTATTTGAGCTGGAGCTTTTAGTAGGAATTTCTTAGTTTCCTCGTATTAAGTGTGGCAATTTTAAAGTAAATAGCTTCAACATGAAAACATTAGAAAACTCAGCCCTGGTGTCGCTTAATGTTTAAGTTTCTTTAGTAATATATATTATTAATATATTAATAAATATATTTTATATTCTGTGCTTAAACTTGCATTCTCTATTCTTCTGTGTAAGCAAACTTACTCGCACCTCCCAGCTGAGTAGAGAGAGAGAGAGAGGGAGAGAGAGAGAGAGAGAGAGAGAGAGAGAGAGAGAACAAAAAGAACACACACACAACCGATCTCTTTCGTTAAGAACTCAGATGTAATCGTAATTTTTTCTTTTCTCCAAAGAGAGGGAGTTGAATTCGAAGCCATCGATAAACGAGCAAGGGCAAGGTTTTCCCTTGAGTCCTCCGTAAGATTACTGAGTGAGATGAGTAATATTCCTTTCATTCTTTTGAGAATCTCAAACCAGCTTATCATCGCCAGATAGAAAACTAGCCTCCATGCACTACTTAAAGATGAAATGTGAATACTATGGTAATAATCTCATGCTACTATCATGACTGGCACTTGGAAAGAGTGCAGAAGTTTATTCCTATGATTCGCCGCATGTTAAGAGCTATATGGATCTACGGGAGTAAGACTCGAATGCCGGAAATATGTAATTCCTATTACAGAATAAACTATGATGCAGTTGCTGCCGGCTGGCGCTGACCGCGCCCTTAAGAGATAAACAAAGATAAGAAGCGTTGTCCTTCCGCTCTAATACTACGTCATTTGAGAGATAACTAGACTCTTCTGGAGATTTCTATACCCCGTCTCCAGAACTCTGCTAGAACGTCCTATAATCCTCGTCCTCTAATGGAGATTGCGCGAAGTGTTACCACACATACCCCATCGCCGCAAATAGAGGTTTTTATTAACAACCATTGTTATTGATATTATTATTTTTATTATTATTATTATTATTTATTGCATCTTCTAATGCACTTGTATTATTAATATATTATTAAGTTAATTTCAAATATATCACAAGTCCTAAGTAATACTCATGGTGTAATGCACTTAGTAATTAATATGACCTTAATCGGATACAGCCACCGCCGTCACCACCACCTCCACGTCACGTTATTGTAGGCAGCAAGCAAATATGTAGCAATTAGCCTATACCCGACGTTAGAAATAAAAGAGAAAAGTGTTTAAAGACTGATAACGTGCCATCCAGTCGACCACAGGAATTTAATGCGGTGATGGAAACTTCATAGGTTCCAGCGTACAATATCCGGTTTGGCAAAGATCCAAAAAGATACGCCAAGGTAATAAATGTCTGTAAAAATGCTATCGATTACTGTCATCTTTCAACAGTTGTATAGTGTGGAGTTCACCGATGGTGGTTTTATCACCTTTTAAGCGTCTTTACAGCAATATCTGTTGAGACGAATCTCTGCTACACCTAATATAGAGATCTGATGTCACTTTTGCTATCTTGCTCTAAATCTAAATTCTGGGTTTTCGGAAAATTTTACCTATAATAATTGATGATTGATCTACAGGAGACAAAACTAAATCACTTGATTTGGTCTCGGGTTTCTCTATTGGGCCAATTAATCCGGTCTCTAATGTCTGGATATTAATTAAGTAGTCTTACCCTGTCTTGTATGTAAGCCGACACGATTCTGCGAGTCCTCTCTCTCTCTGTTATCATGAGTTTTATTATTTAACTGCCCTTTGGGCTGCACTAAGATTTGTTTTTGGTAGTTCAATAAATGTTTATGCCTATTCGACATTAAAAATGCATTAGTGTGTACACTGTACGCATAAAACATCGGACGCTATAATTCTATACATCAGAATTTTCATCCATCATCAATCTGTTTATTTATTCTCCTGATAAAACATATACCACAGCAGTGACCTACAATTCAGATATGACAGACACCCAGGGATTTCAGTGGGGTTTTCCATTAGGCCGGTACCTATTTTATACACCGCCCCCTTTGCTCCCACTTGGACGGAAGGGGATACGCCACTTTAGCTCGTCAAGCTTATAAGCGCATGAATTCTAAATACCTCAAGGGGGCGTTAGTTTCCAGCTTCTGTCTACTGAACTCTCCAGGTTAGTGGCCGAAGGACATTTAAGCGTTTCACAACCATCCCAGGACTCACCGCTCAGAGCTATCCAAATCTCCCATGGGTTTTCTGGTAGCACTGCATCACCGAGTCCAACCCAATCAAAACAGTTCCCTTACGGTAGGGGCTCAAATGTTCGGCCCGACGTACTTCTAGTAACATCAGAAGTACCACGGGCACTTCGAAGTTCACAGCGCTCGCACCGCAGCAGCTGAAGGGGTCGAAACCTCCCACTACGGGATTTCTTCTGATGTGCAAAAAACCCAAAAAATAGTGCTTTACGATGTTTACCTTTTAATTTGTACAAACTTTGTTACTACAAAATAATGTCTTAAAACATTGCAGAGTTGCTCAAATACAAGATTGCTAATCCACTTACGACATTTTAACTTTGGCCCTTAAAACATCCAGTGGAATTAAGTGAATAATAAAAAACCGTTATCACAGGATGATTGTGACGGAGAACGCAAAAGAAAAAAATTCTAGAAAAAGGGAAATTCTCTATTTATCAGTTTCAAAAGCAATCAAAGCCAGAAAGTGAATCTGAGTCAAGTATAGACACATTAGTTAACCAACTGAGCCAACACAATATATTACTTCTTCACTAAAGAAGTTTTTATACAAAGATTTTCAATTCTATGCACAATTATTATAGATTTGGACTACTTTTCCGGTTCATAAATTATGTTTTCCTAAAAGGCATTATTGTCATTCATTTGAGAGTTTTCCCAACTCATTTTGTTCTTAGTGCAAGAATAGCGATAACTTTCACGTCAATTGTTTTTGGTGACTCGTCTCACTGCTTATAATACAACCATCTATATAAGAACATTATGCTATAGCGAACAGGCTAGGATGAGACGGAACAAGACGTGGAGTTCGAAAACCAAGAGAGTGCTGGAGAGGATAGGTAGAGATAGGTAAATCTCATTACGCCTACAGTCGAACCTAAAACATAATTCAGTCACTGGATGATATACTTTACCTGCTAAAGTTCGTGTTATATTGTGCGATACCTTCTGAAGTTCATATATGTGATGTGATTTTTGTGTTCTTTTTATCACTAGCCTGACTGTTTATTTGTGTGTAATAGGAGATGGTATAGGCAGTTAATTTTATTTTCCTTGATGTATCATTTATCAGTTTGTTCCTCCAGACTCATTACTACGTTACCCGAGACCAAAATAGTGTCTAAGGTGGAATTTGCTTGTGTCTTCTTTTAATGCGATTTTGGGTTACATTAAACTTTTATTTTGTTAATCATTAGAACTATAAGATTATTATGTTGTTGATATTTTGTACTCCAACATCTCCTTATGTTGTTTTATATATAAGCAAAAAGCAAATGGAGTATGGAACAACATATTTTGGCGAGAAATGGAATCAGCAACCAAGAGCTTGCTTGGTCAATGCTGGGACCAAGGAGACCAATACATCTTATTAGCGAAGAAGGGATGAGAATGGGTCCTTAGTGTAAAGTTAGTAACTTGGGTTCATATCCTGGTGCACTGCACTAAGCCAGAAAAATGAGCAGAAGGCATCTGCAAGGTTTCTTTGTTAACTCAAGGAGAGAATTATAAACTAATTGGATCTTCTGGTCAGGAGGGGGAGGGGTAACTATTGGTACATTTTTACAAAAGGTGAGGCACCTCAGATCAGAGTGTAAGGTTAGGAAGGAGAGGATTAGTGCCATAGAAGTGGATAAGTTGTTTGGGTATAATCGGCGTATGTTGCTCGCATTGTTTTGTTTTTTTTTGCTTTTACTGTTTGTGCTTTTGTTTGTTTTTTCCAAATCTTATAACATTATTGAGATTTAAGTTCAGTATGATGAATAAAGACAGAAACTTGCAGGATAAGCAAGTACGTTCTAGCTGACCTCTCTGATGTGTACTTCTGAATCTGCAAAATGTTTAAGACCAGTACATCTAATTTACGTTTGGAATACTGATACATGTAACATGTTCGAATACAGGACAAAAGAAAATCGCACACAAAATATTCTCGTTCATTTGTTTTTATTTAAGATGTTATAATTTATTAATTCTTGATTGGAAAAGTTTTATAAAACTTCTGGCATTGTAACTAATGTGTTTAACATTTGAAATTTACAGCTCAGTATTCATGTTGCATTTCCAGTGCTGTTCTTCAGAAACGATTAAGAACTCATATAATCACAACGGAAGTCAAAAAATGGAATAATTTTCAGAACAACTTAAGTGGACGCTCTTAATGAGCTATCAGGGCGATCATCCACACAAGTTATTTATAAACTCAGTGGGAGTTCCTAGCAATGTTGATGCTCGCATCTCTGGCGAAATTCGTCAAGCTGCATAGCCGCATTACAGAAACACAGATTAGCTGTTCTCCAAATGCCCCTGAGGCAGTCTGAGCTTTCCTTTGAAGAGCAGTGGAGAAATGGTGTAAAACAAGGAAATCCATGCCCTAAGAGAAACAGAGCGCAACACTTTAAATTGGGATTACAAATCTCTCGCATCCAGACCTGGAGCTACTGATAATGAAACAAGCCGTAGTTTGAGTAAAGGTTTGCTCTGGTGTACTACTTCTTTACTCAAGCTGCAGTAATACCGTTACTTTTTTGCTGACACAAGCATGAAATGTTATACTAATTGATTAAAATTATATTCAAGTACAGTTCATAATATGGGATAACTTCTTAAAATTGGCATTTTTGTGATATTCCTACATTTGAACCAGTATTTTATATGTGTATAAAATATTTTTTCCATCATTTACTTGTACCAGGAAGAGCAAGTAGGTACTTTTTATAAACATGTTCATTTGTGTGTGTGCGTGTTTGTGTGTGTAAACCGTAACTCAGAAACTGAAATGTCAAATAAATAACAAAATTAGCTATTTTCTCCTTATTCGTAAAGAATTTTGAATAATGTTGTAAAAGTCGTAAACCACAAGTGAGAGACAAAAATTTACTGTGCAAAACTTTAGAACTGTATATAACACACAGCTTATTTGAAATAACTTTTTGTGGCATCAGCCATTTCCGGGATCTTAGTTATATTCGTTTGAATTTTTCAGTTTTTTTTGTTTTTTTGCTCAAAGTGTTGTTGTTATTGAGCTGTTTTTCGCAATATGGCTGAAAGAGTAGATATAGAATTTCAAGAAAAATATATATCGACACGGTTTTCAAACATCTGATTATCAACAAGGCTTTCCCTATCTTCATTGTATCTGCAACAAGGAACTATTTCTATCACCTTTTTCTTCTTAATCTTATGAAGTAGATAGAAAAACCAGCCATAGTAAGGATGTTTTTTGTTTGTTTTGTTTTTTGTTTTAGATTTTCGTTAAATACAGGATAGTGGTAAAGAAATGATTGTGAATGTAGCACGCATACAATATTTTTATTTTAAATAAAGAATGAAGTAATCTAAGCCTTTATGTTAACCGTTGCGGATGGTAAGTTTGGCTAAAAGATTGGTGAAGGGATGATTGCCAGTTTCCTGTAGGTTTGATGTGCATATCTGGATTTTCTATGACATCAAACGGCGGTCTAATTATGAGGAATGAGCATGTGAACAACTATTGTTTATTGAATGGGAACATGTCTGTTTCTCCCTACAAGGACACGAACGTATAGAACCTTGTACCCTATAGGGTATATTACTGCGATTTGTACTGCCTGCTCCTACGTGCGTCGGCAAGTAGGTTTTCAGAGGGCCACCTGCGCATTGGGAAAGCTGGTCTATACTATCTAATGGTAGGAACAAAACTTCTTTGAGAGGTTGGATTGGGAAGCCTACCTCTCATCCCTTTGACTGAGAGTAGTAAGAGGCTAACCAATGATTCCTGCATGGACTTACGATACAACCTCTTAATGCCTGTTTCGATTAGATTTTAGTTGTTTACCATAATTATATATCCGAAGCCGCTAATGAAATAATAAAACGTCACAGTTTTAGAACAGTTCGAAGAGCTTTAATTTGTAGAATTTCAACAATCACGTTGAATAACCTCTGTCGACGTTTTTAAAATAGCTTCAGATATTTGGAAATCGTTTCGCCTTGCAAGTTTTTGTACGTTTAATGTATTATTATTGTTATTGTTGTTAGTAATATATGTTTGTGCTCAAACCAGTTACAAATTTATGCTTTTACCAGGTATTTTTAAATTATCTTATAATTATTTATTCGCCTTGTTTTTCCCCTTCTTACTGTCGCTGGTTTAATAATGGGCGCTCCCACTGAAGGTGATCCACCTGTTGATGTCCGTCTCTGGAAAGAGACCCCTTTAAACTGTCAGATAACAGAGCCGAAAACATGTAAGAATGTAAATATTGTAAAAGATCGAAAGCTTTAGAATGAAGTAACTTTAAAGCTTTTAATAATGTGAAGACATATAAAAATATCGGGAAATTGATAATAATATGGAAATTGTGAATAAAGTTGTCTAAAGGCAAAAGCTTAAACATTGTATAGTTATGGAAATTTATTTTAAACAATTGAAAGTACTTTGAAAATATATTAAAAAAAAAAGAAGAAAGAAATCTTTCTACTTACTAAAGAGTTTATACAAAATTATGATGCTCTATATTAAGTTGCCATGAAAGAAGTTCGCTTTTACTACTTCCTAATAAATCTCCAAAGCAAGTATTGGTTTATTCGTTGTATGCGTGAAGAAAAGTTCCAGGTCCTGTAGGCACAGCGGCAGATGTTACATTCGGAACATGCTGCTCAGTATGTAGAGAAGGGTTGGAGAAGACAAATTCAGACCCTCCCACGCCAGGACGAACTCTCGTGGGTATTGCGTAAGAAAACATACGCAGGCAAGAGTAGGCCTAAAACTGTACACATCCAGTTCGCTGCTCCTCTCTCTCAACAAAATCAACAAAGTGCTCTTAATTTAATTAACATTTTCTGTATTTACACAATACATATCTGAAAATGTGTTTCATGAAAATGCTTAATCATGTAGCATTCACCGTAAAGTTTACCGAGCCAGGTGGCTCAGGTGTGTCGTCTGAGACTATCATTTGGGAGGTCGTGGGATCGATTCCCGCGGCTGACTTTTCTTACCCATGGGCTTTCTCGGGTCGCTAGGGAAAGGTTGTAAAGAAGTCCTGTATCGATTTCTCTTATATCCGCTTTTACATGTACGCTTCCTGTTAGTGCTGGGAGTTTAAACAAGTTTGTTTACTCAAAATTGGGAACTTTGGATCAGCTATCCATAGAAAAGTCATAATAGGTAAATTTGGAGATTCACTGGGGGGAGGAAATCAACAATAATAAATCTGTATCCTCTACGTGACTCAACTTCAATTATATGCAAGTCTTTGATATTTCATTGAGTTCATCTGATTGGTTTCGAGCACTAACATATGTAACATAAGTTCTGAAAAAATGAGATTTGTATCAGTTAAAGTTGTAAAGGAATCAACGCTTTTTGGTTCTTTTAGATAACAAGTAAACGTGAAGATTGTTGTTGTTGTTTTATGAGCTTCAGGTGTACACTATTTGCCCATGAGGGGAGAGAAGGAAATTAATGCAATGAGGAAAGTTACAAGGTTACATTTTAAATTGCAGTCTTTAAGGAACTTATTATTGCAAGGTAAACCGGTTTTTGGCAAGGCCGTAATATAGTACTGATGCTGGTGGGAAACGGGATGGAAAGTTTATGAAGAGTGCGGAACAGGGGAGAACATTGGAAATTGTAATGGGAACAATGGAAAGCAATTTGATTCAGGTCGGCGCTTTCCCCCGGACCATAAGGACATGCTGGGGTATCGATGAGATAAAGACGATGAAGATGTTGAGGGTAGCTCCATGATTAAGTCGCATCCGGATCAATGTGGTGAGTTGTCGGCGTGTAGCGGTGTAGTCGGAGAACCAGGGAATCTTGGGAACTTCTTCCTGGATGGTGATCTAATTTTTTCCTTTTGATATTTTGGAAAGCTTCCAGGCATCATTCCAGCTACGGTGAGCTTTGGTATTTGGAGTTGCTTGATAGTCTGTTGAAGGTTGTTTATTTTGCGTGTACCATGATTCCCCTCTTAGGTTAGTGTATATAGCCCTTCTCGTTACGCCTTCTTAGGGTAGCGCCATTCGAGGCTTGCTATGATCTGTGCTGTAACTAATTTCCTAAATGTGTATCAGTTGGTGCTCAACAACCATCCGGACAGACAAATGAGTTGTGCGTTTAAGAATATGTTCTATGACGGTGCTTTCTTGTACTACTTTTGTTAGACCTTACACTAACTGATAAAACAGAGAAACAATCATATAGTTAAGATATGTTTGAATTAAGAGCAATCGCCAAGCATATTGAACGTATCTACAGGTACCGTAGACATAATCACTGTGAATCGTTTTATAGCACACTATGTTTACAAATACATCTTCACTTAGTAATCTGATGTCCCAATATTGATGCTTTTCGAAACCATTTTTAAATTATATAATTTACTAGAAATCAGAATAAAATAAAGATTATGACCAATACATGCACCAACAGTGTTCATTTTTAATGTGGTTTCATGGTGATGTTTCTTATAAAAGTGAGCAGCTCATTGACGAATTGTATGACAAGAAGATAGATTTACTCACAACCAGCTCAGAAAACCTAGAGATAAAATCAGCAGCAACAACCTATTGTGTGTCTGTTTGAATGTGTTTTGATCAACTGGTTACGGTTGTAATTTGAGATATTTTAGTATAATATTTTGTATATAATTTATCCGCAATCTATGTTAATGGGAAGTGAGTGCGCTATTTCATGAAACTAGTAAATACATATAGTACAGAACTGAGATCAGTCAGCATGTTCAAAACTCACCACAAGTTTAATATATGTTTTAATTTATTTGACTTCTTTGTATGTGGAAAGATGGATTTGAGAGACGTTTCTGACATACATCTAAATTGCGTTAAACCATTTGGAAGTTGAAGACAAGACGTTCTTTGTTCATATCATGTGTTAAAATGACGCTAACAACAAAACACAACATTTCCAAACATGAGTTCATATTTCACAAACATAGTCATCCTTCTATCAGCACTGAACAATTCTTAATCAAATATAGTGTCTGGGCAAAGGAACTGCGATTTTCAATCTTTCTGAATGTGAATTAACTCTTAGTACATAAATAGAAACAGTTCTTAGCATGGGAGAAGATTGACACTTATGTTTCAGTTTAGTTTCTACAATGTCCTTTTATTCTTAAAGGCGTCCTATGAAACGATTTACTATAATTATCTCTTTGTTTTCTTATTCAGTGAACTTCTCTTTCTAGCATTCCATTTCTTTTTCTGGAACAAAAAGCCGGATCTACATTTGGGTACTATAAACTTGAACTATTTGAAATAACTTTTTGATTAACCAACATTTAAAACGATTTAGAATTTGATACTAACGTAATATAAATTCCACTTAGACTAAATTTACAATAATTTACAAAAGCATGTCTTGTTGCTTAAACTTTATTAGTTATTCCAATGCATATGGGTTTGAGTTCCACCAAGGCATTACATTCCCAAAGCTCCCTGGCTGTTCCTTTTTCGTATCCCCTTTTCATTTACTTTCCCAAATATTGCCTTATTTCTTTATTTGTTTTCTTTCCCCTCACATTCAACACTTTCATTGCTACCATTTCTCCTGGGATACTATCCCATTTGGATTACCAAACTTCTTCCCTCCAATTTCTTACCTCTTTACATTCTGTTAATCAGTGAAAAATACTTTCTCCCCGCATTAAATACAACGTTCTCTTTCATTGTCCCTCAGCCCGTTCAAAAATATTGTCCTGTCCTCATCCACGGTAGTCCTTCTCTCTCATGTTTATTACATATATCTACATACCCCTCGTCAAGATTTCTCTTAACTGCTACCACCAGCTCTTCTTGTTCTTAGTTATCTTCGCTGTTTACACACTTATACCATCTCTAGGATCACTCTAGGATCCTGGTCTTCCTAATTCTGTCATTGCTATCCTTTTTGGTGCTGCTCTGCTTAACCCTAAAATCTCTTTACAGAACGTTCTGTATCTGGGTCTACTTCTTTTCTTATGTCTGATAGCCTTCAAATTACCATTTGGCATAACACTTTTGGTTCTGTTGTTGCCTCCTAAACCCTCTCTAATCATTTACTGTTTATCTCTGGTAATTTATATTCACATATTCTAATTCGTCATTGCCGCTTTAGCTTTTGCTTCTATGTTTATACCATGAGCTTCCCAGCCGACATTACAACTTAATCTTACATCCAAATAGTAAAACTCTCTCACCATTTCAATTCCTTTATCTTCCAATTACCAGTTCTGTTCCTTCTCCTTTTTTGAATACCGCTATCTTAGATGTGTTAATGTTTATTTTTATCCTTATTTGCTCAGCATTTCTGAGTTTCGTTGATTGCTCTCCGAAGCCATATGGCCGTGAACGCTCCTACCATTAGGTCATTTACGTAAAGTAATCCTGGCATTTCCTTATTCAACACCGGGCAATGACCATCTCTTTTTCCATAGTATATTTCTCTATTCTCATAATAAACTTACCACTCACGCCCCTTTTATGCCATTTCCACTTTATTGCTTCTCCGTTTATTGCATCAAAAACTTTTCCAAAATATGTGAAAAGAAAATATATTCTACCCCTTTTGTTATTTAAGGATTTACTAATTATTTTCTGGATCACCGCTTTTAAAAATGTGCTAAAAATTAAATAGAAACAATCACGGGGAATCTTAGATTTACAACATTAGCGGATGTAAATAATCTGGACTTTCAATACTGATATACAAGCAGTATTGATGATACTCTGTATATACTGAAAAAAACAAACGTATATGATGTATTAAGTTCGTGACACAGTGTGCAGGTATTTTCCAAATGTTAATGGATGTTAACATTTTCTCAAATATGGTGCTCCGTCCCTCTAAAATCGATTTAATCACTCAGCTAACCGAATATTTGATTGATATAGAGCAATTGGATGACACCATAGGATAATTTTGCCCCTAATAATATAGGATTCGCCGTCAATCGCCAGTGGGTATTAGGGTACATACACATGGCTGCATAAAATCTGGTTTCACGGAACGTCGATCATGGTATCTCATCCGTGCACCGCAAATGATGTCGGCGGAAAGCGCCTTGAGCTGGTTTAGATGCTCTCCAGGAAGGAAATGAGGTTTAACTTGAGACTGTAGCACCATTGCGTTTTGCACAGAAAGGTATCTTCTTCTAGTCTTGAAAGGTTCCCAAGAGCTGTTAGATCAAAAATCATCCGCTTATATCTAAGTGCTGTACTTAATAGTGACTGGCCACAGATTCAACAAAACATGAAACGGCGATCAAGCAATTCAAATAACCATGTATTCACTTTTTCAGTGTAATACAGGCAGTAGTTTTTTCAAAGGAAGGTAGCAGCATGGATTCAAAAGAGGTTGAGATACTTTTTTGAAAGTTCATAGATAATCACATAAAATGTCTTCTATTGCTGTAGATGGTGCTATGACGTTTTTCCATTACAAATTTCGCTACACTATTTAGAAGTCCTTATAGCTTGTTAGTGACGAATTTTGATCTGATGTTGAGGTGATTCAG
The DNA here is from genome assembly GCA_030762935.1 of Hymenopus coronatus. Taxonomy (NCBI): domain Eukaryota; kingdom Metazoa; phylum Arthropoda; class Insecta; order Mantodea; family Hymenopodidae; genus Hymenopus; species Hymenopus coronatus. Next base: position 59,245,050 of record CM060900.1, read on the forward strand.
CAAGTGAATGTACCTGACTTTTTTAAATTAATAATCATCATACTTTAGTCAGTATTTCCGGTAAATGCTTCAATAATAAATAGGCAAATTTGTTAGTATCAGATTGTACTAATTTTTGAAGCAGTATGTTTGGAAATGTGAGTCCTTGTTGTACATATTATACTACTTCAACAGATTATCCTCCTCTTTATAGGACTTACACTTCAAAGAATTTACAAGAGAATGCCTAGAACCAGCAAGCTGTCCAGGAACAAGCAAACTTTGCATATAGCATATCTATAATGGGTGATCAGCCCAATGCTTGGTATAGTGGTGACGAAGGAATTAAAATCTAATGATGATAGAAAGATAGGAAAATTCGCGGATCAAATTATCCAACCCAACATTCACCTAGTGATCTATGGTACCCCCAAAAATTTTTGGCCGGGTTGGTTGGCGTCGGGATATTATTTGTATTTCAAACAGGTAAAATTGTTATGTTGGGAATTCAGGTTCCATTAAGTTTTTGTATCGTTGTTCGGTTATAATCTTATGTTATGTTAAAATCAACTAGAAACCACATGGAATATTTATTGTGCATTCATAACAGCCTTTTACTCATTATGTAATTTTAGTATATATCAAACATTTTCAAATAAATTACGTTAATAGATAATGCATCATTATTTGTGCAATAGCCAAAAAAATCAAATGAACATTTGCCAGTATTTTGGTAAATGTATAGCTTTCTATCTTTGGAGACTTACAGGCATAAGTGAAGTAACCCGATGCAATATTGCGGGTTCTCCATTTGAATTTTCGCTAAAGTTCTTCTGGAGGATTGTTTCCTCGGCAATTTTTAATCACAAATTTAGCAGTTTCATTGAGTGTTAAAATACTCAATTTCAAGACCGATCTAGTCATTTACTTTGAACTGCTTACTCTGCATTTGAACAGAGTGACTTTATGAGCTATGTCTAGTGTCCAAGTGTTACCATCATTATAATTGGTAGACTATGCATTTTAACGCATAACACGTAAAATGTAAATGCTAAACTTCACAGTTTAAGTGGTGCACGTACGAGGTTTCTTATTAATTCATTGACAAAGATCAGTCTAGGTAGCCACATTACAGTCTTTCAGGTAGAAATAGTCGTGGACTTGAATGTGCACGCCTGTGCTATGAAAAAGAATATAGGAACCAGCCGATTCGTACTAACCCTTGGCAGCTAAGCTGCACTGGATACCTCAACTTATACCAGTTTAAATAAAACTTATCTGGAAAACATGACAAAAGTTGCTTAATCTCTCATCTACCATGTTAAAACATGTTGGGTACCTGGTCATGCAGCTATTGAAGATGAGAAAGCGGATGCTGTGGGTAAGGAAGCGCCTTATGCTCCATTAATAGGTCCAGAATCATTCTGTGGAATAAGCTTCAAATCAGCTAAAAGCACAGTCAGCAATTGGACGAAGAGAACAGTTTTTAAAGATGGTTTCGAATACCTGGGAACAAACATTGTAGGATGTTAACCATAGAACCTAATAAAAATCTAAGTAACTGCCTTATTAAGTTAAATAGACAACTTTTGAGGAGAGTCATTGCCTTTCTCACCAATCTCGGTGTGTTCAGGAAATATATTAGGCAGATAGGCATATTCTATGAGGAACCAATAAGTCGCCTTTGATACAACTTTAAAATGGCTAAGCATCCCAGCGAAGGGTCCTAACTTGTAAGGCAAATAACTCGGCCTACTGGACTTGTTAAACTAAACCTATAGCACGCTAAGGAAGCGCACAAAATGTCTTTGAGGTTGAGGTGCAGAGAGTTTAACTCGGTAGAAAAAGAGGACCATAAAAAGAGATGTTCTGAAGTAACAGACAATATTGCTCTGTGTTGATATGGATAAACAGAAGTTGTCGTTCGGCCTCCCTTAATGTACAATTGGGGAAACTTTTATACAGCGATGATCAAAATTGAACTCCAGTGATATAGGTAAGTGAAACACATCTAGTCTATTTGCTAGCTGACTAATTACACGTTTGACACTGTTGCTAAACACCCTTCAGTTCACCCCACAAAAGGGAGCTTTACTTTAAGTTTAAATACATAAGACGCCCGACGAATCACTTATAATCTGGTACTTGACCAATACATATAGCCTGTGCCCCTAATGTTTCGATATATCGACAATTTGTCTCTGGTTTAACTCAGATTGTAGCTTCATAGAAGTTGTTAAATTCTATCGTATTTTCGGCGCTTATTATGAAAATGCGGACAAAGACCTCAGCGAAAGTACACGTTATGCTTCAAGTGTTTTGTTTTGCTCGCATCTCTTGATACTAATTGGCGTTAAGGATATTAAATTATACAAGCTAAAGGTGAAAATAAGCCTACACCTGGTTCGTTACTCCCAAACGGGGGTTCATCTTACTCCTTTTCATTTCTTTAAAGTACAGTCGAGAAAATGAAAATGCTTTTTTTGCCCTAGCCGTATGTATGGAGTATTGCTGCTAATCCTACCTTCATATATCAGATGGATATACGAGGTACGTCCAGAAAGTAAGTTCCGTTTTAATTTATCTCCGCTGCAGCGCTGCGATCGCAGTTCCGCACATGCGCGGTAGACGCTCTGTATCACGGAGAAGAAATGTGCGCCATTTTGAGATCGCTGTCAGCCGCATACGCTTTGTTGTGCTTGTTTACTATGTCGGTGTTGATTGAAAATCCCGCCGCTTGTGAAATCAGATATGTGATTCGTTTTCTGAATGCTAGGAAAGTGAAACCAATTGAAATTTATCGGCAAATTTGCGAAGTTTACGGACAAAATGCGATGAGTGATTCAATGGTGAGAAGATGTGTCCGACAGTTCAATGAAGGACGTAGTAAACTGCACGAGAAGAACGAAGTGCGCGTCCATCTTTGGTTACAGAAGAACTGGTTCATGCGATTGATGACAAGATCCAGGAAAACAGCAAGTTTATAATTTGTGCTCTCGCTATGGAATTTCCCCAAAGCTCACGATCACTAATTCATGAAATTGTTACCGAGAAACTGAAATTTCGTAAACTTTGCTCACGTTGGGTAGCAAAGATTCTTACTGAGCAACACAAAACAAAACGGATGGGTAGCGCACTTCAGTTTTTAACCCGTTATGATGAAGACGGCGAAGAATTTCTGACACAGATAGTCACAGGGGATGAGACTTGGGTTTCTTACGACACCCCTGAAAGTAAGCGGCAATCAATGGAATGGAGGCTCACTTCATCCCCAGCATAGGTTAAGCCGAAACAAATCTTGACACCTCGAAAAATGATGTGCGCAATGTTCTGGGACTGGAAAGGCATCTTACTCATTGATTTCTTACCGCGTGGTCAAACAGTCAAAGCAGATGTTTATTGCGAGACACTTAGGAAATTGCGCCGCGCAATACAGAATAAGCGCTGAGGATTGCTGTCAAAATGTGTTGTTTTTCTTCTCGAAAACGCACGACCACACACTGCAAATGTGACGAAAAACCTCCTACAGGGATTTGGCTGGGACGTGTTTGACCATCCTCCGTACAGCCCTGACCTCGCTCCTAGCGACTTTCATCTGTTCTTACATCTCAAGTCTTTCCTTGGCGGTCAACACTTCAACAATAACGAAGAGCTGAAAGAAAATGTTTCCAACTTTTTGAAGACTCAGGCGGCAAACTTCTATGAAGAAGGTATACAAGAACTTGTACCACGCTATGACAAATGCCTGCAAAATTTCGGCAGTTATGTGGAAAAGTAGTTTAAGAGTTGTAGAATTTTGTGCAATAAATAATTATTCTGTATCTGTAAACAGTTTAATTTTATTACCAAACGGAACTTACTTTCTGGATGTACCTCGTATGAAAGACGCACAGAAATAAAAAAATCGTATTGGCTTAGTTCGCTAATGAATTGTGCTTCAGATCTTCATCCATAGTGCCTAAACTTTCAATTTGGATTTAGTCTTCCAAATAATATGAATCTCTTCACTGTTAGCCTTTTTTAATCAAAATATTATCCTTAGCATCAAGGAGCTACTCCGGATGCCTTTTAGCTTATTGGTTCTACAGCCAATCAACTAAAATGAACGCTGTTATCTACGGAAACGATGCAATTATTGAGCGGTACTGATGGTAGGCCACCCTAAATCTAGTATTTAGTACTTGTATTTTCTCCTGGATAACCTAGGAAATGGAGTTGAAACTATGCTAGAAAAAGTTTATTCCTTCCTTGGTGGGGAATTAAACGTATACATACTATATTATATGATCTCATGACAAAACCAGGACATCGAGAAAACAAATATTTAGCCATTTATTTCCAGGCGGTTGCATCATTTTTTACTTTTTCTAGCACGCATGTGCAGTGTACATAGTAGGTAAAGAAGCTATTGCGTTCCACCTAAAATTTGATTCCGAGATTTCGAGGTAAATATATTTTTGAGGTCCCCTGAATAAATAAAAACATTTTTATAAAAAGGACCGAATACCCGTCTGTGTGTCTGAGGGCAACATAACTCAAAAACCCATAATTAAGTATAGTATCTATCAAGGATGTGACGCGAGGATTGTTAAGAAAATGTCCTCACCCTAAACTACCCTTTCTGTGTACAAATTTTCGAAGATTTTCATTTTCTCAAAAATGGTTCTAAGGATTTTGATAAAACAAATATTGTACATTAAAGACAAATAAATGACAAATAAAATTTTTAATTTGAAGTTCCTAGGAATAGCCTCTGAATGAACGACTTGCATAACCGGTAAACCATAAGAGGTAGACATAAGTTTACTACACAAAAATGTAGATCTCGTCAAAACACACAATTTATGTAGTTTACATTTATGTTATGGAGCTAACCATTTCCGAGATATTTCTTATTATTGGTTGCAGTTTTAAGATACTTGTGCTTTTATTAAACTGGAAGTTGTCCGTGTTTCTTTTATTTTACTCTTGGTCATGCAAATTTCAATTACAGTCGCATAGCGACAGCTTTAAACTTTTGGCTATCGCTTTAACCAAGTGTATTCCCTTATTTCACTTCTACTTGCTAATGTTTACCTTGATTAGCAAAAAGTAGAAAGAAGAAGAAGAATCTTTTGGAAGAAGCTTATTTGCACACTAGGTAGAGAAGTCATGTGAGTGTAGCACATCAGATTTGTTTCTTCCTGGATTGGGAATGTGCTATTCATTTCACATTCGTGAGTACAAACTGGATTTCTGTCTTCGCATTAATACCAACTGGGACATGGAAACGAACCTTCAAACTTTCCATGACGACGCATTTTCAGTGTGAACTGTAACAAGACCTCCGAGCGGCAATGTTACTCATCTGAGTCATATGTCGACACTGTAACTAGTTTCAATTCCTATAGGTATATTAGGGAAAGTAATATATTTAAAATTTGTATCTTAAATTGGCATGCAGAATACGCTTTCGGAGTGTTGGAGTGTGACTTCACATACACCCTTTGAACATTTCTATAGTTTTACCAATGCCATCAAAATATATCTAATTTGTTGACAGCCTTCCGTTATGGCATTAATAAATTCATCAGGGCAAAACTGCTATTGTTTCCGAAATAAATTAATAAAGGTATATTTCGTTACTGTTGATTAATTTATGCTAGATGTTACTAATTCTCTATTTTTTTTTTTAATTTTTGAAATTTCACTACTGTAGTACTTTGACCTTTATAAGCTCTAAAGGTAGTAATATTCATGTTTAATTATATTATGGATAATTCCTATTAGGCAGTTTCACATACTTTTGTACAACAAACTAAAGGGCTTCTGCTTTACAAAAATAGCGAACAGAGATTAACTAGTACTACCTGAATACTACACATATGGTCGAATTCTTAGAGTAAACATTCTTATTTATATAATTATTAAAGAACATAAATTACTAATTAGTATAAACCATTGTTGCATACAAGAACATAGTCTGAGTGCTTAGCATACATTGATATTAGCCGTAACAATATTTAAGTTTTCAATTTATTTTCGGATAAATATTTTGCAAAATTTCTAAGCTGCACTGAATCATTGCCAAAGGTTTAAGAATATTTCTATGACAGTATGTTTGCACAAATGTATGGTTTTGTGAATTTCCAGGTATAATAGCATAGTTACATTATTGTACTAATTTATGGCTGGGCATTAAAAGTCTTATGAAAGAACAATACCAACATTGTAAACTTACATAATAATTTCCTAATACGTCTTTCAATAAACGAGAATTTTATATTTTCTACTGAATTTAGGTGATCCAAAGTTGTCGAAGACTAATTTTACTTTCTCCAACAGGTAAGTATGACGTACATGGTAGGTAGACAAGATATTGTAATGGATCCAAAAATTCGATATTGAGATTTTATCGAAAATACACGTTTTAGCAACGAGTGTATTAAGAATCTCTACCTCAGCAGGTCGCGAGTTCGAATCTTACTTCAGGTGAGTTACCCGGATAAGGTTTTTTTTGCGTTTTCCATTATCCTGAGGAGACGAATGTCGAGTAACTTTAAGCTTTGTGGACCCCGAGATCATTTGAGCATCATTTCACCAATTTCATTCATCGTCCGATATGACCATCCAAGTTAAAGGATGTTAGATTAAAAAAACAAAAAAAAACAAAAAAAAAAAAACTTCTACTTCTTTCAAACAGGATTACATCTGTGTTTCATTATTTTTCCTCCTGGTCATGCAAAGAGAAACGAATTTCAAATATTCACAACCTTTAAACGACATGCCTCCCTTTAACCTAGTGTATCCGCTTCTGCTTTAAAGGAATTAAGCAATAAGGCCATTCTGCTAATGTTTATCTCGATTATCCTCAAGTAGAAATAATCATATTTTGTACGACGTTTATTTGCAGAGTAGGTATGGAAAGTCATATGAATGTATAATAGGTATAATCTTAAGACAGATCATGAAAGTTCAAAATTTAATTTAAATTTTATAACATATTAACAGCTAGAATGGTAAGGGCGTGTTCGCAGAATGCCTGAGATAAGATTAGACCACGCAGTGGCCGAGTGGTCAGACCACTCGCCTCTCACCTAGACGGCCCGTATTCAACCCCAAGCGACCGCATGTGAGATTGGTGGTGGAAAAAGCGGCTTAGGGGTGGGTTTTCTCCGGTTTCCCCCGCCATCACATTCCACCGGGGCTCCATCTTCATGTATCATCAGTGTTACCGCCTGCGATGCCATAGCAGTAAAAGCGGACGCCAAACATTACCAAAAAATGAGATAAGATTACCAAAACAAGTTTTAGAATGAAACCCACCTGGAAGAGGAAGCCGTGGTCGACCTAGACCTATATGAATGAAGAATAATATATTGAAAGAGGAATGAGGGAATTAGGTCTAGAGGAATTTGATTGGGAGGATAGAAAAAGTGGAGTAAGAGGATAAGAGCTTGAACTTTGGACACAGGAAGATGTTTTTTTTATATTGTAAACCTGTGTATAAATAAAAATGAATTTGAAAATTACTATTTAATAAAATATTGGCAACATATGAGGTTTACTCTAATAGTTTAGCCACACCTGTATACTGTTGTTAAACAAGAATCAGAAATCAGAGGGTATGAGAGAGGGGTGGGAGAGGGAAGAGGGAGAGACAAGATTGTGTCACTCTCAGAAGTGAGGCCCCTCAACAACTTTATGGTTGACCTTTAGAATCGGCATGAGTATGTTCAGGACAGACGTTAGACAACGTGAAGAGTACTTATGGGCTATGGCTCAGGTTTACGATGAAATGAAAGTGGAACAACATATTGACGTTACGAAGCACATGGCAGCATATATACCCGTAAGCTTATTGGACAGTTAGGTCTAAAGTGACATATGGGGTAGGCATTAGGATGGCTTTATATAAATGTGTTTCATGCAAGTTTACTTTCTCTAGCACGTATGTCAATGTATATATATATATTATATATAGTAGATAGAGAATATATTGTATTTCACCCAAAAATTTCGATACCAATATTTCCCCAGAAATACATGTTATGAGGACCCACAACAAATAAAACAACCATTTTTAGAAAATGATCAGTGCGTGTGTGTGGACAGCATAACTAGAAATGAAAGGTCGTACAAATACCTAACTTGGTATTAAGGATGCGACACAAAGATTTCCAGTATAATGCCCCCACGCCAATCTACAATTTGAATGGTGCACTTTTCCAATCTTTCGATTTTCTAATTAGGAAAATTCATTATGAATTACTTTTGCATAAATAACCGGTAAAGAGATTTACAAAAACCTATTACACAAAAATGAAGATCTCGTTAAAGCTCACAATTTTTGTCACATGCAGCTCCTTTTATGCTTTTTAGAGCTAACCATTTCAGAGATATTACCTGCTGTTGGTTTCAATTTTAAAATATGTAAGCCTCTCTCAAATGGGAAGCCCTTTTAACTATCTGTTGTTTTACTGCAACCATTTAAGGAGGTTGGAACTTCAATGACAATCGCATAGCGACAGATTTTAAAAGGTTTGACTTAGGGTGCCCAACCTCTGCTCATATGAGCTAATGACATCACCTGGTCGCGTTACCCCACCTCCTTCGTTTTGTGCATGGCCATGCAGGAAGCATTTCCCCTTCAATCATTCAGTGGCGTTTAACTAGGTTCGACTCTCGATACGATGACAGGTTTCAAGCGAACTAAACATGTCGTATTCTAGAAAGAACGGGAAGAACAATCTATTTGTTTAAGAGGACGGTACTGTGAAATTTCTTACTTGCAGGAACCAATTATCTTGGGGTTGCCGTTTAATTTTCTTTAATTATCTTTTTTTTTTAAAAAAAAACACTTTAATAAAAAATACCGTCATACTGATTGTGGCAAATACATTTTATCAGTTATGCAATCAGTAACATCACTTGCATTTGAATATATCAATAACTTGTAAATTGGAATCATTTCACTTGCAGGTGAAGCAAGAATACAGAAATTAAAATATATTAAAACACCAACTTCGGAGCACCTTCATCCTAACATTTTGGTAGAATGTTCTTACAGAATTGTTGATAACATTGCAAAGAGAATAAAGTATTTTAATTAAGGGGAGTTCATTAAAGATTGTTTAATTAGAGCCGCCGCGGAAGTGTGTCCCGATTAATAGATACTTTTAAATCAGTGAGTCTATCTCGAAATATCGTGACAAGTCGTGTGGAAGAATTGCGGTGTAATATAGAGAAACAGCTAAAGGAGAAAAATAATATCATTAATATATTTTTCTCTGGCATTAGATGACAGCATGGACATTGTGATGAAGCTGTATTTTTGAGTGGGGGTTGCTACTGAATTCAGTGTCATTGAAGGGCTTCTAAACGTAGTTTCTCTTAAAACGCATACTTGTGGTGAAGATATTTTTAATGCTGTGCTAGATATTTGTGACAGATTAGAACTTCCTTGGGCTAAGCTCGTTAGTGTTGCGACCGATGGGGCGCTATTGATGATAGGAAGTATAAAGTGTTTTATTGACAGATTAAGAATATATTTAAGGAATATGGATGTGCTCTCTGAATTTTTGTCTATACACTGCAAAATTCTTAGGGAGGCTTTGTGTGCAAAATCAGTTGCGTTAAATAATGTGTTGTCGGTAGTTGTGAGCTGCCCTTCGTCATGGGCAATTTAAAGCATTGCAAGAAGAGCTGGGATGTCATTATGACAATCTCCATATTATTGTCATGTCACGTGGTCTTGTTGAGGCCCTTCTACCAGCCTCGTGTGCGATAAAAAGCTTCATGAACAAAGGAGGAAGCATACAAATGTAAATTACTCATATTTAGTATCGTAAGCCATTCGTATAAAAACTTGTATTCCTAATTCCTAATATTTATTATTTGTAGGAACATCACATTCTAGAACTAACTGATGAAGAATGGCTGTTGACCTTGCTTTTTTGACCGATCTGTTCTATCTTGATATCCTCAATATGAGCTTACAGGGGAAAGATAAAAATATAATTACATTAGTTGACGCAGCGAATACCTTTATGGCACAATTATGGTGAAGCAACTGGAAATTGCTGATATATCATTTTCCATCCTTGCAATCAATTTTTAACATGCATGTCACCCTACTAGAAAAATATACAACACTTTTGATGGAACTGCATGACACCTTGGAGTCCAATTTCCGAGACATGAAAACAATAGAGGAGAAACTCGGTCTTCTTCACAATCCTTTTAACTTTGCTTGCAAAGACGCTCCTCACGATCTTCAAATGAAACTGGCTGTACTACAGAATTCAACAACCATGAAATATTCTCAGGAAAAAGATTGGGATTTATTTAAATCCTTTCCAAATGAAAAAACCCACCAAATTGCGACATTTTGCTGCAAAGTTAATACTATTATTTGGTTCTACATGAATTTGTGATCAGATGTTTTCGAAAATGAATCAAATAAAAAGCAGATATTGGAGTAGGCTAGAGCAGAATCATTTGGCCTGTCTTTTAAGTCTCAGTTGTTCATCCTTGTCGGCAAACATTGATGAATTGGTTACAAGTAATCAGAGCCAACTAAGTCACTAACAAGAACGGCATTCAAGAAGATTTATTGAATGAATGAATGAATAAGTGTATTTATTAATATAGCAATATCATACATAGAAATTCAACAGTCGCACGGGTCCACAGATCGTACGTGCTTTTGTAATACACATTACAAGCAATATTAAAACAACAACCACAACAAAGAATTAAAAGAGCAAACACGGAAATAAAAAAGACAAAGGAAATACATAGTCAAAAGCAATATTAAAAAACAATAAAAATTAAGAGTGAATCCGAAAATAAAGATACAAAGATATTTAAATATATCAATTTAAATTTACAGCACAGAGTACACCTTCATAAATGCACCCTCTTATAATAGATAATTACACTTAAAAGACATATATACACATAATATATACAACCCTAGCACAACAGTGACCTAAGTATGATATAATATACATGTATGTAGAACATTATAGTCACTTTTGTTTAGTTGATCTCATTTCCCCCCCCCCCCTTCTCTATTGGCAGCCTCCTCAGATCTCAGCTGTCTTGCCTTAAGTATAAATTTACCTAGCCCATCCATGTTTTCCGTGCTTGCCAGTAGCGTCCAACATGCTTCTATCCCTACATTCGCAGTGGTAAAAAATCGCGGCAAATATTTTTCCCGCCATTCCTCCGTACCCCTACATCTTGCCAAGATGTGAGTTCACGACTCTTCCTCCTCGCAAATGGGACAGATTCTTATACCATTCTCGTCAGAAATTTTCATGCTCCTCCATGCTCCTAGTCTAATCCACGCGAGCCCCTCTCTAATGAGTTTGGTACCTGTTTTGATGTATTGCTCCATACCCCACTCCGATTTCAGCCCAGACTGTACTTCTAATGACACCTTCTCTGTGTATTGCGCAAATTATTTGCTGTCTGTCAATATTACAGAGACGTTTCTTAATTTTTCTCCAAATACTTCGCCTGTTTTCCTGCCCCGCCATCCAAATGTCTCCCATCCCAATGGTTTCCAACCCTTTCTTTAATTTTGATGCCCACGTCAAATTACCTTCCATTCGCAACTGTTCACGGTAGCAGACTGCCCTAATTAGAGATTGGTTTCCGTGAACGATTCTCATCCAATATTTAACTGTTCTGATTTTGCACTCTATCGTTTCACTATGTACCCCGAATTCCCTCATTATTCCGCAGTTTGCCGTACCCCTTCCTACACCCAGAATTCCTTTAAAAAATTGGGTCCTCACTTGATCCAGATTCCCTGTTTGTTCCCACCCCCATATTTCTCCTCCGTATGTCATCGTGGATCTAACTGTCGCTCCGTATACAGTTTCCATTAAGGTTATGGAGATATTCGGAATTCTGTAGCGTATCCGGAGAGCTTCCGCCGCTTTCACCCTTGCCTTGTGTTTCGTAATGTCACTGTGTTTTGTCCATTTTCCGTTCATTGTAAATGTGAGTCCTAAGTACACAAAGGATTTAACATTGTCCAGTATCTGTCCTGCATATGTCCAAGTCTCCTCCCTGCTATAAACACAACCTTTTTTGAAAGTCATTGCCTTAGTCTTATTCACATTAACTGTAAGTAGCCATTCATCGCAATAGTTCTTAAGTTTGTCCAGTCCTCGTAGCAATCCGTTTACTGTCGTAGAGCACAATACTAAATCGTCTGCGTATAAAAGTGTTGGGATCTGCAAATCCGCTACTACTGGTGCTTGAATATTCTCTGCTATCATTGTATCAGTAATATCATCCACAAAGAGATTAAATAGCAAGGGAGATAAAATACAACCCTGTCTCACTCCCCTATAGCTTCGGCAGCTCTCGGACACTCTGTTTCTGTCGTACTTCACACAGAATTGGACATTTTGATATATTGCCTGCAATGCTCTAACCATTTTACTTGATAACCCCTTTCTGCCTAGTTTGTACCATAATGCATTTCGATTGATAGAGTCAAATGCCTTCTTAAAGTCCACAAAAGCACAATGAAGCTTTCCCCGCTTAACTAACAGTTGCTTAGTCCTTAAAATGTCTAATATAAAAGCGGCATCTATGGTACTGTGTCCTTCTCTGAAACCCATTTGAGATTTTGAAAGTTTGCCAAATTTAGATTCCCAGTCCTTTATCCGGTTATATAACACTCTACAATAAATTTTCTCCATAATTGGCAACAGAGTAACCCCCCTATAGTTATCCGGGTTTCCAATAGTTCCCTTCCCTTTATAAATGGGATGAATAATGCCCTTTCCCCAGCAGGTAGGGTAATTCCCCTCAATAAACAATCTGTTACATATCTGGAACATACTCCTACCAAACTCATTAACATTGGCTGCGGCTTTAAAAACTTCCGGGGGCAGCCCATCCAACCCTGGAGCTTTGCCTCCCTTCAGACTCCTCAGCGCCTGTGCTATTTCTCGTGCTGATATTTCCTCGTCCAGTATTGGGATCTCAAGATTTCCCAAAATTTGAACTTCCTTTATAAAAATGAAAGCAACGTCATAGATAGAGGCGTTTGCCAACTGCTACCAACAAATGGGTGGAGGTAAATCTCCCCTCCCCTTTCACCCTGTAGGTTGGGCACTACTGGGTTTGACTGTCGCTTTAGTCCAGTGTATTCTCTTACTTTCCTTCCACTGCTTATAAGGAACTAAGTAACAGCACCACTTCTGGTAACTGGTGAATGGAACTAGTCAATTTTTTTCTCGAGTGAGGTGGTGTTTGTTTATTTTTCTTTATTATTCTGTGTGCAATTGATAGGAATAATATTGCATTAAATGCACGCATTCTTTTAAGTGCAGACAGCGGTGGTTCTTATTTATTTTTGTTTTAGTGCTTTAGCGATTTCGTTCAAAAACGTGGATAAGCCACCATACTTTAAACCAAATATTTGCAATTTTTGATTCTCATAGAGCAAAGTAACACATGTGTTGGGAGTTATTTTAAATCTTTGTGCTGGTTAAATGACTCTCTATGCCAAACTTAAAATCCATTTTTCTCAGGTGCAATTTATTTGTTTGTTTATTATTTTCGCATATTAAAAATCTATACTGTCCCACAAAAAATGCAGATGGAGCTCTGAAAAGTTTGCCCAAGCAGTGCAGAATGTGTGTAATAGAATTTATAGTGGTTTTTTTATATTTGTCATAGAGTTTTAAACAAAAAATAATTAACATAATCAAGCACTGTTTTTTTTTATTATTATTAAAGCTTTTCGGTTTGTGATAAAACAATATCGTGAAAGTGCGATATGCGAGCGCTTTCAGGTTTGCTTGGTGTGCGAGTCGGTGCAGTTGGTGACCTTGGAATGCGTAACAACACAGGAAGTGCGACAGTATTCGGAACGCGAATCTGGATTCTTCCAGAACCTTCGGTTTCCACAAGCTTCCAGAAAATTCTGTGTCGTCATTTTCTAGCTATAAAAGGAGAAAGTATTGCGAACTGTAGTAGTATGTAGTGAGTCGTGAGTGATTGGTGTATTAGCGTATAGTGGCGTACAAAACGTCTACGCTTGAAACGTCGAGTCAGTTAGTTGAAGCAGCGAGCTGAGGACTGTATTTGTAATCAATAAGTGAATAATGACATTTGTTAGAATATTTTTACTACAGGTAAATTTCAAACAGGAAATTTGGTGCAAAGATGCTAAGAAATGTAATTTAAAAAAGCTGCATGAGGCTCAATATCCGTAGAAGAACGTAGATATTGATTTTAGTTGATTAAATCCAATAGATTAGTTAATATATTCGGAATAAAAATATACATTTGAATGAAACTTGGTATAAAATTTCTTTTGTTGTCAATAATGCATGCATATAAAATTAAGGACCTAGATGTCATCTTTAGAAATTCACTTTTATCAGTTCCTGTCCCCTTAAGTTTTATGTAGCCTTCCACTCTTCCTTCATTCCGACAAGTAGAAATGGCTATTAAGCTAGAATGAAGTTTGGGGATATGCTAAGTTTCACCACTGACTTTATATACATTTGATATACTCTTCGTTATTCTAAGATTGTTAAATGTTTTCTATAATAAAGAAAAACTGAGGTTTCTCAGACTGGTTTGTATTGAGGAAGAAAAGCTTATATGTTAGCAAGAAAAGAGGTTGGGGGAAACGTCAGTGACGTTTTGAAATTATAATGACAATGATAACGATTACCTGAACACGTGGCTGACCGATTCCTAGCAGATCTTTTTGTACTCACCCCCCCGGGGAACGGTTGTGATGAAGGAATCGCAGGTGAGAAATAAAGTGCTGGATTGCACAGATGATACAGATAGGCAGGGTTCCCTAATAGTTCCGGGCTTGACCACTGAACACGACAGATTTACTCTATGACGTCCCTCTATCGGAAACGAGGAGCATGGCCGTTCAGCGGAGCCTTGACAGGCTTCCCTCTGGCAGGTCCAAGAAGAAATTTCGTGTCGGTAATCTACCAGCCCCAAACAGAACCGCAGCCCCATAGAAATGGAAATGAAATGAGAGGAGCGTGGTAAAATACAATATTGCCACAGAATTTGCCTTGGTGACCAGGGAAAAAACACGAAAACCCTGACTATCTGAGGTTGCGGCTGACAGGATTCGAATCCAGGACTTCCAGAATGCGAGCCACAGATCTTACCGCCTGAGCCATCCTGCGCGATTAGTTGATTGGTTAAATCCGTCTAATACTGTGTACTTTTAAACTGTCTCACTTTGGCTAGGTCTTGTAATTTGTGTCGAGTTTCTTCTTGTCGTTCCTTTATTGAAGTAAATGCTTCACCGTGTTGACGGTGTTTTGCAAAAGCAATACCCTGTTCAGAGAATGATGCTGAGCTAATCCATATTAATGAAGAATATAATTTAAGTGGATAACGTGCTGACGAATAAGGAACATAAACTAGGAGAAAATACAGCAAGACACGTTGGAGAGAAAAGTAAGACTAAAGACCAAAGAAAACAATGTGGAGAGAAGATGATAAAAGCGAGAGCGGTATACTTGGGTAGAAGTGGAGAGGTATAAAAGAGGTAATTGTGGGGAAAAATAATGGATTTACAATGTGCAGGGCTATTTCTTATTTTGAGGTTAATTCGAACCATTCAGTGAACGGTGAATCGGCGATTCAGGTGATTTCATGGGTTCAATAAAGCTTTTGTAGAGTGTTTAAGCGCTGCTTCATTGCACAGCATTTGAGAAGAAAAACGGCTCTATGAGATACTACTAAACTGACGTTTACAGCACCTCCATAGACGGTGAAAGACGACCATACCTAGAGGCACACGCTCGTAATTTTCCGGATTTAACGCGATATCAGGTAAGTCTCCGTTTTAATGGCAAGCTCGGGGACTGGGAAACGTACCACTTCGTGCTGCTTAATGACATACTCTGTGCAGTTAACGGCATATAACGCAATAAACATACCCTGCAGCTCTACGGGCGGAGCGATGCATCCTTCCCAACTTACGTCCTTATGATAGAACAATGACATGCATTAGAAAGGATATTTCTAAAGCAATGTAAACTCTGAGAGAGAGAACGTGAGAAATGGATCATTGACGTGACTCAGCATGTCTAGAGGGAGAAACACACACACACACACACACACACACACACACACACACACACACAGCAATATAAATTCCGTTACCACGGCGCTACCTTACTCAGTAAGATTACGTCTCAGTCATCTGCATTTAAGTATTAGTTCTCACCTCTCCGTCATTCTGAGAAAGATGTATAGTCCACTCACATTATTTTCGGCCAGTATGTGGGGAGGAGCGGGAAATACCGGTTCCTGCATCAAGCGACACCCTTCCCCCTCCAACAAATACAGGCCGAAAAGAATACGAATAGATTGTTGGACGGGTTGAGATATGTTAGGTTTGAACATGTCAGTGTTTGTCCATTTTGATAATGTTTTACTAAAACAGAAGAAATCAATGGTCAATAATTGCTTGATTTAAGCTCACCAGAGCATGATATATTTACTTTTATTAACATTTGCTTTGAGTTATATATGCACCAGATAATTCACCACAAATACCGACGCACATTGTAAGAAACAATTAATATTCTGTCGGAGGGCGATAAACATGTTCCCTTAGAGCACGGAAATGGTCGACTAGCTACTAAACGATTGGCACCGAATATCAATGGAGAAATGGGAACATACATAGCAATGTTGAATTAGACGTTCGGATTTGCATGAATTCAGATTTTCAAAATGCAGATATTGTATGAAAATAAAAACGTTTGGTTACATATGCTGAAGTTTCAGTGCGAGCGAATTTCTTCCCTCACAACACACCATCTTATTCGGGCAGGGTAAGGGACAATTGGCAGAGGGCAAAGGAGGGTCAACTATGTGACCTGTTACGTAAACAACCGCCGAGCGACTGGGATTGTGCACAATAGTCATCCTAAAAAGCATCTAGCTATTATACAGATTGACAGTGATACTTTTGTCATGTTTGAAAATTATAGTTTTAATTATTTATTAAATGAGAATTTTCCATTGTATAAATTCATTGTTCCAACAGCATTTCGTCACACGATGCATTTAAAGAATGTTCACATCAAAAATTCACATTTTACAAGTGTATCTATTATATATTTTTATATTAATCGATAATTATTTTGGAAATATTACTACCTGGTGTGCTCTCAACACCCTTGATTGAGTTAATTTGTTTCTCATTATGAAACATTATTTCGAAAACGTATATGATAAGTTTATTCAGTGTGCTTTTTAGAGGTAGTACAAGCATTTCGAAATAATTAAAAAAAATTGCACCTTGTGGAATTGTTAATATTATTTAGAATTTGGTTGTTGTTATTAACAAGCATGCGTCATTTCATTTATAACTTTAGATAATTGGTAGTTTAACCCTTTGTTGCCTGTCGGTACCTATACGTTCTGCTTGTTTTCAGCGTAACTATACAAATAGGGTTGTACTCTAGACTTAATTTCATGTTATACTAACCTTCAACCATAAATGACAAGCAATCAAGACTGTTTTATACTGTAAAAATTTATACAAGTTTTTCCCTAAAAGTGCAGTGAATATCACACCGATTATTTTACTTCGGCTCTCCCCGTCCTTTACCACAGTCACTTGGATTTGAACTTGCAGCATTTGGCTTTGAATGGGTCACCTAACGCTCATGGTCATTTGAACTAGTTTTTTTTTTGTAGTGTCTTTGGTAGGATTATGAAAATTTGTTTAGAAGAATTTAAACTTTAATTGGGAAGAAAAGGATTAATAAAGGATCTACATTTATTTTCATTTGTAATTTCTCTATTATTTTATACAATAATTTTATAGGCTTATTCCCATATATTGTTGATGGAGCTCTTGTTTTAAACTTGAATTAAAGGAGAAACAGCATATATAGTATACTAATGCAGGCAACTAAGGGTTAAATGGACAAATGGGAAAACTGGCATTTTATATGGTTTATAATATATGCTATGTTATTATGAAAAAATTAAATGACTCAATTTTTCAACATTTTGGTCAAATTTCACAGATGTATTTATTACCTTAAGAATGCAAAAGAGAGTATCTGCCAGGTGGGTTGTATCAAGTGAGTAGGATTCTGTCCATTTATAACGAGATGAGTTTCCATCTATATGATAAAACCATTATGTTCTAGCTCCCCTTTGAGGGTAAAGAACGTGTAGGCGGCGGTGAGATCAAAAGGACATAGGCGAGGTCCAGAGCGAGATTGGAAATTAGCCAACGTAGGAACTCCTTGCAAGGGAGGGTGCTGGCATTCAGCCAGGAATAAGGAAATGTGCGTTAACGATGCATCTGACTGATATATTCAAGGGATAAATGGACGATATAAAGCAGCGGTAGAACCTCCCATTTCCGCGTCAAGCAGAAGCTGAGTAATTGAAAGAAGGGTGGGTTCTGCTTCTATTTTGAATTTACCAGTTTTCTTAGCACAGCTTAATAAGAGATTTGGGAATCGAAGAAACAGTGATTCAGAGCAGCTGCTGGTCCGCTCAAATCCCTGCTCATTGTCAATTGTAATGTTTAGTGCTTCTGATTCTTGAAGCATTTTAACACATTGATTTTGAGGAGCGACTATAAGGCATAGGAAAGAAAACCTCGAATTAATTTCTTTCAATGGATCAAGGCTTTTGGGCAAAACAAAGTTCTTTTTAAATCCATTTATGCCCAAGCCTTTGGACCCCTTCTTAAAACAAGCAATTAAGGGTAGTGTAAGTAAAAATGCAACGTGTTTGTCGAATTTCCATGTCTACCTTGGTTTGCAAATTGTATATATGTGTTTGGCACAATATTTTTAAGTGACTTAGAAAGCTTGTCACAATATTTTGTATGATTCGAGAAGTTTGTCACAATATCTCGTAGTGATTCAGGAAGTTTGGCATAACATCTATAATTATTCAGAATATTTGGCACAACATCTTGTGGCGAAGTTCCTGAATCACTACAACATATTGTACTGGTTCAGTAAGTTTGTCGCAATACAATAGTGATCAAAGACATTTTTGTAGGTAAGTTTTAATCCTTACTATTCATTGCGTAATCTTTTTTCTGTTAAAATGCAGTCACAAACTTTGGACATTTCTGGAACACTTTCCCCGTGCTAGTCTGAAATTTAAGCCATTTCGTTTATTCTTCTCCAATTTTTAAAGTTGAATACTGATACCGATACAAGTGGGGAAAAATTGCTTTTACAAGAATGCCAAAATATTTGGGATGGTAATATTTAAGTTTAAATAAAAGAATATAGTTACACATTGCGAGGATGAGTGCTGTGTCAATTGTCCTTACCGTAATACCGCTAGTTTAGCCTGGGCCTATCCCATCCAATCCCATTTCAGTAGCACATTTTTGGCGGAGAAATACAAGTATTTCTTTTAAGACAGAGATTCTTTGGACATCTAACAAGAGACTTGTTCTCTGTCTGTCTGTCTGTATGTCTGTCTCTCTCTCTGCATTTTAAGTGTTTGCCCATTATAAGAATTCAAGTCTACAGAGATGGGATGAAATGATGTTCTAACGAGCCCGGGTTTTCCGAGCTAAGAGTTACCCTACATTTGTCTTAGGAGGAAAAGGAATGATCTTTAGGCAACTGCCTACCCCTATACAGGATGGAACGCTTAGGCTGAGACCGTAAAACATCTTTAAAACTAAGCGCTGTAGAACGAAGTATTATGAGTAATACAAGTTGCTTAATGTTATGGGGGAAAGTAGATGGCATTAGTCCTGTTTTATTTGGAGGACGTCGTGATTGTCGTTTTAGGATCAATTTAATTTATTTTAAATTGTGACCTACTTTTTTACGCTGATTTCTCACTCCTCAAAAAAACCCAAAACTAAGCAACATTTGTACAAAGCACTTTACGATTGAGATATTTTACAGTCCCAACTTGAATAGTGTACCCTATATAGTCCTCTTTGTGTTCAGTTAATGTTTGGAGTAATACCGTAATTACAACTGGCTACACTACCATATATAACTACACTGGCTGCCGTGAAATTAGCGGTTATGAAAATGAAGTATATAACGATAATCTTTGTGACGTAGTACAAAAACAATAATTGATTGCTAAACCGCGCTACTTGATTATGTTTAGAAACGTTTTACTCACAATAAGATTTAAACCTAAGACTGAAATTTTCAAAAATTAAAAGTGTATACTTTTCCTTAATTTCATCCACACCTCCCATAATACAATGCCACTAAATATACGCAACACCTCGTCATTGGATGCTTAGGTTAGATCCACGTTTAAATGTTTTACTAATCACATAATTTAAACTAGAATTCTATTAAAACATTAGAGTTGTTAACGTGCTCATAGTTCTTTGTGTAAAGGAGTATAGTTCATGAAGGGGAATACGTGTACTAAGTGGTCGTATGGCTGTTTTGTTTTAAGCAATCCAAGAATATGGAAAAATCCGGGCAAGTATTGCATACTGCATGATCTTGTAGCACTCCCATGAAATCACATATCATTACAGTTAAACCGTAAAATTATTGTTTGTGTTTCAATGGGAGTAATTATAGGTATATGTTACTTTCTATACCACTTACAATGTAGATAGTAAAAAGCATTTTTAGAAAATGATCCGTGTTTGTATGTGTGTGTCTGTGACTGTTAATAACAACACTCAAAAAAGAAAAGTTGCTTAAGTATCAAACTTGATATTTTAAGTTAGCGTCTTCCAAGAATGTGACGCGAAGATTTTCAGGAAAATCCCCCAACCCCAACTAGGCTTTATATGGAAGACCTTCAGAACTTCAATTGTACAACAATTTTGATTAAAGTACCATATATTAAAGATACAGAGCCTACGTTTTATGCCAAGGCGACGGACGGCACGAATGTGTGCTCCGAGCACAATATGTGGAGTTTTCCGTTGCATAATCTTGCGTTACTCGCGAGTATTAGTAACATACGGGGCTTCCATTTCAAACCCTCCCAGTCTAAATAGCAATTTGACAACTGTTCCAACCTGGTCCTTATTACATCCTAGCACATGACACCGATAAACTTTTTTTTCTCCAAAAATTACCCCTTACATTTGATTTTGTCCACGAGATTAAATATGGCTACCCTGCTAGAAATGTCTGAAAATTTATGATGGAATTTTGCCCAAAACTTTCTTCCAGAGAAGTGCTTCATATACGCGTAATAGAGAAAACTACTGTGTGTAAATAATCTGTATATAACCAACACACCATACACTGTTTCTCTTAACAAATGACAAGAAGTCGAGGTACGCAACTTCCAGAACTCAACTAATAAACATACACGTAGATTGTAGTATTTCGAAAAAAACCTTGAAAGGTACTAACGGTCGGTCAAGTCTTGCCTACACTAGACTTACGGAATTATAAAAGTACTTGTTTTTTATTCTGAGAATAATTATTTATGGTAAAGAATTTAAATTACATCGAAAATAATTATTTCTAATTATTTTTCACCAGTTGTAAAAGTCTTAATGCACAATTACATTTTGTGCAGAAGTATCAAAATATATAACAAAACAATTACAATGCAAAATTTGAACCCCTGTTGTCACTTAATAGCACTCCTTGTTGTTCCTAGATTCAGTATTTTAATATTTGTGAACCATCGAGTATTAAAACCATATCTAGTGGGTACTAGACATTTAGATTTTTAATATTAGTGGATCATCCTGTTAAAAAGTAGTATTTAAAAATTAAATTATTAACAACTATTCTGGGATTTTATATGACAAGTAATGAAACTTCTTAATGCTTTAATTGTTGATTTGTCTTTTGCTATATAGTATCGAACTCTTGTCTCCCTATATTTTACGAAAATATACATTGTTTAGTAAATTAAAATTGTCAATATTATTTATAACAGCTTAACCACAGTTTTTTTGGTAATGTTTAACGCCCGCTTTTACAGCTCTGACACCGCAGGCGGTAACCACAGTTTGGAATTGCAATACTCGGACTAAACGTCCATTTCTCAATAAAGTCCTACTATATTATTCTTTTGTGAAAAACACTTCAGAATTTAACAAGGCGAAAACTTGAGATTTTGGAAGCTCCTTTATTGTATTACCCTTTTAAACTGAGTTTTCGCTGAATTTCGAGCCTTCATTTATACGAGTATGTAATTAATCTGTGTGTAGCGTTCAATATGAAGCTGTAAGGAGATATGACTTACTTTAAACATTTTCCCATTGTATTACTCCTCTATACGTACTATGTACATAGTGTATAGAGAAGGTATTGTATTACACCCAGAATTAGATACCGATATTTCACCAGAAATATATGTTTTGACACTTCCTGAATAAAAAAAAAAAAAAAAAACTTAGAACAATATTCGTGTCTGTCTGTGGGCAGCATAGCTCAAACATGAAAAGTCCGTTAAACTTGGTATTTAAGTTCAGTATCTTCCAAGTAAGCGACACGGAGATTTTCAAGAAAATCCTCCCCCCAGCTACCCTTTACATGGAAATATTTTTGAAAATTTTGATTTTCTCAGAAATGGCTCTGCGACTTTGATTCATATCGAATATTAAATACATTTACATGACAAAAAATGTATATTTTGAATTTTCTGGGAATAGCTTCTGAAGACATCTTTATTCTGGATGCACTTACTCGTTAAAACACACAATTCATGCTATATACATTTTTCTCGTGGAGTTGGTCGTTTTTGAGATATTCCTTGTTATTGGTTTCAGCTATAGAATAACTTTTCTCATACGGGAAATTGTCGACTCCTGTCCATACTAACAAAGAAACTGTAATCAGATAGCAACTAGCTTTTAACTGTCACTTTAGCCTATGGTGCTCTCTTATTTCCTTTCTTCTTACATGAAAGCAAATAATAAGACGATTTCTGCAATTTTTTCTCTATTAGCATGAAGTAAATAGAAGAATAAGGTATTTAACAACAATTTTTTGTAGATATATAAAGAAAGGCATGTGGATGGAACACATCAGATATGTTTTAATAGAAGCTATGGCTGAAGATAATTAAGGGCTACCAACTAAGATAAATGGAGCAGCGGTTTCTTACTTAGCTGTAGCTACTAGGTGGTTCAATTGTTACGTGCAGGTATCCATTTGTTCTTTAAAAGAGTTGCCGAACTCAACTGGGCTATTTCAAGTTAAAATTGGTAAGTGGAAAACTGGCTGAGCGGCCTTCGTTTCAGCCCTCCTGCTTATCAGCGGAGACGGTGAGCAGGTTGCGCTCATTGAGAGGAGTAAAACGAAGGTCACTCTTGCCAGTGTTTTCTCTGGTGTGTTTTAACTTGAATTAACTCCGCTGAGTTCTGCAACTCTTTTAATGCTGGAAGGAATATCTACATACGTCTAAAGCGGGGCAGTTGAACCACCTGGTATATTTTCCTTTATCTCATCTTTTCACAAACTAGGAAAATATGTTGCTACAGCAGAATTTTTTTTTCAAAATATTCCGACCCGATTCTTCGTATAACATCACTCAACTGATGTTATACGTTAATGGGCAACGCATGTGAATCGCATTCAGGAGGTTGCGGTTCAAACTCCGGCGACGGCCTATCCTGACCCACGGGTTTTTCATGGTTTCCCTGGGATTGCCAGGGGAATTCTGGGCTAGTTTCTCAACTACCACGATTTCCTTTTCACCATTTCTCCTTCATTCAGTGTCCCTCACATCTTTCAGATCTGCTTACAGGTTCGTGTGGTATGGTAGTGTGGGCAGATTACGCGGGTACATGTTCAATGGAAAAGATTACTCCCCGTGGACACTAGGTGACTACTAGATAGAAGGGGCCTTGCACGTCCTCCCGTGTGACGGGCCTTCGGTTTGGAGACATTGGGACTTCCGCGCATCTCTGATGGTCTGCCTCCGCCATATGCTTCTTAAGGTTTCTTCACCTTAGTCCATCCTCATGGGGTATTAGTTACAATAGATCTATATAGAATGGAGTACGATAGGTTGTCTACCCTTTGTCCTTTACCTTTACGCTAATGGGTTTTACATACTGGATGACGACGTATGAATTCTGCTGTCCTCATACATAGTGCAGGAAGACTAGCTGCTAAACGTAGGAAAACTATTGTACTTTTGACTGAGTTCTGGGGTTTGGCTCGCGATAACCACAGTAAAGTTACTGCTATAATATCGCAATGTTTGAGGCAATGAGTGGACACCATAAACACCTATATAGTTACAGTTTATTCTGTGTTAAACTTGCCAAGTTGACCACAATCGTGCACATGTTACATGCCATGCGAGGCAAGTTGTTCTCTGTTCTGTATCCTGTTCTGACTCAATGTGCTGACGGCACGGAATTGTCTGTTGTGTCTAATAAATAATCACAAGCCCAGTTGTATGTATTCAGCCATATTTTCTGCAGTTATTTCAATTTTTACTTTCTCTACCGAGTACTACGTACATAAAGAGGGTATTGTATTCCACAAAAAATCGATAGGTATCGCGATTACACCGAAAATGCATGTTTTGAAGTCCCTGAATAAAACAGTTTTAGGACACAATTCGAGTGCGTATATGTGTGTGGACAGCATACTTTAAAAAACGAGAGTGGTCGCTAAAATACTAAAATCGGCATTTAATTCGCCCTCCGTGGTGTAATGGTTACCATGCTAAGTTCATATACCTAAGGTCGCGGGTTCAATGTCGCGGCGGTGGACAATGGATTTTTTCCGGTGTAAAAATTCTTAGCATGGCTTCCTTCGGAAGGGAAGTAAAGCCGTTGGTCCCGTGTCGTAGATTTACGGTACGTGAAAGAACCTCAAGGTGATAGAGAGGCCTCTGAGCAAAATTAAGCGGTCTTTCAAGCCCAATTTAGAATGGGACGCTGAGAACCACAGTAGTTAAAGAGCGTCCATAAATAACACGCCATTTCATTTAATTTTGGTATTTCAATTTAATATCTTCTAAAGTTTGTTTTACTCAAAAATGTCTTTAACGATTTTGATTAAAGTACCTTATATTAAAGATATTTACGCGCCAAATAAAATGTACAAGGACCTTTTTTTTTCAACCTCCGATAGGCTGTAAATAAAATACAAGTTCATAGAAAACAATTATTATATTACTAAGTTTTGTACACTTATGGTTACTTTTCAACATAATCACCGAAAAGATTGAGACATTTATCATACCTGTGCACAAGCTATGCAATATCCGGTTCAAAAAATGTTGCCGCCAATGATTTCAAATGAGCATTGACGTTGTTTTGAGGATCTTCGTTGGTTTGAAAGTGCTGCCCTCCTAGCCACGTCTTCAGTTTAGGGAAAAGGTTAAAGTCGCTGGGTGCCTGGTCAGGACTGTACGGCAGATGATCGAAAATGTCCCATTGAAATTGTTCAAGGAGGCGATGGGTTGTGCCAGCAGTGTGGCGTTGTCATGGATCAACACAATTCCTGAAGTCAGCATTCCCCTTCATGTCTCTCCGCATACGTCGTAAAAAACGAAGATCTTCTAAACAACATCATTGCTCATTTGAAATCATTGGCGGAAACATTTTTTGAAGCGGGTATTGCAAAGCTTGTGCACAGGTATGATAAATGTCTCAATCATTTCGGTGATTATGTTGAAAAGTAACCATAAGTGTACAAAACTTTTAGTAATAAAATAGTTGTTTTCTATGAATTTGTCTTTTATTTATAGTCCATTGGAAGTTGAAAAAAAAAACAGCCCTCGTATATCTTGAATTTTCGGGAATAGCCTCTGAAGTCCTTTTCATTCTGGATGACTTTTGCAGAGCTGGTAAACTGTAAGAGATAGACAAAAAATTAATACACAAAAAAAGTAGATTTTACTAAAACACATAATTTATGTCATATTTATTTTGTGAAGTGAATAACTTCTGAAACATTCCGTTTTATTTTTTGTTCACTTTTATAATAGCGTAACTTTTTTTTAAAATTTTTAAAAATGTTTCTCAAACGGGAATTTATCATTTCTGTTCGTTTTGTTTTACTTCTGGACTTGCAAAGAGAACCGAATTTCACTCACATAGCAACCAGATCTTCAAAAATTGGCTATTGCTTTAACCGTCTGCGCAGGACGGCATTTGGGGATGACTTACCCCAATGACGAATAACATATCGTAAGTCTTAAGTCCCGGGCTTCCTAATTTTTAGCCAACTTTTAGGTCAATTTTCTTTCCACATTGGCCGATGTGTAGGACAAGAGTTGGAAACGTCTGAAAGTGATGTGAAATAAACATATAGGTTTAAAAAATAAAACACTGCTACAGCAACAAGCAGTGTTTTAACCATCCACTATCGCCAGTACAGCATGCCAGTTCTCTCCCTCGCCTAACGCAGAATTTGTTAGCCATGACTGCTGCGGCTGCTACTGCAACATTAGCCCAGCCTGGGGTAGAGGATGAAAACAACGGACAAACAAGTGGCATGGAAGCTGCCATTAGCTGCATGTTCAACAACTGATGTTTCCTACGATAGGCCCAAATTTGGTATAAGCGGGTTCCAAAGACAATGTGGATGCTCTGATTATTCTGCTTGGATTCGCCATCTGTGGTTTAGGGGTAACATCAGGTTCCCAAGATCGGGGATTCAAACCTGGGTGGAGGGCGATAGATTTTTTTCGAGCATAAAACTCCCTGCTCAGAAGGGAAATAAAGCCGTTTGACTCGTGTCGTATACTTACAGCTCCTAAATTAGCCTCAAACCTGATAAAGAGACCTCTGAGTAAAATTAAACGCTGTTTCACGCCCGATATAGAATGGGGCACTGAGAACCGTAGCAGTTAAAATCTTTGTTTATAGACGCTCTTTAATGGCTGTTATTCTTAGCGCACCACTGCATATTGAGTGTGATAGACCGCTTAATTTTACTCAGTGGCATCTTTGTCAGCCTTGAGGTATTTACGTAAATATACCGCAAGGTACCACTAGTTTTACTTCCCTAAACAAATGAAGTCACGCTGAGGATTGTTACCCCCCAAAAATTCACTGCCCTCCACCAGGTTTGACGCCACGATCTCGGAAACCAGAGGTTAACATGTTGCCTTAGACCACGAAGGATGACTTCCTTCTGGGGGGGATGGTAGTCACAACAACATCTCATGAAGATCGCACGTCGCGAAGGGTCCCCCTCCGTTTTATACCCATACCCTATCCCCTATCTTTATTTAGAGTGGTGCGTGTATTTCATTCCGCTGGGTGTTCCACACTGCAGCCAATGTGAGCTTATTGTGTGTCAGACCCCAGAAAGTCTGAGATGAAATGGGAATATTAGCCTACATTCGGCAGAAACTGGACCGCAGGGAAAGAACCATCGAGGAGGGTCCCTCACAAGTCCAAGCAGTTCTTCATCTTGACGCTAGGAGCCCGCGTGTGACCGAACTCTCTGGGTCGCAAAGACGACTTCAACTTCACCCCATCACCAAGAGCTGTATTTCCAAAGCATATTCACCATCACGGAAGGACGCCACTACCGCAGTCCTCGCCGTAGCTACAATCCTGAAAGAGACCGGTAGAATGAAATGGAGATGGAAATAAAGGGACAAGAAATTTCGGGGGAATAAAGGAACCTCCCCA
The DNA here is from genome assembly GCA_030762935.1 of Hymenopus coronatus. Classification (NCBI taxonomy): domain Eukaryota; kingdom Metazoa; phylum Arthropoda; class Insecta; order Mantodea; family Hymenopodidae; genus Hymenopus; species Hymenopus coronatus. The sequence continues at coordinate 59,272,597 of CM060900.1, forward strand.
GCATTCCCCTAGTGAACCGGGAGAACTCAAAAAAAAAAAAAAAACATAACATGTGTCAGAGATGTCGGCCGACGGAGTCGAACTCATGACCTCCCGATTTCCAGCCCAAGACGAAACACCTGAGCCACTTGACTTGGTTAGAGTGGAGGTATATCTAGCTTATCGTACTTACATGTATTTATTTGAAAAAATCTGACGTTTTTTATTCACATGGCTTTCTGTACCTGCTTTGCAAACAAACTTCTTACAACACATGATTTTTTTATCTACTTCATGCTAATCAGATAAATATTAACAGAATTTTTTTATAACTTAATTCCTTGTAAGTAGAAGAGAACTAAGGGAATACACTAAGGTAAAACGATAGTCAAATGCTTTAAAATCTTTCGCTGTGCGATTGTTATTGAAATTCGCTTCTCTGCATGCCTAGGAGCAAAACATAAGAAGCACGGATGACTTCCTGTTTGAGAAAAATATGCGTACTTTAAAGTTAAACCAATAGAAAGGAATATCTCTTAAATGGTTAACTCCACAACAGAACTATTGAGCAAATGTATATAGCAAATGTGTTTTAACTAGTTTTGCATTTTTATGTAGCAATTTTTTGTCTATCTTATACAGCTTAGCAATTCAAAAGTCATACAGAATGGGGAGGACTACAGAGGCTATTCACAGGAAATTCAAATTATACATTTTATTTCTAATTTTTGGAAAAAATCAAAATTTCAAAATTCTCCCATATAAAAGGTAATTTGGGGAGAGGGAATTTTCTTAAAAATCTTCGTCTTGCATCCTTGGGAGGTACTAAACCTAAATACCAGTTATTTAAGACTTTTCGTTTTTGAGTTATGCTGCCCACAGAGGCGTACATATGCACACGTACGGATTTGTTTCTAAAAATAAATTTTATGGATACAGGGGACCAAAAACAAGTATATCCAGTGAAATCTCTGCATCATATTCTTGGGTGGAATACAATACCATCTCTACCTACCATGTACATTGTACAAACGTGCTAGAGAAAGTAAAAAGACGTGAATGTCTGGCAGTATGAGCGAAAACAACTGATGCGCCTTGCTTTGGTTTAGCGATGCAGCAGAGAAAAGAGTATTCAAAGATAACACTGTAGTAGAAAAGCAGAGAAAAGCAGCTATGCATTCTGATATGAATGTAATGCAATAAAGAAATACGAAAACGGAATTCGAGAGCGGTATTTGGTATAGCACAGAAAATCCTTTGCCGCAGCACTCATGGTCAAAATTGGCAACGAGTAAATGTAGAGCATTCTTAAGAGGAATAGCAATATCAATTTCCTACTTTCGTTATCACAAATCTAGAGCTAAAAATATATATTAAATTTATTCAGAAGGAAAAGTGAGCACCCGAAGCATAACAGAAAGGTACATAAGATTTACTAGAATTATTCAAAATAACAAGCGAAACACCTTACGGCTTATGGGTAAAGAGGAAAGCCAAATCCCAAGATTCTCCTATGAATACGAAAAGGAAATTCTCCTCTTGGCTCCTTCTGCAGGGTATTTTGCAGGAATATCTTTAACGGAGACACTTTCCAAGATATTCTTCTTCTTTGTTTGCTATGTACCCTCCCTATATAAAGAACTTAACCTCCCAGGGCTTACAAGCCGCGCCTGGGACCAGAAACCTGTTGAGGAGCAGTCGGACTCTGAATCAGACAGAGAAGCTGGATGGATGATCAGCCCAATGCCTGGTATTAGAGTGTCAAAGATGATGTTATGAAATGACAATGAAATGGATGAACCAAAAGATGATTATGTGGAAGATTGTGGAATTAAAGGCGGAGGAAACCGCAGAATCTGAAGACAACTCGTGCAGACACCGCCTTGTCCACCACAAACCCCACATGCAGTCCCCTGGGGTCGAACCAGGGCCTTCCTGTTAAGAGCCAACCGGTTTAAGCACGGCGCCGCCCTAATTTCTTAGGTCGTTTACTCTAACGTTTATGTGAATATAAATACGATTTCATTTTAATCAAAAACTTCAATGATTTAGAGTTTGCTGTAAGATGATTTCCTGCTGAACTCTATAGAAAAACGCATCTTGCAGCAAAGCAAGTCTTGCAGCTTCTATGTAAGTATTTTGCAAAGTTCTGAAAAATAGCATTACTGATAAGTGGTCAGCGAATACCAAAATGTCAGTCTTGGCGTTCTCCTGCCCAAATTCCTGATTTTCTGCTGACAGCATTTATATTATCTATGATGTATTATTAATTACTATGGACTTGAACACAATTACTCCTAATAAGAGGTTTCTAAATAAATATGCGATCATCCCTATTTGTTAAGAAGGGCTTATATCAAATACAGCAGACAGGGTAACATTTGGATGACTGCAGATAAATAGCGCTACGGGGATTGCCGACGTCAGAGACAAGAGCTCACATCTGCACACTCACTGTCCGCTCAGATGACTAGTGAGGCGATACAACTTAACGAGATAATTTTTCCTGTTCTTGATTTCTTTTCAATTGTAAGCAACACTGCTAAGATAATTTGCCGAAAGAATAGAAGGTGCGTTACCCATAAGTGCAGTCATGTGTAGAACAATTTGGATCGCAGATCTTATCACTGATGGTGAGGCGGAGAGTAGCTTTTCACAGTGTACACACTACCTAACAAAATATGTAGAAATTTGACCCTAAAATCTTTCAAAAACATACATTGTTGCCCATTCTATTAACTGGATAGAGATGAAAGAGAGTAAAGCAGTACAACATAGATCTACTATATCTAAAAACCACAATTTGCGTACAAATATTGTTAATATGCATATACATTAACATATACGCTATAGCGTACAGCTGTAGTTCCATGGGTTACATGAATTATACATAAGCATATATTTAGCATTTCCCGTTTGTGTGTAAATGTTTACTGTAATATAAAATGCAATCGGGAATAATTTCATTTTGCAAAACTGTATTGGTCCTTTGTTTTGTTTTCGCTGCTCAAAAGTTGAGACGTACTCCTTGCGTCTACAGCTAAACTTGCAACAAATATGCGATGAAATTCAGTATTTACGTACCCCTAACACGCTGCACTTATACAGGATGGTAGGTGAATAGGTGCAAATATTTTATCAGAATTTGAGGAAGACGTGGTTATCCAGTACTTGCTGTTTTTCCCGCTACTTTCTAAAGTTATGTCCATTAGGGGAATTTCACGATGCTTTCAGGATAACTATCGTTCCCTATCTCAGACGTTCGGTGGTGTTTACGTAACAAGTCACACGGTTGATCCTCCTCTGCCCGTTGCCCTGCCCGACTATAGATAGTGTGATGTGAGGGAAGAATATCGATCGCTCTGAAATTTCAGCCTACGTATCCATATGTTTTTGATTGCACACAACATTATGCGATTATGATTCACAATGGATTCTCAATTTATTCTTCATAATAAACAAAGAAAAAGTTACAAATCCAAGGCCACCTAAATTCTAAACACTAAACTACACCTAAACCAAATTTGAGACTTGTATCTAAAACCATTACAAACCTACTGATGATCAAATGATGTACATTTTATTGCATCCCCCTGTTCATACCTATAAGAATTGAACAAGGGAATGGTCGGAACAGGAATGCAAATAAAATGTACTATTATTGTTATTATTTATATTATTATAATTATTATTACTATTATAATAATAATTATTATTAATGATTAGTTTGTCACAACTAAAATGTATGATTTATGATCACTTTATTTGAAAGGTGCTTTGTTACTTCAGAAACGGTAGTTTGGGTAACATCCAGGACGTGGTTCTTATGTGCATTGTAATACACTTATTTGAACTGTTAAACTCGGTGGCGTAAAATTGTCACAGAGCGGAGCTGGGTTTATTTCTTTTCTTTTCGGCGTGTTCCGTTTTGATTAGAGCAGCAGTTACCTTAAGGAGGGAGGCGAGTGTATGCAAATGAAGGAAGCAAAGCAGAACAAGCTTGGGCGGCTCCAGTGTTGGATGAACGAGGAGATGGAGCAGAAGTGCAAGTGGAGTGAAGTCGTAAATCTTTCGGCAGTCGTGGGGGAGAAGGGTCAAATCCCAGTGGGACTGCGGGCTGAAAATCGAGCCTCTGCACCTGGAGAGTCAAATCTCCTCCAAAATAAAACTCGACAGACATACACACACGCTCACACAAGGGATACAAGGATATATGTTCTGTCCTCAGATAGCGTGCTTGTGGTTATCAGCGAGCCTTGCGATAAATTTCTCTGCGGTGACACGATTTCTTGAGGGTGAATGTTGTGTACCTTGTTTCTATGGTGAGAGTCAAACAGTACCTAACGGGCAGATGAATCCCCTGGATCTTTACGAGGCATAATAATATACTAATCATAATAATAACAATAATGATAGTAATAATTTTATTTTTATTATTATTATTATTATTATTGTTATTAATATTATTATTATTATTATTATTATTAATATTATTGTTATTAATATTATTGCTATTATTATTAATGTTATTATTATTAATGTTATTATTAATATTATTATTAATAATATTATTAATAATACTATTATTATTAGTATTATTAATATTAATATTAATACTATTATTATTATTATTCTTGTTATTATTAATAATATTAATAATAATATCAATAATAATAGTAATAACAATATTATTATGATTATTAATATTATTATTGTTATAGTTCATATTATTCACATTATTATAATTATCGTCGTTGTCATCACTATTATATTATCATTTTCATTAACTATCGCAATTAGTGCAATTTTATTGGTTGAAGAGGATTTTACCTTTGAATACATACGTACACTTTCAAGCGCTCTTGCTTTGTAATCCTCAGATAATACAGTGTTACTACAAAAGAAATAAACAACTTCAACTGCCTGTAAAACAAAAACTATTAGAGATAGCAACCTCATTATTTTGGAGGTATGTTGAGAAACTCTCAAAGTTTCGTTTGTTACTATTGGTAACGCTGTAGTGTTTTGTTTGATGTTGCAGAAGCTGAAATGGCGGAAAATCCTGTGGAAAAGGCATATTGCATGTTGGAATTTGCTAGAACGCAATCAGAAACTGTTGTCCAACGACATTTTAGAACACGTTACCACAAAAATGAAATGATGCGCTCAAAAAAACCAGCATCATCTTCATCATGTCGCAACATCGTCTTCATCATGCAAAAGTCACGCCGTATGACCTTATCTTCTTCACTCAGTAACTGCAACATCTGTAATATGTAAGGCATCAGGTGCAGTCGCTTCCGCAAGATTTTCCATACAGTTTGCTGTGGAATTTGTAATTGCATGCTTGCCCTAGATGTCGATTTCTGTGGGCTTCTTATGTAGGCAGAACGAACACGTTCAACGTTTACTTCCGAAACTCTTGGTCTTCCCGAGCTCTTCCCTTTGCACAAACATCCCGTTGTCTCGAATTTTCTATACCAGTCGTAGATTGACTGTCTAGTCGGTGGCGTTTTGTGGTAACGTGTTCTAAAATGTCGTTGGACAACAGTTGCTGATTGGGTTCTAGCAAATTCCAACACGCAATATGCCTTTTCCACAGGATTTTCCGCCATTTCAGCTTCTGCAGCAACAAACAGAACACTACAGCGTTACCAATAGTAACAAACGAAACCTTGAGAGTTTCTCAACATATCTCCAAAATAATTAGGTTGCTATCTCTAATAGTTTTTGTTTTACAGGCAGTTGAATTTGTCTATTTCTTTTGTAGTAACCCTGTACTTACCATCTGCTTCTCGACATTGGAAATGTCTTTGAAGAATATAAATCTCGGGATCCGAATGGGACAGATATATGTAGTCTGTAATACGACATTAAACAGAGCGGCTTCCTAGTTTTGTTTAAGTGGCAGAGGCTAAGAAGTTTAAAAATGGAATATAAATGAGTTTGCTCTTCCAAATCCGTATAATTATATTGTACACTTTTTGTCGACAGGTCCTACAACTAACAAATCAAGTAGGATTATTACTTTCTCTACGTGCACTCTGCATCTAGTAGGTGGAGAAGGCATTGTATTCCACCTAAAACTTTGATGTCGAAATTTCATTGAAAGTATGTTTTGATGTCCCCTGAATCAAACAATATTTTTGGTATGTGTCAATGAACAGGATAGCTCAGAAACGAAAACACTGTTAAATACGAATTTTGGTATTTAAGTTTAATAAGTTCACGAACACGAAGATTTTCAAGAAAATCCCTCGCCCCAAACTACTCTTTACATGGCCATTTTTTTTAAATTTTGTTTTTCTGAAAAATGACTAGCGATTTTGATTAAAATGCCGTATATTAAAGTTATTTATATGAAAAATAAAATGAATAATTTTCATTTTCTGGGAGTAGTTCCTAAAGACTTCTTCATTCTGTACAAATTTTGCATAACTGATGAATCGTATGAAATAGTTAAAACTTTACTACATAAAAATGTAGATCTCATTAAAACACAGTTATTGCCACATACATGTTTTTTTAGAGTTACCCGTTTCCGAGACATTGCATGTTATTAGTTTCACTTTTAAGCTACTTAAATTTTTCTGAAATGGGAGGTCATCTCTCACTTGTTTTACTCCTGGCCATGCAAAGTTAACGGAATTTCAATTGTGTCACACAGCCACCGGCTTTTTAAAAGATTTGACTATTGCTTTAGCCTGGTATATTGTCTTATTTCCTTTCGGTTTACAAGTAATTCAAACCTCCTTTTCTGTTAATGTTTACCCCGATTATCAAGATGTAGATAAAGGAATACTCTTTTGTAACAGTAATTTGTAGAGAAAGTCATGTGACTGGAACACATCAGATTTTTCTTTTTGTAGTGTTTAACATGTGGTGGGGAGTGCTGATAGGTGAAATGAAATGATATTTGGGAAAGAAAATGTCATAAAGAGGCATTTTCCAGTTTTGAGGACTAGCCAAGTTATGGAAAATAAAATTGTCAATCGTGGGGAATCGTCTTTAGGACTTAAACAGCAGATTTACCCATTCACAAGACCATGCTTTAACGACCTTGGCTACCTGTATTCAATAAGAAAACAGATTGCTATATCCGAGGCGACCTTTTTGTTACAACATAAATTTTGCCTCGGAGTTCAAAGGATTTCGTGCACGAAGCGATTTATGTAAGGAAATGCACGTCGGAGCGGAAGGCTGAAGGGATAACTGAAGTGTAAAATATGATTTTCTAAGGTACTCAAGCAAGGGACTTGAATTGATAATTATTGCCAAAGCATAAAAGAAATCATAAAACGGTACATGGCTATGAAAATGGCTTTTTAAAGAAACAACTTACGACTTAAAATAAAAATACCAATTAATCTATATTACAGATCCTTTGAAGCGAATATTATAAGAAGCGTTCAAATCTCCAGAGCAGTTTTTGTGGGAGAGAATACATCTTAAGCAAAGGTAAATGAAAGAAGAATCAACAGGAGAAAAACAACTTCGGTATTTATCATTCAGAAGCTTATGTCCAGCATAGTGCTTTAAAAGGCGTTAAGAATTTGAAGAAATAAAACTTTGCAGAAATGTGTTCCGGATTTTCTTCCAAAATGTTTTATGTTTTTAAAGAAAACTGCTAAAATACCACTTCAGTTCACCGTTAAGCCAATCAATTATCTCAAAACGTGGTTGCTGATCCTGGTTAATATAAAATATCAGAGAAATAACCATTGTTGAAACTAATAACTAAGGCTACTAATGAGGCATATATAGTGTTATATGCAATCAAGTATGTGTTCCGCACTTTGTGTATTTCGCTAGAAGATTTTTCTTTCCGTAACTCTCGCGTTAGCTACTTACGGGTTATATCAACATGCACTACAATGAGATGAGGTAAGAGTACGATAGCGGCGGGGGACACTTTGGCAACTGCGACCAAGTATTGATCTATTGCTACCACCCACCGGGGTAAGGGATGAGTGGAGGGGAAACCACAGGCCCGCACCACAGCTTAGCATCGTCACAGGAAATGACGGTGCTAAGCGCAGAGACGCACGGAAGTCCGTAACAGTTTCACTAGATGGCAGTCCTGTTACGCCACGGAGGCTATACAGGAGTCAGGAGGCCGTCGGAGGAATGCCACTACAACGGCGCCTAGCCTCAACCAGGGAGAAGAGAGGTTTATTCGGAGCAAGCATACGTGCCATCTGCCTGCAAAGCCTCAAGCCACACCTGCCGCCGACATAAAAGATGAAGAGAAATGAAATGAAGGGAAAGAGGCCGTGGTAGATATACAGCCCCCCAGCATTCGCCTAAGCGACCCCAGAAAAAACCCAGGGCGACGGGGAGTGAACTCGGACCTCCCGAATGAGGCCGGTCCCCATGGCCGCGCTCGCCAAGGCGTGTCGCTTTGGTGCTTCGCAGCGCTGGGGATCGTGGGCTCGAGTCCTGCCTAGGGCATGGGTGTTATATGTTTGTATATATGTGTGTGTTGTAAAAGTAAGAAAAAAGCAATCCAGTAATAATACAGCAAAACAAGGTAAAAAAAAAATAAAAATGGGTAAATAAAAGTAGGGTATACAGTGCCGGAGTCTCGATCAGACTCCGGTACTGTATTTAAAAACAAAAACAAAAAAATGCCAGTTACAGACGAAACCATCTGAGCCACCTGGCTCGATACAATGAGTGTAAACATTATATGAATGAATAAGTGTATTTATTAACATAGCAATATCATACATAGACTTTCAACAGTCGCACGGGTCCACAGACCGTACGTGCTTTTGTAATACACATTACAAGCAATATTAAAGCAACAACCACAACAAAGAATTAAAAGAGTAAACACGAAAATAAAAAGACAAAGGAAATACATAGTCAAAAGCAATATTAAACAACAATAAAAATTAAGAGTAAATCCGAAAATAAGGATACAAGGATATTCAAATATAGCAATTTAAATTTACAGCAGAGAGTACACCTTCATAAATGCACCCTCTTATAATAGACAATTACACTTAAAAGACATATATACACATAATATATACAACCCTAGCACAACAGTGACCTAAGTATGACATAATATATATGTATGTAGAACATTGTAGTCACTTTTGTTTAGTTGATCTTATCCCCCCCTTCTCTTTTGGCAGCCTCCTCAGATCTCAGCTGTTTTGCCTTAAGTATAAATTTACCTAGCCCGTCCATGTTTTCCGTGCCTGCCAGTAGCGTCCAACATGCTTCTATCCCTACATTCGCAGTGGTAAAAATCGCGGCAAATATTTTTCCCGCCATTCCTCCCTACCCCTACATCTTGCCAAGATGTGAGTCCAGGACTCTTCCTCCTCGCAAATGGGACAGATTCTCGTACCATTCTCGTCAGAAATTTTCGTGCTCCTCCATGCTCCTAGTCTAATCCACGCGAGCCCCTCTCTAATGAGATTGGTACCTGTTTTGATGTATTGCTCCATACCCCACTCCGATTTCAGCCCAGACTGTACTTCTAATGACACCTTCTCTGTGCATTGCGCAATTATTTGCTGTCTGTCAATATCACAGAGGCGGTTCTTAATTTTTCTCCAAATACTTCGCCTGTTTTTCTTTCCCGCCATCCAAATGTCTCCCATCCCAATGGTTTCCAACCCTTTCTTTAATTTTGATGCCCACGTCGAATTACCTTCCATTCGCAACTGTTCACGGTAGCAGACTGCCCTAATTAGAGATTGGTTTCCGTGAACGATTCTCATCCAATATTTAACTGCTCTGATTTTGCACTCTATCCTCCGTATGCCATCGTGGATCTAACTGTCGCTCCGTATACAGTTTCCATTAAGGTTATGGAGATATTCGGAATTCTGCAGCGTATCCGGAGAGCTTCCGCCGCTTTCACCCTTGCCTTGTGTTTCGTAATGTCAATGTGTTTTGTCCATTTTCCGTTCATTGTAAATGTGAGTCCTAAGTACACAAAAGATTTAACATTGTCCAGTATCTGTCCTGTATATGTCCAAGTCTCCTCACTGCTATAAACACAACCCTTTTTGAAAGTCATTGCCTTAGTCTTATTCACATTAACTGTAAGTAGCCATTCATCGCAATAGTTCTTAAGTTTGTCCAGTCCTCGTTGCAATCCGTTTACTGTCGTAGAGCACAATACCAAATCGTCTGCGTATAAAAGTGTTGGGATCTGCAAATCCGCTACTACTGGTGCTTGAATCTTCTCTGCTATCATTGTATCAATAATATCATCCACAAAGAGATTAAATAGCAAGGGAGATAAAATACAACCCTGCCTCACTCCCCTATAGCTTCGGCAGCTCTCGGACACTCTGTTTCTGTCGTACTTCACACAGAATTCGACATTTGATACATTGCCTGCAATGCTCTAACCATTTTACTTGATAACCCCTTTCTGCCTAGTTTGTAAGATGTGTAGAAAGCGGTATCCACGTGTGTGAAGACATTCCTGGCATCTAAGTTCGAAATGCCCATTCATACAGAGAAGTTAAGCTTGCGTAATGTTTAATTTCTGTTTCTCTGTGCTCCAGTATCTATTGTTGTGAGAAGCAATATGACCATTTAAATGAAACCAAAGTTCATTTAAAAAATAAATCATTAATTCTGGATCACGTCAAAGGATTTTGGAATATCCAGTTACTAAAATTGATTTTTGCGGTATCATTAGGGTTTAATTCCTTTTTTCTTTCTTTGAACCCCTTAGATTGCAATTCATTAATTACAATCGCTCTGTAGGATTTCGATTTTAAACTGTAAGAAAATAGGTTTTGAAACAACCACTTACTGTGCACTTCTTAGGAGAGCGTTTGCGTGAAGCACCAGCTTAATTTTTTTCTCCGTTAGAACATTTCGGGTTTGTTTTTTGAGGCTTAGCATTTAGCGATCCCAAGCATACTGTAAAATCGGGAAACTTCTGCTGAAATTTCTGTACACCTGTTTATATAATTCGGATTTTACATGTGTATCTTGCATACAAATTCATTGCTCAAGTATGATTTTGTCGGCAGGCATTTCAGGGCACTAATATTAAGACGACAACATTCTTATGCAAAGCACACACAATACAGATGTTTTGAATAAACTTTTACATTTGAGGTGCACGATGCAGAAACCATCTTCATAACAGGAACACTAATTGCGACTGAATCACAGTTGATGAATTTAACCTTGAACGCGTCATTCGCTGTTATTGCGCAGCGGGAAGTTCACTGCAGTACAGCCCCGCTACGTATAGAGCCTGCTTGTGGCTTCACCATAAACCGAGGGCACAGTGTTTTTAGTTTAGGCAGTTCTACGACAGAATCATATACCGTAATCACCCTGATTATTGAGAACGTTTTGTTCTTCAAACTTTTGTAGTTCACTGAAAATTAATACTCTTTCATGTGTATGCCTTTTATATTTCTGAAAATACACATTTATTCGACATTTTGAAACGTATAAACTTAATTAAAGCTAGAGAAGTGTCCTCTCATAAATAGCACAATGAGACCTCACCATTCTTCCCGGTGAACCACAAGTAGAACTGAAGTTATTTTGAGATGACATACTCCTGTGCCGAATTACAGTGTCATAAATATTTTAAGTATAGGGCTTCATATCTTATCCAACTATTTGTTTAAACAATGTGAGTCATTTCGCGGATTTAATGTTATGTCGGCATATTTCCAAGAGAACTCGGGGGTTAGAGCAACTCGACGGAGACTATCGGATTCAAATCCCGGCTGTGACATTGCATTTTTTGTTCTGATTCTACCCTTCTTACTCATGTCCTACACACGGTTTTTGTAGGAAAAACGTTTAGTGTCCTCAAGCTTGACTTCCCTTGAAATAATTTATATTTCCCAGAACAAAGAGAAATTCATGAACAGTCCAGTAGAACAGTTGGGAAACTTGGCTCTTTGATAAGCATTTTCTGAGAAAAATTTCAAACGCTACATTTACAAGATAACACAGGTGAGTAAAGGCACTTTATCCTTTGCCATATATGTCTAAGCTTAAATTAACGGGAAAGTAAATATATCCAGAGAGCAGAAAATCATTCCTTTGCCTGAGTGTTGCTACGAGGTGAAGCCTGCGAGGCGGATGGCTAACACAACACACTTTGTCCTTTAACCGCTTCAATGTCGAAGTGAAAACAATATGCAGATGAGGTACCCTTACTGGTTCTCTTTAAGTTTGTCATCAAAGTTATTGTTAGTGTCGAAGTCAACGACTATTTGAAGTATTCACTTTTATGGATTTTACACTCGTAGATTCCACTTATCGGTGGTGGTGTCGTGGCCGAATGATTAAGCCGCTCGCCTCTCAACAACTCGACCCGGGTTCGATCCCAGGGGTCGCCCTCCGTGGTGTAATGGTTACCATGCTAACTTCATATACCCAAGGTCGCGGGTTCAAACCCGGCGGAGGACGATGGATTTTTTCGGGCGTTAAAATCCTTAGCATGGCTTCCTTCGGAAGGGAAGTAAAGCTGTAGATTTATGGCACGTAAAAGAACCTCAAGCCTGATAGAAAGGCCTCTGAGCAAAATTAAGTGAGCTTTCACGCCCAATATAGAATGGGACGCTGAGAACCAAAAAAGCAGTTAAAGAGCGTCCATAAATAACAGGCCATTTCATTTCGATCCCAGGGGGCCACAAGTGGCTTTGCGGTAGACAAAGCGGCATCTGGGCAAGTGTTTTCTGGGTTCTCCGGTTCCTCGCTATTGATCCCATTGCCTGCTCTAAAATCACCTTTCCTTTCATTCATTTCACCGTTTTTGCACATCTTCCTCACTCTCATACCAGGCATCAAGCTGATCACCGCATATGGCTACTGTCTCTGATCGTCAACAGGCATCTGAGCCCAGGTGCTGGCTTGTAAGTTTTGGAACGTTGTCCTCCAAACGCGTAATCATGTCTAAAGAGAAATAATGTTTCATTCTTTGGCATGTAGGTAATTGATGACATTAACTTGAGAACTGATTTATTTTCCAAGTTTGGGGTATATCTGCCGTTTAATTTTGGCCGTGTTATTGTGTAGACTATGTTTCGGAAGTGATTAGCTTACGAGTAATTTATGTTCACAGTATTTATCAGTTTCTCTGAATAATTTTTTTTTTCTGTCTGACTGAACATGCCTCTGATCGGGCGTTCCTGTGTTATAATCTCATTGATTAATTGTTCTTTTCAGGAATATGATATGATGTTATAGTCAATAACATTCTAAGATTAGTTCATATGATATACTCATGTTATTTTGAGTTTGTTAAAAGCTGCTAATTGATAAAGGAACCATGATGGCACATGCATCCGATTACAGCTGTCAGCAAAGTTTTTTACGTTGTGTTGAGTTTTCGGGTACTTGACTACGTACATGCTGCAGGTAAATAATATGAGACATTGGGAAAGTTATGTGCATTTTTAGAGCAGTTGCGACTTTGTAGCCGCCACATGATTTATGGTTAGTTAGCGACAATATTTTCCAGTGTAACCCTGAAGTAGGGCACTGATCCATAAAGTGTAGTTCAATGTTGAGGGCTATAAGCCTCAAAGCGCAGCGGAGGGATTTATGGATCTAAATCCAAATATGCCTGTGTATGCAGAACTAAGATGTGGATTCTGAAAATATTTCTGTTTTTGGAAAAGGCAACTGAAATTAGGGGTTTTTGAAGGGGTAAAAAACCGAAATTCCTCTGTAGTCAAAATAAGCAGTTACCCAGATGAACAACTCATTTGTATACAGGAGGTCTATTTTGTGTTTGTACAGAAGCTGAATGAACTATTCGGGAACCTACTTAAGCTCGTTTTTACGTCATTTAACTCCTGAAAAGCGCGATTGGCATGGCCGATTTCCTTCAAGTTGTGTCATAAGCATGGATCCATGAGAAACAAAAGTCTTGGCAGCAATCATTTGGAATTAGGTAAATAGAAACATATTATTTATATGCCTAAAACTATTATATTTTTAAGTATTTGAGTTCGCTAAATATTTGGGTGTTAGCAGTAACATGAGCTGAATGACGCAGACGACGCCATCTGACCATAGTACACCAGTGGTAGGGTATTGTCGTGATAAGCTCAAGGTTCATGTTACGCGTCCTAGCCGTGACATTACATTTCTACTTTCTCTACATGGTACATAGGGGAAGTATTTTATTCCACTTAAAAATTCGATACTGAGATTTCACAGGGGTTATAAGTCTTAAGGGCTCCTGAGTCAGTGGCGTAGCTTGAGTCATACATTTGAGGAAGCGCAATTTTAAGTTGAAGCGCTAATTCAACTGCTGCTGCTTCTACCACCACCATCGCTACTACTACGACGACTACTACTATGGCTACGACTCCTCCTCCTACACCTCCTCCTACTACTACTACTACTAATAATAATAATAGTAATAGTAATAATAGAAATAATGTAACTAGCCTTACCTTACTTTTGTAGTGCAACTTTTTGTGTCGTCCATCTTCTATAACCTTAAATTACTCATCAAAAGTGAGTGTGGAGAATTATTTATTTTTTAATTGCTCAATTAGATAACCACATGAACTAATTTCAATTGCTAGTAATGTATTGGCAAGTACCTGAAGCACTTGATTGGTCAGAGTTTGAATCACAGATTGTTAACGCGCCACGCGGCTTTGGAGAAGTGGCAAAACCAATTTAGTCACGACTTCTCAGCGCGCCCACGTTCCTCACTTCTTAAAACGGATTATTTCTTGCATAAATAACTGTGCAACTGTCACTACGATATATAACACTGTAGGTGCAACATGGAAAAGGCAGTAAACAAATCCACAGTGGAGAACTTCTGATTGATTTGAGGAATATTTAAATACCAATACAATAAAGGAAATTGCTGAAAAAGCACCACTGGCACTCTCCCGCAAACATAACTATGGTGCGTAACATAGGGGGGAAAGGAAATAATGTACTTGGAGCGTACTGTCGCACATGCGCCTGACACTGAAGAAAGAATCCTTGGCGCTCGACGGAAAGATGAGAGGTCAGAAGTGAGGAGACCAAAGCAGTGAAAACTGCTCAGTTGGTATATCGAGCGTCTCACAAATGAACACAGAGCAATAATATTTACCTTTGTGATGAAGAGAACATTATTCTATAATGTGTGTATACACACATATTAGAGTACATTAGTGAATCATTCTAATTTGTAAATTATTTTTTCGCGTCAAACTTGAGCGTATGGGAGGGAAAGCTGATACACGGGGATTTTTGTATCGCTACAAAAAACCCCATATCGATCTAAAACATCAATGTGACAGTGGCACCTTGTTGGGGCAGTACCTAGAAATCTCTAACATTATTGTGTGTGAGTCTCTCTCAGTACTTCAATACTGCCAGTTTACTTAAATTTCTCAATACTATCGCATATCATTAGTTAGCCTGTTCACTCCAACTTCACAACCAAGTTACACGCGCCTTCAACGCGAGGCGGCCTTTATATTCATGGCTCCTTCAAGTGTTTGTTCTGGAAGTCGAGAGACGTGAGACGCATTATAGCTACCTTCCCGAATGTTCTCAAGCACTGGGAGAGATAATATGATACGTAACTACAATTTGTTGAGCTCACTTCAGTTCTAGAAACGATAGAAATGAGATTGCATTGAACGTAGGAAACATATGAGTGTCGACAAAACAAATACAGGCTGCAATTGTTGCACATAAGGAAGAGAACTGATTATTCATTTATTTTCTTTATTTGTCTCAGAATCTTTGTGTTTGGTCATAAAATCTTTAGCCGATTTTTATTTTGTTACAAAAATAACATTTTTCTCGAGCATAACACAACTACACAATACACAACGGATACATTTATGCACAAATAAATAAATAATTTTCTGTGAAATGGAAGGTAGTTTATGTAAAACCCAGCTTCCTACATTCCTCCTTCTTTTTCAGTTTTCCTTTTTTGAGAATATTTTTGTTTCTGATTATGGGCTGTATATATATCTGTGTTGTCTATAATTTATATTCTTCTTCTTTTACTTCTTCACCGAACGATTTTCCGGTTCCCCATTTCTTCAGTAAATCTCCAAGTAAACAGCTTTTTCTTATGCAGGCTTACAATCATTTCTTTTTTCCCATTTATACTTTTCTTCGTCCATTCTTTTTACAATTGCTCTATTATTTGATTTATCTGTCTATTTAATGCCCACCATTATATTACTTTCCACATATCAAGTTTGAGCGCTTATAGGAGATTTCCTCACTTGTGTCCATGCCACATTTCAAAGCATTTCACTAATCTGTTCCTTCAGAGATCCACAGAGCATATTTGTTTCTGTCTTAGCTACATTAATAATACTATTTGAATGAGCTTTTTCGCAGAGATAAAAGTCTGATAGTTAACCAAATGCCTGCTGTGTGATCAATTTCCTTTTTAAGCAATTGAACTGACAGTAAAAAAGAATAAATAAAATAAAAGAAAGGAAAGGAGAAAAAAGGAAAGAAAATAAAACAAAGAATAAGCTGGAAACTGTAACCCATTCTAATTACAATTTGCAGCTGCTTGTGCGAAAAAACTGGACAACGTAGTCGTTTCTATAACCGAAATAAGTAATTGCTTTTAAAAGTGAAGAACAGGAATATCAAACTGACCTTAAATCTTGATTATTCATTAAAGGTTCCTTTGTGTAGCTCCGATAGCTGTGAAAGCGTACAGTTTAATTTTTTTATTTGAGTCGTTTTAACCTGAAATCATATGGGACTCTACATTAACATCCTTTTGACAAACAATTATATCATTGAACTATACATTTTTGTATAAATTAGTATGTTTTAAAATTTGTATAATATTGTTTATATATCATGTTGCATTAAGGGCTCCAATTAAATAATTGGAAATAGCAATATTAAGTATCTGGGCTAAAAATCGCGGACATTCTGTTATTAGATGGTTAACCGCGACTGGGAGTTGACACTGTGCACGTGTAGATGCAGGACCGTGGTTTAGAAGATGCTTGAGTTATCGCTGTGTTACCGATGCGGAGTTCGGATGAGGACTTGGTCTTGACGTCAATAGCGCATGTATATTGGCGTGGGTTATAGTGTGCGTAGCTTGCCATTAGAATTAGTGCACCGTTCGTTTTTCCAACGTTGTATGATAGTTCGTTTTACATGTAGCTGATAATCTTGGTGGACAGTCTTAATATCTTCTGTTTCAGGATCTTTAGTGACTTCTTTGGCTGCTTTAAACAGACAGGTGGTATTTGCAATTAAAATTGTGTGTATAGCTTGTCGTTACCAAACTGTAAAAGAATATCAACACGGTAACCTAAACCAGATCTATGGTCTCTCCAACTACCAAGAGAACGGTGGAATAAAGGATTCAAGAGCATATCTTGGAAACAAACTTGGAGCAGACACAGAAGAATATTCCAGGTGCAAACATCAACCACCCTTCGTGGTGTAATGGTTACCATGCTAACTTCATGTACCCAAGGTCGCGGGTTCAAACCCGGCGGAGGACGGTGGATTAGCATGGCTTTCTTCGGAAGGGAAGTAAAGCCGTTGGTGCCGTGTCGCAGATTACGGCACATAAAAGAACTTCAAGCCTCTGAGCAAAATTTAGCGGTCTTTCACGCCCAATTTAGAACGGGACGCTGAGAACCACAGTAGTTAAAGAGCGTCCATAAATAACAAGCCATTTTATATTGCAAACATCAACACCTTCCGGTTTGTTAGCATAAAACTTATGCCTGGTATCGATCAAGGCCTCCCCAATTGCCTACCTTTAATGTTAAAAAAATTAAGGGGTGCAAGTTTTGAAATCCGTATTATTACGTCTATAATGTAAAACCAAGTTCGGTTTACATAGAAGTAGATGAACCACCATTCCAAATAACGAGAAAACAACTAACTCTCACCTATTTGCTGAGATTGGTTCTCTCTATGAATACAAACAAAGTTCCTGATACCTGTTATCGTGAAATCAGCCAATTTTCAAAGATACTTAGCCCCCTTTATAAAATATCATATTGTTATCTTAAACAACTGGGATTATTAATTTCGGTGTTATTAAGGAGGGGCATTAGTAATGAAATCCCGCCACAGTGACATATAATCGCAGAAATAAATTGGGGAATGTCTCTTTACACCAAAATTCAAGTTGAGAGATCGGTTTACAAACTGTTGTTTAAAGAAACAAATGCACATAATCAAGACAGCGCAGAAATCTACATGGAAATTGATACGCTGTTGGATTTCCGGAACACACAAGGCTATAAAGGTTACCAGAAGCCTACTACATATTTTCCAGTGAATAAAACTTTCTATTAAAATCCTTCGCAGCTATTAAACCCCGGGGGCATATGCAATCTAATCGCAATCCTACAGTGCTTTAATATCTCTTCAAAATGTCTCATCAAATAATCTATTAACCAAAGAAATCCAGAACATATACAATGAAGTTATACTTCAAGGTACACAGATAACTTTAATTCCTTCTCATCCAGGAATAGAGGGTAATGATAAAGCAGTTGAAGCAGCAAAGAAAGCAACAAGACAAGCACTAGCTCATCCTCCTGTTGCACATGAAGATGTCTTATTGTATATTAAGAAAAAAAAATCTAGAACAACAGTGCAGATGCAATTAGTCTGAAAAACTGAGAACTAGTCACACAAAGTTAACTGGTGGTTATCTATTTAACATATATTTTGTGGACATTGCAACAAAGGACTGACAGTGACTCACATGATTACCGAATGTGCTCACTGCTCCAGCTACAGAACCAAATTCCTACAGATCTTCAGGCAGCATTAAATGAACCGACCAATTTGTTAAAACTATTTAAATTCTTAAAAGAAAGTAAATTAACTACCCAGTTTGTTGTAAACATTTGTAAAACATGGTAACCCATTTGAAATACTGTAATAATGTAAATGCATATTGTCGCTAGAAGACCTATAGTATCAGGCGACATTATATAAAGATATAAAAAAGTTGGTTTTAAGGAGAGGTAACACATTTGTTTGGTTTTTTTTTTGGTGTGATTGCTGATGCATCTGAGTTTTTAGTTAAATAACGACTGAAAGTGGCTTCTGTTTTAGAAATTTTTGTGATTAAATGAAGAATAACATATTTTTTGTGTTGAGTCACAAACAAGTCACTTAATTTTAGTAAGGAAATATCTGAAAAAGAAAGAAGACTTTGTTAAGTTGATCGTGTACCATCGTATTAAAAAGAAACAGCATTCAGCATGCTCTCTCGCTGATGCAGGGAACGAGTTCTCGGCTGAGACTGGGCTAATGAAGATAAATTGGCAGGAAGACACCACTGCAAGGCATAGGCGGATCCAGGGAGGAGCTAAGATGAACTTTACTGCTCTCTCCAGCAATAGTAGATACCTATTCTCTTTGAGCACGTTTTACAATGAGTCGTGCTGTGCAGCAGCCTAAAGCAATTTCTTAGAGACTTGACTTGGACGTACTGTACACTTTAAATGCCTACCTACCCGTCATGTATAATATTCTGTCAAAAACGTGGTAAATATGTTAATAGAAAACTATTAATTGGCAAAGATGTAGTAATGCATTATGCGTTAAAATCAATACGAGATATATAGAGGTATTCATCTGTAAACATTTACTTTCTCTGCCCCTTACAATAGAGGTAGAGAAGGTATTGCGTTCTACCCAAAAGCTTGATACCGATATCTCAACGGAAATAAATGTTTGGAGGACCCCTGAATAAAAAAGAAAGGAAAAAAAAAATCATAGAAAAATTTCATATGTGCACTACGTATGTATCTCAAAAGCTAAAAGTTTGTTAAGTACGAAGTTTGGTATTTAGGATTAATATATTTCAGTGAAAATGCCCCCACCCCAAAATATCATTTACATAGAAGATTTTTGTAAATTTTTGATTTTCTCAAAATTGACTCAAACGATTTTGTTTCAAATGCAATATGTTTTACATACTTACCTACGTGATAAATAAAATGTATATCTTGAAATTTCTGCAAATAGCTTTTGAATCTCTCTTTATTCTGAATAGCTTTTGCATAACTGGTAAACCGTAAGAAATAGACAACATGTTACTAAACTAAAAATATATATTTCGTTACAACGCAAAATTTATATTTTATAAATGTTTTGTGAAGTTAAATTTTCCGAGATATTTCTTGTTTTGGGTATACATTTTGAAATACTTATACTATAATAAAATCAGAAGGGGCCACACATTTTTCTTTCAACCTGGTCATGTAAATTGAATGACATTTCAACGTCATCATATAACGACCAGCTCTTAAAACATTTGCCTATGACTTTAGTTTAGTGTATCCTCTTATTCACCTTGAACCTAAAAAAATATGTAATATAACCATTTCTACTAGTAGTTATCTTGGTTAGCATGAGGTATATAGAAGAATAAACTTCTGAACAGTAGTTTGTTGCAGAATAGTAGAAAAAATGTGGCTGTAACACATCAGAGTTTTTATAATGCAAATTGTTTGTACTGTTGTTACGCAAATGCCATACCTAAAATAAATTGTGTATTTATTAAAATATATCCAAGGCAAGTCTGTTAGACTAAGAAACAGGTTTATTTACATCGGAGTTTACGGTTAACTTAATCACTCTTCCATGAACAAGGACCACTGACCTAATGTTAGAACATTTAAGTTGACGTCATTACTTCCCAAGATTAACTGAGATTTTCATGGTACAGGTGTGCCTAAATTGGGCGCTGGAATTGTACGAAAGCTTTCAGGAATAACATACTAGGGTAGTCTGAAAAGCTCTCGACCTGAGAGTGAAAAACGACAATTTATGCTTTTCAAAGCAGTTTTATTTTTCACCACAATCTCCACTAATATCAATACACTTTGTCCAGCGGTGTTCCAATGCCATTATCCCCTCTCTGGAGTGTTCCTCTGGAAGTGCTGCAAAGTACCTATTTACAGCAGCAAATGCTTCTTCATCGGACGAAAAGCGCCTACCAGCGAGGAATTTCTTCAGTTTTGGAAGCAGATGGAAGTCCGGGGGAACCAAATCTAAGGAATAGGGTGGACGTTCCAGCACTTCAAGTGCAGATCTCTCAATTTCCCCATTGTCAAAGCACTTTTGTGAGCAGGTGCGTTGTCCTGATGGAAAACAATTTTTTTTATTTTTTAACCCGGGTCTGTTTTCACTAATGCTTGCATTCAGTTTGGTTAGAAGTTGAGAGTATTATTCTTCAGTAATGGTTTTACCTTTTTCAAGATAGTCAACCAACAAAATTCCTTTGACACCCCAAAACACTGATGCCATGACCTTTCCCGCCGATGGCATCATCCTCGCCTTCTTTGGAGCTGAAGAACCAGTTTCTGTCCACTGCCTCGACTGCTGCTTGGATTCGGATGTATAGTGTGAATCCACTATCGTATTAGAAAAGTGCATACGTCGTTCCAGCTCAACATTCATATCCCAGTTTCTTCAACTGCCTTTCTCAAATATCATTTAATGTATCATCAATGTCACCGTCTGTGGTTGCGTAGACAATATACACTAATATATACTATTAAAATGGATAACGCTGTTCTCTCCCATTCACCATTATCTTCTCATATGGGACTCAGTGACGAACTTAGAAGGCGACCACACCACCTTGACTAGTTAGGGGGCTTGCGTGGTATGGTACGAGGACCGTTTTTTCAACCTCCGAAAGGCTATAAATAAAAGATAAGTTCATAGAAAACAATTATTTTATCACTAAAAGTTTTGTACACTTATGGTTAGCTTTCAACATAATCACCGAAAAGATTGAGACATTTATCGTACCTGTGCACAAGCTTTGCAATACCCGCTTCAAAAAATGTTACCGCCAGTGATTTTAATTGAGCATTGACGCCTTGAAGATCTTCGTACTTTACGACGTTTGCGGAGAGCCATTCAAAACAAACAAAGAGGAATGCTGACTTTAGGAATTGTGTTGATCTATGACAACGCTCGTCCACATACTGCTCGCACAACCCATCGGCTCCTTGAGCAATTTCAATGGGACATTTTCGATCATCGGCCGTACAGTTCTGACCTGGCACTCAGCGACTTTCACCTTTTTCCTGAACTGAAGATGTGGCTAGGAGGGCAGCACTTTCAAACCAACGAAGATCTTCAAAACAACATCAATGCTCATTTGAAATCATTGGTAGCAACATTTGTTGAAGCGGGTACAGCAAAGCTTGGGCACAGGTACAATAAGTGTCTCAATCTTTTCGGTGATTATGTTGAAAAGCAACCATAAGTGTACAAAACTTTCAGTAATAAAATAATTGTTTTCTATGTACTTGTCTTTTATTTATTGCCTATCGGAGGTTGAAATAAAATGGCCCTCGTACTTTTTTAAGGAAAGTTTTTGAGCTCTCCCTATATAATTATGAACGGCACTAGAGGGTACTCGCTTTTCTAAAGCATAAAGGTTTCGTAGATGGAACTAATTCTCATTCCCCCGCGCTCGAAAATATCTGCTTTCCACAATGAAGATTTGTATTTGTCTGGATTTGTTTTTGATCTGATGACTGTGTACCATTTCTATGGAAGCCAGGCATAATACAACATTATTTTTGTACTAATTCCTTAACCGCTGCTATTTATTGGTGAGCTTTCTACACAATGACCTTTCCCTATTGCATTTCTCATTTTCTCTCTATTATAACGTGAATAATTATTAGTTCATTGTCTCAACGGGATTTTCCCCAACTAAAACGTTGGTAACTGTGGATCCACTGCATGAATATCTGTCGTCTCTATTACAACCTTGGTAACAGTGAATTCGCTGTATCAAAGGCTTTCGCCTCTAATTTAACGTAACAACAAATTTATCGTGTCAAAGGCTTTTCCTGTGCTATAACGTAGCAGTTTTTTGCTTTTTTTTATTGAAGAAATAGTTCCTGAATCTCGTCGGGACTCCAACGCTGTATTCGTTTTTCTCTCTAATAATTTTCCCAACATTTACTTTATTTTTATGTTTGATTAACTTTTGATTTTTGCTTCTAATACACGCACACACACATATACACATTTTAAAAACATACAAACACACATGCCCTGGGCGGGAATCGAACCCACGAACTGCCAGCAGTTGATCCACTATATCACATTCTTTCATCTATATCATAGCACAACAACCAACCTACCGTGTCAATAACTTTCGTATCTGCTACAGCCTATTAGTCGATCTACCGTTTCTATATTGCAGCCTCAGTAAAATCCGATCTGCTTGATCAAACGTTTTCGTCTCTATTATAACACAACAGCCAATTTACTGTTTCAACAGCTTTCATCTCTGCTATAGCATATTAGTCGATCCACTGGGTTAATGACTTTTGTTTCTATTTTAACGCAACAGCTGATACACTGTATCAATGTTTATATTTCTATTATAACGGAACAGCCAATCTGTTGTAGAAACGGCTTTTGTTTCTGTTATAACGTAAGAGCTGATCAGCTGTATAAACCGATTTTCTTTCTGTTATAACGTAACAGCCGATATTCTGTATAAACTGTTTTTTTTTTCTGTTATAGTGTAACAGGAGACCTGCTGTATAAACGGCTCTTCTTTCTGTTATAACGTAACAGCAGATCTGCTCTATAAACTGCT
Organism: Hymenopus coronatus; assembly: GCA_030762935.1. Lineage (NCBI taxonomy): Eukaryota > Metazoa > Arthropoda > Insecta > Mantodea > Hymenopodidae > Hymenopus > Hymenopus coronatus. The sequence goes on from CM060900.1 coordinate 59,296,163, forward strand.
TTTCTTTCTCTTGTAACGTATTAGCCGATCTTCTATATAAACCGCTTTTTTCAGTTATAACGTAACAGGAGATGTGCTGTATAAACGGCTCTTCTTTCTGTTATTATGTAACAGCAGATGTGCTATATAAATGGCTTTTGCTAATAATATAACAGCCGATCTGCTGTATAATCCACTTTTTGTGTTATAACATATAAGGAGATGTGCTGTATAAATGACTTTTCTTTCTGTTATAACGTAACAGCAGATCTGCTATATAAACGACTTTCGCTAATAATGTAATAGGCGATCTGCTGAACAACGGCTTTCATCTCGATTATCCCGCGAGTAAATCTGGATCTACTGTACTAACGGAATTAGTCTCTATTGCAATGTTACTACCGATCTGCTGTGCGGCTTTCGTGTTTATAATGAAGTAACAGCCAATTTATTGCACCAGTGGCTTTCTTCTTTACTATAACATAGCAGCCGATTTACTATGTCTTATTGGTTTCTCTAGATTAAAACGTGAATATATCCGGCGCGATGCGTATAAGAGATTTAACGCGAACAACAGAAGATCTACTGACCACAAACGACAGATTATGTGAAAATTGACAAGTTCTAGAAAATGTTGATTTTTGGATTTTATCACAATAATATACCGTGGTCCTTATAAAGTCATATGCCGAAGTTATTAACGGCCGCTTACAATATAAAGACTTGTCGCGTTAGCTTTCAAATAGAAGTTAAATTGGTAGCAAATGACACCTCAAATATTAAAAGACGTGTTTCTTTAAATGCATTTTCCAATGCATGTAAATGTTCAAAATGCCTCTTGCATTGCAAATTCGAACCAATCAGTATGAGTTTTCTACCAGAGAACCGTAATATGATAATAAATAAAATTATTGAGTTAATTTTCTAAGTAAGCAAAATTAAGTATATATTTGTACTAAAATTAATTAATTCCCAAATATAATGAAAAAAGTATGAAAGAACAATTTATGATGCCTTTTTCTGCCGTATTTTAATGAATTTGAAACTCATGCAATAATTTTTTTAAAGTGACATTTCCAGAATCTAAATATGAAATGTTACACACTTTTGAAAACTGAAGCGCAAGGAGCTCTTTTAAACAGAACAGTTAAGCAAAACCTAAAATATTGTGTCTCAAAACTACTTGGTGTATTTGTCTAAAATTTTCAGAGTTAGTTACACATAAAAATACAGGTATGTGGTAAAAATGAACATAATTGCTTAAGAAGCATTGAAGTTGAAAATTTCAGGTTGGTCCCCTTAATGGTCATTTTTAGTTGAGCTGCAGCCATGATTTATAATGCGTACTAGGACGAACAACAACAATGAAAGAAGTATCCAAGGCATGGCTTCTTTCGGAAGGAAAGTAAAGCCGGTGGTCCCATGTAATGTTTATTGGCACGTAAAAAAAAACGCACACATTGAAAGAAGGTTCCTTGGAAAAATCCCTCCATTTCGCGTCCGCAAGTCCTGATTTCGTCCAACAGTGCCTTCTGTGGGTGAGCAGCTGATCCCTCTTGACCATGGCGTATAGCGGCGAATTCATGAACTACGAATTGAAATCCGACCACGGAAACTCCGCTTAGGAGTTACATGAAATAACGAACCCGACCCAACCAGAGAAATATGTTTAAAATGTGTTGTACTGCAGTACAAACACTGAACATATATTATTCCGTTTTTAATTCTAAATCGCTAAATTACAAGTTTAGATGAATGTGAATATCTTTCTAGGTAGAATAAAGTACAGGGGTTCATAAGAAAACGAAATCAGAAAAGTGAAATATGTTCTGAGGAGCTGTTTACTTGAAGTAATAGTTATTATTTATCTCGGACAATGGAGAAACTCCAAAAGGAATGATGCTCCTCTTCTGTAGTCCGAAGATTTTACTGAATAGGAATGATGAATTATTTCACGTCAAATCAGAAGATTCAAATCCTACAAATAAACAAATTATTAAATAGCAATATAGAGTAATTGAAGAATTATATAGCATGTGCAACAGTTCGTGATAAAGCGTGTATTTCCGAAAATGATTTCACTTAAAATTGCGCGCCCACTAAACAAGTAGTATTCATTTAGATTGTATTTGTTTTAAAGCCAGTGGCTGTGCTTATTTGATATCTCAGTTAGATTTGTGTCGCCCTCCGTGGTGGACTTTTTCGGGCGTAGAAATCCTTAGCATGCCTTCCTTCGGAAGGGAAGTTGGTCCCGTGTCGTGGATTTATGGCACGTGAAAGAAACTAAAGCCTGATAAAGAGGCCTCTGAACAAAATTAAGCGGTCTTTCACGCCCAATTTAGAATGGGATGCTGAGAACCACAGCAGTTAAAGAGCGTCCATAAACAAAACTCCATTTACATTTAGTGAGATTTGTGCGACTTATAATTAGGTTTTTAATGCAAATACATTATTTCATATGAGGTTAGCACATGATGTCATTATTTTATAGTTTAAAGTAACCGTAATATAGTGTTAATTACGCAAATGGATGTGATGGATATACAATAATGATAAAGGTATTTTATTACGTAAAATATATGTTTTGAACTCCATGTAGACAGTTGATGTTCTGGATTACTGACGTCTCGTGTCAGTGTAAAGTCCAGTGTCGTTTCTTTATTATGGACTTTTTTGGAATATAATTTGTAGCAATTTGTAGCGACAGGATTGCATTATAATTGACAAGCGAAATCGAGGCAATAATCCTGTATTTTAGATATCTTTGGGATAGGTAAAGAAAGAAAATATACAGTTCAGATGTTTTCTCATACCAGTTATATTAGATGAATGCGTGACATTTTCAAGCCATAAAACGACTAAAATAGTAAATGTTATACTTAAATAATACAGATGTATTGAGCATGTTCAGTAAATTCTAAAATTGTAGTTTCAAAATACTTATTATATTATTAGCGAAAGCCGTTTATAGCCATGTTTTGAAGATCTTCGTACTTTACAACATTTGCGGAGAGCCATTCAACAAACGAAGAGGAGCGCTGACTTCAGGAATTGTGTTGATCTATGGCAACGCTCGTCCACACACTGCTGGTACAACCCATCGGCTCCTTGAACTATTTCAATGGGGCATTTTCGATCACCCGCCGTACAGTCCTGACCTGCCAACCAGCGACTTTCACCTTTTCTCTGAACTGAAGACATGGCTAGGAGGGCAGCACTTTCAAACCAACGAAGATCTTCAAAACAACGTCAATGCTCATTTGAAATCATTAGCGGCAATATTTTTTGAAGCGGGTATTGTAAAGCTTGTGCACAGGTACGATAAATGTATCAATCTTTTCGGTGATTATGTTGAAAAGTAACCATAAGTGTACAAAACTTTTAGTAATAAAATAATTGTTTTCTATGTCTTTTATTTATAGCCTATCGGAAGTTGAAAAAAGGCCCACACACACACACACACACATATATATATATATATATATATATATATATATATATATATATATGTGTGTGTGTAAGAATCAACAACAACAACCACTGCGCTCATTGTCTGTTTCTTCATCTACTGGTTCGTTTCGAACTATGTGCTGTTACCGTAATTTGCGGGTTAAGTGTCAAGGGTTTGGGGTTTGGCCGCACCAGTCATAGAGTTTTATGAGGAGTGACTCAACTAAGAGGTTTTGGAAGGTTGCAGGGATATAGATGTTGAACAAAGATGGGAGACTTGTTGAACGCTTGTGATACTTGGCTGCCGACAGGGGAAAATAAATGAGGCTGCACAGATGAGATTCCTCCGGTCAATATTACGTGTGACGGGAACATCTATATAAATAAGACTGAGATCGCATTACAGCTAAACCAACCTACGAAACCATCTCACCAAACTTCACCCAAAGACAGGATTGCCGCTTAAAACTTATGAGGTTTGAAATTACTTTTTTGGAAGTATCTTTCAGAAAATTGGAAATCTAAATTATATGATACAGTTCTGCTGATAGACCCAGGAGTAGCCGAATTTTATATCGGTCATTACTTGAGCCTGGGTGTTTAGGACTTTATAAAAACCAAAATAGGAGGTAAAATAGGCAATGAAAATGTTAAAAAGACACTGTAGATTTAAAAAACATTATATATTATAAAACGTTGCTCATAATATGCACAATAAATACCTTTGTTTAAAAACCACACAGATTATACATTTTTATTTTCTCTACTGGCTTTCAACAGTAAATATGGGAAGTATTGTATTCCACCTAAAATTTCCTTACCAAGGAATACATATTTTTTGTTTTCCCGAACTCGATAAATGCATTACTAGAAAATGGTCCACGTGTGTGTGTGTGCGCACATTTGTATGTGTGGAAGCAGCATGGCGTAAAAACAAAAGGTTGTTAAAAATCCAACTCTGCATTTAAATTCAGCATCTTCCAAGGACGCACACGAAGATTTTAAAGAATATCCCCCTTATCCAAAACTGGGAATCGCCTCTGAAATCCTCTTCAATCTGAATTACTTCCTTTGGATAACTGATAAACCGTAAGAGATCAAAATCTTACAAAATCTTGTTATGTTACATCGGTAAGGAGCTAATTACTGTGTTCATTATGCCATATTACTTCACAAAAATGAACATACTTTAAGGCATACGAATTGTGTGAAGTGTATTTTTCCAAGGTATATATTGTTACTGGTATAAATTTCAAAATAGTTAACTTTTATTAAACGGGAATTGCTATTTGTTCACCCTCTATTCTCTCGTCATGCAAAGAAAACGGAATTTCAAAACCATAACAGAGCGACCAGTTATCAAAGGACTTGAATATCGCTTAAGCCTATTGTATTCCCCTATTCCTTTTGCCTATTGTATTCCCCTATTCCTTAAGCCTATTGTATTCCCCTATTCCTTAAGCCTATTGTATTCCCCTATTCCTTAAGCCTATTGTATTTCCCCATTCCTATTATACCTGCAAGGAAATATGCAATATAACGTTTCTAGAAAAGTTTATCTCGATTGACGAACATTAGATAAAAGAATACACTTTTGTAAGAATAGTTTGTCAAGGAGATGGTAGAGCAAAATACGATAGTTAAGACATTCGATTTTTATTATTTCACATTGAAAAATGGGTAGGCTCTGCTGGCTAAGCAATGAAAAGTGTGACTGAAGGATGACGCAATGGCTGCTGGAAGTAGACTTATTTTCTTGACACTCCTCTTTGAAGCTAGCGCAAATTTGTACTTCATTGTCAATATATATTGACTGACTTTTTTGTAATTAACTGTTTTTACATATCTTGGGCAATAAAATGTTCCATTAATTAAAATAACATGAGCACCAAATTCACTAAGATAGCTCCGAAATCGAGTTTTGCAATGCTTGTTTAAACATAGGCAACTCTAAGCACAAAAATGGTCGCATTTCAACGTAAGAGATGTCCCAAGTGGTGCACATCATCTAGAGTTCCCATAATTTAACGGACACATTAAAATTTAATTGAAGCAATTTTAGCTTATTTATAAGAGGAAAAATTTGAACTGACACTCAAGTAGGCAGCTGTGCACTAAAACCCAAAATAAGCAAAACAAAAACTGGTTTTATAAATTCCATGTACCTTAAATCCCGAATTTATCTATATAACTTCCGATTTGTTACAAGCGAGGGTATTTGGGGTACGTAAATCCTTAAGCTCACTGTACATTTACCTGTAGACGTAAATGGTACGTACTATTCGATCCTGTTATTCAACATAAAAGTCAAAACTTAGCAGGTGGGACCGGTAGTCTTACCAGTCATGAGCGGACCATGAGTGTACAGATCCCGCCCCTGTCTTTGACATCACCCACGCAGCGTTGTTAACTTGCAATTTATCAAACGATACCCTGTCTGCTCTATTTATTACCCGTCTGCAAAAAAGTATTTTAACATCTGAGCTTTTCTGAACACCATAGATAGCCCTGAACATATATTGGAGTTTTGCCTGTTTGTTGTTGTTGACGTAATGATTAAAGGATAAAAAAAAATGCATATATTAGAATTACATTTTCTGCAGTAATTATCCGAAATATGTGAATGAGCCTACTTCATGTAGATGTAATGAACAGTCCCCAACAGCACTGTATAAAGTTTTTGAGTATTAGGACCTGAGAAAGCTTTAGCACCAACGGTAGAACCAGATTTTAGAATAACCATAATGGTGCCTATGAAATTGTCCCTCAGACATTCGGCAGTCGCACTTAAGAAAAACTACTATCAAAACAAAGAATGACCACTATTTCCAAATGTACTGCATGGAAAAGGATTAAAAGTCCTCGGGGTTGTCCACTGAGTATCAGCTGAAGGCAGCAGAAGGAGAATAAGTGTTGTTTCAATAAATAGATCACACTCTTCATCTAAAATAATAATTGATCCGACAATAAGAACCGAATTAGAGGTTAAATAACCTCATAATGCTAACGTTGAAAGAAGAAAAATTTACTAACCCTTTTAACGGATTCTAAAAATTGAAATCCACAAACAGTACTGGTTCATTAGTGGGAGATCTTCTAAACGTTTTCCCTGACTGTAGAGTTAAATAAAAATTAACAAAGTATTCAAATGTTATGGTATTTAACATTATTACTCCGTGACCATATTCAAGAATTACATGTATAGTATTAGCATAATTTTATTATTTCTTTATTATTGATACGTTTTCAGTTATCACTTATGTTCTCGTTTGCATTATTTGAAATATGATTTACTCATTGTGCATCTACTTTTAAAATTGTTAGTTTGCTATTTATTATTTTGTACCACTTTGGCAACATCATTCATGAAAGGAACTATAACAAACTCTTCCTTATAAAATGTTAAATGCCGGCTTTCTTTAAAAAAAAGTATTAAAGATTTGAGCATCGAAATTCTATGCAACGGAAAAATAAACTTTCTCAAATTTTTCCACCGAACGGTGTTTTACATATTCAATATTCGGAAAGTATAACCACTGCTCTAAAAAAACTACTCAAACCCTTAGGAGTACTTCGCGTTATCTCTTAGTAAGAACAAGAAAGAGCTGAAGAAAATACGTAAAATAATTACAGTATAGCAAAAGAAAACCTCTTCTTAAGGATTTTTAGTTAAGTCAGCAGTAAGATAAGAAAGCTGCAAGAATTACATCAAACAGAAAATAAACTTGCACGGTTTTGGAAACGAGACCTACGACTGTGGTGTTCCAGACAAGGAAAAGTAACATTCAACGTTCTTTATGGTGGATAAAATACTTGAGCATTTAGGGCTGTACAGTGGTGAATAGTGATGCGTCAGAAGCAATGAAACAGCACACGTACAAAGCGAGTTAGAATACATTAAGGCGAAAGAAAGGGGGGGGGGACTTGGTTCATTGCAAACAACTCGGTAATTTTAATTCAACATAAAAGCTCGTCCACGCTCCCAAATACTCTTAATGTCCTAACTACTAATGCATGCTCGTACGCATACATAAGGGGGGAATAATCCCCCCTTTTATTCATTCTTGGAAATGGTCCAAAATGTTTGTTCATGTAGGTGTTTTCCTTTACTAAACTATCCGAAATTACACTAGTATTTAATTAATAATTATTTCAATGAGAAAGAATGCGGGATTAGATAAATAATTGTGGCACCAATTTCATATATTAAAATCGAGGGTTCAATACCGTTGTCGAAGCAATTAGTTAGAAAGTCAGAGTAATGAAGATAATTAGTTTCTGGGAAAGTCAGTAAGCAGCAACACCGTTAAGCCTTACGGCTCAATTCTTGGGAAGTCAATACGCCCAAAAATCAGACAATTGAAAAACACACTTAGGCAAATTCTGAGAATTACAGAGTATCGCAAGTCAGTGAAAGAAGAACTTTGTCTCAAAGATGCGAGTAAAAAGCGTATGATTTGGCAACATAGAACCTAGGACCTTTAGTGGTTAGTTATTGATGTAGGCGGAACTTAGATTAATATAAGAACATTTATTTAGAAAAGCGGCGCCGAGGCGGAGTGGTTAGACTGCTCGCCTCCCACATACGCAGCCCGGGTTCGATCCCAGGCGTCCGCTTGTGGTGGACAAAACGGCGTCTGGGCGAGTTTTCTCCAGGTCCTACGGTTTCCCCCGCCATTCATTCCACCAATTGCTCCATCATAACCTTTCTTATCATCCATTTCGTTTTCATTTCATATCAGTCACTTCCTCACGCTCATGCCTGGTTACGGACCGACCACTCGTTCCTGGTTCTCCATTCTGTGGTTATGTGCCATTGGCTCCCTGACAGGCTTCTTACCCCTAGTCACCAGCTTGTAAGTCCTAGGGGGTTGTCAGCCCTACATACTGAAATGAAATGGAGTTTTATTTATGGACGCTCTTTAACTGCTGTGGTTCTCAGCGTCCCATTCTATATTGGGCATGAAAGACAAGTTCCCGTGTGAGGAAAGTTTTTTAAAACTGAAATCAATAACAAGGACTATCTCAAAAACGGTCAACTCCACGGAAAAATGTATATGGCATAAATTCTGCGTTTTAAGGAGATCTGCATTTTGTGTTTTAAGTTTTCGTCTATCTCTAATGGTTTATTCAGTAGTGCAAAATTAAGAAATTCATCCAGCACAAAAAGTATCTTCAGAGGTTATTCCCAGAAAATTCAAGATATACATTGTATTTGTCATGTAAATTTCTTAAATATAAGACATTTTAACCAAAATCGTTACAGCTATTTTTGAGAAAACCAAAATCTTCGAAATTCGTTCCATGTAAAGGATAGTTAAGGGGGGTTATTTTATTCGTGTCACATCCTTGGAAGATACTGAACTTTAATATCAAGTTTGGTATTTAACGGAATTTTCGTTTTTGAGCTATGCTACCCAAAGACACAGGCACACACACACACACGAACATTTTTATAAAACTGTTTATTTTATTCAGGGGGTCCCAAAATATGTATTTCCGGTGAAATCTGGATATCAATTTTTCGGGGCAATACAATACCTTCTCTATACACTATGTACATAGTACGCGTAGAGAAAGTACAAACGGGTGTCACTAAATACTTGGTAGTAATCTCAAATAAGTTACATTAAACGATACTTATCCTAACCCTGACAATCGTTTGCTAATAAAGCTAATGCGTTTCTTTAAACTTATTAGTCTTGCGGTCCAGTACCTCATCAATTTTAATAATGGGTATATCTCCGACCAGTGTATTCCCTGCCATTAATATTAATTGGACATGAACATTTCTGTAATAGCCTCTATGGAATTCATATACAAGGATATACACAGGTTACGTAATATCCATTGAAAAGTGCAAATAGCAGCTATCTTTGAAATTGTTTGCATACGCTTACTTAAACCGCAAGTAGGTTTGTAGCATTACGCAATGATTTGCCTGGGGTGGTTCGCTGCGGTTGAGCTTGTTCATGCAATATACTGTCAATATCGGCAACGGACAATATAGCTACAAGAGGATTAAGCTGTCGGAACATAATTCTGCGTTAATCGCTTGTAGGCTGGGAAATATACCCAAATCTCCTGAGGTTTATTTAGCTTCAATGATGAGGTAAACCAAAAAGCACACTTGTTATACTCTATTTATTAAATTTTATGTATTTTAGTGTAGGTATTTGACAACGCAATCCTGTTTCTATCATTGCTACTTGCAAAGAATGCCGATTCATGAGTTTTTGAGAGCATATAAATAAATCTCATCACTAGGGATTAGTATCTTGGGGACCGATAGCGGGACAGATTTGAAGTTTCGTAGCATGGTATTTAGTTGTGTAGTGTGTACGTAGTTGTATTAATAGAAGGAAAATGGGACAGTGGTTTTGTGGTAGACTGATGTTTTCACTAGCAGTGGAAGGCGATTGAGGTTGGGTGGTGCTCATTTACGGGAACTAACAATTTCAATTCAATTGTTGTTCTGCAACAAGTCATCAGCATCATTATCCGTTTCATTTTCTCTCAAGGTAAATAGATTACAATGCACAACATACAATCGTAACGTCTCAAATGTGAATCGTCTCCGATTGGCAGGTAAACAGGCTTTATATGGTGAAAAATTTCACTCCACATCAGAAGATGTGATTGGAGAAAAACGGAAATAGGGCACATCATCGACTATTGGCTAATATACTCCATCAGCAATTATTTCCGTAGCAACATATTTCACGCATTATTGAAAATCCGACATATTTTTCCAAATACTGTCTTCGCATTCTTTTTCACGGTCTAAAACAAGTGTCACGGATATCTGATTAATTGCTTGCACAAGTTTATCGACAGCTTTCAGGGCTCGAGGTATTTCAATGTTCGATGTTTTCAAATATGTGTTAATTTAGATTTATCTGAAAAGTTCTTCTATATGAATTACAAATCCTTATGCAATCCATTTGAAGCAAGAGATTTTACAATCTTGATTGAAGGGCATGCACTATCATCAAAGGCATTAATTACCTGTGAAACAGTATTACAATATACAACGTAATATACTGCTGCGTGGAGCCAAGTTCCCCAACGCGTTATTACAGGTAATACATGCGGCGCGTGCAGTGCCAATGCAGGTCGGTCTTTACTCGGTAGGTATGCAATTGGCATGCGCATGTGTCCCGTTAACGGTCTCCAAGTTGCTATCCCTACTCATCACGTTACAGCCCGTAAGGGGCTGCCAACTCAACTGCCGGCTTCACGCCCACGTACACATGACAGAGGTGGGTGATTTTCCAACCGATACGAGATGATGTGGTCAACATCACGTATACCCCAGAGAGAAAGTTGATACCTCTTGGTCATGACCGTTGCCTATCGCAGACCCTCACTCTCCTCACGATGCTAAGTGGACACCGGTCCTATACGCAGGACTTAAAATGTGTGGGACCGAAACCGGGCGAATTCGTGATTGGAAACCAAAATACTACGCTTTAGCCGACTGCTCCATGGCACAAGGCTTTGAGCATATATAATTTTATGTTGGACATTTATATAATTCCATTTTATTATACATAATAATAGGTTAACGACATATTGATATGAGAGTAGATGTTATTGGTTGAATAATTTTAGTGAGAGGGAAGGTGTGCGCGTGCGTGTGTGTGATCAATGGCTGCCCTATTGATGCTAAGGTTCTTTTAGAAATCTTTAATGATCTTCTGAAACCACTAAAACTGCAAGAGGCTACATATATCGGGACATTCTAGTAGATGTTATCCTTATCTCGTCTATATAGGTACTTATTTAATGAATGATTGAATGAACCTTTAATGAATACATACGTTTTAAAGTATATTTGGTAATTCAATGTCTGCTTTAAGTAGCTTATTAAAAATTGTATTAAGCCTATGTTGAGGAATTTACATCAGTTGGCAACTTCGGATAATGGAAATGGCCTGTTATTTATGGACGCTCTTTAACCGTTTGGTTCTCAGCGTCCCATTCTATACTGGGCGTGAAAGATCGCTTAATTTTGCTCAGATGCCTATCTATCATGCTTGAGGTTCTTTTACGTGCCGTAAATCTACGACACGGGAACCACGGCTTTACTTCCCTTCCGAAGGAAGCCATGCTAGGGATTTTTAAGCCCGAAAAAATCCATCGTCCTCCGCCGGGTTTGAACCCGCGACCTTGGGTATATGAAGCCAGCATGGTAACCATTACACCACGGAGGGCGACAACTTCGGATATTCTTTATATCGGATATATCTAAATATATGGATTCTGTTCATGAAGGTGTGAGCACATATATATCTACGAGGGAAGTAATAAACGATTTGACATAACTAAATAATAACAAAACTTACCAACACAACATTTCATTTACTATGTTACAGTAGCCTACTGTATTTCTCAAAGTAATCGTTATTGCTGTTAAGCCATTTATTGTCACGTGGCACTTTTCTACAGCCAAAGATATGAAGATCCTATTGACGTTTTCATCGTTTGGAAATCTTTTCCACAAAAAAAGTCAAGTAGGGTATCCAAAGTATTGGGATGTTTTTTGTCTGAATTCCTTTATTAGCGTTTGCTTTCACCTCCACCATAACAAGTGATGGCCTCCACTCCGGCTTTCATCGTACACATTTCCTCTCTGAACACACATTCATTGCATTATCACCATACACTTGCTTTATTTGCCTTTACATTTCGATCGGTCGAACATGATGTACATTCAAAAAATGAATCAGATCTTTGGGGTGGAAGAATATAACATTGGCTTTGAAAAACTGGTGCCACGAGACAGTAAATGACTCAATGACGATTACCTTTTTAAAGTAATGTAACATTGTAAATATCATTTTGTGTTGATATTTGTTATTATTTAGTTATGCCAAATCTTTGCTTTCTGGACCTCCCTTGTATATATACAACCGCCAAAGTATTATACGTATTAAATCTAAAATAAGGTTTACAGGGGTTCTACCAGGTATCTCATCCATAATTCGATTAGCTTTCTTATCCAGAATCGGTATATCTTGGATGTAAGGGCTAGTATCACAAAATAGAATCCCATGTTTAATTACCTCTGAAATTTCGCAAAATATGAAAAGTATACATTCTTAAAAGGGCACACCTCTAAATTTCTTAACAAGAATACAACCCTTGACAATTTTCTACATGAGAAGCTAATATATGTGATTCCCAATTTAAATGTCTTTCTATAAAACTATCTAATAACTGTTATGACAGTAAACATGCTTAGAAAATACAAACGACTACTTATGCGGCAGTCCAGGCATCTTAAGCAGAATTCAGGTCGTAGATAATATCCATAAAGTCGCTGTAATGAGCTGTATCTCGATGACTTTGCACATCTCTACAACAGCCTACTTCAGTTTAAAAACAGAAAGATTCTCTAAAAGTATAGAGTATTTTAAAGGACCAAATAAGCACAACTGTGCTGCTGACGATAGAATACCTGGTGGTAGATGTACAGCCTATTTGGCAATGCTCTGTACAGTTTCTGAATGTGGAGTTCTAGTTTTCGAACCCAGAGAAGGAAGCTACTAATGACTGATGGGTTAATTTATTCATTGCCTTTACGATTATCAACAAAGCTTATAATAGAAGTATTGGGACTCTTTTGAACGCAAAAAGAAACTTTACCTTTTTAAAAGGTAATATCAGACTGAAAAATCCTTTGCCATATACGAAATTTGATCCAGAAATTTCTTCGTGGGGTTAATTCTACTTTCTCAACGTATACTTTGATCACAGCATATTGAGAAAGTGGAAGGGGGAGATAAGTTCATCGCGTGGCTGCAGCGGTGGCTCTCAAACGAAACCGACCTGGATTGGATTGGAGTGACACGTGAACGGGATTTCAGACACTGAGGTAGATCACCGTACGTTAGGCTGTTTTAGACTTACGTGACCCCAGGGAAGGATGAGGGGAAAGACCCGAAGGGCGGCCAGATCCAGATGACGATAAGCACCAGCATGGACGGGGTCCCTAACGATTCCAGGTTGAACGCCTCCGACTCGGCCTGGGCCCAACTCACAAACCCTGAGCCTCCGAAGGTCCTTTGAAACGGCTCTAGTCCGAAAGCACCCGAATGCGGGTACGGATAGCTGATACAGCAACCACGCCAGGAGTAAAACTCCACGGTGCACAAGTCACCACCCAGCCACAACTCTCTGAACACCGTCTCCTGACCCTTCAACCCTGAAACAGATGGTAAGGAAGTGATGGAAACAGGAAGTGATGGTCAGGAAAATTCGGTGAATGCAAGGAACCTTCCGAGTATTCCTTTGGGACCTGAGGAAGTCCGAAGAAAACCATAGGCAAGGAAGGCCAGCCCATAACCTCACACATATTACTCGCGGCGCCCCCTGGTTCGGTTAATCAAGCTGGACAAGAACAATCTATTTCCTGCCGTTGTCCTTTCCACTACCTAAAAAAAAACTCAAACCAACGAATAAGTCCATACAAGTAGGTGTGAAATATATCTACTTATAAGATAAACTTAATATTTGCTAACTATAAAGCGCGGGATTTAAACGTACTTATGAGGCAGTAATTTACCATCGGGATACGTATTTTTTAAAATGAGTTTGTGAACGCCTCGTGGTTTACCAGAAAAATGCGAGTCGATTGGTGAATTGTTTGTCGCACCGCCATTTTGCTATGTAGTTCTGTTATTCAGAGCAACGTTAAAGAATGCCACATTTTTTTTTGTTGAAATCCCACCTGTGGCATTGAATTTTTCAGTCCAATTCTACCTTTCCTAATTTAGCCTACACAGGGCATTTGTAAAAAAAAAAAAAAACAAAAAAAAACAAAAAAAAAACAAAAAAAAAAACACGATCTATCGTTTAACATTTAATTTATTCTCCGAAAGATAGATTACAGTTTCTAATGAAATACATGCAGTATTTTGCCTGAAACTAGAGCGTGGTAAACATTATAAAATAACACATTGTCTCTCCAGATAAACCTTTATTTTGTTTCCTCTTCAGAAATCCGATGTTTTTTTGGTGGCTTAAAATGTTTTGTTTAAAGAATTTACTCGAGAGCTAAAACGTCAACACAGACAACAATTTTATTTATATTAACAGCAATGAGATACATAGTGGTTTTAATTCAAATAGTCACTTTTTCTGTTATGATATTCAAGTGAAGCTAAACTGTTATGAACTCCTTGCATACTGACGTAATTTTAGAGCATCCAAGTTGATTGTTCCCTTGTTCAGGCATATTAAATAAGTTTTATTTTTCTTGTTGTTTTTTTTTTTTTTTTTTTTGTGACGAAAAAGTGACTGTACTTACGAAACAGCTAAAATAATTTTCAGTGTGTCTATAGTTCAACTGAAACTGTTAATCAGAATTAGGCACGTTTCATCTGGTTTTCTCTAGTTATCCTAATATATATTACCACAAAAATGTTATACTCAGTGAAGAATACACAAAATTTATCTAAGCCAATTTACTAGTGAACTTGTTTTAATCGTTGCCACAATGCGATAGTACTCATGTATCTCTCCATTTCTGATAGTTTCACTTAGAGAAAGACAGACAGATAGAGTCAATAATCATTTTCCACAAATTTAGTTCAGCCAGATTTGCAGAGTGTGGTTGGAAATCAATGGCATAATTAACACGTTAAGCATTCGATTTCTGCATGTCGTTTATGTATGTCTCATTCCGTAATACTATCCAAATAACTGTCCAAAATGTCTCCTGGTTGTACATTGTGGCAATATAAGGTAGGTCCTGGCTTAATAGTTAGCAATTTCCAGCCTGATTTTCCAGTGTCCAAGAGGAGAATACAGAGTATATTTACCAATATAATAATACCTCTCTGATTTGAAGTTGTAATATTTTGATGTACCTTGGCCCTCCTTCTAATTATTTCTAATTAAGTGGGTTGTTCCTACACTTTATTGTCAATAAACTTTCATACGAATATATATTAACTCTAAACGAATTCACTAAACCATGAAAGCTGGAAATGCGTTCCAATTTATTAAACAGGAAGTTCAAATAAGAGTGTTTAAACCTATATTCCATATTCGCCTTCATTATTTAATCGTCTATTCATATGCAAGATGTAGCTCATGTGATCAGCTATTTTTCCTCTGCTTTCATTAGACATTACATTTCCTCTAATGCTCCTTTGTTTGCTGCTGAATTTCTGTGGCTTAGTCAAACTGTATACACGAAAGGAGGAAAGCAGAGGAAAAGGATTTAATCCGGAGTGTTAATGGACGAAAGGGCTTACCAGATTTTTAAATAGCTAATGTAGGTTAGGCCAGGTAGTAGAAGTGAGATATGAATATTTGTACACATACGCACACAGACACACACACCCTCTCTCTACAGATATCTTGTTTACATATATCGATCCCGATGTTCAAGCGTTTTGTCTGTAACTGTCCCGGGTTCTATTTCCGCCAACTTGCACTCTTGCCCTGGGATTTTCCTTGGTTTGCTCGGGTCATGAAGCGGAATCTTGTGGTGCTTTTTAGTTACCATAGAGCCTCTCCCTTTCTTCTTGCATTCTATCTCCTCCTACTCCTCTCTTCCTTTAGGTCTGGTTGCTGATGGTTCGGTAGCTTGAGGACAAATGCGCGGATTCATGCGCTCTGTAAAAGATTCTTCGCCGTCCGCGCTTGAAGCTTTAGGTTAAAGGTGTATGGGGTCGCTTTGTTGCCCTCTCTCGACGCTGTGATTGCTCGCCAGTATGCCGCGGCGTTGTGTGTTTTATAATTGGTGCTTTCCATTGCTAAGGTCGGTCCTGTGTTTCTCACCGCCTCATCTCTTACACTACAGGACATTCAGGACGTGTCGCCCTCCTTTACTTGCCTGTATACACCGATAAACCCATTAACCATGTTGAATATACGCATGTCCCCTAATGTCTTCCTAGGTTCCACACCAAAATGATTGGCTGATTTAACTAACCTGGGGATTCTAAGCTCTAAAACACAGATGTTCTTGTCTTTCAGTTAGTTAAACTTTGAAACCAAGGACTTAAAGTACTTAACACGCAATTCGCCATTGGGGTATGTCATCTGAAATTAATTTGAGATCTCCTTGTGGTTTACTGGGAAACGTGAGACTCAATTGGAAAACTTAATACAGTGTCGGCATAATGCCATGGTAGCTCAGTGGTTAAAGCAATTGGACGAGATGAAGAGATCCGTCGTTTAAATCCCGGCTATGGCATTGCATTTTTCAGCCCAAGTCTACCTTTCCAAAGTCCCTCTTATATTAAAAGACATTGCATGTGTGTGATACTATTTGGTTGTATAGGATAAAGGCTGTAATTGATTTGTATTGAGCTGCTTTGTCTATAAATTAATACCAATCACAAGAAGAATATTAAACCATGTATAACGCAATTTGAGACTTATTCCTTCTTTACATGTTATCCTTTATGTTTTAATGGTGAAGCAATTTACAGGGACGATACTGCGTGAAGTAGTGATTGATTCGCACTTCGCCGGCACAGATCAGTGAACCAGCACCGTGAGCACAGTACAGATACGGCGTGCTTGGCAGTTGGTTGTTCTGGCTGCCTTCATTTTAATAGCTTAAACTTCTAAGTTGTTGGGTAAAATGTCTTTCTAAGCTACACGGAAAAACTCTGTGCAAATATTTTGTTCTTATATATCAATGCCTTTCTGTTTCAAAAATTCCAAATGAAACTCCATTTTAAGGGAAGTAACTGCTTTGTTTCTTAAATTGTGAGCTTTCACCAATAAGTGAGGTTTACTATATTTCAGCAGGAGACGAAATCAAAGCTTGAGAGGTGGACAATGGATTTGGTGAACGGAACCTTTCGGATGGTATATTCAACTGGAAGAATGTACTATTGCTTCCATAAATCTCAACTGTGCGATAGAAATGGAGCTACAGCTTTTCTCTGCCTCGCACCCTGACCTTTCGTTTCCTTCCCTCCTACCATTCTGCCCTTAACAACATTCTGAAATTACATTCTTGGGTTTCCCTCAATGTTCACCACATCTGATACAGAAGTTGGTACAGGCGCTCTCATGGGAAGCCGAACCCCGTGATGCGCAAGCTCCATGTCCTAGGTTTAGAAAACACTTTCTTGGTGGCCATCTTTTCTTGCAGTCGTAAATAATACTGTTGATGATTTTCCTTCTCAAGCGCAGTCACAAAAGAGCTCGAAAAAGTTGTGTTGCCTTCATGTAGCACGTGTTTGATACAATGGAATATCGATAAAGCTTTTCATTAAAATATATATATATATATATATATATATATATATATATATATATATATATTATTTGTTCCTAAAACCAATTCTCATGTTTTTAAATGTAATTCCAACGAAAATTAAATACCTACAGGAGTTATCTATCAGTACTAAACCACCGAATTCTGGTACCAGCCTTACAAATTATAACTAACTATAATAAATTATTATTTATTATTATTGTTGTTATTATTATTATCATTATTATTATTATTATTAGTGCTACTGCTACTACTATAGCGTCTTTTTGGGAATCAGGAACATTCAAACCAACGACTTGCGTGTCAACTTCTACATCCATATTAAGTTTTTAGGTTTTTGAACATTGGATATAAAATATAATTAAAATATTAATGTGTAGTTAGCGTTATTGTTCTTGTAACTGAAATTATTGGCAGTATTTTAATAGTCTTGACAGAAAATACTTTGGGTATTTCCTCTCCAGGGCTTATAAGTGCCCAAATTGCTCGTAGTAAGGGAATTGAAATTTTCTACCAAGTCAAGTTTATCAAATACTTTCAAATCTGTAAGCATAATATATAACTCAATATTTTACTTGCTCCGTGAAATACTTTACAGAGCGGTAAAAATACAAATTGAAATATTTGATTGCATAAATGGAAATTGTTTTCTTCTGATCAATTAATACCTTAAATAACTAGAGAACATTTTCTTCACGATAGTCTCTTAGCTCAGAATAATGTTTTGAGCATCATTTGGATGTGTGGACCGTCTTTAATCAATATATAATACTTATCTAATTACCAAAAAATGAGTTTAAAGAATTTAAAAAAAAAGAAGGATGGGTAGTTGAAAATTTAAATAGCTTCTGCATTTTCACACTGTTTTCGCAGCTTGAAACTAGAAAAATTACGGCCAGCAATTTAAGCTTACTTTAATTGTGAGTAATGGAAGTATTTTTATGAACGAATTAAATTCTGAACTGTAAAACTAACACACAATATTAATTTAAGACCCACTTCGAATGAGTTTCCTAACTTGATTTATTTTAAATATATTTACTTGAAGATTTTGGTATAAACTGTTCCTTATTTTTTCATTATAAATTACATTTTTTGAGCAAATGAATGAGACAGCTATAAAATTCATACTGTAGTATTTGTATAGCAGATTAGTCACCCTCCGTGGTGTAATGGTTACCATACTAACTTCATATACCCAAGGGCGAGGGTTCAAACCCGGCGGAGGATGATCCTTAGTATGGCGTAAAAATCCTTAGTATGGCTGCCTTTGGAAGGGAAGTAAAACAATTTGTCCCGTGTCGTAGATTTACGGCACGTAAAATAACCTCAAGCAAAATTAAGCGGTCCTTCACGCCCAGTATAGAATGGGACGCTGAGAACCACAGCAGTTAAAGAGTGTCCATAAATAAAACGCCATTTCATTTCATTTTGTATAGGAGATTAGCTATTATATATGTAAATTTTCATAAAAATCAGAGCAAAACTGAAATTCAAGGATTAAATTTCATGCGCAAAAATAAAAACTCAGAAATCGGTACCATAGAAAAATTATTAGAGCCAAAATATAGCGCAACGGTAATTTAAATTTTTTAGGCTTTTAAAATGGCGGATAATCAATATTTTCAGCCAATGATTCGTAGCTGTCCATAGAGTATTTATAGGATATATCTTAACATCGACATTTTTGTCATGTTTACCTCAAACTGTCATAGTACCCTTAAAGAAGCCACATGACCTCTACAATCTCTGCTCCGTCCATACAAGGCATTTTCGGCAATGCTACCTTTTTGCTACAAGTATTAACCCTAATTTATAATTAGAAAATGAAGCATGACTCTTTTAAAATGGTTACGGAAAAAGAAAGCTAATAATTATTCCAGCTCTCTGCGGAGCTACATCACTCTGAATTAATACTCTTAGCTACAGAGCTCCAAAGCTTAATTTCTGAAACAACTGAATAATTACCTGTACGTGAGAATAGTCCCATAGGTAATACTGGTATGTGGGGACAGTTATAGTTAATAACTACCTGTACGTGAGAATAGTTCCATAGGTAATACTGGTATGTGGGGACAGTTATAGTTAATAACTACCTGTACGTGAGAATAGTTCCATAGGTAATACTGGTATGTGGGGACAGTTATAGTTAATAACTACCTGTACGTGAGAATAGTTCCATAGGTAATACTGGTATGTGGGGACAGTTATAGTTAATAACTACCTGTACGTGAGAATAGTTCCACAGATAATACTGGTATGTGGGGACAGTTATAGTTAATAACTACCTGTACGTGAGAATAGTTCCATAGGTAATACTGGTATGTGGGGGCAGTTATAGTTAATAACTACCTGTACGTGAGAATAGTTCCATAGGTAATACTGGTATGTGGGGACAGTTATAGTTAATAACTACCTGTACGTGAGAATAGTTCCACAGATAATACTGGTATGTGGGAACAGTTATAGTTAATAACTACCTGTACGTGAGAATAGTTCCACAGATAATACTGGTATGTGGGAACAGTTATAGTTAATAACTACCTGCATACAGCTTATTAAGGTTATGAAATTATTGTGCACTTACGAGCGACCCTTATTTCAAATTGGATGGTGTTTGTAGGGCAATCTGGCGTTAACCTCGTATATGTCATTCGTTGCACGTCTCCAAAACATATTTGGTACTGATTCATATGTTAATGTGGATTTGACACACATTTCAGTTAGGCGTTCAACTTGTTTTGCTAAAGTGGAAAAAAGTGCAGTATCGTTCAGTGATTAGCTTTTTCTTTTGGAGGGAAAATTTGTGAGGAGGCAAAAGCAAAACGATTGTTGATTATCGGGACTTATCCCATCTATGATAACATTAATATTGTTTCAACAACTTTAAAGGTTGTTGAACATCCCTTTTTGATGAGAAGTGACCAGGACGCAAGGAAGATATGATTACCGAGGAAATAATTGATAAAGCCCACGATATGATTCTCACTGATGATCGGTCGAAAGTTTGTGAAGTAAAATATGCCATATGTGTATCGACGGAAACTGCAATTTATATTTTACATGATAAGTTGGGGATGAAAGCGTTATCAGCTTGGTGGGTGCTACACTTGCTAACGTAGACGACAAGCGAGTGCGGCTGTCAACCCAAAGCTGCATTTGGAGTTATTTAAGCGAAGTATGAAGTCAATTTGTCGCTATTGACTCGATTCGAAAATAAGTTGGAGAAGACACGGCCCCGTTTGGCGAAGAAGGAAGTGCTGTTCGCCGCGACAATGTACCAGCACATTCATTCGGAGCTGTCATTTCCATACTTCATGAACTGCTGCCTCACCCCTCATATTTGAACGAATTGGCTCTCTACGATTTCGTCTTAATCTAATGGTTCGCAGGTGCAAAATTGAGACCAGATGAAGTGATCGTCGATATACAACTTATTCTGCAGAATTTGAAAATTCTTATTTTTGTAGGGGCTAAAGCTGGGAGGAACTTTGTGATAAGTGCACATCCCTAAAAGGGGACTATGTTGAAAAATAAATACTTTGTGTTTGAAACATATGGCGTCTTAATTCCTATCACATGTATATATTGAACCACTGTGTTTTAAAGTAGCATCTGAAATTTCAGAACTCGAAATGGACAAAAAAAAAAAAAAAAAAAAAAAAAAAAAAAAAAAAAAAACATTGCAGGAATTGAAACTTCTTTAGCTTAGAGGAAGACTAAAGAAAAGACTGTGGTAAAGTTTTTTTTACACATGTTCTAAATGTGTTTCTTTATAACCGCACCCTGCGAGCTAAAACTCTGAATGTGGTAATGCAGAGTACACATGAAGGCAACTGTAGGTATGTGAATTAAACACTGTGTTGTGATTCTGTCTTATCAGTGAAGACAAAAAGGCTTGCACCTATAGCTTTAGACGATCTAACTGCGTGTATTTTTCCTGGCGGCGCCGTGGTCCACTCACTTAGATGGTCCGGATTCGATCCCAAGCGACCGCATATGAGATTTGTGGTGGACAAAACGGCGCAGTGGCAGGTTTTCTCCACGTTCTCCGGGTTCTCTCGCCATCGCATTCCACCGGTACTTCATCTTCATTCCATGTATCACCAGTGACTACGCCAGCGGTGCCATGGTAGTAAAAGTGGGCGTTAACACTATAAACATGTATTTTCTGCTTAGTTACGGTTGAACTAGAGTAGTATGTTCAGATTGGGCCTCCGGAAATAATACATTTTATATTGGTAATCCTATAGTTAATAATGCATTTGTCCGTCAAAGTTTTGTCACCAACAAAACATCCGTTATTGCCATTTTGTTAATCATAAATGTTTGGACACTGGAGGTCCGCATGAGGGCAGTGGAAGCAACAGTATAATTTTCGCGCAGCGTGAGTTACGATATGGAGAGTACCGCCATCACCACATTACGGACAGTAAGACGATACCAGGTACAGCTTATAGGAATGAATACTCTTAGCATAACGTTTTTCCAACAAGATGGAGCTACAGCCCATAATACGATGGCTACACTGCATCGGTTGTTTCCAAATCGACTGATCTCGGAAGGCCGGTGAGGTGTCCAGAACTGTCAACCCCAGACTTTTTTTTTAGTTACCACAAAGAAAAAAGTTTACTCCCGGAGATTCCACACGATTCCAGTTCAAGAAGAGATTCGCGCCATTCCCAACGACATCCAGCGTGTTATGAGAAACTTCAAAGAACGCTGGCAACAATGTATCAACGCCGATGGAGCCTATTGGGGGATGTTATATTCAAGAAATAGAAAACCAATAATATGGTAACCCATGTGAACCTCACTGCCATAAACAAAATATTTATAGTTGTGCTTATGTTCTGGCATTCGTCTTTTCACTTTTTACTATTTCTCGAGGCCCACCCTGTACAATATAAGTATCTGCAACTTCAGAAGCTATGGAGCTTTGATTATCGGGCAAAATGAGAAGATCAAAGTGCCGGATATTTTTCAACAATACTAACTATGCTAATACATGAACGTTTATGTCTCTAAAATCTGTAGGAATATTACACTGATAAATCCTAATGCTTCATTATTTCAATCAATTTTTACCCACTGAAATGTTTGAGTTACTGCATGCTAAATTTTCGTGTGATATATGTCAGCGCTTCGTTTTATAGCTCAATTCGTTTGATTGTGCATTTGGGCTTATGACATGATTCCGCAGTCAATTTCCAGTTCATTTTAATCACGTAAGCTCTTTTATTCACCTCGCATGGCATATCGATGATCAAAAATAAAAGATTTATCCCTTGGGATTCGTATAGGCATGCATATTTTAAAGCGTGTAACTTGTTAGCTGCACTTGAAAAGGAATATGCTACTGACGGGTATTGCTACGTGTCTGAAAGAAAAACTAAATAGTGGAAAACATCTAATAGTGGAAATACCTGCCACATAGACCCAATGTTAATATGGTTCGAAAAAGTGGCGGATCTAACAACTAGAGAAGCTACAACAAACTAAACCCAAAATGGGTGCGGTAAGTCATGCTTTGCATAGTAAATTAAATTAATATCTCACAATGGGTGTAATTAAATGTTGAACATTTGTTACACATGAGGCTTTTAAATAATAAAGTTAAAACGCCAATACAGGCTTAAAGTGTTCATATGAGGCGACTAAGTAATGAGTTGCAAACAAGCTTTTTTAATTTTTTAAAAACTTTTGGTTCAGTTTTTTAGTTTTAGTCTCCTCTTTAGATATATACATTTTAGCTATAGATACATTTGTACTGTAAGGAGATCGAATATCTTAGTGTGTGCTAAATTGTTGAAATTTGTGTTTTGGCACTGTGCATTGACATTAGGAAAAGCTTCATCTCTGAATAATCATTTGAAGATCCATATAAAACAATTACTTAAACTCCTTCAACCCTTTTGTTGTCTTTTTCGCTTTACTTCAACATCGCTTTTCTCTGTTGACATATTTAGAACTTCACATACGCTCAGTGTGAAAACGGTTCAACAGACGCTTCATTTTTAAGGGCAATTACTATTAAACTGTTCTTTCTATTAAATACAAGGGATTAACGTTGATGGGAGAATGTAAGCTTGAAAAACTTTGAAATTTCACGCAAATATTTTAAAATGTAGGAAAACATCAGGAAAATTAATTCTACTGAATAGTCGTAATCCTATATAATAGGTAGTAAAATGCATAGAGAATACTATCATGGCCAAATGCAATCTCCTTGAGTTGAACATTTAAGAAGCTGGGCAACACAAAACTTAGCATAATTATTTAATGATGTGTAGATAGGAGGTACTTGGTTCCCTTGTATAAATTAAAAAAAACAAAAAAACAAAACAAAAAAAAAACAACGAGCATACATCTGCTATTCTGTACTCTGTACCTCTACATTATTTTATTTTTTATTGCATCAAGAAAACTACCAGCACGTTTGAAACATATTTGAAGAGCACATATGTATAGTAAGCTACCCGTGTTTGCCGCGCCGTGGCGGACTGGCTAGACCACTCGCCTCTCACCAAGGCGATAGTACGTGGGGTTTGCGGTGGGCAAAGCGCAGGGGGTTTTACGGTTTCACCCGCCATCGCATTCACCGGTGACGATCTTCCGAAAATGATCTACATCACGTTCTACCATGCACTATAACTGGCGCAACAGATCTGGACATGTGAAAATTTTAATGTGAGCTAGGAAGCGAGTTTTACTTATCAGATAAGCAGTTCACCAGTCGATTCATGTATGCTGGAGGAGTGCCTGTCACAGTCAATGTCAAATATCTGTCACCTCCTATGCACCTGGACTATATGGCGCTGCACTGATAAACGTGTGTTTTCATGTGTATATTCATATCTACAAAACATCTATACAAATGGCCTACTATATAAACAATGTCAATCGTGCCTCCAATTCTTCCACACCTGGCAGTCCTTCGTTTTCGCTCACGTCATTGTCCTCATCAACGCTATTGCTACTTTCTGCATAATTACCCTGGATTAGAATTCTTTCTTTTTGATTTTCTACAATTCTTTCTAATGATCTTCAATGTTCTCAACATGTTGACATACATTTTCCCATGCTGGCCTGCCTATTTCTGCATTTCGCTGAATACACAACTGTTCCACATCTTTTAATTTAAAAGTGATATATTAAATTGTATTTGTCTTTCTTTCTTATCTTTGAGAGCTCTGGAAACGGAACTCAGTGAAATATCAGTTGCCTTGGCTACTCTTTCATTCACTTTCATCAGGCTTTTGAAGAACTCGGGGAACATACATTTTCTTCCTTCATCTCTGACTCTTGTTTCATGAAGTCAAGGACATTTACAATTATTTATCTGCTCTAAGTAATACCTTGTCACTTATCTTTGAAAACGTAGGAGCCATGGTTAAAAAAAAAAAAAAAAAATAAAATGAACACTATTTACTGCCCACTTTGAATACATACATATGCGGAACACTATCGACACAGACTGTACAAAATTTGCTTGCTGTGACTTTAAGTAAGCAAAGTATCATAACACAAACTTCGATAAAACTCCGATAAGCAAGGCTCGGTAGCTGGGTTGGCGGTCAGGCTCACGATTCCATAAATTTTGCGCCGGCAATAACTGCCCTACAGTGATAGATGGTATGTCAGGTCAGGCACCACCGAAGCAAGCCTGGTGTTTGAGTGTGACAGACGAAAAGAACTCCAACCTACAAGAGTATAGGCAGGTAGAGTCGGGCTTGGCACTGGCCCTGGAGATGTTAGTAGAGGATGTACGTGCATAAGACAGGAACTGTGGAGAGCTACGTGCAATGTTGATAAAGGTGGTACTATACCTGTGCTATGGCTTCAGTTGAAATGGGAGCTGACTGTCCTGTCCTCAGCAGCACAAATGACCCTTAAACATAGGTATTATAACAACAAAATGTACTTATATTTACAGAAGTTGAATAAAACTCTCTCTATATAACTTCAGAGAAGAGTTCATAAACTCTTATGCTCTCTGCAGTAAAGAAATACACTTTAGCTCATATTTTAGGTCAAATTTTGCCTCACAAAGTGATACACATGCTAAATAAGAGAGCTTAAAATTTTAGTAATCACGTGGTCTCTTTGTTTCCTCAAATATATGTCAGTATTTCTCTGAGATATTAATCACGTGACTACTAA
Organism: Hymenopus coronatus; assembly: GCA_030762935.1. NCBI lineage: Eukaryota > Metazoa > Arthropoda > Insecta > Mantodea > Hymenopodidae > Hymenopus > Hymenopus coronatus. The sequence goes on from CM060900.1 coordinate 59,322,006, forward strand.
AATTATAAAAGCTGTATTTTCTCAAACTAACATTTTCTTATATAAGTGATCTCGTTTTCCCAGAAAAGATTGAGATTGCCTCAATGACATTTTGTTTAATAAATACACCATCTTGATTCCTTGTGGAGCTATTAATAAGATGGTTGGTTAAAGCTTTGTAAATAATTCATTTTAAACTTCCAAAAAAGAATGCCATTATTCAAAAAAAGAATATATTTCCCTTGATGAAACAAATTATGGTATGATTCTAGTTCAGTCAACGTATGTCAAGTTTATCTATGTATACCCCATACAATTTGGCAATGACATCTTAAATAATTTCTGCGATAAAGGGCTGGAACTTACTAGATTTAATATTGGCGAGATAGGGCTTTCAGTCTCGCTTAAGGGACACCTTTCTCCATTTTTGTATGGATTTTTATGAAAATTTTACTGTGATTGCATTGTTGTTACGTTAATATGAATAAGAAATTTAATTTCAAATTAGATAATTTGCGCGATATTAATTGTTTCTTAAATTTTAGTATGCAAATGTATTACATAATCAAAATGTCCCACATGCCTCAAACTTTGAGAAAATTGGTTGGTATTTTCTGAATTGAAACTTTGAACCCTAAACAAATCTTTAAACAGGTATATTTCAATAACTTTAATCACTGAATTATTAGATATATATTTTTTCAAGCTCTAAAATTAATATTTTTTTTCATAAAAGTTTGATGTGTTTATTTCACATGACTCTATAGCTATTCCACAAACAGCTTTTCTTATAAAAGACTGTGTTGTTATCTGCAGCATGCTGATCAAGATAAACATTACCAGAAGTGGTCTTATTACTTCCTTCTTTGCAAGTTGAAGGGTTATAAGGGAATACACAGGGTAAAGCGATAGTGAAATATGCAATTGAAATTCGGTTCTCTTTACTTGCTAAGAGTAAACGAAAGAGATGTGAAAAGAAATATGATTTCCCGTTTGAAAAAAAAGGTTTAAGTAGCTTAAAACTGAAATCAATAACTCGGAATATCTCTAAAACTGTTAAGTCTACAATATATATATATATATATATATATTTGTTTATTTATTTATTTGTGTGTTTTAACGGGATCTACATTTTTGTGTACTAAATTTTTGTCTGTCTCTTACAATTTACCAGTTATACGAAAGCTATACAAAGGTCATCCAGAATGAAGAGGTCTTCAAAGGTTATACCCAGAAAATTTAAGATATACATTTCGTTTATATCTTAAAACATAGTGGCACGTTAATAAAAATCGTTAGACATTTTTGAGATGATCAAAAATGTCGAAAAAAGTTCCATATAAAGTTTACTTGGGAGTGGGAGGATTTTCTTAAAAATCTACGTGTCGCATCCTTGAAAGACACTGAACTTAAATACCAAGTTTGGTATTTAACTCATTTTTGTTTTAAGCTGTGCTGCCCACAGAAACACACATACGGAATACCATACCTTCTAAATCCACTATATGCATTGTGCGTACGTACTAGAGAAACTAAGAATATATATTATTTGAAAAACTATAATATATTAGTATAATTTTGTCCATTTTAATATTGCAATAGATAATTCTGCACATTCAGGGACATTTTTATTTAATTTTAAACAAAAACTGAGACACGTGGAAGATTTTGAAACTGTGAAAGGGTAGTTTTGAGAGAAACGCTGTTTAGTGAAGTAGTACGCTAGGAAACAGATGCATTTATGAACCTTAATATTTCTCTAGAGCCCGATGCAAGGGGAAGCCAGCTAAATGTTGATTCTCTGTTGACGCCTAAGGGTTCCAACACTTATTTGTAATGTAACGATGGCGCGTGAGCTTGAGCGACCGCTGAAGGGATCGCTGCCTTACCCGCGTTAACAATAGAACAAACAGATACAATAACAGTGCAAACAAAGGTTTTTGTATGTTTCCCTGCAGTGCTTTTCGGACCTTCTTTCTCCCCTGGCCCAGAAAATTCCACTTTCAGAGTAATCTCTTTATAAATGTACAAAACATAATTTTCAAGTAATTTCTAAGACTGGAACTTCCGAATCCCGGCTATGGACTATATAAGGGACCAACAGTATCGCTGTGGAAATGACGTGAGTCAAAGGTCGGTCTAGTGAGTGACGCTTACTAAGAAATTAACATCAACGTAGTGAATCAGTTATTTGTGTACCAAAAGTGTTGCATTATGTGTAGTGCTCCAGTGGCAGTTAAGTGAATTTAACACAAACCGATGTTCTCATTTGTTTCAGTAATAAAAATGAAATCTGGATTTTTTGACCGATTGTAGTCAGAATTCTACTTCTAGTGTCCCTTAAGGCTGCAACATACAAGCAAGATTGGAAGTTAAAGCAGAAGTTATACTAGTGTCCAACTAGATTGACGATCTTTAGGATCTGAGATTTCAGGTGCCACTTGCCGTGGAACGGACCTGTTGACTCCAGCAAGCCCAATTTCACCAGCTCCATATTGTGGCATACCAATTCCAGCTCCAGCTCTGCAACTATGAGACCATCACCTCTATTGCAGTACCTTCGTTTATCACATTTGCCTCAACGCACATCTTATGGCAGTCGATACAGGGATCTACTTAGGGATCCGAAGAATATTCAGCAGTACGACAACAATGAGGCACATATTACAAGCTATTAATTTCATTACCACTACCGCCTCCAACATCCAGAACTTCATTTCTACCTGCTGGCTAGCCCAGGACATTAGCATTAGTCTCCTATCACTCGGATCATCTAAACCTAGACGATACCACAGAAAACCACAATTGGAATGACTAAAGGAGATTTAGACATCAATCAATAGACTTAATGAAACGTCAGACAATTGCATAATAAGTATAATAACAAGGTTTTACTTCCATGGACGGGATTTGATGTTACCTTTCCAACTTGTGTCTTAGACACGTCTTGTATGGAAATAACAATTAATTGACAAATATTCTACTGCACTATCAAGAAAACTACCAGCATATTTGAAACATCCTTTAAGAGTACAAATGTATAGTAAGGCACCCTTATTTGCCACGCCGTGGTCAAGTGGTTAGACCACTCGCCTCTCACCAAGGTTACAGCATGTGGGAATTGTGGTGGTCAAAGCGCAAGAGGTTCTACTGTTTCACCCTCCATAGCATTCCACCAGTGCTTCACCTTCATTCCATGTATCATCAGTGACATCTCCTGCGGTGCCATAGTAGTATAGTAGTAAAAGCGGGCGTTAAACACAATCAAAAGAAAAATAGAAAAGCCAACCTCAACACACCGACAGCGCAATACACGGTGACAGAAGTTAACTGTAGCTTGTGACTGCGATCTGTAACTCTGCCAAGCTGTGATATCCCCAAGTCAGCTGACCTCTTCGTAGACTAGCCAATCTTATAGTACCACCAGGTTCCTGAGTGTTTCATACGAACCCGGGCACCATTTAACCCCATAAGTACCAATAAATAGTGCCAGAAGGATATAAAATTTGCTTCCCACCAAAAAGCAGGTATCGCATCTAAGGTACTGAGGATTCCTGAAGACGGACACTGCAGCAGCATCCGAAACTCTGGAATACCTAATCCACTTAAACCACGACCCACAAGCTCGGAAACCGCACTTCATTACTAATTATATGTTGATGATAAACTAAGCAGCGTATCCTAGAGTGAAAAGGTGCTCTTGTATAAGTGATATTATCGTATCTGATATTATCGTATAAATTTGACCACTATTGATAGGATTTAAATACATTTGAGTAACTCACTTTCACTGGTTAAGGAACTTAAGTTTTAAAATGTCTGATGAAAAACTGTATTGCGTGTGGATAGAGCGTTTTCACTATTTTAATTTCTCTACTGCGTATAATAAATAAGGGAAATATTGTATTCTGAAAAACACGACATCGATATTTTACCAGAAATATATGTTTTGATGTCCTCTAAATCAGGAAAAACGTGTGTGTCTGTGAAGTGCATAGCTCAAAAACGAAGAGTCGGTTAAGTAATAGACATGGTATTTAAGTTCTCCATCTTCAATTATGCGACTTGAAGATTTTCAAAAAAATCCCCCAACCAAAATATACACCTTACATGAACAGTTTTCTAAAAGTTTAAATTTTCTCAAAAATTGCTATAAAACTTTTAAATTAAATAGCATATATTTATAATATTTTATTGACAAATAAACTGTAGGTCTTTAATTTTCTGAGAATAACCTGCGAAGTCTTCTTCATTCTGGGTGACTTTTGCATAATGGTAAATCATAGCAGACAAAATATTTCTACACAAAAATTGTAGATTTTAGTAAAGCATAAAATTTGCCATAAACATTTCTATGTAATTAATAATTTCTGAGAAATTCCTTGTTATTAATTTACATTTTCAAATAGAATATTCTAATTCGTCCATGTTTTATCCTGGTCAAGCAAAGAGAACGGCATTTCAATTCTGTCATATAGCGACCCGTTTTCAAAAGGTTTTACTATAACTTTAGCTTATCGTATTCCTCAAACTTACAAGAAAATATCTACTAGATCAATTTCTGCTAATGTTAAACTCGATTAGCATGAAGTAGATAGAAGAACAACTTTTTGTAACAATAGTTGTTGCAGAATAGTAAAAGTCATATGAATGTCAGGTTTTTTAAGTCCGTTCGTGGCCACAAAGCTGGCGTATTCCGATAATGGCTAACGTGATGTCACCTTTGTGATGCTCAGTTTTACGTGAATTTATATCTCACTTCATTGTTTTTCACATTCAGCTGCACATATGTATGAAACGTTGTATAATCCCAGAGGATTACATCACAAGCTGTTTCGGTATAATGTTGTTTCCATTATCGTTATGAATCTCAGAGCTTCAACAGCAGTTGTGTTCAATGCTCAGAAGTGTTGTTATTAATCAATCTGTATAAACCGAGTGCTTCCGCTGATGTGGAATTTTACAAGGGCGCTCAACAGTTTCTACAAAGTAGACAGAAGCCAGATGCAGCGGGCATTTGTGACAAATTGTATGCTTGCAGAATTATTAGTCATCCTAACTTGGCTGGTCTCCAGCTGACGCCAAAAAGCAATATGTGCCTAATTTTGAGGTACGCTGAGATTGAAACACTGACTACAATCGGTAAAAAAATCTAAAATAGATTTCTTTTTGTAGGAAATGATTGTTGGAACGTTTTGGTGCCCATAGAAAATCAACATTTAGCTGTTCACCCCATGCTTCGGGCGCAACAGCCAATTAAAGGTGGTACAATACACGTATCATATTATTTTATATAACGGCGGTTTTCTCGAAACTACATTTTCACACCTTCAAAATCTCCAGTGGTCTCTCTTTTTGTTTAAATACATTCAAATTTGCAAGCATTTCAGAAGTATCCATTGTAATATTACTGGCAGTAATATTATCTTAACACGAACAGTATTATTTTTTAAAAAAAATATTTTTATGGGAAAGGATTAATTTTGCACATCAAAATTTATACTTTTTAAAGTATCATCATTCAGTAATCAAAGTTATTGAAGTACATTTTTTGTGTGTAATTCAAAACTACCATTAAAACATTGCAAACCAATTTTCCAACATTTTGAGGCGCGTGGAACATTTTGTTTCTCCAATATATTTACACTATACAGTTTATGAAATAATTTACATCTTGCAAAGTGTTTATCCAATTTTAATTAAATTTGGCATATAGTATTCACATAATAGCAATGCAGTAAAAATTCTAAAAAAAATCTGTATAAAATACAGTACTTTGAAATTTTACTCCCTTGTCGCTTAAGTGTTAATACCAATAAACCAAAATGCAACAAAGCTTTGTGCGCACAACGCAGCAGTGATTTGCTATGATGCTGTTAATAGGTTCCCAAGGGACATGCTAATATAGATAAATGGCCTGAAAATTATAGGATGAACATAAATGCAAAATAGAGTATTGTATGGGTTTACAGTCCGAGGTAGGTGGCTCAGGCTTTTCGTTTGGGACTGGCATTCGGGAGGTCCGGGTTCGCCTCCCGTTGACCGCGCACTCTGACTCTGGGTTTTTGGTGGTTCCCTGGGGCCGCTTAGGCCAATGCTCGGGTGCTGCATATCTACCACGGTTCCTTATCCTTCATTCCTTCATTTCATTTACCTTCTTCATCTGTCAGGTAGGCGGCAGGTGTGGCTCAAGGCTCTGCAGGCAGATGACAAGGTTGCTTGCTCTGAGTAAAGCTCTCTTCACTCGGGTTGTGCTGGTTGGGGATAGGTGTCGTAGAGGCCTCCTTCCGGCCTCCTGGCGCCTGTATAGCCTCCGTGGCGGCAACATTGTAGCTGCTAGTTCAGATTTAGATTTGACTCTGCCATTGGTCGGTTGACCAACATAGTTGCCATGTGCAAGCAGGCAGAACGAACGGAAGACTGTGCATTTCGCATTGGAAAAAAAAAAAAAAAAGATTTTCAGAAAGTCCATTTTTACTCCTTATTTCGATCCAGTTCATTTACATCAAGCCCTTACACGCCTAGCTGCGCAGACGAGAAACGCTGTCGTAATATGAAGTCTGGTTGAAGGCAAGAGACCCTCAAGGTCGCGCGCAATACATTGTAATGGGAAAACAGAGAAATTTAAAACAGCTATAATTACATCATAAGGACACCTGAGTAGGAAATATTGCTACAACACGTTCTTATTGATCATCAGCATCTATGCTCAGGAATTAGACCTTGAATGTCCCGTTTGAAGTTGAATAAAACCACTTCATTGATTAAACGGAATTTCATCCCACAACTGAACAAAACAGAAGTAAATATTATCGTTGAACTTGAATATCGCATACCTGCATTTAAAGTGTTTTACAAACAGGATGTAAAGCATCACAGAGGGCATAGTTCAACTTTAATTCCGTTTTCTCAGTTTCTTCTCAGTGATTCCGTGTATACTTTCTGCTTTTTACTTTAATGCTCAAAGTCATCAACAAGAATTATAAAGAAGGTTTGTTATGAGTGTCTCTGCAGTAAAGAGGTCAAAATGCTGAATTAAAAATGAAAAATATGCTGGGTTCGATTCTAGACTGATGAAGCTATTCTTATTCCCCACCCTCAAGAACCTGGAAGTATGAATGCGATACTGAATTTGTGTTAAGTTAATCGAGAAATACAGTTTTAATGTCAGCTCAAATTTAAGCAGTCGTTATAGAAGGTCAAAATGGTTATACGATGATATTACCTAAGGCGGTATGTAAATAAATAAAAACAAATAAATAAAATGATTTAGCAGAAAAAAAAACATATGCAATATTGAATTTTCAGAGATGGTATGTACAGTATAAAATTAGGTACATTACAGTGAAATTGTGTACCTGTATTCCTCTTCAGTAAACCATATTCAATATGTTAATTAAACATTTTCTATCAGTATTTGTGGTATATTTGAGTTGGATAAGATAGGTATATTAATATGTGCACAACAGGAGAGTATGGTCTGTGCTTTCTGAAATAATTTATAAACAAATCTAAAATTAGAATAGGTTATTAATATTCTTTATGTTCTAACGCTTTTGCAAAATTCCTTTTTGCATCCTGTGGGATTGTGAAAGAGTCTGAAATTACAGATTTGAAAAATTAACTTAATCGAGATTTCGGGTATTTTTTTTTATTTAGGACAAATTATAATGTTGAACCTAATATTTTAGCACTGCCTTCTAATGCTAATGAAACATATACAAAACAGTTATAAGAATGAAATTAGCGTTCTCATTAGCTTTGTCAGATGAGAAGGGAAACTAAATACTAAAGGAACTGTGTCAGGGTTTAGCATCATCTTGCCTTTTTTCTCATGGAAACAATTTTTCATTTCGATGGCACAAATTTGTTACGTCTCGGAGCAGCTGACAACTTACTCAATAATTCTTGTCTATGTATTAGGAAACTAAAATATATTATCATTCGCTTAGTGACCGAGGAAACCCACGAAAATAAATGGGAATGAATTTGGAACGCAAATGTTACAATTTATTCCTACCGATGAAAGCTATCTCGGGATCATTTTGCTGATGGTTGGTACGGCTATGCAGAATAGAAGTGCACCATGTTAATTATTAAACCCCAATACTTAAATCACCTCACTTTTAAAGCCTTTTAAGCGTACTGAACATACGGCAGAAAGTATGTTTGCCACTCACTTGCCGATGCGTGAGAGGTTTCAATTAGCGACAGCAACACCAGCACCAGCGGTGAGTCTAGGTAATATATTCCAAGGTCTTTGATTTACATACACCTAACCTAACTTAACGTAGCCTAACCTCGACGAAATATTGAAACCTGCCGTTCACCTATCACGTAGCCATAATGTCTCCGTAAACAATTGGAAAGGCTCATGAAAGAGGCTTAGTCTAAAACTGATCCAGAATCTGCAATCTCGCTCCGTGGCGCGCTAGCGCTGCCATCTAGTGAAACTGTTAGGGACTTCCGTGCGACTCCTCGCTTACCTCCGTTGTTTCCTCTGTGCTGGCCTCTGGTTTCCCCTCCTATTATCCATTCCGCCGGGAGGGAGTGGTAGGTCGCAATAGATCAGCACGTGGACGCAGTTGCCGAGGTGTCCCCCGCCGTTAACATGTTCATACCTCATGGGTTTACAATGAAGTGCCTATTTGGGAGAATGCTATGGTCTTTAACGTAATATATTTATAGTTTACTAATTTGAATTCACATATTCGAAATAAAGCCATGGTTGGAGCTCTCGACGATCTTCTCGTCCAATTTAATTACTTTACTAATAAAATTACTATTTGCTACTACTACTATCCGTAAGCAATGTAACCTCATAAACACTAAAAAGCTTAATTTGAATTGGCCTATAAAAATTAGAAGCTTTTTCGTTTGTAAGGTATATGTATTTAGTCTGATCTAAGCAGCTGATTGAAATATCAGCAAATTAAAATTCAGTTTTGTGATTGCAGACCTCGCAGGAAGTTAGTGAAAGAGATAACTGGAGTTTTATTTATGGGTGAACTTTAACTATTATGGTTCTTGGACACCAATTCTATACCGGGCGCGTAAAATATCGAAGATTTTGCTCAGAGACGTCTATCAGCCTTGATATTTTTACGTGTTGTAAATCTAGACGCGGGTTTACCAGCTTTACTTCCCTTCCGAAGCAAGCCATGCTAAGGATTTTTACGTCCGAATAAAAAGAAGAAGAATCCATTGCCCCCCGACGGAGTTGAACCTGTGACCTCTCTAACTAGAGGCAAGCACGATGCTCCTAGACCACGAAGGAAGACGGTGAAAGAGAAGCGTTATTATTTCGTGCCGTTATGGCTCTACAAAACGCTCATTTCCAGATTGTGTATTATCTCCAATGTTTATTTTATTGGAAAAGTTAGAGCAACTGGACGGAAGCTAGGAGATCCGTGGTTCAAATCCCGATAATGGCATTGCATTGATCGGTCTGACTCTACTTTTCCAATTCCTGTCCTTCACCCATGTTGTGGAAGAAACAATTTATTTTATTATTTTGGCAAAGTTTAATGCTCGTTTTAATTGTATAGTATACAGGCTGTGAACTTTGATGATACATGAATTAAAATGACTTTTGGAAAGAAACGTTCTAAGCCTATGTTTAGGGTATAGTTTGTACAAAAACTCCGTTAACATCTGAGAACAAGGCATGCCGACTCAGCCCCTGATTCAGAAGTCACCACTGTCCTGCGGAAATTAAAGCACGTCTCAACCTTAAAAAGACAATAGAGGTTAAATGGAGCGCACTGCTGTCGCATGTACTATACTATAGGTTCACTAGAGCTACGGTCGGCCTACGAATTCAAAGTCATCTTTTGAATTATATGAACATTACAAAATAGAGAAATATGTGCACTGCTATTTAAGGCTATTGTAATACATTTATTTTCCCCCTGCGCTTTATCTCTTCTATTTAACTTTTTGGTGCCGAAACGCTATGTTATAAGCATAAAATATATCAGAGGATATAAAATGATAAAACCTTTAATTTTGTAGGGCACCATCATTGATTACTCTTGTCAAAATCATATTCAATTGCGTAAAATATTTTAAAGCAGCAAAGAATGAACGATGCGCCGCTCTGTATTTTACGATAGTCCAATTCTTTGGTTTAACCTAGCTTGTTTTTGTTTCCCTTACCCCGTTTGCTTTCTATTTTAATGGTGTCATTGCATCTCATTTACTCGTTTCTATTTTATTCTATACACAACTGTTGTTGAGCAGTTTCATTTATTCTTTTACCAACACTCATTTTACTTGAATAATCTAACACATTAATTATTTTGCGTTTCTTCTTATTTTAATATTTCTTCTCTTCCAAGCTTCCATAATTCAATAACTATAAATATTTACTAGATTACAAAATAAGTAACATATGTTATCACTTCATAGTTTTGCACAGGCTATAAACACTTCCATATAAACTTAGGTATGTTAACCTTTACCAAAACATACTATCTGCGTTAGGCCTCGCGCCCTGGAGTTGATTTATTGGACGAGTATTGTTTGTCATATATAATGGTTAAAGTGGATACAGGATTCCAGTTTCTTTTAAAAACTATCTCAAAAGCGTGTCGATAATTTCTCTCGCTTTGTCTCTCTTGGACCCAAAAACAAAACCTTCCGCACTAATTGACTTTTCTGCTGCATATGTGTAGAATTTTCTGAAAATATTTGATTTAAAAATGCATAACGCTCATCTTATTGAAGGGACAGAATTAAAACTAGTTTGATCTAAGAAAAACATATTGTTGTGTTGTGAACTTTGGTTTATTAGTTATTGCATGGTAAGAATGGTAGCAGCAAATATCGGACTTGTACTGAAAAACAAAGTTTTCTTTAGTAAATGTTTCCCTAGGAAGTCTAAAAGTATCTAAAAACTATGTAAACGATAAAGAAAAAATGTTCTGCATAGGAGAATGTGTTTAAAGCTGAAAATTATAACAAATGGACATTTACATCATATTAGCGTGAGTAGAAAAGAGCGAACCCAATGGCAATATGTATACGTTAGATACGGACAAAGCTATCCCCTTTAACTCCATAGTGACAAGCTTTAGGAGGGGGCATCTGCGACCTCATTTAGCATATTTCCAATGCCGTTCCTTTTGTAACCAAGGCTAGCGTAATAGTAATGCAGAGACAGCTGCAATTTGCTCCGCGTGGACTAGGTGGTAGTGATTACCTTTGCGCGTTTGGCAGAATTTGCCTAGTGCTAAAACTATTTGGAAGCACTGGGAAACAGGAGAACAAGCTGAGGTTTCCGTTATTCTAGAAAGCCAAGAGCCTTCGATCAGCAAGTGCGACCAAGGGGAAAATTACAGCTAATCTAAGCGAGCAGCTTCAAATATTAGTTTGCAGCGCTTATGATTATGCTGTTAAAATAAATTCGGTGGAAACCTGTAGGTGAAAATGCATTCGCCATGTAATTGGCCTACGCAGAAGAGGGTGGTAAATTATAATTAATCCACTTGGCTTTATATACGCCACGCTAAATGACCATAGAAGTTCATGGTATCACATCAAACAATATCGTGGCGATGCAAGCTTTTAAGGCAAATCAAATAAGTTTCGATCTCATGGATATTTAGTGGTTCAGTTAGAGGAGATGGTCGTGGTAGCGCGTCTGCTTGCCAAGCGGCAGACGTGGGTTTGATTCCCGGTACCGGCATGGGGATTTTTCTCCCGCTGGGAGATCTGGTCCGGAGTGCACTCAGCCTCGTGAGGCCCCTGAGGTGTCAATTGAGGAGCTACTTGATGGAGAAGTAGCGGCTCCAGGTCTAAAGGACCGCATTAATCGGCCGGGAGTGATTCGAGGTGTTAACAACAGTGCCATCCCTGGGCGGCTGTCTTGGGCCGAGATAGGGGACGCAGCGGCCGGGCGGGAGGCCTTGGGCCCTTGTGAGCTATTGTGCAGGAGTTTAATTTAATGTAAGTTAGAGGAGACGTGGTTTGACATCCGTGATGTTGTGAAAAAAAGGTCAGGACCTATGGAAACGCTCTCATCTAGAAGGAAACATTTAAATACATTTGTGATTGACAAAATAGTAATTTATCACGGGCGAACAGTTGGTCTTTTAACATCATCGTGCACATTTGGGTGTATGTGTATGTATGTATTGATTTGTATTGTATTGTATTGTAATGTACCGTACCGTACTTTACTGTATGTGTGTAAGCATGTATGAGTGACTATTCAAGGAAGTACAATGTGACGTCACCTTTAAATACAAGCCTATGCCAAACTCTTAGAGAAGTGTAAATATAATTAGTAAAGTGTCTGTGCCCGCCTCGGTAGCATCGGGGTAGCCTGTCTGCCTCACATTCAAGAGGTTACGATTTCGGATCTCGTTTAGGCTGGATTACCCGGATAAGGTAACTTTATACTCCAGGAACACTGAGATCATTTGAGGATTACTTCACCAATTTCATTCATTGTCATGTGTCAGAAGTGCGGACGAAAAGGACCTGGAATATTTTAACAGTGACAATGACGGGGAGTGCATTATTTTAATTTAGATAGTGATGAAAGCTGTAACAGTGATGAAGAAAATACTTGGTCATCAAATGGTTGTGGCAATAAATGTAGTAGGCTAACCGCTACACATTCCCAGCACTTTGCTAGTCTCTGGTTCCCAACGTGGCGGGTTCAAACCCGGCGGAGGGCGACAGCTTTCTCTTTCCGGGCGTAAAAATCCTTCCGGGATTTACTTCCAGGGAAGTAAAACCTTTAGTTCCTTATCGTAGATTTATGACATGTAAATTAACCTCAACTCTGATAAAGAGACCTCTGAGGAAAATTAAGCATCTTTCACGCCCAATAGAGAATGGAACGTTAAGAATCCCAGCAGTTAAAGAGCGTTCATAAATGAACTCAATTTTCACGATATTTGCCAATTATGAGGGATGAAGAAAATCTGATAAAGGATCAATCAGAGAGGACAATTCTGGCGAAATTTTGTTCGTTAAGTTCCCGTTCATATGCCGGTATCTGAACTACCTGGGCGAATTTTAATCAAATTTATTTTCTCCTCATAACATTCCCCAGGAAACACTATCGTCCTAATGTTTATGCAACCATTATATTTTATCCTACAGTATTTGGTGAGCTTGTTGCACATATTATTATACCCACCAAGACACATGAACTGTGTGCGAGATTTCTTGAGTCTGAGTGAATAACGAGATTGTCACTTTTGTGAAAACCTTTTGCGTCTTGGTGACTTAAACGGTGGTGTGTTTGCTATGGTGTCACAGTTCAAGTATCGAGTGAAAAAATAAACCTGGATAACACTTTCTATCCTGTCCAGTAAAGCCAAAATGCCCGGTTATTTTCACCCCTTAGTCTGAGAACAAACATAGCATAGAATATAACGTTATATAACAACTTTTTTGATAGTGTTTAACGCCCGCGTTTACAATTAATGGCACCGCAGGTGATGACACTGATGATGCTTAGAATGACGATGGTGCACTGGTGGACTGCGATGGTGGGGGAAACCGGAGAAAGCCCGCCCTTACGCCGCTTTGTCCACCATAAATCTCACATGCGGTCGCTTGGGATGTAACCCGGGCTGTCTGAGTGAGAGGCGAGTAATCGACACGGTCTATCATCTAGAATGATTCTGTATACCCAGTGGTCTAACTGTCCCAATGTTCGTCGTGACCAGATATCCCTTCGCACGTTGAAAGAGTTCCAAAATTCAAAGGGGCTATCTCAAGTTAAAACACACCAGTGAAGAACTGCAAGAGCGACCTTTGTGTTACTCCTCTCAATGAGCGCGACCCACTCGCCAACTCTGCTGACTATCAAGGGGGTAAAAGAAAGGTCGCTCTCGCCAGTACTCGATTGGCGGGTTTTAACCTGAAATATCCCCGTTGAGTTCCGCAACTCTTTCAACACATGGAGCAATATCTGTTCACGTCAAATGCGGAGCAGTTGGGCCACCTAGTAGTTAATCGGCCTTGTGAAATACACCGGTCCATTAGCATAATTTAAGTTGTGAAGCTGAAACATTACTTTTCCTCCGTTTATATGCTGCTTGTAACATCTAGGGCAAATAGGCAGTTTTTCCTTTGGAACAATTGTTCATAGCAATGGTATTTACTTGTTTACTGTGGATGTTTATCGCTGGTGAATTATCTTTAACTTTACACGCACAGTCGCATTCATACCTCCAGACTTTCAGCAGAATGGGAAATAATCTTGGCTAGATAGAAATTCCCACCCCAGCCGAGAATCGAACCCTGGACCCCTAGCACAGCAGGCAGGCGTGCTACTGACTGATCTATCGGGCTAGCCAATAGGATGTAGAAATGCGTCAATTGTCAGGATCATATTAGTGCCACCGGTGTGCCGGAATTTCCTCCCGCAGGAACTCTTTAACGTTCAAGAAAATCCACTGACATTGGGCTGTTGCTTTTAAGCTCACTTAAAAACTATTGATCTAGCCGGGGATCAGGATCATATTAGTGCCACCGGTGTGCCGGAATTTCCTCCCGCAGGAACTCTTTAACGTTCAAGTAAATCCACTGACATTGGGCTGTTGCTTTTAAGCTCACTTAAAAACTATTGATCTAGCCGGGGTTTGAACCCACAACCTTGGGACTAGAAGGCCACGGCCTAAGCCAATGAGCCACCCATACCGACCACTCACAACAATAAACGTCTTCGTCACACTGAGAGGCAAACCTTTGCCTGTTGATTCATAATTCAGTGGGTCGCTGGGAATTTTATATTTTGAGTGCTGAGGTAAAAGGCACAGGTATGGACGAGCGGAAGGTCGAGTGGGGAACCCGCAACAGTGTCAGAGCGTCTCCCGCAGACCACATGAGCTGTGTACTTCTACCGTGAGCTTTGGGAGGAAGGAATGAAGGGAGGGACCTAAAGGGTTACCCTAACGTTACCAGTTCAAAGGCATCCTACCCCGCTCTGGCCAGAGCTCCTAACTGTGCAGTCCTCCACATGTATGACCCACAAAGCTGACATTCTCTTCCCAGCCGCAGCCCGCCGAACACCGTCACTAGGTTCTACAATACTGAAACAAATGACAATGAAGTGATGGGTACAGGAAATGGTTCACAGGAAAATCGTGGTAGATAAGGAATCACTCCAAAATTCACCTGCCGTCGCACGTGCTACCTCAGCCCCACCTCGTTTGTCCTTTTTAAATCTTCGTTTCAGTGTAATATTTATATATAAAAATCTCTTATGCATATATTTATGCATTTTTTTTATCATGTATGCTTTATAACAATTCAAAGAATTTCTTTTTTAACGATCGGATTGATCGTTTTTATTAACATATTCATGGAGTGCGCAGTCGGATCATTATATTTTGCAGCTAAGCAGACATCTCACCTTTATGAATCGCTAGTTAACACGGCATTTAGGCATTCTCCGCTTCAATGGGGCTTAAAAAATGAATGTATGGATTCCATATGAAAATCCTAAATAGCTAAAGCCCGATTATTGAATGGACGCAGTAAATCTCTCTTTTGCTTCGCTTAATGACCTAGCCATTGATCTCTCAGATCCATAGTCACAATAGCCCATTGTTTGCTTGATGTCAGGCGTACAGATGCGATATTATTGAATTCCGAAATGCAGAAAATTGCCTGGTCTGGAACAAGCCTTCCAAACCAGCTAAAGGTAACCTCACAAAGCGAATGACGATGTAAATCAGTTATGCTAGAGTAAATTCTCCAGCATCTACTTTATATTCCGCTTATGCATGTGTAAAATTCTTTCAAAGCACCGAGGAAATTAGGAGTTTTAGCTGACCTGACGTTCAAACGGAATCACGACACGTTTGCTGTCTGTATAGTAATGTTAGAATATGGATTAAGCAATTTAAATATCATAGTTCTGTTGTTTTTTCACACAAGCCGTGTGTAGGACAGGAGTTGGATAGGTAGAGTCAGACACGGATCTCCCGGTCTCTAGCCGGTTGCTCTTCCACTGAGCTACCATGGAAACATGCCGGCATAGCACTGCAATTCTCAACTGACTCTCATGTTTCCCAGTAAAGCACAAAGTGATCTGAGATGACATCCCCAATGGCGACTTACAATGTTGTAAGCACTTTAAGTCCCAGGATTCGTAGTATAACCAACTATTATGGTCAATTGGTATTGGATTAACTGTTTTTTTCACGCAAGCCGTTGGATAGTAAGTACCCATTGGGGTTGTCATCTCAAAATAATTTGAGATCACCTTATGGTTTACCGGGAAACATGGGAGTCAGTGGAGAAATTCAGTGCTATGCCGGCATTTTGCCATGGTAGCTCAGTGGAAGAGCAACCGGCTAGAAACCGGGAGATACATGGTTCAAATTCTGGCTATGGAATTGAATTTTTCAGTCTAACTCTACCTGTGCAAATCATAGTTCTTATTGAAAATATCTCCTTCATCTAGCATACTTTTCAGACTATAAATAATCAACACTTCCACTTATGAATTAACTTGATACTGGTATGAACCATACCGACAATATCATGTAACATGCGCTTTTTAAATTTTACAGCATTAGAGATTTAGCTAATGTAGTTTTTAGATATTTTAGAAAGAAACAACATACATGCATCTCATTCTGAAGATAGTCCATCTCCTTAGCACTTTCAAAATGGTTATTTCATAAAACCAAGTTTTAAAAGAATGACTTACTTTGTAATTATTTTCTCTACACGTACTATGTACATTGTGTATAGAGAAGAAATTGTATTCTACCCAAAAATTCGATACCGAGATTTCACAAGAAATACATGTTTTAAGGACCTGAACCCAAAAAAGGAATTTTTAGAAAAGGTTGGCGTGTCTGATTGTGTTTGTGGACAGCAGTACTCAAAAACATAAGGACAGTTAAACTCTAAATTTAGTATTTGAGTTTCAAGAATTCGACAAGATTTATAGAAATCCCTCACCACAACACATGGAAATTTTTTGAAAATTTCGTTTTTGTGAACAATGACTGTGACGGGTTTGATTAAAATGCCGTTTATTAAAGATGTTTACATGGTAAATAAAATAAACAATAATCTTGAATTTTAATGGAAAAGCTTCTGAAGACCTCTTCATTCTGAATGAATGTTGTATATATGCTCTTCATTCTGGATGAGTTTATTATAACTGGTAAACAGTGAGAGATAGATGAAAACTCAACTACACAACAAATTTAAATCTCGCTATACATATACTTAAAGTAATATAAAATTCCATTTTTTAAAATACATTCCTTGTTTTAGAGTAAAAGTGGTTTCAATTTTAAGCTAATTAAACATTTTACAAACGAAACGTGATCTTTTTCTTCATCTCTCTTTTTTTCACTCCTGGACATGCAAAGCGAACACCAATTCCAATTGCTTCAAATAGCAACCAGCTTTTTAAAAATGTAGCTATCGGTATAGCCTAGTGTATTACCTTATTTCCCTTCTACTTAGAAGAAGCTAATACTACAATTTCTACTAATGTTATCTCGATTACCACGATGTGGATAACGAATAAGCTTTCTTTAACAATAATTTGATAAGAAGGTTGTGTGAATAGAACAGATCAGACCTTCTAACTAGTTTCTTCCAAAACAAATTTCCAATGACGGAAGCGATCCCAAA
Source organism: Hymenopus coronatus (assembly GCA_030762935.1). Taxonomy (NCBI): domain Eukaryota; kingdom Metazoa; phylum Arthropoda; class Insecta; order Mantodea; family Hymenopodidae; genus Hymenopus; species Hymenopus coronatus. Next base: position 59,339,613 of record CM060900.1, read on the forward strand.
ATCAGGAATGTATTATTTGTCTGGTTTATACTTGCCAGTAAGTCTGTTAGCCCTTTTGAATGTCGATACAGGTTCTATAAGTTTGCAAACGTTGGAGATGCGCCAGACTGGGCAACACAAGTCCAAGTTTCCATTTTAGCTATCACCAGAGCATCTTTTGGAGGATGTGTTAATAGATGGACGACATTCTGGCCAAAGAATACCCATTTTGAAAAAGTCTAAGAATTCATAAATATTGATTTTAGTGTTATTAATAGTTATAAAACGTTTATTTTACTTCTATGTATCTGTTATAGCCGTTCTACCTTGTAAAGCTTGTCATTAGCAATTTGAGCATTTACCTGTGTAAAACTGCAGCAAAAGCGAAAAGTTTTGCCTACATTAAAATAAACTGCGTCTCTGACCACGCTCGCTAAGGTGCCTGTCTTTGGTGCTTCGGGTTCGAGTACCACCTCGGACATGGGCGTTTGTGTGTTTGTAAATGTATGTATGTATGTATATTTGTAAGTAAAAAGGGCAAATATATACGAAAACAACAACACAAACGTAGGAAAATGAAACAAAAATAGTTAAAAAAGAAGGAAAAAGCAAAACAAACAACGCATTCAACAGAGACATCAGGAAACTTCAGATAAGCGGAGTATTAGAAAAATACGGGGACCTCTAGATACAATAAATGCATGCTTACTTGCAGAAAATGATAAATAACGTTATTTTATCTAAAACAATTTAAATCCTCTTTTATCGTGGTTTCATTTCACATTTATTTGCACTATGTGCTGTTCGTAATAAGTGAATGAAATTTTCTATACCTGCTTGTAAATAGCATGGTAAAAATTCTAAAATTGCTTTTGTTATCATGCTTAATTATGAAGCTATTTAACAATAATAATTATTCTGTGTAACATTTTACACAAACATTGAAGTCTCACATTTAAAATACACTTTCTTCCAAACTAGCAGGATAATTAAACATGAATATTTACAATTTATTAATCTATAATTAAATCTTTCTAAATTTTAAAACAGTGACTAAAAATAGTTGAGTCGTGTGGAGCATGTAAACATACACAAACAAACAAATAAATAATACAAATCTGCAATACCATACTCCGGTACCTAATTTTTAAAATCCGGGTATGCCTTCAAATTCCCTTTCCTTTATTTCAAAACATAATTTAACGTCCATGAAACAATTATTTTACTGACCTTAACTAAACTACAAAAACAGGATAATTATTTATTTGAATCGCAACATTTGTTTTCCTTTCTTTCCAGGTTTAAAAAATATTTATGAATATTTACTCTATTTAAATACCATAATTCTTTATTTCAATTTTTTATTATTATTACTATTATTGTTGTTTTATTATTGTTATTATTAAACATTTATTTTTCTATTTTAATTTTAGTTAATTAATTACTTTTGTTTTAAATTATATTAGAACGGTTTATTTGTTTAATATATTTAATACCTAACAACACTAACAATGCAAAACAAAATTAATTTCTCGGCAACTACTTTCAAAATGTGCGTAACATTTTGTATACATGTTATATGCATTAAACCTTGATTGCTGTATTAAAATTTTGAATGAATCTAAATGAAATTGTGGATTTTAGAAATTTGCAGATGGGTACCCTTAACACTAAAGACCAATGCTAAAACATGACTTCACATCGATGTAAGATGGTTTCAATTTACTGACTCTTTTGGTTGCATGGAATGCCGTATTTCACTGCCTTGAATTCCTTTCAATGAGTAAGTTATAGGAGATGAAGCCGTTAATCTTCAACATAGGGTACAGGTCACCTTTCATTACTTTACTCGCAGGCAATCATTACTGTAATATTGATGTCTTAGTACATATGTGGGTATTTAGTGGTTCACGAACCAAAACTGGTTCTTGACTTTTCCCCATACGACAGAAGATGCTACGGCAGTTGCCGTCTATGTAGCCTGTTAGCATTGTCGAACCGCAGCAGAGTTCCAATTGGAAAGTCCTCGTGCTAGACTCTAAGTCTGTATACAAAGTTGTGGCTTTCCCCTTTTTTTTTTCTTTTTTGATAGTGTTTAACGTCGGCTTTTACTATTTATGGTACCGCAGGCGATGCCACTGATGATACATGGAATGAAGATGGAGCACCGGTGCAATATGATGGCGAGGGAAACCGGAGAACCCGTAGTAAACCCGCCACTATGCCGCTTTGTTCACCACAAATCCCACTTGCGGTCGCTTGGGATCGGACCCGGGACGCCTACGTGAGAGGCGAGTGGTCTAAGCGGCCGGCTTTCCTTGTTGGCAACTAGTTTCTGTAATTCAAACTTATGTCCTTCAAAAGGGGGAAAAAATGAATGACTAAAAAAATAAACAACTTCACGGACTTAACAAGAAATGAATCAAAATATAGTAAACGTGTACGATGAAAATAAATTGTTTGCCGTGCAGTTGGAACTATGAAAAAACAGTTACAAGAGGGACAGTTGTAGGACCTTCTCTCTGCAATCCCTCTAAAATAAACATTAAAACAAGGAATTTAATAAACATAAACATATACACACAGTATTCAGTTGCAAATGTGACGTTTTTAACACATATAAAAAAATGTCAGCTTCGAGATGCAGGAAATATCAATTTCATATCATTTTTACAGGCTACTCAGGGACTGCAAATGGAATTATGTGATTTACAATATTGTACAAACATAATTTTTTCGAAAGAAAGAGGTTGAGAGTGACTTAAACAGCTGCCTAAGAATTCACTTTTGGAATTGATTATTTACATGACATTTAATGGTAATGCTTGGCTCCACATACATTTCCAAGCAAAGTTCCTCTAAAATGAATTATATTAAAAACCAGCATTGCAGTGGACAACGCGATAATCATTTGGTTGATCTATTAAGGCTTAGCTCATCCTTAGCAACAGTAATTGGTGGACTTGCCTAAAGTAAAGCATATCACCGTAAAAAAGTCAGTACCAGATACAGATGAGGAAGACCTTGTGCTTACAAAAATTCCGCTACGACGCATAGCGGCATATCTCAATGCTTCACATGGAGTGAAAGGAGTTACTGCGGCTTCCCCTCTGTTCCTTTAGTTTGGGCATACCTGCTCTATATTAATGGTAAAGGAATATATTTGTTAAATTTGTTGTTCTTGTTTGTATTTTGTAAGTATTACAACAGCTGCCCTCCTATAACTGCTCCTTCCGGGATTCTAACTACTTAGCAGTGATTTAATTGCATCTTATATATTTAATATATTTTTATTTCTTTCTTTTTGACTACTACTGCCTTTAGTCCCATTAAAGAAAATAATTTTCAACCAGGAAGATTAAATCCTTATATACAGGTTAGAATCTGCCAAGACGACTTTCCAATTGGAACTTGCCACTGCTTGCTGTTAGGGCACGTACTTTCGCAGCAACATTTTCTGTCGTACGCGGGAAGGACAAATACCACAATTTCTTTTTGAACCAGTAAATGCCCATGCCTGTCTAGACAGAAAGGAAAGGCTATAATTACGTATCCTACATATTCCAATAGGCATTCACATGACATTGCCCATATACGCTCTGCGTCAGAAACAAATACTGCATTTTATCAGATTTCATTAGAAATATTCTTAAGAGTATCAAAGATTCGTTCACCGTTTACGTTCTTTGCCTGTTCAGAGTTCAACCCATCTTCTCTCAGCTCTCTCCATATCTCATTTTTATTACGCTCTTTGAATCATTATTTTTGAAAGCAGCATTGTACAGAGATTTTTTTTTTGTAAACTACAGGCGGTGACACTGATGATGCATGAATGATGATGGAGCACCGGTGGAATGCGATGGCGGGGGAAGCCGGAGTACCCGGAGAAAACCCACCCCAGCGCCGTTTTGTCCACCACATGCGGTCGCTTGGGATTGAACCCCGGCCGTCTAGGTGAGAGTCGAGTGGTCTAACCACTCGGCCACGGCGCGGCCCGTACAGAGATTAGCATTACCGGTGACAGATAATGGAACAATGTGCATTACTGCCTTTCTGTGCACTATTCTAGCTTTTTGTATGTAGAAAGTACACAGAAAGTTATCTGTGAACAATGCCCACTTCAACAGACGAAATTTCGTCTCCTACAAAAACAATTGCAATTGTATTGATGAACGTATTTTGAACTAATCTTTCGGCTCGCATTCATTTGCAGAAAACAAAAGAGAGATTATATTCAATGACAACCCCTTCTCTCTAATTAAAAAAGTCTGCTAACGAAGGTATTTGGTGGTTACAAAGGTATTGTAATAGGTTTTTGAATTCAGAATACTCTTGTCTTTGTGGATGTGCAAAACTGAAAAATTTCTGCTGATACTGTCGTTTCCGGATGAGCCATTAGGGATCACAAACTATGTAGAAGTTTGATCAATTCCAGAAGCTTTTCAATCATCGTTTAAATCTTCTAAACAATAATACAAATAATGAATGAGATTTACGCAATTAAAGGCTTTTAACGGATCCGTCTCGCCACATCATTGAGTAGGTCTAAAGGGCTCTGATATAAAAACCTGATGTGTTTCATTTACAGAAAATTCTTTATCCACTATCATTTATTACTTTTTCTACTACGTTTAGTAAGCGGAGGAAGTTTTGAATTTAACCCAAAAATCCGATACTGATATTTCACCAGAAATACACGATTTAGGATTCCCTGAATCCAAAATAGGAATTTTAGAAGAAATGTCCGTATCTATCTTATCCTGTGTGTGTGTGCGTGCGCCCGTAAACGAAAATTCACTTGAATACCAAACCCGCTATTTAAGTTTACCTCTTCTAATGACGCAACATAAATATTTTCAATCCCCCATTTAAAATTAACCTTTGTATGGGAGACTTTCAAAGTTTTCGATTTTCTCAAAAATGTCTCTAACAATTTTGATTATGTCCGATATTAAATATATTTGCGTGGAAAATGAAGTGTATATCTTAAATTTTCTGGTAACAGCCTGCGAAGACATCTTCATGCAGAAGGGATTTGTTTACTCTTGTGTACCTGGTAAATGTTATGCGATAGACGAAAACATACTCCACAAAAACTATGGATCTCTTTAAAACATAGTTTATTTTAAACACATTTTTTTTTGCGCCGAAAGCCATTTCCGAGCTTTTATTCGTCATAAATTATTAGGCATTTTAATCAAACTTATTGCAACCATTTTGTAGAATGCTAACATTTTCGATGGGAAGGGTAGTTTGGGGTCAGAGAATTCTGTTGAACATTTTCGTGTTGTACCCTTGAAGGACCAAACTTGAATATCAAGTATGGTATTAATCTGATAGTTGGTTTTTAATATATGCTGTCCACAGACATACACCGACAAACACAAATACTCACAGGGTTCCTTGTTTTGGATTCAGGAGCCTCGAAACATACATTTCCGGTGAGATCCAGAAATGGAAACCTTGGTTGCAATTCAATACTTCCTCTGTATATTATTAGGTAGGTGCTAGAGAAGGTAACACTGATTTTAAACTTATTCTGCGAATGTGCACGGTTGGCAACACTGTTTCTATTATCGTTTGCATACATCTAATTGAATTCATGGTCAGCCCAGAAGGTGACCTATTTCAAAACTAATGTGGAAATACGATATCAAATTGGCATTGCCAGGCATTGACAACGGAACGGTAATTTGGTGTGTGGTATTGACAGCGTATAGCGAGTTTTTTCAGCGCGCTGTGATATCTATTTCGTCCTCTGGCGTAGTTCTTGTCCCCAGCCACGGAATTCACCCGGGTTCGATCCTTCCATGAGGTTGCGGATTTTCAATCCCATTCAGCTTTGTGAGGAAATTGAGGAGTTACGATAGGCAGCGATCCCGGCCAAGAAATTCGACTTCAACTGGGGGATGCGTGATGGTGGCCAAATCATCTCCTCGCATCTGTTGGATGATTTTCCACCTCTGCCGTGCGTATGTGGGCATGAGGCTCTGGTTCGTCCCCGAACTGTTACGCCATAGTGGAAGTGGACGCTTCAGTAGTGTATACAATGGCAGATTGACTTAGTTGTATGGTGAAGTAGAGGTGAAAAAGAATGCTTAACGTACTTAAAATGTAGGGAACGATGATAAAAAAAAATAATGTTTATTCACTGTTTCATGCAAGTCGATTTAATGTCATTGAAAATTTGTAGTGGTTTTGTAAGTAAACAATAATTATTACATTAGTCTTCTTATGCTTCATCATTGGACTATCCTCCTTTGTAGGACTTAAACCCCCAAGAACTTATTAGTGAATGACTTGGAGCTTGTAGCCTTGTCTTTTATCTTATCAATAGTTACAACTCCTCTAAGTCCGTGAATCATAGGAATTTAAGGTGGTACCAAGGAAATAATTGCCTAAAAGATTACACCCTTAGCTCACTTTATCGCGACAGTAAAAATAAGTAACGCATTTACCAACATTTTGTTCAACAGTATTGGTTATATAAGTGTATACAGAATTACATTATTTGAATTGCTTTCCACTAAATGTGAAATGTGTTAACGTTGTATTTACAAAGGCTTTGAAAATCATTTATATAATTCTCAACATACATGAATGTTTTGCACACTAAAACACATAACGGCTTAAAGATCGGACGAAAATATACAACAGAATTTACAATATGTATTTAAACATGGCTTTGTTACGAAGTTCGCCGCATTCAACAAAATATTAGAAAATATACTGAATTAGACCGTTTGCCAGAGTATTTACATAAGAACAACAGAGTTTAAAAGTGTTGCTAAATTACTAAGGGTCTTTAAATTTTGAAACTATGAAAAATGCCTTGCTCATCACAGGCAATATCGACTTGATTACTCTGTCTCCTCTATGGCGATTCTCTGGCGATTCTGGTGATCCTGCCACTGCGCATCCACACTGCGCTACTCCGCACTCCCGTTCCACTCCAACGAAGCCATTTCTTAGAACCAGAAAATAACACGTGGTTGCTAAAAATAAGTAGCATATATGTGGTCACCTTATTGGAGTCCAGGGAGACTGGCAATCTGCTGAAGGCAATACGCCATAACATGCAATAGCTTGTCGAGGAGCAAGCAAATCCTGGATTAGTACATATCCAAGATGGGTGATTAGCCCAATGCTTAGTATGGCGTGAAGAAGGGAATGAAACGTGGTGATGAAATGGATGATCAAGTTATTCAACCCAGCATTCACCTAGCGACCGAGAAAAATCGCAGAAAACCTCCGTCACATTGGTCTTCCAGAGGTTTGATCTCTTAACCTCCTGATGCCAGTACCTGAATCATCTTCCTCGGAATTACATTCAATAAAGTAAAATATAATTCATCATCGACACAAGTATCGGTCAAGTGTTAACTATTTTCATACGGTGTTAACCTGTTTTCTTTATTTTAAATAATATTAACCGTCTTTGTAGAGAGACGTGTGTTTTATAGCTATATAAGGAAGTACTTTGATTGGAATGCTTTCTTGGGACAGTGCCAGTTAAGTTAGATAAGAATGTGACTCAAACAGTATTATGCCGCGGATAATATTAGGTAATACTTTCAAAAACACTCAAAATCCAGTTATTTCATTTGGATTTATCTGAATTAATATAAGAGGAAGTTTAAGAATTTGTTTCTAACGAAAATTTGTGCAACATTTTTTTCTGTTTAAATTTTCTTCTCCGTTTATTTTCTTTCCTTTCCTTGTTCCTCTAATTTTTCTGTTGTGTTTCTACTTGTTTACAATAACACAAACACCCATGCCCGAGACGGTAGTCGAACACGCGATCCCCAGCGCCACGAAGCACCCAAACTACATACTTTAGCGGGGACCGGCAATAATTAGTGTCCTGAATACGTGTTGATAATCTCTTTTTTCAAGCTTTAATAAGTGCATATTATAATGCCAGGTTTGTTTAAAGCTTTATAATGTGTTATGCTGAAACATTAATTTTTCCAACATTTTGTCATTTTGTAAAATTTAAGTAATTTCTATTTAATACTATTGAGAAATATTAATTAGACTAACATAGTAGATCAACGACTGCCCTTTTAACTATAATCACAGTAAAGAAAATAAAAAGTCTCTGGGATATGTTATACAAAGTTCTGTGACTTAAAGCTTTCTAACAATATAAATGTAACACTTATATACTATGTACATAGCAAGTAGAGAAGATACTGTATTCCACCCAAAAATCTGATACCAAGATTTCACCATAAATACAGGGTTTTAAGGACATTTGAATAAAAAAAAGTCTGATGTGTTCTATTCACGTACATTTCTCTAGCTGTTCCAAAGATAAAATATTCTTACAAAAGATTATTTGTTCATATATATCATGCTTATCGAAATAAACAGTCTTATTAGTTGCTTCATTGTAAGTAGAAGGGCAGTAAGGGAATACATTATGCTAAAGCGATAGTCAAATCTTTTGAAAGCTGGGAAACAATTGAGGTCCGGTTCGCTTTACATGGTCCCGTTTCAGAAAACCAACAGCAAGGAATGTCTCATAAACGGCCAACACTACAAGAAAAACATATATAATATGTATGTATGTATTTATTTCTCTGCAAGTGGGTATCACCCGGTGGCAGAGTTATACATGTATACAAGATATATAAACAATAAATCACAGCTGCCAGTTTATGGCTTTGTAAGCTAGATATAATAGTTATTTACACAAATATGAAAACATTAATTTTTCTCTCAATTCAGATTAATTAATTTCATAATTAGAATCACCAACCAATTTAACATTTGTATTTACAACAATATAAAACCACAAGCATTTCATTTAAGGAATATTTGCAAAAATTATCCAACATTAAAATCAAGATTTTTCCTAAATTTCTTCAGAGACAGGGGACAACCCCGAAAGGCTGCTCCAGGCAATTCATTCCAGTCTTTTATGGTTCTATTTACAAAGGAGAACTTTCCCACATCAGTTCTGTATCTTCTACCCTTACTTTTGAACAGATGATTGTTTCGTGCATAGTAAGTTGGGTTTTCCAGTTTGTCAGTAACGTCCTCCCATGCGTTTAAGCCAGCGTAAGCTTTAAATAAAGCCCACAACCTCTGTTTCTAACGCCTAACTTTCAACGGCTCCCATTTTATCTCCTCAGCGTTTGTAGGCCCAAAATATTTACCCCTTTTTATGAATTTTATAGCCCTTTTCTGGATCTTTTCTAACGAATCAATTTGATTTACTCTATACGGGTCCCAACAAGTTACTCCAAATTCCATGACCGGCCGCACTAAGGACTTGTACGCGATTTCTCTGGACTTTGCACTCCCCTTTTTTAAAATCCTCATTAAGAAATGCAGTGTTTTCCACGCTTTCTTAGATACAGAATTTACCTGCTCGTCCCATCCAGCGTTACTCGCCAAGTAAACTCCCAAGTATTTGCAGCTGTTCACCTGTGGAATTTTTTCCCCACCTATGTGATAGTTCTGCAGAGTTTTTTCCCTAGATCTATTAAATGCAATTGACTTACTTTTGCCAGCGTTAATTTTCATTTTATTTGCAGCAGCCCAATCACTAATTTCATTTAAATCTCCCTGAAGAGCAGTCTCATCTTCAACATTTCTAATTTTATTGTAAATAATACAATCGTCTGCAAACAACCTTATCGGGTATTTTATATTGACAGTTATGTCGTTTACAAAAATAAGAAAAAGTAAGGGCCCTAGTACTGAGCCTTGGGGTACTCCCGAGCTTACCATACCCCTTTCAGATAGCTCCTTGCCTACTTTTACCCTTTGCGATCTTCCTTTCAAAAATTTTTTAACCCATAGAACTACGCATTTATCAATTCCTGTAGCAGTTAGCTTCTGGATAAGTAAATTATATGATACAACATCAAAAGTTTTGGAAAAATCTATCACCACTGCATCTGTTCTTCCCCCTGCATCCACCTCCTCTGCTAAAACTTGAAATAATGACGTTATCTGGCTTTCACACGAGTATCCAGGTCTAAACCCATGTTGCGCTTTATTGAACCACTTTTTGTTTTCTAATTCCTCCCGTATATATTCCACAGTTAAATGTTCCATCAATTTGCACACTACTGAAGTTAGGCTGACTGGTCGATAATTATTTAGTTCTGTTTTATTTCCCCCTTTATGAATTGGAACTACAATCGCGGTTTTCCAGTCTTCCGGTAAGGCACAGTTATTTATTGATATATTAAATAAAAGCATTAGGTACGGAATCATAGATTCCCCTCCAATTTTTAGTATTTCGGTCGGTATATTATCAGGCCCCCTCGACTTTCGATTTTGCAACATTCTGATCCTTCTGCGCAATTTGGATGCCATTATTTGAAAAACGGAATTTCCACTATCCTCAATTTCCAATTTATAATTATAATCCGTTTTGTTAAAAACAGACACAAAATGTGAATTTAATACATTCGCTTTTACCTTATCGTTCAATATGGCAATTCCATTTTCCTTGAGTTCTGGTATGCCAAGTTTATTTCCCCTGCGTCTACTTACATAATTGTAAAAAGATTTCCAACCATTATTGGTCCTGCTAAGAATTTGTTCTAAGAACCGCTCCTGGGCTTGCAACGTTTCGTCTTTCAATTGTTTAGCTAATTCTTTATATCTGTTAAAATGCCAATCTGACTTCTTCCGTTTATGAAACGCGCGCCTAGACTTTCGTTTAAGTATTCTGATGGATTTTGTATAATATTCTGGATCATTATTTTGTTTGATAACTTTGTATGGAACGTATTTCTTTATTGATTCCGAAATACGTATTTTGAAACTATTCCATGCTGCATCTACATTTGTTGCAGATTTTACAAACAGGCAAAATTGCTTTTTGCGAAAAGTCTGAATTCCATCTACGTCTGCTCTGCAGAAGTTAAAACTAATAATTTCCTCTCCTTCATACCGGTTTCGCACCTTCCAGTTTATGTCTAATTGTACACAGCTGTGGTCACTTATACCTGGAAAAACCTCACATGCGCTAAACAATGACTCAGGTCTGCATAGAAACACGTCCAGTACAGCCGATTTGCGGGTATCTGTTTTGACTGCCTGCGAAAACCCATGATCCCAAACCAGAAGGTTAACAACACATGGAGTTTCACCTCCTAATAACTGCCCATTCCAGTTTACATTTGGCAAATTTAGATCTCCTGCTAAATTAACATTTTTTCCCGTTTCCGAAGAATTTTTTTCCACTAGTATAAACTATGTGTTTTAAAGAGATCTACATTTTGTGCGCATTACGTTTTTATCGATGTCTTACGGTTTAACTGTTGTGCAAAATTCTGCAAAATTCATCCAAAATAAAGAGGTCTTCAGAAGCTGTTCCCAGAAAGTTCAAAATATACATTTTACTTGTGTTTTAAATATCTTTCATATACGGTATTTTAATCAAAATCGTTAGAGCCATTTTTATGGATGACAAACTTTTCAAAAAATTTTCCATATAAAGAATAGTTTGCGCTTGGGGGGATTTTGTTGAAAAACTTCTTGTCGCATCCTTGGAAGATACTAAATATAGATGCCAAGTTTGGTTTTTAACGGTCTTTTGTTTTTGAGCTATGCTATCCACACGGACACACACACACACAAATACACACGCACCATGACCTTTTTCTAATTTTTTTTTCGCACTCAGGGGCCCTCAAACCTATTTCTCGACAGCGAATTTTTGAGTGGAATACAATATCTTCTCAAGCTATTATGTTCATTGTATGCACAAACATGCCAGATAAAGTAAAAAGTATTTTTAGAAAGATACACGCATATGTGTTTGTGTGTGTGTGTTTGTGTGTGCGTGTTTGAGTTCAATATCTTCCAAGGATGCAACATGAAGAGTTTCGGGAAAATGCGCCCATGCTAAACTATCCTTTACATGGAACATTTTTCGAGATGTTCGATTTTCTAAAAAAAAAATGGCTCTAACAGTTTTGATGAAAATATCTTATATTTAAGATATTTACATGGAAACTAAAATGTGTATCCCGAATTTCTTGGGAATCGCTCCTGAAGTCCTCTCCGTTCTGAATCATTTAACCGCAACTGATAGGTCGTAAGAGATAGGAAAAAGTATGCAAATCTAGCATAAAGCAGTCATATAAAGTGATTTTAATAAATCTAACAATATCTGAGAAATTCCCTATTATTGATTTCAATTTTAAAATACTTATAACTTTACTCAAACGGGAAGTTCTGATCCGTTTAGCATCTCCTTTGTTTTGCTTCTGGCCATGGAAAGAGAACGGAATTTCAATTACAATCGCATAGTGACAGATTTTAAAAGATATGACTGTCGCTTTAAACCTAGTGTGTTCCCTTTTAGTGATAAGGACCTAACGAATATAATCATATTTTGTAAGAACAATTTGTTTGCAGAACAGATAGAGAAATTAATGTGATTGCAACACATCGGATGTTATCATATTACCTTACAGTATTCCATGTACTTTCCTTAAGAGCACCTGGTACATTATGTATTTTCTGTAATGCATTAATTCGTGCACTGATGATGACTTTTTTTTTTTTTTTTGCCTTTGATTTTAATGGTTAGAACACACACACACACACACACATATTCACTCTCACATTCATACTTCCAGACTCTTAGAAGGGCAGGGAATAATATGGGCTAGAGAAAAGTCCGCACTCCAGCCGAGAATCGAACCCGAGTCCCCTCGTACAATAGGCAGGTGCACTAACGACTGAGCTCGGAGCTAGCCAAAATTTGTCAGCTATTCAGCAAACAATGAAAAAGAAAACACAGTTTAGTTTTGTTTAGGAACGAGACTTTGTACACTATATTTTAATGGAGGGATATATAGACAAAGGTGTAAGGAATTGTTATAAAAATGTTGAATTTTAATTATGTTCACAGCAGCAATAACTAAGAAAGAAAATAAAGACATTCACCTAATTATGTTACGAAAACATCTCCTACTACTTTATGAAATACAAATGGACTGACAAGGGACAATAACTACTTTTATGACTTCTCTGAGCTACAGTTTTTGTACTGAAAATGCATTGAAGGTAAAATAACACACTGTCTGGACATTATCTCCCAAATTCGTCGGAAAATAATATGAAATAAGCTGTAACGTCTGACTTTAGCTCTGTCTTCCGTTCAACGATCAGCTGCCTATTACTGTGCCAGGCGCTAATAATTAACTTTACCCCACTCCAAATCCACAAGCATCGGCGCGAAACACCGCATCATAGACAACTTACAAACATGAGCGCCAAATGCAATTAATTTTTACTTTCTTTGCACGTATTATCTACATAGTGTATAGAGAAGGTATTGTATTCCACCCAAAAATCATCACCAAGATTTTTGGAACCCCCTGAATCAAAAAAAAAAAAAAAACATTTTTAGAAAAATATCCGTGTATGTGTGTGTCTGTGGCCAGCATAGCTCCAAAATGAAAAATCCGTTAAATACCAAACTTGATATTTAAATTCAGTATCTTCCAAGGATGCGACACGAAGACTTTCAAGAAAATCCCCCCACCATCAACTACCCTTTACATGGAGCATTTTCGAAAATGTTGGCTTTCTCAAAATTGGCTCCGAAGATTTTGATTAAAACCTCGTATATTTAAGATATATACATGGTAAATAAAATTTATACCTTGAATAGCCTTTGAAGACCTCTTTATTCTGGATGAATTTTTCTGAGTGTTGCATAACTGGTGAACCGCAAGAGATAGACAAAAACTGTAGATCTCATTAAAACACCTAATTGATATCTTACTTCGTGGAATTGGCCGTTTTCAAGGTATTTCTTGTTATTGGTTTCAGTTTTAAAAACTTGTCAACTTCTGTCTACACAAAGAATCGGATTTTGATCCCCTAGCAACTCCATTTTAAAACATTTTACTGTTAGTTTAGCCTGGTGTATTCTCTTATTTCCCTTTTACTTAAAGAAACTAAGTAATAAGACCGTTTCTGCTATTGTTTATCTCGATTACCAAGAAATAGAGTGATCTTATTAACCATAATTTGTTACAGAGATGTAGAGAAAGAAATGGGAATGGAACACACAATATTTTTTCCCCAGTGGTGGGTGCCTCAAAGGAAGGAAGGAAGGAAGGAAGATAGAACAATTGCCCATATTTGTAAACTTTCATTTCCAATACTTTATAAAGGCTAATACGTGCAAGGAATTAAATATTATTAATGGAGCATTTACATATATAAGTAAACTGTTCTTTTCAAACTTGGGCCTATGGGAGAGAGATTTGAGACACTGGTGTTTGTGTGTGTGTACGTCTGCAGTGATAAAACTGTTGTTTATTTTATTCAAATCGTGTCACATTGGTTTAAAATTACAGGCGATGTATCAAAACCGACCCAAATTACTATACCGATCCAACTGTAACCGATAGGGATTCCATCCATCCCGTCGCCCTCGGTGGCGTAATGGTTACCATGCTAACTTCATATACTCCAACCCGATATTCAAACCCGGCGGAGGACGATGGACTTTTTCGGGCGTAAAATTCCCTAGCATGGCTTCCTTCGGAAGGGAAGTAAAGCCGTGGGTCCCGGGTCGTAGATTTGCGGCACGTAAAAGAACCTCAAGCCTGATAGAAAGGCCTCTGAGCAAAATTAAGCCCAGTATAGAATGGGACGCTGAGAACCACAGCAGTTAAAGGGCGTCCATAAATAAAACTCTTATTTCATTTCCTTCCATCCGGACCTAGTCAACGTTCTGGTCTCTCCCTCTACGAGGTCAGGTAACTGGCAAAGGGCAACAAGGACCTATGTCCGTCCATGACTAATCCTAATCCTAAAAAGCGAAGAGTTTATCACAGCATGAGCGTGGTCAATTATTCAGCTGCTATTGCAACATAACTTCACATTAAATTACGACTTATACAAAACTACATGCTAATAAGTGGTGAAATTAGGCACTGAGGTAAGAAAGTGAATATATAAAATTCAGATTAGTTGTCAGTCCATATCTGGTAATTACACTGACATTGGACGTTGAATTATAGCACCGAACGAGCAGCTAAATTAAATAGCGTCCCTATATTCAAGCTTTCATTTATCAACATTACCGCCGATAGTAAATCTCCCTTTTCATCAATGTAAAAGTTAAAAATCATTTTCGTGACAATAGATGTTAAAATTAGCGTACCTGCTTTCATGACTAATCGGTAATTTAGATAGCATTTACAATCATTTCCCGCAACAATGAGAATGAAAAGCTTCGAGGAACAATGCGGAATGTACTTGCTAATGGCTTTAAAGGATTCTCGTACAGGCGTCATGATTTATAGTCAGGTCGAACAAGGAAAATTATCATGCGTTGACAGCGCTCATTACACCATGTCACGCGGAGTCTCGGCACTTCACAGTGTGTACAGCAGCACCACTCGGCGTTTTGTTTTGTAATACCACTGCTGAAAACTTCCAATTTTCAATAAATTACGGCTTTAAACTTTTCCGCTGTGCTTCATAAAGTAAAATACTTCGTTTGCTGTAACTGGACACAAGCATTTCTAAGGGAGTCAAGGTTCCAAATAAAGCGAAAAGGGTGTGCTACTTGTGATTCAGGTACTTAACAACCTATAACTCTTACGGAAATTATAACTTTCTATTGACAAACATTTGAATATATAAGAATGATATGCTAGTTATAAAACCCTTTCATATATCAGTTTTGCTGTAAAACCGTGGAAACAACTTTTGGTTTCACTTGATTCTTAACTTACTGGTTTTGTTCCTTTGGCTGAAGTACAGCTGGTTCCTGTTTTTCGTTAGATCAGCTAATTTACACCTGATGCAAAACAAAAGCTTACAATTTTTGTATAATGGCCTCTGTCCAATTTTTATGTGATTCAGTATAGGTAAAATATCCATTCTTTCTTTCTTTCTTTCTTTCTTTCTTTCTTTCTTTCTTTCTTTCTTTCCTTCTTTCTTTATTTACCCTCATACGTAGGACTTACACCCCCGGAACGTATAAACCAGTACGTGGGGCCAAGCACCAGTTGGGGAGCAGAAGCTGCGGATCAAGAGAAGCCAGGATGTGTGATCAACAGCCCGATGCCTGCTATGAAAGGGGGGAAGTGCACGATATGAAATGACGGTGGCATTGATGACAGGAAAGATGATTAGAGAGCAGTTGGTGGAATGAATGGCGCGGAAAACTGCAGAACCCGGAGAGAACCCGCCCAGACGCCGCTTCGTCCACCACAAATCCCACATGGTGTCCCGTATGATCGAACCTGGGCCAAAGCTAAAATATATGCAAACATTACTTTATTATTTCGTGTTTCAGGACATTTCCCTTTTTACTTCACATAAGTTACTACAACTGCAAGAACATTTTGAGGTGGATGCTGATTTTGGTCTGGAGCGCACCATTAATTTTGAATTCACTTTCCTTTAAGTTGTAATTTTTCTTTCATTTTACGTAAGCTCATATTTATTACAATTTAATTAAATTGTATATTTAATTTACGTCCTCATCACCACTCTTTACATTCCAATACTCGCCGTCAGGTGGGCAGCAAACGTGAATCGTCAGTTTAGAATACCCCATAATACAGAGTTGGCGACGCCGTGGCCAAGTGGTTAGGCCGCTTGCCTCCCACCTAGACGGACCGGGTTCGATCCCAAGCCGCACACGTGGGATTTGTGGAGGACGAAGCGGCTTCTGAGCGGGTTTTCTCCGGTCCTCGGTTTCCCCCGCCACTTCGCTTACATTTTATATCATCCACTTCCTCACGCTCACGCCTTCCCTCGAGCTGACCCCTCGTTCCAGGTTATCCTTCTGTGGTTTCATGTCGTTGGCTCCACAAAAGGCATCTGGTCCTAAGCATTCGCTTATTGGGGTCAGTCCTACACATGCGGGGAAGGTAAACCGACTACGAAAAGCAACAAAAACACAGTCTTCGGTATGAAAGCTAAACGCTCGTACAGTCTTTTGTCTGACTGGCACGGTGTGCTACAACTGACTGTCCCAACGCTTTGTCCTTGGTTTTTAATTCAGTGTTCCTTTGAACCTGTACATAAAATTAAGAAAAGTATATCTTAGCTCATAGTAAATGCTGGCAATGTCTCCCTTACTCAGCTAAAATAAATGTAAATGGTGTGTTATTTATGGACGCTCTTTAACTACTCTTCTCAGCGTCCCATTCTAATTTGGGTGTGAAAGACCGCTTAAATTTGCTCAGAGGCCTCTCTTTCAGGCTTGAGGTGCTTTTATGTGCCGTAAATCTACGATACGGGATCAACGGCTTTACTTCTCTTCCGAAGGGAGCCATGCTAAGGATTTTTACACCCAAAAAAATCCATCCTCCTCCGCCGGGTTTGAACCAGCGAACTTGGGATATGTTGCTCAGCTAAGCAAGCATAGTACCGACTATAACACATTTAGATCAACTCTACTTGCTCGGCCTCTGTAATGTTTCGTATTTCAGTAGGTATGCTTTCTTCAACTTCCTCCAATATGCGAGCGATTTTTGTGGCGAACGCTCAAACTTTGTTTGATTTTTCTTCTGCTACCATTGTACGTTTTCGTATGTATTTCTTGTTTACCAATGAGCCAGTTGTCTCAAATTTATTCACAAAGTCAGGAAATGAAGTTTTGAAAGGAGGCAATTGTGAGGGAAACTTCGGGATGAATTATCTACGCACGTGAAGAGCGGTTCGTATTTAAAAGGAATATTTACATGATTTACATACGACTGGTTCTTCAGATAACTGACATTCCATTTTCGCAAATGAAAGTAGATTATTTACCCGAATGACTACGTCAGAACCGTGGTGTTTGCTCTCATCGGTGCGCAAACATTGCCAGCCCTTCCTTACACACTCCACACGCCTGCTTAGCTGTGTACATGACGAATAACAATTGATAGCGAACAGTGACGTTTCATTGACAGAAACTATCAGGATGGAAAAAGATATGCAAATATTTTGCAACCTATGCTCAACACCACAGAGCAGCTCTCCTCTGAACAACAGGGAACATGGTTTGCAACTTTACCAACTGTTGCCAGCCGATACATAACCCAGATTGAAATATTTAGTAGCCCATATATTTGGCAATATTTGGTTTCACATATATTTATGCGAGCAATTCTTTTCTAAATTGAATTATACTTAGAATGATACAGGCTCCAGTTTAAATGGTGATACCTTTCTATCAGTACTGCGTCTCTGTGTGTCTAGAATTAAACCTAGCATAAATTTGTGTAGCGAAAATTATATCAGCGTTCAACTATGTCTGTAAAGTCTCATTTGAGGAAGAAAGACTACAAGACATACGAGGTATGATAAAAAATAAATAACGGGATGTTTTGTTTATGTTTATTTATGCATCTGCATCAACTTTGTGCCCTTCAAAACAAACTCCCTCAGATATAGTACACTTGTGTCAATACTTTTTCCAATCTTGGAAGCAACTCTGGGTATCCTTATGGTATTTAGCTACTTCAGCGATTCTGTTTTTAGCTCACTATTAGTGGCTAAACGACGTCCTTTCATGTTCTCTTCTACCTCGGGGATAGAAAGAAGTCGCAGGGAGCCATGTTTTTTTTTTTTGTTTTACTTTTTTTTTTAAAAACAGTAACGGAGTCTGATCAGGACTCCGGTACTGTATCCCTATTTACATTTCCCCCCGTAGGTTTTACTGATTACTGGTTTACTGGTTTTACTGTTTCTTTTACAAACATATACACATTGCACAAACATATAACACCCATGCCCAAGGCGGGACTCGAACCCACGATTCCCAGCCCACGAAGCACCAAAGCGAGACGCTTTAGCGAGCGTGGCATGTTCGGCGAATAAGGTAGCTGAGGCAACATAACGTTTCTGTTTTTGCCAAAAAAATCATGAGCAAGCGTTGATGTGTAAGCAGGAACACTATCTATGAGTGGTTTTGCGAAAATTCTGGTCGTTTTCTTCGAATTACTTCATGAAAACGGCGCATAACTTCTAAGTAGTATTCCTAATTGATTGTATAAGCATATGACAGACCCATTTCTTTGCATCTTCCACATTGTCGTTAATAATTGATGTGTTAGGACGTCCAGGAGATCGTCTTCTTCAGAGTCTTCTCGACCCTCTTTGAACCGTCGATACCACTCGAAACTTCTTGTCTTACTCATAGTAGGTTTACCAAAAACCACAGCCAACATTTCGAACACTTTACTCCATTTTTCATGCAAAGTTTAATGCAATTTCGCTGAGCCTTCGAAAACATGTATAACTCTTTTAACCGTCAACACTAAACCAAGAATTTAAAACAGCTGAAAATACAAACATACATCAGGAACATGTATACCTACAAGATACAGAAAAGTTTTGAAAATCGGTTTTATAAATCCCGCGAAATTACTAAGTACCCGTTATATTTTGATCACACCTCGTATTTTGGTATTCGGCCACTCGTCTTTAAATTGTCTAGTTCCGTCGCTGTTGTACTTTACATGCTGCGCAACGATATTGGTAGCTCCTGATGGATTGTGGAAACGTTCCACTTCATTTATCAGCTGCCCAGGACTGGACTACGTTGTAACTTAAGGGTGAAAGGCCTATCGCGAGTGCGGTATGTTGGGAAGCGGTGCGAGCGGTCAGGTTTTACACCAAACACCCTAGCAGCGGAGTTTAAATTGAGACATCTTCTATTACATTTTTTCGTTTCTTACTAAATAATACTTTGAATTGGCCAAAATATGTTAAATACACTTGGCTTTAGTTTTTCATAAACTTGCTCTGGTATGCGCATTAAATGTAACAGCAAAACCTTTTACTTAAAGTGTTTTCAATTAATTTCTGTGCTATACTCTCATTCGCTTTTCTCAAAGAAAGTATTTATAAGGTAGTTAATACAAAAATCCGAGGACGAAAGAGTATTTGCCGCTTTAAATAATGTACTTTTCATGTGAATTATTCTGAAATATGGTTTAGTTTAGTATACTTATAAACACTTGTCATTAACGAAGGTCCATTAATTATAAATAAATGTTATGTTCAATATTTTGGCACTGTCAAATGTATGTTAAAAACGAATGGAATTAAATGATATCGTAAATGAAACTAGTTCCTTAGTTCCTGAAATTACTCGTTAGGAGTGTGGAAAACACATAGCTTGTTTGCAGAGTCGTGTTTCGGCTCTGTGTAACAGTGTTTACGAATATGAAGTGCGCAATAATAGGATCAACTCTGGTATTCCTGACAGAGATCACTGTGATACAAGAGTGCTCTCGGATTATTTCAGAATGTGGCCCCGAAACAAATCCATAAGTTGGCCACATCTCACTATAGTTACAAAGCGAGGATTATTTATAATTACGTTATACTGGAGAGCTCTTTGGGCTATTAGGGCCATCTGCACGTCGGCAATGAAAGTATCCGTAGTGTAGAATGAAATGAATTTAATCTGGGTATTTAGAATTATTTGCAGTTCCCTCTCATTCAGCGCGTCCTCTTTTGTAAATTCCAGCTTTGGTGTGTAGCGGCTAGTACCATTTCCAGGTGGTCCTTTGTGCTGCTCTGACATTTCACTGCACCTCCACAGACAGCCAGTCGTGCTAAAGGACACTAAGCTTCCTCTACATCAGAGAGCTGTGAAACACTAGTTCTCGGAGTAATATACTTTGTTTTGCGTATTTCCCGTCAATAGCATAATCCAGTTGATCAGACACCTCTGTTGGGATCACATTATGCGCAAGTTTAGCCAATCCTGTTTCGATAATTCCACTTCCATGCACTTTAGCTAACATTGTCACATACTATGTAGTTCTACATTTGCTGACCTCATAAGCAACTTCATACGACAGAAAAATAGCAACTAGAAGCACCTGAAGTGGGCCATGGTCTAATAATAAACCTGCTTTGCGCCAGCAAAACAACTCTGTTTAAACATCTTCTCCGTAGAATATTATTATTCTCATTTGTTTCTTTCACACTGGCCATGTTTAGGGCAGGAATTGGAGAGGCAGAGTCAGCCTGACAAATTCAATGACATAGCCAGGATTTGAACCACGAATCTCCTGGTTTCCATCCAGTTGCTTTGACCACTGAGCTACGAAGGCAAATGCTTGCACGACACCAAATTCTCCAGCTGACTCGCGTTTTCCTCAGCAAATCACAAGGAGATCTTTAATTATTTTAGGATGTCAATCCTCAATGGCGACTTACAAACTACGTAAGAATTCAAACCTCGGGCCTTATAGTTAACCAAATTTTAGGCCATTTCATTTATACACCAGCCGTGTGTAGGGCAGGAATTGGAGAGCTAAAGTCACATTGAAAACAATTTTTAATGAGATGCCGGCATGTTGCCATGGTAGCTCAGTGGTCAGAGCAACTGGATGGAAGCCAGGAGATCCGTAGTTAAATCCCGGCTATGGCATTGTATTTGTCAGCCTGACTCTGCTGGTTTTAGAATGAAGCACACTTCCACACAAATTCTCAGAGAGAAATACTGTTCAGCTCCAGCATTTATAAACTTGATGGAGCAAAACGATTTGGAAAATAAACGATTATTGACCACAACAGAACGTAGTTGCTAGTTTAGTTTTTATTCCTAATTCGTTTTACTTTGTCATTCATATAGGAATTACGCTTTGATTCTATATAGACCATCTCTACACAATTCATTACCTTTCTTAAAATCCTGTGTCGGTCTGTGTGACTCAGTTGGTTGAGTGCTGGCCTTCTAATCCAAAGGTCGCGGGATAAAATCCGGCTTAGACCTGAGGACCTGAGCGACCTTCGTTTTACTGGTCTTGCTTATTGGTGGAGACGGTGAGGGGATTGCGTTCGGTGTTCTTAACGCTCTAAAGGATATCTATACACGTCAATCATGGGGCACTTGGTGTTCCTAAACAGCTACTAAACCGCCGAGGAATAATAATTTGTGTTTGTTGATTCCTAACATGGGTACTTATTGAATCGTTATCATACTAATCAAGGTAGGTAAGGAATAATGTTAATGTTTGTTTTAGCGTCAAATAATTCATTTTCTCAAACATTTTTACAGGAACAATATCTCAAAACTTCTGCTGTGTCAGAGTTTGAATCTTATTTGGAATAATTAACGCACAGTTAATGAATCGTTGCTTTTAAATTTTTATGTTTCCCCAAAATAGTAGTTTTCAAAAACAAGACTTCGTTACAAAGGCCAGTAACGAGAAAATGAAACTCTTTTTCAGTTGATCAGACTCGTTACTAATACTTTTGGTGATTGCATGGAAATGTGTTTGCAACATTGTGCATGTGAGGAGGTGGATTAGAATTAAGATGAACTCTCGGGGCCGAGGTCCCAAGTCACTGGGGCAGAGCAACGCATATAGGCTCTAGGAGACTTTTGGATTTAGGTGGTCCCTGGTAGGGAGGGATGGGGGAGAGATCCGTAGGACAATTAGATACGGATGACAACGGGCGCAAGTGTGGACGGGATCCCTAGCAGTTGCAGACTGAATGTATCTGTCGCCGCCCGAAATAGCCCACCAGCCCTGAAACACCAGGGATTCTTCAAAGGGATCCCGATAGAGTGGTCCCGTAATTACGCCAGGAACAAACCTCAACAGAGTGCAAGTTAGAAAATTTAGGCCGCGGCAGGTTACACCACTTGCCTGTCACCTAGACGGCCCGGGTTCAATCCCAAACGACCGCATGTGAGATTTGTAGTGGACAAAGCGGCGCAGAGGATGGCTTTCTCAGATTTCCCCCACCATCGCATTCCACCGGTGCTTCAACTTCATTCCATGCATCATCGTGACATCCCTTGCGGCGCCATAGCAGTAAAAGCGAGCGTTGATCACTATTAAACGTTGCAATCCAACCAGAACCTGCCGAATTCCGTCGCCTGGTTCTTCAATCCTGAAATAGATAACCAGGAAGGGATGGGAACGGGATAAAAATCTGTTATTTTACCCCGGCACCTAATTTATTACACCTGGGCAAATGAACCATATCTGACTGTCTATTTAGAAAAAGGTATCTACAATTTCTATACAATTATTCTACAAATAATAAACTACAAGTACTAACAAAAAGTAAACAAAATAAAGCAATTAAAATGTAGATTTACAATTAAAACATTTATTTACCATATAAACTAAACAAAAATTCAGCTTTTGCAGCACTCTTTTTATTACATTTTAATATTTTCATAACTGTCAATATTAGTACAATTATCCTATATTAAATTATTTATAAAATATTAATAATCTTTTATATATTTTCCATATATTTACCTTTATTTACCTATAATTTTATCTCATGGACTATACAATAAATTTATTCATACCATATTGTATATCTTTATACATTTTATGCTTTTATACTTTTTAAAAATAGTATCCATTTAATTACATTATTATTTATAATACTCTTTTTTATCTTTATAAATAAATCTAATTTTGGTCATTTTTCGCTACATTTTATCTTCGTTCTTGTTATTTTCTTCTTTTAACCATTCATATTTTAGTGTTATTGTTTACTTATATGATGAACAGACTATTGTGAGGATGTAATGAGCCTTCAATGCATTCCCCTGGTAACTCGAGGAAGCCCCGAAAAAGCCACACGGGTGAGGAAGGCTGGCCACGGGAAACGAAACCTCGACCTCCCGAATGCGAGTCGCACGCGTTCCTCGCTCGGTCGCGGGGGTGCTACTCTGACCTTGTGGCCTGTTGACGTACTGCAACTCAACATTTATGAAGAATACCAAAGTTTGCTCCTCTGATTTCTACAACTCTTATGACTATGGCTGTGATCAGTTTACGGAGGGTATACCTAGTGCCTTACCCCAATGGATGTTTTGTGCATGCACCCTCAGAAGGAATGGATAAGGTGAAGGACCCGCAGGATACATATAGGCCGCAGGCCAGGTTGGCGCATTAAACAGAGACGCGTAGGCACTTCACCACCTGGCCACAGGAGGGTCGCTCAGAGTCATCCCCCTTAGCCCCTGAAAGTATTTACAGAGGTTTCCCTAATATTTGGCAGGACTGAGCAGAAGTTCTTATAAATAAGCTCCTGCACCATCTGTCCAACATTGGTCATCACACAGCTCCGGAGTTAACCTTAAACGTGAACGGGGGAAATAAAATGTAAAAATGGGTGGAGGGAGAGAAGACACCGTCCTATTATTCGCCTTGTCAGTCAGAGAAACCAAGAAAAATCCATGGGCAGAGTTGGTCACTATCGGGAAACAAACCTGAGACCTGAATGCGAGTCTCACATGTTGCCGCAGAGCCATCTCGCCCTGTTATAAACTAATAAATCGTATATTATTCTTCTCCTATACTCGAGGATAGGCAGACCAGACAATTGCCTACTCTTGCCTCTAATTTAATTTGAGTCAGATCAAGGGAGTGGAAAATAATTTTCCGCCGTTGACATGAATAAAGCTTTGGTTGGTAACTGACGGATGTAGACTTTCAATTAAATTAGTATACAGCTTGCAGTTATCATAAAATTAACAATTTATCAGTTACAAGTACCGGATCTTCCAGCACTGGATTGTTAATAGAATTCTGTGAAGCGATTTTACAGAAACACAGTCTTGTTATTTATAGAAACTCCAGTGGTGTTGCGAAATGGATTGATTACACTTTTATGGTGTACTAAGACATGCATTAGGCCGAGCATATATCTTTTACCTTCAAAACTTGAGCTAAATAATTTAATGGCAAGGAAACCATTTCCACGTTGAATATAGTCAGGGACAAGGAGAAAGTACAAACAGGCAATATATTATTTTGATTCTGGTTGTCTGTCATGAACACGCATAATGTCAAAATAAAGGTGAAATTTCAAATTCTAATCAGGTGAACAGAGATATGCACATATAATTTGAACACCTACAATGATGTATGTTACATATGGTTTAGAATTAGAATTTCATAAAAAAGAGAAATCTTCAATTTGGTATCTTACAGAGCTACAAAATACAGGATCTTCGGTATCACCCTTTCCTTTTATGCCTAGGCCGATATGCGTAACGGCCGAGACCTCGGTATTGTGCCACTGCGTAGAAGGAGCACAGGATGTGTTAAGAATACGTTTAAACAGTTGTGAGTTGCCTCAGTAGTTACTTTTTCTTTGCGTTGTAAAGTGTTTTGGCAACACGTTGTTTTGTGTGATTTCCTTGGGAATATTATTCTCTTGTTAGTCCACGGAAACCACACTTAATTAGTGTAGTTATATGTACGATACTTATGTGAAAGCTGAACCATGTAGACAGATGGGCAGACAACTTCAACAGCAATTTCCTGGTTATCCAGTTTCGGGTAGAGACACTGTGTGATATTGGCCAGTACATTTAGAATAACTGAACCTCTAAACCCTAAACCAAAAAGCGAAAACGACATGTTCTAACGCAGGAAAAACTAGTCGAAATTGGTGCTGCATTCGAACGCTCACTAAGAAGACTCTTGAGCCGTGTTGCACAGCAAGTGGGTGTTTCACAAATCTCTCTTCATACAGTTACTAAACCTTTAAAACTGAAGCTTAACTGTGTCACTATAGTGCATAAATTATTAGCACTACCAAGAAAAACCTATGCGTATGATGATGTTAGGAATGTCTTCACTCAGAAGGATACTACTTTCAACAACACATAACAAGTTAGTATTCATTATAAATATGGTAATAAGTAATAACACTTGAAATTAAGTAATACGGAAGTTACGGACGGAAAAACCCGCATTGTAAGAGGTTGTGTGCAGACGCGATCCGGGGCCTTGGCATAAAACTAACTTGCATTATAAAACCTGACCGATCGCATGGTGTTAGACTTACAGACAAAGACGAATAGCTTCCCCACCCTGCACCTACGACAAGCTTTCCGTTCTTAGTTACCACGTACTGAGCGTTAGTAGTCCACTTCATTTGCGAACAGGTAAGGTAGTTTACCTTTAGAACAACGTATATTTGTATGTAAATTTTATTTTAAATATGAGTCGAGGTGTTCCTGAGGTTTCCTGCACAGTTTTGTTCTTCCAGAACTGCAGTTCACAGTTTTGTGAATAAATGTGAGGTTATTAGTTCAGTGTAAAACACGAAGCACACTTGAAAACGTACTGTGAGAGCAGAAGAAAAACTAAATGGAATTAGTGGAAATCTTGAGCGTTGGACACGAAAATCACTCCAAATTAAAGCTGCTTACGGAAAACCAAAATTATAGTGGCCGAACTAAATCATGTTAGTCTAAATTTCGTTACTCGGTACAATGCCTATTTCGCTGCGGAAGGTCGACATTTCCACCATTTATGAGAAGGCCGGAGTTAATTATATTATATTTTCGTACATATTTACAGAAAAAATGGGTTTAAGAACAGAATACGAAATGCTGGCACGGTCAGATGTAATACATCGGGCACACAGATGCAAAACCCGTGCGAGTAGTCAGATTTTGTACCGAAGGCCCTGTATTTCCATACCTAATAAGGTATAAATATCCTTAAATAATCAAATCCTACTTCCGAAATCGCAATACGAGTAAAAATGAACAATTTCCAGTTCAAGTAGAATGCGTTTATATGAGACTATGTCACGTTATGTAGGAATGGATAGTTATGTAAATACCAAGCGGGATGGCTCCGGCGGTTTCGTCTATGGCCTGCGTACGGGTTGTCGCGGGTACGAACCTCATGTTCGGCCACCTGAACTATTGCTTTCTTCTGGGTTTCCCCGGTTCGCCAGGCGAATACTGGGTAGATTAATTTCCTCCACCGAATTTACCGGTTTACCATTTCCTGTTTCCATTATTTCCTAATGTTCTCTTTCAGGGTTGAAGGACCAGATGACGGTGTTCGGCAGGATGTGGCTGGATGGTAAATTGCACATTGTAAAAGGTTATGCTGGCGTCCTCGTTGGAAACAAAGACCCGCCTTCAGATTTCTGGGGGCTTGAGAGCAGGGCCCAGCATCATGCTTGCTCCCGTTTACGCCCAAATTTGCTTGCTCTTCGGGTCTCTCCCCTCATCCCTCCCTCCCTGGGATAGCTGAGGGCCACAAGGCCATCCTCTATATCAGAGTCTTGGGGTCCCCATCCGTGACTGATCCTAATCCTATTGAATTATTAAACACATTTAAAATTTGGACAAATAAGATATTAGAAGCATAGTGACATTACAAAACTTGATTGATCCTGCTTACACGTATAACAGATGTCATCATTTAACGGACCATATACTTCAACATTGCTCATGACATGCTCTTTGTAGTGTGCTTTCCATACCTTCCTATATTTAGCACAGCATATCACAATAGTGATTTATTAAAAATTCTCCTCTTCCAAATTACGCGCTTTGTTCATCAACCTACACCGCTGTCAGCTGCCGACACAGCTCGATACTGCGTGCCTTTTGTAGTGTTAAGAGTACCCAACCGAGATTAAATTACATACTAGCACCCATGGGATTCCTTTGACACACCTAATGTCATGTATGCTGGATAGAGAAAAGTTGTAATATCAGTGTTTAACAAAAGGTTTAAAATTACAAGTTTTAATGAACTGGTATACACAAGCATCTCTATGCGTGCCATACCTGATCTCTATCACAAAAAAGCTCACTAAGAGATCTTTCAAAGGAAGCTAGAAAGAAAACTCCTGCATATTTCACTATAGCACAAAGTTTCAATCCTATCCTCCAAAACGTCGTCCAGCAGGCTGCAAGAATTAATGAAAGTGGGGCGATACGCTAAGAGGCTTCAGCACAACAGATACATAGGCGCAGAAGGATACCGTGTTGGAAGGAGAAACCGGGAAGACCAAGACTCAGATGGGTGGACTGCTTGTGACTACTAATGGTCCAGTAACACAAGGTATAGAATTGCTTGTAAAGATTGTGAAATGCAATTAAAAAGAACTATGAAAACGTATGTGCTACGTCTTCCATGTAAATGGTAGTTTGAAGTGGGGAAGTTTTCCTGAAAGTTTTCGTGTCACATCTTGGAAGATTCGTATTTGTAGGACTGATACCCCCCTAGGGCTTACAAGTCAATGCCTAGGGGTCAGAAGCCTGTCGGGAAGCTAATGGCACGAAACCACAGAATGGAGAACCTGTTTCAAGGAGTGGGACCATAGCCAGGATTTTTTGTTTTTTTGTTTAACGCCTGCTTTTACTACTTGTGGCACAGCAAGCGATGACACTGATTATGCATGGAATGAAGATGGAGCACCGGTGGAATGCGATGAACATGAGGAAGTGGATGATATGAAATGTAAGCGAAATTGATGATTAGAAAGATGATGATGGAGCAATTGGTGGAATGAGCCGGACCGTAGGAGCCGGAGAAAACCCACCCAAACGCCACTTCGTCCACCACGAATCCCACATGCGGGCGCTTGGGATCGCACCCGGGGCACCTAAATGTGAGACGAGCGGTCTAACCGCTTACCCACGGCGATCCCTGGTACTGAACTTGAATACCAAGTTTGGTGCTTAATCGATTTTTCGTTTCTGAGTTATGCTGCGCAAAGACACACCGGTACGAACACTAGACGCACATACAAACACACAGAGGCATTTTTCTAAAAATGTTATTTTTTTATTCAGGGCTGTATAGAACACAAATTTCCAAAAAAATTGCGTATCGAATTTTTGGATGGAATGCAGTACTTTATCTACCTACTACGTATATACTTTATACATGGTAGCGAAAGTAAAAATTACACTTAGGTTAGGTTAAATACAAGGATTAATAGTGTGAGTCGAAGTGAAAATCAAAATACGAAAGAATAACTCACAATGGAAATTCTCTACCTACAGGAATATTGGGTTAGTCTAATAAAGCTCCCTCACTTGCGTGGTTTACTGCAGGTCCCATTCATTCATTTATGCAGAGGTTACCTCAGATTCTTGCTATGCATTTCTTCTAACGAACGCTTGCTGTATTATTGCAACCATCACCGGCGCCATAGTTGGGTTTACCGCTCGAACTATGCTTGAGATCTTCACCAAATGTTAAACCATGATCTGCATATAAAATAGCCACAACAGATACATTGTCATAGGTTTGTGGGATTTCTTAGTCTGTGTATTTCTCTGCAAAATGCACGAGACTGAAAGAAAAGGATGGAGAGGGATAAAGAAGGAATTATTAAAATGCCACCTTTAATGAAAATGTACTCTAAAATATTCCGGTATATACAATTAATATTAGTTTGCTTGATCTCTTTTGCTAATTTTCAGATGTTCTATGTGAGTAAACAATTCTGCAGTACATGTACATTCGTAGGGGTAAAATACCTGAGCATAGTATATTCGGAACACCAACTTTTATACTTCAGTAAACCTCGTTTGAAAAGTCATGGTAAGGCAGAGGAGTATAACATCTCTAATGTTTATATTTCGAAAAGTTGAGAAATAAGTCACAATTAATTAAATTTAGTGGACATTTATTTAAAAACATGTTACAAAACCTATCTTCCTTGAATGAAGAGCCTTGTGACTTACACCAGAAGATGGCGTGTTATTTATGGAAGCTCTTTAACTGCTGTGGTTCTCAGCGTCCCATTCCAAATTGGGTGTGAAAGACCGGTTAATTTTGCTCAGAGGCCTCTCTATCAGGCTTGAGGTTCTTTTAAGTGTCGTAAATCTACGACATGGGACCAACGGCTTTACTTCCCTTCCGAAGGAAGCCATGCTAAGGATTTTTACGCCCGAAAAAATACATCGTCCTTCGGCGGGTTTGAACCCGCGACCTTGGGTATATGAAGTTAGCATGGTAACCATTACACCACGGAGGGTGACAATTACACCAGTAGACAACCCACTTTATTGCTCAATATCAATCTGTCCAAAACACCCCATACGGTATAAACATGTTGCAATGTTTTCTGATAAACAATTAACGCGTCGAACATATGTTATGAACACCTGATAAACCATATTGCAATGACTTTCTCTCACCAATATGATTTATTTTTACGTAGCTTTTGCAAATTACTCTTACGCAAGTTTATTTATCAGGTCGTTCACGTCAACTGAAATATATATTTACAGCAAGCATCTTATTATACGTCCGTTGTTAGTACAAAAGAAATAGAGAAAATCAAAGCAATAGTCAGACGCTTACATTCTGGCCTTTAAATTTTATAGTGTTTCCTTGGCATCGCGAGGAACAACTGTATAGCGACAGCACTTTAAACAAATAACATCGTAGCGTACCCATTTAAGGGGTGGGTTATACCCCTACCACTGGGCATGCTATGAGGCTAATAGTTTAGGGTAAGGTGAATACTCGCTAGCTTACGAGAGGGGAGATGCTTGCCTCCTGGGGTTCAGGGCAATCTAGGGGAGTCATGCTGATGCTGAGAAGCTTGCAAATAAAATACTAGGTGTGCGGAGAGATCCAGAGCATTTACTTACAACTTAAGGAGCAACTTATACATTGTTACTGTAGTGACTAACAGACAATAACCCTGCCGTGATACTGAAAACTATGAAACTGCTTGTGAAAACAGCTTTTATGCCCTTAGCCATGCGATCTGCCGGGTTTCGTGCAGAAACATTAGAGGTTCCCAACAGCCTTTCCTGACGCGTGCTAGATTTAAACAATTACGGATACTCGTAAAGCGAATCGAATATGTTATGAGCCCAACATAGTCACGTGATGCTATTGTGTCTTCAAATACGGTTGTCCTATCCAATGTCACTTTGCTTCTTACTTAACAAAGTCTCTAATTTATAAATACAATAATAACAACAAACAAAAGATAGATGCCTCGGAAATAGAGACTGTTATCAAAGAGCTTTTGAACTAAATAGAGTGTCTAAATGTTTTATGTAATATACGTTTTATCTCTCTTATGGTTTACCCTCATACTACACGATTATACAAAATTAATTTCAAATGAAGAGCATTTACAAGCTATTCCTAGAAAATTCAACGTTCTCATGTTGTCTTAAATATACAATGGTTTAATCAAATTCGTTATTGTCATTTTAAGGCTATATTTTTAAAGAAAGTAAACATTTTGGAAATATTTTACGTGTCGTAAGTTTTTTATTTGTCAAGCATTTGGCATTAGAAGTATGCTCACTCACAGTGCTTGCCCACTCACTTATTCGGTCACTCACACATAGATTTTTTTTAAAGTTTCCTTTTTACTTCAGGGGCCTCAAAAACCTTTTCTGGTGAAATCTCGACATGGAACTCTTGGATAGAATACAACATTTTATGTTACCTACCATAGGTGTCACAGAAAGTAAACCGTAACGTAAAACATCTCTGTATTTTCAGGAAACCTTAAACCTCCTAATTCCTTAACGATTGATGCTTTACGTTTAGTTTCTCTCAGCTAAAGCGCTGTTAATTGCAGATTTTTGCATAAAGCGGGTTTTATGCTTACATACATTTACGTTGCGTCAGCAGCACTTTGATGCTCCTTTAAAGTGCTAATTGGCTAGGCATCTCATTTATCAGGGTCCAGGATGGTCCATTAGCGGCGTACAGAGCGAGGCATTAAGAAAATACATATTAAATCCTTGTAAGAATGATGCATGCACCTCGGCTCGTTAGTAATATACCAATGAAGTCTAACTTCAGCGCAAACTGCACTACCATCCGTAATGTTAAGAAAGTTGATACCTTTTAGGGTTTGGAGTACGACGAACCACCTTTCTATATCAACATTAAGTTGATATATTCGTGTAATTTAAACTCAGCTAAGACTCGGTATTTTTTTTTTTTTTTTTTGTAACGAGAACACGTTATCCTGAGTGGCCGCTGAAGGGACCGCTGTAACAATAGAGCGAACGAACATAATAGCTAGGTAAACTAAAGTCGTTGTGTGCTTCCCTACAAGACTTCACGGACCTTCTTTATCCCTAGACCCAGAACACTCTTTTTCTAGAGTACTCTTTTTCTAAATTGACAAAACGTAATGTTTTCGTTATTTTGGAAGCCCCGCTACGGAATATATAAGGTGCCTATAAGTGAAGTGAAGTGAGCTATAAATCAATCTACTGAGTGACAAATACTAAGAAAGTGACGTGACTTAGTTATCTGTATACCAAAAGTGTAAGTTCTGCATTACGTGTTTGCTTGTTCTTATTACAATGCATTAACTTCTTGTTAGCAGTTAACTACACCCATCGTGAATTGTACAAATTATTCACAATACCTGGAATTCCTTTAGATTTTACGGAGAGTATCAAACCTCACTATTTCGATATATCATACTCTTGTGTGTACCTCAGTGTTGCCAACTGTGTTATCGGAAATTATTTTAATTGTCGATCTTCATCTCTGCTACTGTTAACACATCTTAGAAAGGGAATTGTATATTCATGATTACAAGTCTGTTTTATTTTATTTTACTCTCTTTACACTTTCTATGTTTATATGTAGTATGTAGAGAAGGTATTGTATTCCACCCAAAACTTCGATGTTACGATCTCACCGTAAACATATATGTTGAGGTCTCCTGAGCCAACAAAATTAGAAAAAAATCCGTGTGTTTCTGTGGACAGCATAGCTCAAAAACAAATAAACAGTTATATAAACATTTGGTAGTTAAGTTTAACATTTTCCAAGGATGCGACACTAGATTAACAACAAAATCCCTCCACAAACTACCCCTTACACGGGAACATTTTTGAACATTGTGTTTTTCTTAAAAATTTCTCTTTACGATTTTCACCAATGTACTGGTTATTAAAGCATTTACGCGACAAATATGTACAGGGTGATATATGTAGAACTGACACAATTCTTTCTTTAACTTTTCCGTTAGAAATTAGTTCAATGACCCAATTTTAGCACCAAATTAAGCAGAATGTTCTGGAGTTTCGATTCGTTGTCACTAGATGCGCAGATGTTTATGTTTTATGCCTAATTGCATTGTTGGCAGCTGTTTCGACATTTTGTTCTTGTAGTCAACGTGAAAATGCAGGACGATGTAGAGCTGAGTCACGGACATTTTCAGCAAGGTGGCGCTACATGCCATACATCAAACGAATCCATGAACCTAATTGCAAGTTTCTTTGACGACCGGATAATTTCCAGGAACCTGTGGCCACCGAGATCTCGGGATTTGATATCGCCGGACTTCTTTCTACGGGGTTACTTAAAAGACAGGGTGTATCCCTCACGTCTCCAGACATTGGACGATCTGAAGCACTTTACAAAGGAGATTCAAGCCATTGACAACAGAATCCTCAAACGAGTGGCCAGTAATATGGAACGACGTGTTGAGTTGTGCCTTATGCAGGGGGGAGGACATTTTCAACATTTGCTATAGAGGTAAATAATCTCCCAAAATTCCTCTACAATTTAGGTATAATAAGTTGTCGCTAGCATAACACGTTTTGAAACAACTAATGAAAGAAGTGTGTCAGCTCTATATAAATCACCCTATATCATTTGAATTTTTTGAGAGTAATCTCTGAAGACCTCTTCATTCTGGATAACATTTGCATAACTGGAAACTGTTAGAGGTGCACAAAAGCTTATATGCAAGAATTGTAGATTTCGTTAAAATACACAATTTATCTCATTCACATTTTTTGTAGAGTTAACTGTATCCAAGGTATCCCTTGTTGTTAGTTTCAATTTTAAGCTGCTTAAACTTTTCTTAAAAGGGAGGTCATCGTTCGTTTCATCTCTCTTATTGTTTTAACTCGTGGCCGTGCAAAGCGAACTCGATTCAATTATTTAACACATCGACTGACTTTTTAAAAGGTTTGGCTATCGCTATAGCTTACTAATTGCCTTGTTTCACTTCTGCTGAGAATGCTCTTATACAATTTTGTTCTAAATGCTTATCTGGATTGCCACGATGTGTGGTAATGGAATAATATTTTGTAACAACAGTTTGATGAGAAAGTCATTTCAATGGAACATATCACAATTTCTACACTTTTCATGGATGAATTTGATTTTGTTGTGAAGTAGTTGAAACAGTACAACCCGAGCTACAGATTGTGCTAGAATAAATTCTGTGGTATCTTTGGTACTTAAGAACTTATCAATAATCACTACACTGTTGCTACAAGTACCATATGCACGAACTTTTCTCCAATAAGAGCTTGGCGTTAGTTATGGGATCGTGATACTGATTCATACTTCATCATTTTTATATTCTAGTAGATTACCTATAGCAGTAATGTATGACAGTAAAATGTTTATGATGAAACGGAACACTTCACGAATGCATCTTCAGCCAGAGGGATAATTACGAGTGTCCTATAATCTGCGGGCTACCTCATTGGTGGGAAGTGCTGTGCAAAACACAATGAAGTGGCTCATGATACCGCTCTAAAATGCCGCATTCCACAGAGAACCATCGGGCTTTAAAATATTCAGTAAATTCAACATCTCCCCTCAAACGATTTCAGCTCATTAACCTATCAATGATTAAGCAATAATCACAAAATGCTCATGCTCTAATCTGTTTATTCCAATGAGTATGCTCGTAATGACTTTAAAGCATATTTTGCATCCCTCAGAATGCAAAACTCGTTTGGCAGGAAAGAAGACAAGAAGTGAATCCAAATATAACACTTCATATAGATTATTCTGAGTATTTATGGTATTAAATCAGCTAATTCAAATCAAATCTGAAGTGTTCAGTTCACCTGAGTTTCAGTAGGTAATCCAAACTATTCTCACAAAAGATTATTCTTTTACATGCGTCACGATAATCCAGATAAACATAGGCAACATTATGGTATTGTTTACTTCTTTGTAATAGAAGGGAAATAAAAGAATGCACAAGCTAAAGTGGTAGTCAAATGTTTTAAAACCCGGTCCTATGTGAAACAATTGCTTGCTTGGAGTAAACAAACGAGAGACGAAAAGAAATATGTCTTCCAGTTTGTGAAAAGTTTAAGTCGCTTAAAGCTAAAACCAATAACGCGGAATATTTCGAAAACTGTTAGCTCTACAAAAAATGTATATGATGCAAGTTGTGTGTTTTAGCGAGATCCACATTTTTGTGTGTAGTATGTTATTGTATATCTCTTACGGTTTAGCAGTTATACAAAATATACATAGAAGTCATCCAGAATGAAGAGGTCTTCAGAGGCTATTCTCAGAGAATTCAAGATAAACATTTAGTTATTCATGAAAATATCTTTAACATTTGGAACACCGGGGGAAACTGGATAACTCGGAGAAAACCCGTCCAGACGTCGCTTTGCCCGTAATAAATTCCACTTGATGCACCCCGGGGTAGAAGCCTTGGTGAGATCCTAGCCGTCTAACCACTCGGCCATAATGTAATTTACTTATTTAAGGATATTTATCCGCCTGCGGTGCCATAAGTAGTTAAAGCGGGCGATAAACACTACAAAAAAAAAAGGATATTCATCACGGGGAAAGTAATTTTCTTCTATAAAGATTAGTAATAGGAATAGATGAAGATTAACATTATAGCCTTGTGTGAACGGAAAAATTGCCGAAATGAAATATTTTCAATAAGCTTTAACTTAACTTAAAAGGTATTCAAAATGTCTGGTAATACTGTATGCTTGGCACCGTCGAAAGTAGCTTACCTTTACCCTCCTATATACAGGGTTTTGCTCCTTATTTTGAAACGAGAGGGATGGCTCAGGTGGTTGTGGCTGTTGCTCATATTCGGGAGGTCCCGGGTTCGATACCCGTCGCAGGTCACACTGACCAATTGTTTTTTTTTTTTTTCTATTGGTCACCAGGCGAATGCTGATAGGTGTCTTCCATCCCCCGAATTTCCTGTCTTCCATCCCATGTTGTTTCCATTGTCACTTCAATCTTCCTTCACCCCGCTTGTTTCTTTTAAGTTGGAAGTTTCGGCGATGCTGCTCGGTTGCGGCGTGGGTAAGGATACTATTGTGATTGTCTCCGCCACCCAATTTCGCCTGGTTGCCGGGATGAAAACCGCCCGTCCCGTAGCTCCTGGTTTTGGCCACCCGGTGTCTTTTATCATCCCTCCTAGTGGGGCATAGGTACAATAATCGCATTGGTGCTGTGCGGAGTCATCTCCGTCCTAATCCTAATCTAAATCATTATTTCGTGGGGAGCATACAAGGACACGTTATGGAGATTGCACGTACTGGTTTATAATATTCGTTTTTGTTTGCAATTTTATGGTTTTACCTGTAAGTACTTAAGCATTACCAATACTTTTCTTTACCATATAGCTCCACCTGGATGTAATATTAAAGCAACGTGTTCATGTATATGGATTCTTTCATCGCATCCTCTCAACATTTCGTTTTCGTTTCTGCACAGGTGTCCAAAGTTTAGACATCGCTAAGTGTCAGACATTGTTTATGAAACATGATTTATGGATTTAACCAAAGTCTGAACATCGGTTTTGGAGGCGGCGCTACATTGAGCAGAGAACAATTACATTTTCAACAACTTTGTAGTTTTAACTCCCGTTGATAAAAATGCAGATCTCGAACCGCTTTTCCCAGAGAGAACGTTTAAATACAAATAAGTTACGTTATGTGCGAGAGTTGGCAAAATGGGGAGGTGGACTATGAATGAGGTGTAAGGTTTAGGTGAAATACGTTCACATAAAACTGCCTCAGTTTTTTGCTCGCATACAGCTGTTAGTCAAGGACTCCACTTCTACATTTTGAGCGTTTTTCTTTGTTTTGTTCATTTCGGAGGTGTCGTAAATGCGAAAAAGCAAAAGCTGTCATGCGGAAACCATGATATATAAGAGTCCTGGGGAGCCATTTACCCTCAACAGCGTGGCGAACTGGGTCTGTTATTTGCTAAGCTTCTGCTGCTTAACTTCGCACTCCATTCCACCCTAGGGTTGAAGGTAGGAGCTTTAAATCAATAGCGTGTCCATGGGCGTGAAAAATGAAATACCGCAATGAAAATTGGTCTTCTTGCCCCTCCCCTTCAGCGCAGTAGCCTTCGTTTCATGCTGCCATGCACCCTAGAGGCAAGAGGTCCTGCCGCAGGGTCAGCAAATGTCATTAACCTTAACATTAATCCTCCTCCCCTATAGAAACTTCTTTAAGGTTAATATTGCAAGGGTTCGCCTTTTTCCCTTTTTCAGATCCCTGTTTCCAAATAGTGTGTACCTCTGATCGCCGTTTTAAACGGAAACATATATTCAAAGCTCAAAGATAAACACACTTCTCAGTTCAATATTGCTGCAAGCAAAATAAGACTTCTGAAGAGAAGCATTTAAACACTTTGATTCCTTATTGACAATACAGTTATGACTTTGCTTTTGTAAATTATATTTACTTTACATCGGTTTGGCTTACAATATGTTAAATTGCGACATTATTAGTAAGGTATTTACATATACAAGGGCCGTCCAGAAAGTAAAGAACGATTTGGTATAACTAAATGATCACGAATGATATTAAAAGAAAACTGTATTTCTCAACGTAATCGCAGTTATTGTAACAATTATTGTACCAGATTTTCAATGTCGGCATTATACTCTTCCTCCGCCAAAGATCTGAGCCCAGATGTCACTGCCGCTTTGTCTTCATAGATGGAGAGATCTTTTACACCCAAAAAGTCACGCAAGGTGTCCAAAGGGAAACACTGCTTTTCTTGAATTCCTTCACGAATATTTGCTTTCAACATCTCCATAACGTCTGATGATCTTTCCTTCGGTTTTTATCGGGTCCATTGGTTCTTCCTTGATTACTTGTAAATTATGCACCATTTCCACACTGTAGACTCGCTCATTGCATAATCACCTACGTCATGTTCCAATAAAGTTCGATTGGCGGAACATGTTGTTCATAAAAAAAACAACAATAAGTTCATTGGCTCAGAAAAGTGTAACACCGACATAGAAAAACTGGTTCCACGTGAGAATAAATGCCTTTACAGAATGAAGATCGCGTTGAGAAGTAGTGTAAGGGAGTGCAACATTTTAAATAATGTTTTATATTTCTCTCTTTCGTTATTATTTATTTATGTTATATCTTATTTAATTTATGCATGATCCTCATACAAAACAATTTAAGACGGGTATAATGCATTTCACGAACTTCTGTGTATTACATTATATTTTATTATACTTGTTATTTGTGTACTTGTATTCTTAAGAATTTAGGTAAGATTTTCCTATTTTATAAATTATTGGGGCTTCTTGAAGGTTCAGTAGAGTGTGTTCTGCTTGCTGGTGTTGATATTGTGAACGCTCTGAGAATATAAGGATACACTGATGGCAATGTGGCAGATGTTGCATTCAGATTGACCTGCTTTATTCAATAGATGGGGATATCTTAACTTGGTGTGTCAGTACGAAGCCTGGTGATGATAACCTGGTCTTTACGTCGCAATTTCTGCAGTGGGTGTGGTCTTCTACAGTTCTGTTTAAGTTAGTTTAATTTCCTAGGGGATGATTGTGCCCCGGTTGTTTACCAGAGGTTGTATAATCTTGTGGATACATATTTGCACCATATTTATGAGGTAAGGGTATCTATTTGTCATCATTATCATTATCATCATTATCATTGATTAACTCTTGTTTTGTGGACATTCATTTTGGGAGGGTGGTAAGTTGTTATGCCTTATGATGACTTGAGGTGTTGACTGGAATTCCACGTTCCTCGTAACTCTCTGCTGCTTGGTGTCATGTATTGCGGGTTGCATTAGATTTGCCTATCTATAATTTCCCAGTTATTCCCAGTTTAGAATTATTCTCTACCATGTCACTTTTTGATATCATTGCCGTCTGTGGACAATGATTAAATTTCATTTGTTGATACAGGCACGTTGCTCTTTCGAATTTCCGTTAAGCGCGCATAACTCTCTTGGTGTTTCGCTTGTGTTTCTGGGACTTCGGATTTCAATGCCTATCATTTTAAGTTGCCTGCGCTTGTGACGTTAGGTGTGTGGCAGAACTGGTTTGAAAGGCTGGGGGACAATAACTCTCTCACTCGCTCCGTTGCGTTGTATAAGTAGGGTGCGATGAAGGACAACACTACTACTTGATTTTCATAGCATCTGCTTTTTTGCAATGTAATTCCAGTTTTCTGTATTATGCTACAAAACAGTAATATATTTTTAATAGAATACAAAAAATAAATCAATCCCCGTTTATAAGCCACTTACTTGTGTTTCCACAGTTCTACTATTGTTTGTAAACTGTCAAAAGTGAATGCATTTGAACTCCTATATTATGTATCTTAAATTGCATTTTTGCAGTTTTACATATGTTTATGCCTTTCGCTTAGAATTGCAGTAACTTTGAATGAAAATCTTTCTCTGGTCTTTAAAACTGACTATGATATGCGTCTCAATATATACTCCTTCCTCTTATAATCAAATTTCCACGTCCAAACTCGACCGCATATTCAAGAAACTTGGGTGTGAAATAACTGTTTCTTGCACACTAACCTGTGTAGGAAAGGATTTGGAAGAGGTAGAGTCAGATTGAAAAATTCAGTGCCATAGCCAGAATTTGAAATACATATCTCCTGGTTTTCATTCTGTTCTCTGAACACTGATCTAACATGGCAACCTATCGACATAGTCCTAAATTCCCCAACCAAGTAGCAGATTTTCCGATAAACCACAAGGAGGTCTCAAATTATTTTTCAAATGGTGCACCTCAATGGCGACGTACAATGTCGTAAGTACTTTTAAGTCTTGAGCTTAATAGTTTAATCAACTATTAGGTCAATCATTTTGAAATAATTGTTTCTTCCACACTATCCGTGACAACAGGAGTTGGAAAAGAAGTGCCAAACTGCAAAATTCAATGCCAAAGCCAGAATTTGAACCACGGATCTCCTAGAAACTAGACGGAAACCAGGAGATCCGTTGTTCATGGTACTTAGTTCTTCAGTCTAATTCTACTTTTCCATATTGTGTGTGTTTACGTCTGACATAGATGTCCCTCTTACAATTCTGTACTCTCTTAAAGCGAAAGACCAATTTCTGTACTTGTTGACAATGAGTGCCTGTCCCATTGCCATATAACAGGACTTAAGGGACGGACGTGACATCATAAGCGGGGAGCTGTACATGCAGAGAACGTGTATCGAATTTCGAGGCAATGAAAAGGAAATGAATTCCGAGCTCTATTATTATTATTATTATTATTATTATTATTATTATTATTATAATTATTATTATTATAATTATTAGTATTATTATAATTATTAGTATTATTACAATTATTAGTATTATTATAATTATTATAATTATTAGTATTATTATAATTATTATAATTATTATTATAATTACTAGTATTATTATAATTATTATAATTATTATAATTATTATTATAATTACTAGTATTATTATAGTTATTATAATTATTATTATAATTATTATTATAGTTATTATAATTATTGTAATTATTATTATAATTATTATTATTATAATTATTATTATAATTATTATTATAACTATTATTATTATAATTATTATTATAACTATTATTATAATTATTATTATTACAATTATAGTTATTATTAATAGAAAATACCCTTGTCATCTGTTAGAGACTGAAGTGACATATATGTGATTAGTATGCTAGCTTTTGTGGAAATTGCCAAGATCACATCAGCACCGGACTTTTCGTCGTGCAAGAATACTTTAACACACCTTTGAGCACACTTAAAAACAAGCAGTCTGGGCCAGGTTTGAATCTGTGACCTTGGAATCAAAATTCCAGAAATTTGTTTTGCAATATTTACGTTTAAAATTTATTTAAAAAACATGGTTATAGTATTATGAGGATACCCACAGCGGACAAATTGTGGCAGCATGGCAGATTAACAGCCAATATCTGCTTCCGCTGTCCTGAGGTGGAAACGCCGTCTCATAGGTTAGTGAGCTGCACCGTCGTGGGCTCTATATGGGACTCTGTATACAGTAGACTCTGAGTCATATGTTGTGGAGTGCAAGTGTTCTCACTGGAACAGTATTTGAACTTGGAATTCCAAAAGAAAAATTGGCAGCTGACAGATGCCCTGACGTGGTTCATATTTGCAACATATTTATGGATAATTCTAGTTAGAGACGCGGCAAAACTACCGGTCTTTCATGTCTTTATCCAGAAAGAACATTGGGGGTTGGACGAGCTGATTCCTCTCCCCTTGGATTTCCCGCATTTAAGGAGACTGTAGGTGTCGATATGTAACATGGTCTGCAATTATCCCACTCAAAACAAAACACCACTGTGATGCCCTGCTCTGTTTGGTTTTCCAAGTCACCTGCTTCCTTTCACTTCCGATTAACGTATTCGTTTAGGGCTTTCCCCCCTTTATGTGCATAATTAAACTAATGCATGTATATGCACAGGCTGGGAGGTGAATAAGTGCAAACATTTGCATCAGGGTTTGAGGACGATGTGATAATCTAGAATTTGTAATTTGTTCACTATTTTCTAAAGATATGTTCATGAGGATAATTTCACGGTGTGTTTAGGATGACTATTATTCCCAATCGCAGACGTCCGATTGTTAACATAACAGATCACACGGTTACTCTCCTCTACCCAATGCCCTTTGCCCTGCCCAACTAAAAGGTGTGTGATGTGTCTAACACATTAGAGACATAGCGTCAAAACACATTAGACCCTGATATTCGTGCTTCATTTACAACATTGCAATTAGTAAGCGGACAAATTGAGGTATAGGTACTTAGGTGTTATACGCATTGTCCTCTGCCAAATATAAAATTATTTGCATTTATTCACCTCCCAGCCTATATATATATATATATATATATATATATATATATATGCATTACATTATGTCTCTAATGGCGGTTATGAGAACATCAGCACGTTCCACGCACCATGTAGCAATTATACTCTGTTTCTGCAATGCTCACTACCTAACAGTTTAATAGATTAATGGGTTAACTAAGTGAAACATTCTGCTCTATTTAAGGTCTCACTTGTTGCATTACGGGAGATGGTTACCCCGTGAACCAGACCATCAAAGACAGGAAGTCCAGTGATGTATGGATTCCTGGTTAGTTAAGAGGCCAGAGGAAGCTTAAGGATGACCCACAACGGGCGCATGCGACTTTATAGCTGAGGTGACAGCAACTCTCTTAGTACAACGCTCCACATAATGCAGCCTGCAGCTTTAAGCTGATGCATCTGTAAAATTTGACCAAAGGTGTTGAAAGATTACAGCAATATTTTGTTTCATAATAATATATTATGGTTGTCTCCTTAGCGCGGTGGTAGCGCAGCTTATTACCAAGCGGGAGACCTGGGTTCGATCCCCAGTACCGGCGTGGGAATTATTCCCTCGCTGGGAGTCCTGGCCCGGGTGCACTCAGCCTCGTAAGGTCCCTGGGGGGCCAATTGAGGAGCTACTTGATGGAGAAGTAGCGTATCCAGGTCATGAGGACCGCATTAACCGGCCGGTGGGGACTCGAGGCGCTGACCACGTCTCACCCTCCAATACTGCACCCCATCCATGACGTCTGTAGTGGACCGAGATGGGGGACGCAGTGGCCGGGCGGTAGGCCAAGGTTCCCCGTGAGCTGTCGTGCCATGGAGTTATAATAATATATTATGAATTCCAAACTTAAAGAAACCATATTGTTTTTTCTCACTTGGCGAACTTTGACTACCAATTAGCTAAAGCCATAAATGGGTAGGCGCACACCCCCAACTTTAAACCTTATTTTTTCGCAAACCTTTCCCCAACATTTTTTCATATTCAAAATTTTGAACACGATGCAATTCTTGACTAATTTGTTTCAAAATTATGCTCTAATTCTGATAAATACATTATTATATTTTGTAAAACCAAGAGTTTCAGAGAGTATGAAAAATAAGTTTTTCTACCCTAATTAGGGCGATTATAAACAAAATGTAACATGATAGATTTATTTTAAACTGGTTTACTGTAAAACTGTGTTTTATATGAATATTTTGAAAAATGCATCAGCTGGAATATAGATATAGTATTACTGTGTATAATAACAGGTATAAATTTCAATAAGATATTTTACATACTGTGGATTTTCCAAATTTTACTTAAGATGGCATTCCCATCAAGCTTGTCTTACGCAGCCCTCTAATACAGCCAAGAGAATCTGATTTGCACAAACCAAGAGAAAAGCTGAGCCTATTTTGATATGCTAATGTCTATGGATAGTGCTTCAAAACCGTTTCAAGTTGCCAGCTGGGGGGAAAAAGTATAGGCAGAATATGTAGAATATATACTGAGGTAGATACAGAGGCATTCTCCCTTGAATGGAAACAGGGAAACCGCAAAATTCTATGAATTGGTGTTACTCGGCCTGGCCCGAACTTTTTACAATGAAAACCCTAAGGTGGAGAGTTAAAAGATATTAGTATAATATTTTAGTACTTTTGAAGTACTCCACTTTGCCATTTGGCTTCAGGACTTAAGGATGTTTTAAAAATAGGAGCTATTCAAAGCTAAAGCAAAAATTGCCACCATTGAAGTTGCAAAAATACAAATACAAACAAATAATGACACTATTACTAGCGAAATCAGCTATTGTATTATCACCTATATGTATGATTTAGAACTTTACAGGAAGCACAGCGATGTTTCTAAAGCTCCGAGAAGCTTTTAGAACAATCACCGCCACTAACT
Organism: Hymenopus coronatus; assembly: GCA_030762935.1. Taxonomy (NCBI): domain Eukaryota; kingdom Metazoa; phylum Arthropoda; class Insecta; order Mantodea; family Hymenopodidae; genus Hymenopus; species Hymenopus coronatus. The sequence goes on from CM060900.1 coordinate 59,383,105, forward strand.
TGTCCTGTGACGTAAACACGTAGACCAAGTTTGCCCGGAAACAAGGGAAACGTGTAGCGCGGGGCACTGTTTACCCAGCGCGACTGACGATGGGGCTGCATAGCATACAGTAACGGGACCAATCTGTCTAAGCTACACATTCTTTATTATAGATCGTGTGTTATGAATCTTAAATTATTGGTGATAGCTGCAGGGTATAAAGACAAAGGAGGGTGTTCAGTAGTATTAATTTGATATAAAATAGTTGTAAACAGAAATAGAATTTATTGCAGAATAAACAAAGTAACAAAATTGCACATACAGAGTATTGAAAACTGTTTACAGAATAACAATCTCTATTATGTGAATGTCTTCTCTATCCTAGAAATGATGATTAAATCCTGATTCCGGCATTAAAACAGATCATTCTTTTGTCCTTGTGAAAATGGGTTACTGATTTTACAATGCTTACATTCTTGATGTAAAAAGAATATAAATTTACTATGAGCTGTACTACTTCAAGATATTTTAATTCCTTTGTCCTTCAATAGATTTTAACTTTTAGGCACTATGGTACAAAAACGAAGAATACATTTCCAGTTATGGTCTTATAGCTGGTTTCTGTGACGTGATGTACAAGAACATTAGTCTTTCACACATGAACCACCACTGAACAAATTACAACCGCACCTGCGTTATTGCCACTACAGTACACCTGCCAATAGGTACTAGCTTCCTCTTTGCCCTGTCCTGTTTCCCGCACAATCAGAGCCTGCCCTAACGTCATTAAGCTTAGTAATGACGGCCGCTGTTCTAGAATATCTAAAGCTGGTCAGAATACCTAAATGCATATATAGTGCGCACAAAACCAGTTATATACAGCAGTCTTTTAGTTATCGTGCTACTGAGCGTTGCTGTGGAAATGATTATTATGCATAGGTTTTTACTGCTTATTTATTCATACTCTTAATTTATCTATTGATGGTAGTGGTAAGCTTTGTTGCTAAAAAAGAATCGCGTTAGCTGTTAAAAAACGAATTTGGAAAGTTATGTAGAGCTTTACATACGAAAGGAATTCTTCAGTAATGTAATTAAAGTTATCCTTTAAATTTTGAACTGTTTCTCTTTTAAAATAACCAAAGATTCTCTCGGTGATATTATGGTTGACACTATATCAATAATTAGACATCGTGTCTCACCTTTGTGCAGCAAACGGTTACGGTGCAAAACAAAAATAACAAACCCATAATTAGTTTTCTCTTAACTTAAAAATGCGAGGCTTTATATTATATCCTTCTGATCATTTTATGGTCAAAGCTCGAAAGTAACCTTTCATCAAAAGAGCAGTGCATATTAAACCCAGATTTTTCAATAACACAAAGTAATTCTATTTACGTGGATCTTTCTGAGAACTGGTTTCATAATGTCGCCAATATTTAATAGTGAGTTTGTACTGGTATAGACAATAATTGACCACCAGTTCAGTTGCGAGAAAGTATGGTGGGAACAGTATTCGGAGTAGAAGGGGGAGAGAGATACACATAGGAAGGCAGGACTTCATTCCTCGTGGTTCGATGCATTTTTGTTGTTTGCTTTAAAATATTCAGTTCTTGCTTTATCACAAAAAAGTGTTTTGCACTTTGTTCTGCCAATTTAAAGTTCACGGAGAGCTTTTTTAAGAGGTAATCTTACCACCAAGACACTACAAGCAACTAACAGAATTTCAGCTCCCAAACGGTGAGAACATCTTGATGTCTCTTCCACAAACAGAAGGATGAAGGAAATCTCATAGACAGCTACAGCAAAATAAGCTGTAAATTGAGTTCAGCAGTCTTTACGTCCTTGCCCATATATTTTCCCACCAACATTTCAATTGCATTACTATACGCAAAAAATATGCTTCTTTACTATGAAATCAATATGAAAAAATGAAATTCGAATAGAGCCGCCGTTGGCAACTCTCATGGACTTTAATCGCCTTCTGATCCCAAGGTCACAATTCAAACCCGGCGACAGCTCCATGTTAGATCTACTGGCATATGAAATAAGCCCTATGGAACGAAATTCCGCCACACCGGCGGCGTTGGTATGCTCCTGGCAATTGAGAGAATTGTAAACAATATATTTAATTTTCTCATGGATTGATTTTAATTTCTTTCTGTCTCTCTCTCTCTCTCTCTCTCTCTCTCTCTCTCTCTCTCTCATACACACACACGCGCGCGCTGCGCATACACGTATAATACTGACCCAAAACGGCATCTCAATTGGTAAGACCTGTAGGCGTGTGAGCTGGTGAAAAGGTCTGGGAGACGTACCTTTTGGTGCTGGGCGGCGCAGCGACGATTGGTCCTCTCTCCGGCGTTGCAGTGCTGAAGTCGATTCTCGACGCTCTTCGGCTATTTGTGGACTCAGCGACGAGCAACTGAGAACTTTTATATCTAGCTCAGATATTGAGTGTCGGTTATCTCAAGGAGGTGGTACGGGAAATTAAGTTAAACTATGAGTCGGCACGTTTCGTTCAGTCAAAAGTTTATTTCCTTTTACAAGCGTTCCCGAGCAATTTCCGAGCGCGATTGTGTTCCGATAACTAAAATTTACGCGGCGACGAGTGCAACTGTCACGTGCAGAATAATTGTAGACACTTTAACTTTCTGCCGTAGCTTCCTTGTTTCCGGCGTCGCAGGTTACGCGTGACATTCCGTTTCAACTGCGTGAATCACTGTAAGAACTTGACTATATTTGCGCGGATTCTTGTTTCGAGCGTCACAGATTTCGCGTGGAGTTACATTCCAACTACCTCAATCACTATAACTCTGCTAATTTGCGCGTACTCTTGTTTTTTTTTAAATACAGTTCCGGAGTCTGATTGGGACTCCGGCGCTGTATACCCTACTTTTTATTTACCTAATTTGTTTTACTTTGATTACTGTATGATTAATGAATTTCTGTTTTACTGTTTACACACACATACACAAACATATAACACCCATGCCCAAGGCGGGACTCGAACCCACGATCCCCTGCGCTAGAAACACCAAAGCGAGACGCTTTGGCAAGCGCGGCCATGGGGACCGGCATTTTGGGCGTCTCAGGTTCCTCGCTTAGTCACATTCCGACTGCCTAAATCACTATAGTAACTTTGCTAATTTGTGAGAATTCTTGTTTTGGGCATCACAGCTTCCTCGTGGAGGCACATTCCGACTGCCTCAATCACTATAATAACTCTGCTAATTTGTGTGTACTCTTGTTTTTGGCGTCACAGCTTCCTCGTGGAGGCACATTCCGACTGCCTCCATCACAACAACTCTGCTAATTTGCGCGTACTTTTGTTTTGGGCTTCTCAGGTTCCTCGCGTAGTTACATTCCGGCCGCCTAAAAATTAGGGCGAATATTCTACATTTATAGCAAATTCTACCCACGCGCAAAACTCTCAACTTGTAATCTCATTGGCCCATTTTGGCGCCGAAAGTAGCTTGGGGTGCGCTTCTGCCGTGACGTGATTAATTCTAATTGGTGAATGTGTCTTTCACGTGATTCTTGACCTAAATTTCCTCGTGGTTTCCCTGTTTATATGTCACCTCCACTTTCTCTTTGGGACACGTGACTACCTAAAAGCGTCTTTCCCCTCTTGCAATCTGTAAAGAAATAGCGTAAACAACTGAATTCGTTGCTTGAGAACTCTCGGGTTGAAGTTAGAAGCGCTTTCCAGGAACAATCTCTCTGAACATCCAATAGACAGTAAATACATATCTTACTTAGTAATTAACCTAAAGAATACAATCAGTTAAAACATAGGCTATGAGCTTATTTACTGGGGCGACAATCCGTCTCAGACCTCTCTGTCGTTAAGGCAACCTCTATTTCATGGCCTGAAATATGTCGTTGGTGCACTTTGACTAGACCGGCTGGGCCCAGTTAAATCACAGGTAGATAATGTTAAGAATGTACTAACTATATCAATACATTAATCGCTGTTTTGTAATTATTGATTAATAAATATTCAGCATTCGCTGAAAACTGCTTGCAGAAAGTTTTTATGCTAGACAAATTCAATTCGGCACACAGGTTTCATAAGGTGAATTGGAATTAGAATAGCTTCTCTTCTAAGATACATTTAGCTTTTTTTTTTTAATTGTAGAACGCAAAATTTCCAAAATTTAAAAACAAATGTGTTGAAAAATGTTGAAGGTTTTAGAACTCCAACCAGCTCAGACACACGGAAAGCAGGGATTATTTTAAAAATTGCATGTATTTTGAACCTATGGTCAAAATATCAGGCTAAAATATTATTTTTTCCGCAAGAGACGTTTAAGCAGCATAACAAAATAAAAAAAAATAATAAAAAAATAAAAAAATTTAAATATTTAAAGTCAAGTTGACAAAATTTGTTATGTAACACGTTTTAATGCAACTATGTTATTCGTTTCAGAATTATTAGGTTAGAATTTCAAAATTTCAGCCATAGGTATTCTAAATCTTCTTAGCATAAGAGAATGAATAGGGAATAAAGAAAAATAAAGAAAGAGAGCGTATAAACCCTGTGTATTAAAACTGCTTTATGGCTTAAATGCATTTTTTAAACTAGTACAAATTAAAATTTGAGATGCAATTGGATATGTTGCTATATTCATAGTTCAAACTTACGCAAATAATTTTATTAAGGCTTATTCAGTATTTCGTTTGACACCTACCTTCTTTTAGCATACATTCACTCACCTAAAATGTTTTAATTCAGGACTTTTGCTTCTGAGAGTTTCTTTTATTCCTTTTTTTCCTTTAACTTGAACAATTATTTACGAACAACATAATCGATGCACCATTTTTTTTACTTTCTCGGCTAGTATATATTATATAGGTACAGAAGATATTGCATTCCACCAAGAAATACGATACCGAGATTTCATCAGAAATGCACGTTTTAAGGTCACCTGTATAAAACATTTTCATAAAAATGTCCGTGAAAGTGTCCGTCTGCTCTTGTGTCTGTGAACACGACAACTCTAAAACAAAAGGTCTGTAAAATACCAATTTATATTTAAGTTTAGTATCTTCCAAGGATGTGACACAAAGATTTTGAGGTAAATCCCGCACACCAAATTACCCTTTACACGGAAAATTTTCAAAAGTTTTGATTTTCTCAAAAAGGGCAGTAACGATTTCAGTTAAAATGCCGCATGCAAAAGATATTTACATGACAAATGAAAGGCATATTTTGAATTTTCTGGGAATAGCCTCTGAAGACCTTTTTATTCTGGATGACGCATAGGTGGTAAGCTGTAAGAGATGGACAAACACTTGATACAAAAATGAAGATCTCGTTAAAAACACAGAGTTTATGATATACACATTTATTCGAGGAGTTGACCATTTCCGAGATATTCCTTATTTTTGTTTCAGTTTTAAAATACTTAAATATTTTTTTCATACGGGAGTTTATCAACTCCTTACCATGCAAAGAAACGAATTTCAATCACATGGCAACTAGCTTTTAAAATATTTTACTATAGCTTTAACTTAATGTGTTCCCTTATTTCCCTTGTACTTGGAAGGAACCAAGTAATAAGAACATTTCCCGTAATTTTTATCTCGATTAGCATTAAGTAGATAGAGGAATAAGCTTTTTAACAATAATTTGTAACAGAAACGTAGAGAAGGAATTCTGAATGGAACACATCAGATTTTTTTATTAATTATTTATTCCAACACAGCTTCCCATAGCATATACATTGATAACAAGTAAGCCCGAATTACAAAGTGCAGGCAAAAGCTATCAAAAACCAAAATTAGATAACAACAATAATAATATAATAATGAAGAGAAACAGCAAAAATAAAATTAATAGAAATAAATCGTTACTAATTAGCTTGTGTACAACTTTTTACGTAGTACATTTATTGATCTTCAAAGGTCGGTAATGATATATTTTATTGTTCTTCAGGCCGAATATATTCCAAGAGGCGAGGAATATCTTGGTGACCGTCCCACGGCTACTCACTATCAAGCGTATTACCTCTATTTTTTGCAGTTCATATTTATCAAAGAAAAATAATATTGTGGGATCGTAAATACTTTTCTTCTCTACGTTTGTTTCTTTAAATTGGTGCTTATGCATCTCCAATCTGACAGTTAGATCGATTATATATCCCTTCTTATTGTTAGCATATCGATTCTTCTAGTGGTGCCAGCTATTGTTCTACCATGGAAGCGTGATATTTGCTCGAATTTAACTGTGGTTGACTATGCATAAATTTACTAAATACACAATCATGTGTTCTCATAGTGCAGCACTAGTAATTCTGGAAGAGTTTACTAACACTCAGTCTCCTCAAGACGTTTCTCCCAAACTAATTCCTCAAGAACTGACTAGCAATAATGATTCAAAATACCTGTCAGCGAATTCCGAATAAACTTATTCATCCTGTACAATGTTAAATATAAATTAGTAATCTGTCTCAGTCTGTGAATGAGATTTTCGGTTTAAGAAGCAAAAAAAATCTGAGCTACTGAACAAATGTGAACATCTTGATGGAATTTAAGCATGAATTTGGTGAGCTTGGTATGTGCATTGTAAATTCCACAACACACTAATGTTTTAGTTAATAAATTCGACAAAAGATTGATTTTTTACTTTCCCTAGTCCGTATGTTCAATGTGGATAGAGAAGGTATTGTATACCACCCAAAAATTCGATGTCGAATGTTATATCTTTTGAGGTCCCCTGGTTCAGAAAAAGGTCCGTGTGAGTGTCCGTGTGAAGAGACCGTTAAAAACAAACCTTGGTATTTAAGTTTAGTCTCTTTCAAGGATGCGACATGAAGATTTTCAAGAAAATCCCGCCATCACAAACTACCCTTTACATGGACATTTTTTTTTTTAAAATTTTGTTTTTCTTAAGAATGGCTCCAACGATTTTCGTTAAAATGCCATATATTAAAGATATTCATTTCACATATAAAATTTATATTTTGAATAGCCTCTAAAGACCTCTTTATTGTAGATAAGCTTTGCAGAATTTTGTATAACGGTTAAACCGTAAGAGATAGACAAAAACTTCCTTCACAAATAATGTAGATCATGTTAAAACATATATTCCTTTTTGTTGGTTTGAATTTTAAACCACTTAAACTTTTCTCAAACGGGAAGTGACGTTTCGTTTCATCTCTCTTGTTTTACTGCAGGCCATACAAAGTGAACCGAACTTCAATTGTTTCACGTAGTACCAGCTTTTAAAAGATTTCTTTATCTATATAACGTTGTGTATTATCTTATGTCCCTTATACTTACAAGGAAGCAAGTAATAAGACAATATCGGCTAGTGTTTAGCTTGATTAAAACATGTCGTAGATAAACGAATACTCTTTTGTAAGGAAAGTTGTTTATGTAACAGATAGAGAAAGTCGTGTGAATGGAACACGTCATATTTTAAAACTCTGAACGTACACAGTGTTGACATGCGTTAGCAATAAAATCACAAGATATTGCTACGACTTGACGCGAGGTTAGGAACGATACAAATCCACAGTTTGACGAAAACCATGAGATAGAATTTACTTGAAAAACGCTTAATTGGAGTTTTATAATTAGAATTGCATTATCTTCTATACTTTACGTAGAGTGTATATAGAACATGTAGAATGTTACCGTTCGACAGAACTGTTCAAAGGATGTAAAATGGTTTCCACGTATCCAAATAATAATCTGAGGAAAGGTTTCACTCACGGATATCAGAACACGTTGAGAGAAACAAAATAAGAACAACATTACGAATATATGCTTGTTTGTAACTTTGAAAAAGCTTAACAAGGGCTGTAAGACTTTTATGTTTCATTCTTCTCTGCTTTTTTCATTTAGCGAGCAGCAGCCAAGAAACATAATGAAGAATAGCTTTTGAAGTTTATAATATCCCCTGCCGACTGTCACCTTTCTTGAGGATGAATGACATTAATTAATAATGTCGCTAATTGCTCGGAGTTTGCAGCTGCAGGAGTTTAAATGCCATGAAAAATCTTGTGCATAAACTTCGGCATTTGCCTAAAGAGACATAGAACTAAGACTGGATGTGCGAAAACAAACATGGAAGGGTTTATTATGAGATATAATAGTTCTTATTGCTACATAATTACCATTATTTGGGTGAATACGTCTTCAATTCGTTGGGGATGCGAAGTTTCTGTTGAGGTTTGTTTACTTATACGATTACTATCGCTGTCGTTTTATGAGCCCCATGGGGTTTTCAGTCACGATTTACTCCGTTTACTACTTTTAGTGCACCTTGTATACTTTATTATACGCATTCTTTTCTGGAGGCCGAGTGATTAGACCTCTCACTCCTCACCTAGGCGGCCCGAGCTTGACCCAGGGGAGTGAGTATATGTGGGAATTTTGGTGGACGAAGTAACATCTGGGCGGGTTTTCCCCGGATCCTCCGGTTTTCCCCGCTGTTGGTTCCGTTAATTGCTCCTGAATCATATTTCTTGTCATCCATTTCACCTTATTTCATATCATCCACTTCCTCACTTTCAAACCAGGCATCGGGCAAATCACTTTCCTTATTTCTCTGATCAGTCTCTGCTCCTCAATAGGCGTCAGACCCTAGGTGCTGGGGGTGTAAGTCCAACACACGAGGAGGGTAAACAGATAGGAAAATTCTTATCTGGAAACTGTTTCCTTGTCATCTACCTAGGTAAACGCCCAACGGAAGACTAGCAATCACACGTGGTTACTTAACGTGATATAAATCAACAACAAATAATATATACGGACTTATCAGAAGTGATGTTAGAAATTAAAGCAGCAAAACTCACAGAAATCGTGGATATAAATTCGCAAATTTATAGATGCATGGATACGATCAAAGGCTGATTATCTTCCGTTCATTAGACGCCACAGACTTAATTGCTAAAAATAACAGGAGGGAAAGAGAAACCTAATGGAAAAAAAACTTTAATTAAACATGGAATTCCTGTAAAACGTGTCCTAATATTACAAAGAATGCTAGGTTTTAAAGTATGCTAAAAATGTCGTCCAAGGATTAGCGAATACTCAATTCAGAATAGTTCCAAACGCTGGATCTCGAGAAGTGTCAAACATCACAACTGGCTACTTGAGCTCAACTGCATCAGTCGGAGAACTTTACAAATTGATTTTTAAATGACCCCATGTATCAAAATCCGGTAATCAAAAAGATCAGTGTCGCCGTCCCTCGCGTTCAATCTATTTTTCACCAATCTAATTTCAAGTTAGGTAGAATATCAGAGGAATCGAAACAATCAACTCAATAGTGGATTGTAATCATACATTCGCAATTATATCACTATATCTCCTTTTGCGCACCCATGTTTTAAAAATGTTTCTGATTCAGTTTTATGATTGCTTATATTTTGCTATTTCTGTTTGTGCACCTTCGGCACTACCTCTATATTAAAATGTAGCAAAATGTAATTACTTCGCGGTAATATACATAGGAGCGGAAACATAAAACGAGAAAGAAACAAGGACTAAAATGCTCTTAGGAGAAAAGAGGATGATGGTGCCAATTTGGATCACTATTATGCTACAGCAACTGTTAATAAAACTTCCAAGAACAAATGTAAATAATTTAAATAACGATTCACTTAGAACAGAGAATAATATAGCTGCAATAGATAAAGCCATTATAAAGTATAGTAGCAAATATTTCAAAGGATGGAAAAGGGGGCACCAATATTGAAAGAAAAAATAACAAACTTAAATGGCTTGACTACACAGTCAAATGAGTGCAGGAATAGATGGTGTAGGAGAAGGAGGAGTAGGGGGAAGTTTGTTTATATATTTCTGCTATCGATATTTCGGCCTCAGCTTCGCTGAAACATAACATATCTTACTTGCGAAAAACGCAATTACCTACACATTTATATAAAGAACAATTTAAGTTTCTAAATCAAATATTAAAATCTTGTTTTAACGCTATTGTGTGTGTATGCGTGTGTGTGTGGCCGGCTGAAAAGTTAAGTGTTCACAGCCAGCTTAAACACCTAAGCGCTCTCGAGAGATAACAGGGTTGCTTTGGAAACTTCTTTCTCTCCGCCTTCCGTACATTCTAGAATTCTCAAAAATTTCAGCAGCTATACTCGTTAATTAGTCAAAAAATTTGTGAGTGCGTTTCTGGTGCAAAACAAAGTTCCATTAATTCATTGCGTTCTTCGAGTGAGGGTGCGGCGATTTGTGATCCAGAGTTAGTGCTGCTGCCAGTGATTAGAGCGCTGAGTGAAGTAGAAGGAACAGTAGGCTACTTTGCGCATATTTCATTATCTCACTATGTCAGGATGAAATGTGAAGCGGCAGTGATGTTGAACTAGATAACTTTAGACAAGTGACAGTAAAAACTGGACGCTCATAATCTTGTTTATTATCATAAACTGTTTACTAAGATTGTAAATAATTATTTTCACAGAAACTGAAAGGTCTATCTTTGTGAACTAGGCTAAATCATAGATACGCTTACAAAGCTTGGGAGAAAGCAATCCATAAAGATTTGGGAAAATCGCAAAGTTGGCTTCATCTTGCAGGCAAATGAACACGAGCAGAAAAGAAGAGTACTGTCTGGCGAAGAGAGGAAAGCGAGCAAGAGAAATGTGACGCATAAACATTATCTATCATCGCGACAAAGTTCTTACATGCCCTTTTCGACTAACAGATACCATTGTCAGATGGTTCGCGCGCTAACAATGAGAACCTGGAAATGCATAATTATACCTATCACAGCTGTCTATCTACCAATATGACTGATACATACATACATACATACATACATACATACATACATACATACATACATACATACATACATACATACATACATACATACATACATACATACATACATACATACATACATACATACATACATACATACATACACACACACATACATACATACATACATACATACATACATACATACATACATACATACATACATACATACATACATACATACATACATACATACATACATACATACATACATACATACATACATACATACATACATACGTACGTACTTTTCATCGACAAATCGACTACGTTAGGGGATAGCCCCTCTTATATCTCAGACTCCTCTCTTCTTCTTCTGGGTATCCAATTGTGTTTGGATGTAAAGCACGAGTAACACAACGTTTTGAGATGTTGAGATTTTGTGTTAATCGGGAAAATAAGAGAGGACTGGCAATAGAATGGGAGAGTACTTAGTTACCTTGGAAGTGATTTCCCTCTTGGCCGTGAATTCTCCAGAATCAATACTGCTATCGTAAATTTGCATAATTTGCTTATCTTCCGTTTTGTAGGCAGAAGCATTACTCAAATGTAAGTGGGAAGTTGGTAGCTCCAGTTGTAGAGAGTATCAGCTGAAGACCAGCTTTCTTCTCCATCTCATTAGGTAATGCAGCGTGCGGTAGCATGTAGGGTGAAGGAGGAAGACGACGCCGGAGTGATAAATTCCAGCAATTCTTTCTCCCTTCCAAGGCGCTTCCGAGATAAGGCTCGCTGAATAACACAGAGAGACAGGGTTCCCGTGCAGGTCAACGACGCAGGTTAGCATTACCCGCTATAAAGAATGGAGCGAAAACTGTTTCTAACTCTTCGCGCTTTTCTCTTAGCGTTCTTTTGCAATTTGTCTTCTTCTGCAGGCATGTTCTAACACCTAAACCTAAATTAAATATGATGGTGCTTGTATAATTTTAAAACACTTTATGTAAATCATTCCATTTATGCGTAGTTTTACAAAGAGCCTCTTAAGTTAATATATGTGCAGAAGCATAACTTTTTACATTAATACACATGTGTCATTTCATAATAGCTGCTTTTTGCCACGTAAAACAACTTAAAATATTCTTCTACGTTAAACTTAAGTTTATTTTGCGCATTTATGAAATAATCCTTGTTTGTCACTGTCGCTCGTTTAGATACTGTTTTATTACCGTTCTTGGTGAATACGACACCACAGGCGGCGGATACTGATGAAAGATGAAATGACATAATTGGGAACGGAACTTTGGGAGGCAAGCCTGCCAGGTATTTGCTAGTATCAGAGTGGTGTTGGAACACTGTCTCTGAAAACACATTTATTTTCAGGAGACAAAAGCAAATGAAAGCAATGATAACAATTCATTCGCTTTAAAATTTACTTATGTAACAAAACACCGTAATGTTCAACCACCATGGAACAACTATTTGCAGTGCACTTCTTCTTATCCAATAATAATTTTCCAACAAAAATTGCCATAATTTCGTAAATACTCAGGTATATTTAACTATTAACTATTTTATTATTTATCGTCTTGGATAAAAGTATTTTGACTCTTAATAGTTTTGAGTTTTTAATTAAGAAGCATCCAAACCAGTTTGATCCTTTATTCATTTATAAATTACAGACTTTAAATGTTCTCGAAGATTTTTGTTATAACGCCCACTTTTACTACATAGATGCAGATGATGACTCTGATGATGCATGGAATGAAGTTGGAGCACCGGTGGAATGCAATGGTCAGGGAAATCGAAGAACACGGAGAAAACCCGCTCCTGCGTCACTTTGTCCACCACAATCCCCACATGCGGTCGCCTGGATCGAAGAATGTGGCTTGATTATCTTTATAATATTTTATCTCAGAAAACACTGTGGACAATAGAAATACTTATGGAAGACGCAATTTACAGCTTTAAAATGAATTAGAGGAAACAGCCGATTTCACTGTCCTAAAATATACAGCTAGTAAATTTGATTTTCTAACAACTTAATGAAAGGTTCGGGCTGTCTTAATTGGATTTCTTTTTAAAATAAGTACTACTAAACATGGGAAATAACACAATAGAGCTGAGCCGTAATAACTTTCAATCTCATGTGTAATCCAATCCAGCAGCCTGCCTATTTAAATAAAAATCTTATGTAAATATGCGCTGCTGTGTCCGTATTTGAAACTGTACTTCATGTAGGCAAAATGAAAAGTTGAGTGCGAATATACACTGGCTTATGTGGAAAACTAATTGTTCATTTAACTTTCCAGTTTGCGTTTGAGATTAGGAAATCCATTTAAAGTATACGGTCGTCTCCTTAGAACGGTGGTAGCTGCTAACCAAGCGGGAAACTTGGGTTCGATTCCCGGCACCGACGTGGGGATTTTTTCCCCGCAGGGAGACCTGGCCCGGGGTGCATTCAGCCCCGTGAGGTCCCTGGGGGCCCATTGAGGACCTGCTTGATGGAGAAGTAGCGGCTCCAGTTCACGAGGACCGCATTAACCGGCCGGGGGAGTTCGAGGTGCTGACCACGTCTCACCCTCCAATACTGCACCCCATCCATGACGTCTGTCCTGGACCGAGATGGGGAACGCTGTGGCCGGACGGTAGGCCAAGGTTCCTTGTGAGCTGTCGTGCCATGGAGTTATTATTTAAAATATATAACAACAGCAAGCATATGAAATAGCTTTAATTTAATTTTTTTTCGAGAGAGGAAACAAAGGTGTTTAATTTCATTTCTATTGAATTGTGTCTTACTTCACAATATTGACGTTAGAATCTTTGCTCTTAAATTAAGAAAAAAGAGATAAAGATAAAATCCGCATTAAGCCTAATTGCAGCTACTTTATAACAAAACTATATGGGCTTTTGTAAATATAATATGCATGGATAATTATAAGAAAACGAGTTCATTATTTTCAAATGAAAATTTAACATAAGAAATTGAGAATGTGTATTGTCACAGTAGGTGTACGCAATTATAAATCTACGCACAAACTTCGGGAAATTACTTACAATTGTGGAGTTTTTCATCCTATAAATGTGAATTTAAAATCAATGAATAACAATATCACAAAACTGAATGTGGTTGTTTTGTCATGCTTGTGGAAAAAGTTCATTCTCATCAATTAATATTTATTTGAATAAGGTAGAATTGATCTATACATCTTGCATTTTGTGTAAAAAATACAGTTAAAACGTGGTACCTCAAGAGAATTGCCCTCACAATTTAGAGTTGTAATTAACTCTTAACAGCATGATTTATGTAAAAGCTATATTTATATTTAGTCCTGCGCCGTGGCCCAGAGGGTTAGAGTATAGTTCCCGGCCACGGAATGTACCCAGGTTCGAATCTACCCAAGTTGGTGCGTATTTTAAGTTGCAGGCATAGGACCGGTGCCTACTGAGCATTGTGTTAAAATTGAGGAGCTAGGTAGGCAACGATCCCAGCCATGTTACCCAACATTGAAACTCGGGGATGCGTGATGCTGGCTACGTCACTTTCCCGAATATCGGCTGGATGATCGTCCACCACTTCCGTGTGTAAGTGGGCGTGAGGCCGGCAGTAGGGTTAGCAGCCGCGGGTTCCTTAGGGCTGTAGCGCCAGGCGATTATTATTATTATTATTATTATTATTATTATTATTATTATTATATTTTTTCCAGATAGACTATAGATTTTTATTTCAGTTTGATAAACTAGAAAATCACATCTTTGAGCATTTTGATAATGTCCCTTAGATGTTTTATTAACTGAAGTTCTATAGGACTACTAAGGTGATTCAAAATTTGCTGTTGCCTGGGGAAAGATTTATACGTTCAAAACTTGCAATTTAGGCACTTTGTAATCAGCACAAGAAAAGCCCATGCCCTGCATAGAGTCTGGTGGTATGCATGTGAGAATGAATGCGCGTGTGAAAAACCTCTATAAAAATTCAATAGTTAAATCACTAACGTTTCATTGGAAAGCTCCCGATATGGCCATAGTAATTAATAGGGGTTTAGAAATGTAAAAAAAAAAATAAATAAATAAAATAAAACTAACAGTAATATTAAAATAAGTAAATAAATTGTGATGATACCCTCACATGACCTTTTCTAGCTGTCCTATAAACAATCTTACTTCTTACAAAAGATTTTTCTTCGTTCTTCACCATGCTATTGAGATAAGCATTAGCAGAACGTTCTTATTACTTATTTATATGTAGAAGGGAACTACATCAGAGCACGATGCTAAAGATAGTCAAATGTTTTAAAATCTGTCGCTATACGATTGTCATAGCAATTCGCTTCCCGGCCAGGAGTAGCACAAAAGAAAGCAGAAAAGTATAAGTATTTTAAAATTGAAACCAACAACAAAGAATATCTCGGAAACGGTTAACTCCTAAACAATAATATAAGGGACATAAACTGTGTGTGTTGACGAGATGTACATTTTTTTTTGTGTGGGAAGTTTTTGTCTCTTTTTCTATGGTTTGCCAGTTATGCTAAATTCAGCAACATTTTTGCAGGATAAAGGAATTTCTCAGGATATTCTCAGAAATTCAAGATATATATTTTATTTGTGATATGAATATATTTTATATGCGGTACTTTAATCAAAATCGTTCAAGTTATTTTTGAGGAATTCAACATTTTCCAAAATTGTTCCATGTAAAGGGTACTTGAGTTGGAGCATTTTCTTTAAAATCTTGTCACATCCTTGAGAAATACCAAACTTAAATATAAAGTTTGGTACTTAACGGACTTTACGTTTTTGAATAACGCTGTCCAAAGACACACACACACACACCAGCGCACTCACAGACCTTTTTTTTTTTTTTCCTAAAAATGTTTTTTTGGATTCAGGGGTCTCAAAACATAAATTTCCGGTGAAATCTCGGTATGGAATTTTTTAGTGGAGTACAATACATCCTCTGTCCACTATTTACGTTGTACACATGCGCTAGAGAAAGTAAAAAATGTCCAATCTTGGTTGTAGACAGCTTCCAATTGTGACACCGATAGTTAACGTAAGCTTTGGTGCCAATAAAGTTACTGAAACGTGAAACATCTATTTGTGAGAATTGTCTGAAGTTACTTACTACAAAATCGGAACTGTTTCATTCACATGGCTTTCTCTAGCTGTTGCATATACTAACTATTCTTACAAAAGATTATCATTTAATCTACATCACGCTAAAAAAAAATAAAAAAAAACATTAGCAAAATAGGTCTTATTACTTGCTTTCTTGTAAGTAGAAATAGGGAATACACTAGGCTAAATTGATAGTCAAATCTTTTACAAGCTGGTTACTGTATGAAACAATTGTGGTTCGGTTCGCTTAGCGTGGTTCCGTTTGAGACAAGTAAGGTGGTCTAAAATTGAAACCAATAATAAGGAATATCTCGAAAACGGCAAACTCTACAAGTAAACCCCGTATAATATAAATAATGTGTGATTTTGTCTATCTGTTACGGTTTAACCGTTATGCAAAATTCTGCAAAACTCATCCAGAATAACGAGGCCTTAAGATTCTATTCCAAGAAAATTAAAAATAAATGTTTTATTTATGATGCAAATATCTTTTAATACACTGTATTTTAATCAGAATCGTAAGAACCATTTTTGAGAAAAAGAAAAATTTCAAAAGGTTTACCATGTAAATGATAGCTTGTCGTGCGAGATATTTTCTTGAAAGTCTTCGTTTTGAATCCTAGGAAGATACTAAACATAAATACCAAGTTTGGTGTTTAAGGGTGTTTTCGTTTTTGAGTTATTCTGCACACAGGCAGGCAGATACACACAGGGACCTTTTTTAATTTTTTTTCGGATTCAGGTACCTTAAAACATGTATTTCCGATGAATTCTGGGCATTCAATTTTTGGGTAGAATACAAAACCTTCTCTAACCATTGTGTACATTGTATGTGCAAACGTGATAGAGAAAGTAAGAGGTAATCTTACACTAGGGACATAGAAATCATACTTGTTTAAAAACATGCTAAATTTAATTCAGAACATTAATATTTTGTATTTTATTTATTTAATTATTTTGTATTTAATCCAAATTCGAGCCTTCGTTTTACGCCAACATTCACAATTATTATTCAGCATAAAATTGTACCCCTCTTAATAACTCATTAGGACGTGTGTAAATCAGTCATATCAACGACTTCCATACGTAACTGTGATTTGCCACGTTAGCTCCTAGGCAAGATCCTTGGCTTCCAATAGCTTCTGCTAGTGGCCTGTCTGCTCAGACGCTCAGTCAAAACAGCTCTGTCTAAGGGTGCACCACGAAGCGCCAAAGCGAGTCACTTTAGCGAGCGCGGCCACCGGGATCGGCATATAAGGGTTACACCCATGCCCAAGGCGGGACTCGAACCCACGATCCTGTGCACCACGAAGCGCCAAAGCGAGTCACTTTAGCGAGCGCGGCCACCGGGATCGCCATATAAGGGTTCGCGGGTTCGAGTCCCGCCTTAGGCATGGGTGTTTGTGTTCTGTCATTCTCTCTCCTCTGATGGCAAATATGTGTCTTAAAACATGTGCACACCAATGTCTGCAAATCTTGAGCAAATTCCAGCTGCAGGTTTGCAGTTAGAATATACAATTTTGCAAAGCTCTCAATGATGTGCAATTGAGTAATCTTAAAAATCCTGCTTCGAAACTAATAGTAATTTTTTAAAGCATTTATGTATGTGAACAGGTATTTTCTGCCCTGAATCTTTTAAAAATTCGATGTGAAGAAAAATTCACTCATAAAAATCGTAGGAAAGTTTACGCATTTGACAACAACTTCAATCCAGAGTGCGATTTACCAATACCGTCAAATGCGAGCGAAAGATTAAAGGTTATGATGAGTATTTTATTAGCTTAACGTCCTTCAATGAAGACTTTTCATTTGTAATGCATTAAAAACAGCTGTTTGATATGACAAATATCCGATAGAAATGTGCGAATGGAGCTACATTCCCAAAGACTCTCAGTTTCTTCAAAGCGATTGTGGTGCGTTTACACACACACACACACAGACACACACACACACACACCCAGAACATCAAAGAAATGCCTTAGCTCTATCTCATGTACCACAGAACATGCCTCAAAGGCTGTCAGGTATCATCCATGGCATTGACATTCCCATCGCTGGTAAAATAGAAATAGAATATGAGACCTAATGCGCCCCTCGCAACATTGGAAGTGGTCAATCAAAATTCTCCAATAAAAACAGTTTAATCAAATCAAACACTAGCGGAGCAGAGGAAAAGAATGCTGCTCCTAAAATGGAACCGTTCGAGGAGCCTATCTAACGCTACCTCCATATCATCATCATCGTCATCATCATCATCATCCGAAATCTCACAAATATTACCAAACCATCCTCCTTCATTCTTGTGGTTAAGCCCTTCCAGGGTAGGTACTCAGAAACTATACTTAGGCTCACCACGAGTCTAAGAGATCTCGGACGGACGGATGGACGTACCTAACGCCAGGGTGCCATGCGATGATGTATTCTGAGCATAAAAATTATTATATTTACCAGATAGTTTCCTTGGCAGTTTGTTCTCAGATTTTTCATTAGAATGTATACCTGGACACTGCACTAATTCTTGTGACATGCGTAAGCGTTTCAAAGTGCCTTTATATTCATCGAAGTAATCAATTAATAAAATAATTTGAATAGGTCTAGTTAGGATCCTTCAGATACAGGAACTTCATATCAAAATGAAGTGGGAAGCTTTGAATTAGCGGAAATAATATGAGGAAATTGCCTTTGAAATGCTTTAGAAACAGATTAGAAGGCATGGATATGTTAAAATGGAATAAAAATGGCATGTTATTTATGTACGCTCTTTAACTAATGTGGTTCTCAGCGTCCCATTCTAAATTGTGCGTGAAACACCGCCTAATTTTGCTCAGAGTCCTCTCTATCAGGCTTGAGGTGCCTTTACATGCCGTAAGTCTACAACACGGGACCAACAGCTTTAATCCCCTTCAGGAGGAAGCCACGCTAAGGATTTTTACACCCGAAAAAATCCATCGGCCCGATGTTTGAACTCGCGACCTTAGGTATATGAAGTTAGCATGGTAACCATTACACCACAGAGAGCGACATGCATATGTTGGATTGTATACATAGTGATGGAGAAGAGCCCCTCAAGAGAGCAGAAAAATCAAAGCATTTTTTTTAATTGTTCTATTTATATCTCGCCTTTAACTGCATGGTTTTCCACCGGCGCTAATTCCCTGTGGAACATATTGCCCTGGCAACGGCGTTAACTCGTGTACTGTTTGTTGTCGTAGGTTTCTATTTACTTTAATCTTCGCTAGATCTCATACACATTCACACTCACAATCATACTTCCAGACTCTGAAGACGATAAGGAATAATCTGGTCTAGAGAAAAATTCCCCATCCCACAGCCAGAATTCGAAACCGGGGCCACTAATACTGCAGGCAGGAGCTCTATAGAATGAGCTACGGTGCCAGCCTCTAAGGATTGCCTTCTAGTAAAACAACTATGTGAGACGTGACAACCTTAGTGACCTCGGAGGCTTGGATTCCTCAGGTCGAGGGTTCCACTCCCGGGAACCATCTACTCTAACTATGGTTATTTGTTTGTTTTTGGTGGTTTTCTCCTGCCATGAAGGCGAATGCCGGTGTAGTGTATTCTACCACGATTCTTATCTCCCTCATATCCTCTCATTTCATTTCCCTTTCATGTTTTAGGTGCGCATCCAGGTCCTGCAGTGCGCTGTGGAAGAGTTCTGCCTATGAAACCAGAATGAACTGTCTCACCTGCTAGGATCGCTGCAACGCCCTCTTGAAGTTGCTCTCTAATGGTGCGTGAGTATTCAAACAGGAAATGTTAGGGACCTTAGCGTAACTTTGTGGGCCTGTCCGCCTGCGGTCCTGGGACCTCATATGGCTCCTTCATCTCATTCCAGCCTCCTGGGGATGTAGCCACAATCATTCCATAATGGTGTCGCAGAGAGTGAGATGTCCACTTCCTTTCCAGCCCTACAAGTCAAAACCTAAAGTGTATATCTCAGTAATTTGAAAAAAGAAGGGACAGCCTGGTTCAGAATAAATTTAGAAAATAAATGACGTTGAAAACGTTAGTTCTACGTGGGATGTCCTAATACCTGACCTGTTGGAGAATCCAAACTTTATTCTATTCGAAGGCCAAGACACAGAGGATATTGGAGTACACTTTTAGTACCTCAAAGAACAATTGACAGTATGCAGCCAATAAAGCGTTCGGGGATTCGGGGCATTTTAATACGTAATTAAAATAAATACTTTTGGTAAATTCAAAGCAAATGAAGACAATCTATGAAATATGTAGAATGTTACTCAGTGTTTTGAATGTACAGCGGCTGTATGATATAGAAATACATTCTTTAATAATATAAGTTATACTCTGCAATGAAAGCAAGCCATTGTATGATGGCAAATCCAGAGAAACGACCGTTTGTGGAAATGCCTTTCGATTGAGGAATTAATGCTCCATTTTCAGCTTTTGGAATACCCGTAAATGGGATGCAGACTGCATAACGTTCTGGCACTTTTGCATAATCGTATAA
Source organism: Hymenopus coronatus (assembly GCA_030762935.1). Classification (NCBI taxonomy): domain Eukaryota; kingdom Metazoa; phylum Arthropoda; class Insecta; order Mantodea; family Hymenopodidae; genus Hymenopus; species Hymenopus coronatus. The sequence goes on from CM060900.1 coordinate 59,403,425, forward strand.
GCATATCACTAATTTTAGACGGGCAAATAGGCGCGAACTTAGGAGGAGTAAGGCACTTTCTTCCTCTCCCCCCATTACAAAGCCAGGGGCGTCGTTCCCTCCCACAATTTTATTGAAGGGGCCTGGACATAAAATATTCCAAGAGCGATCTCTGTAAGTAAACGAACAAAAACACATAAATTTAAACAAAAAGAACGAGCTGCATGGATAAATTTATTTTGCTGCTTTGTGATTCAACTTTTTTTACAGTAAAGCATAGGTTTATTTAAGTTATACTGTACAATTGGTGCAATATTCCTTACTGACTACACACAGTAATTATTAAATTCATCAGGCACTATATATATATATATATATATATATATAAATAGGAATTTATTTTCAGATTTCGTTCTTTATGAATAAGCTTTAATTTTGCTTTACTCCTATCGAATTTATTGATAAAATGAGAGTAAGCGTTACATTTTGCAAATTTCAATTTGTTTTGTATATGCTTTATTCAGTTTTACACAATTCTCTCTTAAAATACCAGATGTTATGTTTTTATATAAAATAATGGAGACGAGCTCACAAGTTGTGCCGAATACAATACAGGAGTTTAACAATACACGAATTCAGTTGTACTTGCTATAATCAGAGAGAGATTTACATAGATTTTTACACTTGAGTATATGGTATTTTTCACATTCCTTTGAGCACAAAATACAGATACACGTATCACTAGGTTCGTGGAAAACTTTCATAGAACACACCTAGGTGGAAACCATGAACTGACAATCTTGTCACATGACACATTTCATAGTTTGCCTGTGTGCATCCTCTCTCTTGCATCGCACAGGTTGTATAGAAGTCCATTGCTATTTCCTTTTTACTTTCTCTAGCCCGCATGTATAGTGTACAAAGTGGATAAAAAAGGTATTGTATTCCACCCACAAATTCGATGTCGAGATTTCACCGAAAATATATGTTTTGGGATCCGCTGAGTCCGAAAAAAGCATTTTTAGAAAAAGATCCGCGTGTGTGTCTATCTGTGTGTGCTTGTGGACAGCGTAGCTCAAAAACGAAAAGACCGTTACATACCAAATTTGGTATTTAGTTTAGTATCCTCCTAAGATACCACACGATGATTTTAAAGAAAATCCCCCCACCATAAACTACCCCTTATATGCAAAAAGATTCGTAAATTCTTATTTTTTCAAAACTGGCTGTAACGACTTTGATTAAAATCCCGTTTATTAAATATATTTCCATTCCAAATAAAATGCATATCTTAAATTTTCTGGGAATAGCCTCTGAAAGCCTCTTTATTCTGGATGAATTTTGCCTAAATTTGCTTAACTGCGAAACCGTAAGAGCTAGACAAGAACTTGCTGCACAAAAAAATGTAGAGCTCGTCAGAACACACAATTTATGTCCTTTACGTTTTTGTTGTGGAGGTAACCGTTTCCGAGGTATTCCTTGTTATTGGTTTTCAATTGTAAAGTACTTATAGTTTTCTCAGACGGAATTATCCGTTTTTCTTTTGTTGTTGTCCTGACCAAGCAAGAAGCGATTTGCAATGACAATCACATTACGATAGCTTTAAAAATTGACTATCACTTTAGATTAATGCATTCCATTAGTTCCCTTATACTTATAAGGAACTAAGGAATAGCATTCTTCTAATGTTTATCTCGATTAGCATTGTGCAAAAAAAAAAAAAAAAAAAAAAAAAAAAACAATAATTTTTTGTAAGAATAATCTTTTCTCGCAAATCGCGTAGAAGCGCATTGTATGCATAACTAAAAGGCAGTAGCAGTGTCGTTCGCAGATTCTCTATTAGGAAGGTTTCTCTGGTGAGTTCCTAGACCAGCCTCGATCTGCTGCTCTGTGATACTCCTAGAACTTTCTTGAGGTATGTGGCTTCTATTTTTTCAATCTCCTCTAACTCTTTATACGTGACATGTTCCTGCACCAGTTCGACAAGAACAGGCAACATCTTTAACCTGTGCCGATTGATAGCAGTTTAATGTGTCCGATCTCATTCATGGCCCTAACTGCGGTCACCGTTCTTGTTCTGATATGGTGTCTGAAAATCTTCCCGTTGTCTGTATTGTAATGCACAGATATTTGAAGTTGTTCGTTTTCTTAAGGAATTTTCCATTGCATTTTTACTTTTCTGTTTCAGTGAGCCTGCCCCGTTTTCTTTGTGTTTTTATATAAGCCATATTAAAGCATACTCTGATTTTTAAGGGTATTGAGATCATCAGTGTACTACTCCATTTTATATTCCTACCCTATCTTCGTTACTCGGTGGAAATGATTGTTAACACATTAACCTAATAGTTCATAAAACATGTAAAATGTATATTAATAAAACAGACAAAATTATATAAAATGAGCTAATTCCTATAATAAAGTAAAAAAATATTGGTAATTATAATCACTGTAACACTTAACTACTTATTTAATATTTTGTTCTTAAAACCAGCATTACTTTTAAAACCTTCAAAACAGCAGTATGATCAGCAATACATGTATGGGATGGAATGACATGAGAAAGTATATTTATTGTTTTTCTGATAGCGCTTAACGCCCGCTTTTAATACCATGGCACCGCAGGCGGTGACACTGATAATACATGAAATAGAAATGGAGCACCGGTGGAATGTGATGGCGGGGTAAACCGAAGAACCCGGAGAAAACCCAACTGGCACCTTGTCCACCACAAATCTCACATGCGGTGGCTTGGGATGAAACCCTGGCCGTCTAGGTGAGAGGCGAGTAGTCTAACCTCTCAGCCACGGCTTGGTGTCAAATTATTAAAGTTATTACACAAACACACAAACACTTACTGCACGGGTCGTTATCCGTACTAAATATACCCCATTTGATACCTAAATGACCAATGCAAAGAAAAAAACGAAAAATAATTCACACATAATAATAGCCTAATGGGTTTCAAGCTAGTGCAATGCTTACCCTAAAATTTAATAGAAGGGAAATTTAAATCCAATAGAACGTATTAGTTTAGATTTGTGTTTGCCTAAATTATTTAATAACCCTTCAAATATAATTTAAAAATTCTCAATATTGCTACTCGGAGGTCTATACTTAAAAATATACCACACTCTTCACGTATTTCCATGCAAAAGTGACCTGAAATTGAATTTCTGTTTACCAGAATACTTCCTTCATTCTTAAATATTTTCTATAGAACTTATGCCCATGCATAAACTCAGAAGGAGGATATATCTCTAGTTCATTAGCTTTAAGCCAGTGCTCGCATATACACGGAATATTCCTGGATAAATACTATCATCACGTCTATTTTATTTCCTGTTCACTGAACATTTACATGCATTATTTTAGTTGACTCCTATACTTATTGCCATTAACTCGTATATGGTTCATTAGCAGATCCTGATTATAATCAGATAACATACTACTTAACGGCTTAGGGGTACCAACACTAGGCGTTGGTTGCCTTTGTGACGTTCGTTACTCTCTTTAAAAAATACGTTGCTATAAGGGCACACTTTGGCCACAGATTTATATCTGCTGCTTTATACAAATTATCGCTATCAATGGTAATCTTAAAAGGGGCACGTCATGCAGGATATTTAGATTTAATTAATTCACATACCACTTCAATGAAAATAATTTTACAACGTTTCTAACTTTTTACTGTAGCTGCTGGATCTTATCTAGATACAAAAATACGAGTTTTCTTTGGCACTGCCTTTATTCACACTTATTCAAACTTTTGTACCAAACTATTATTTGTTTCGATCTTATTGGTTACCTAACTTTACTTCCAGCTTCAGACCATATTTTTGTTATGATATTATGTAACCACTGATGCATGGTGGTTAGAAACTGCGGCTGTTGATTTCCATCCAATTAACTACCTAGTATCATAGAGGAGTTAGATGTTAGATTACTACTGTCACAGATATCACCACTAACACCTTATTTTAAAAGGCTAATGTTTTCAATATTATCAACCTTAATACCACCATTGTCTACACCTCCCGAAGTATCACCATGTTTCGTTAAGGTAAACACACCACCAGAGAAAAACAAGTCTAACATGGGGCGAAGTTAGTCGCTAATATTTTCAGTTTACTTCGTAATTTACTGATTACATCACCCTTTTGTTGAATTAACAACTTCACTGTGGACACGTCAGTATTATTATTTCATACGCCATATCTTGTAGAGCAAGTTTGGGGAACAGTACTCCCAAAGGTGCCATACCTTTCCCCTCTCTTAGTGACCTCCAAAGCGTAGTAGCGACCAGTTTAGTTGCGGAGTTACAATAGCATAGATGTGACCAACTAGGAAGACTAGTGAGAGGGGCTAGGAAAGTGAATGAGTATTGTCAGTTCCCCTCCACGGGTGCAAAGTGGCACTATGCGTGAGCTACAAAAGCTTTTTCGTTAACTATTTTGGACAGAAAATGCTTCATATTCATAACAGCAAATCATTGTATTTATGAAATTTGTAAATAGGTACTAGACAGTATGATTGTTTAAGGATTTACGTACGTACTCAAAAGGAAACAAAATTGCATAACTAATCAAATGTGAAATAAATAAAACAAACCAATACTATATTTCAAAGCATCTACGAAATAAATAACTTTGTTGTTAAGTGTAGCTCAAGAATTACACATAATCAGCATACAACACAACGGTTCTACCTAGCGCGTGTATGTGCATGTGTGCTGGTTGCTAAGGAACGGGGCTTACTCTTTTCACACTTTCGGAGTACTGTTTCCAGGCATGTTGCACAGCTTCGAAAATCTCTTCTTTGTCACGTAAACAAACTACCATATTTCACTGAAGTATCAGTCCTATGACACATAATACAGTTATCTTGTAACTTTGCGCAACTATTGTGAAATTGCTTATCACAATCTTTGCATTTGATTGCATTTACTAATCTCACTTAACATCAATTATATTTCCCATATCCCAATGTAGCAGCTAATATAGTCGCTCTGATGCTTGTTGGAAGTTCATGTTGAGTCGTTTCTTATAAAAGCATCTTCAATATTTTAGTATTTCACTTTTTGGGAAAAACTTAGCTTTAAACGCAATGAAAAATGCGTCAAGTACCAAACTCTTTTCAAACGAGAAACTAATTTTATGATATTTTGTGTTTCCATTTCAATGAAGAAAAATTAAGCTTAATGATTTCTGTAATAAGGTGAAATTTATATCCCAAAATACATTTTTTAGACAACTATAAACGTTACATATTTAATTGAGGCCAGATAAAATATATGTATTCGTTTATTCACCTATATATTTGAATAAAGGTAAATTTACAAAATGTTAGTATTGGTATAGTCTATGTACAGCAAAATATTAAGCTTAGGTTACAATAGTAAGGTTTCTACTTCCTCATAGAATTCCTCCGTTTTAGAATATAGGTTGTCCATTAGCCATCTCCATAGGGTGGTTCTAACAATACGTAAACTGATGCCATGCACACCCTTAAGGTAGTTTGTTGAGTTTTATAGACATCATGTTAAATTAATCTTTTGATTTGTCTGGTTATATTAAGTGATAACTGGATCTTATGTTATAATTGCGTACATCCAGACCAGCGCTAAAATCGTCAAGTCCGGGTTTCACCGTTAACAAACTTTGCAATATACAAATTAACAATAGCCAAAGTCTTCTTTCTTAAATAAACGTTTGAATAGGTGTTGAATTGGGCGCTTCATATTATATGTAAAGCATTTGTTTTGTAGAATCCAAAATTTAGATATACTGGAACTATTTCCAAACATTCTAATTACCGATAATAATAAACTATTGAATAAAGCGAAATATGATATTCTTCATAGGACTTGGATACCAATGATGTGAAATGTAACAAGAGGATTACTCTGCGTACTCTTGTGTACAATGTGCCATATGAAAATCCCAAGACAGTTTAGAATCCATTATTACATCGAGAAGCTTAACATGTGTTTGCAAATGAGTATTCATATCGTCTTTTAATGAAAAAAGTATTTCTGAATTTTTTATAATCGAGACTAAATTCTTTAGCTTGAAACCACATGGTGGCATTATTCAGAGACTCGGTCATCATCATATGGCTAAAAAAATAACAGCGGGCCCAAAACTGAGTCCTGTGGAACGCCACATTTAACAAATGTGAAATCGTGCATGTTAAGGATTAGAATGTTTAATGCTATATTCAAACACACACACATATATAGAGCATAACTTTCCATCATATTAATCAGGTGGCTCAACTGCTTCATATATGGGGTGTGCGTTCAAAGAGTTGTAGAACTCAACGGGACTATTTCAAGTTAAAACCGGTAAGTGAGGGACTAGCGAGAGAGACCATCATTTTACCCCTCTCAATTAGTGCGATCCCACTCATTGTCTCCGCGATTAGCAGGAATTACAAAACGTTACCAGTTTTAATTGAAAACAAGCTGTTTCAGTTCTGCAAACTTTTTAACGCACATAAGAATATCTGTACACTCCAAATACGGGCATATATAATATGTACGACTCAAATGCAACCTCTCAGATATAATAATTTGTTCTACGTAAGTTATAGGAGACACATATAGAAACTTAAGGTACTTTTGTACCCGTTTCTATTCCTATATCACTATCTCCGAAGTTGGATTTTCTTCTTTCTTGCCGGGTCAAGTAAAGCATTTAAGAATATGTTTTTGATATATTTTGCAATAAAAGTATAAGCTACCAGATACAATAATTAAACTGGTTATCACACTAAGTGCTTGAAAATAGAATTCTCGTTATTTCGAAAGCCTTAGCAGCGTATACACACGCTGAGGTTGCTTCCCAGGATGCATGGTTTGGTGTCAGACTTGCATATAGAGACAGCTGCATCAATGAGCATAGTATTGGCTTTTGCACATCTCACTGCAATCCAGGCAGGGTTTCTGATACCTGTTCTGCATTGCTAACTAATAATCAATGCTTATACACTTGGTAATACAACCCTTTCGTTTGTGTGCTTTGTACAGGAGTAAAGTAGATCCTTCAAACACTTGTTTTCAATAAAACTTAACCTTTCCTTTCAAACGTTTTGATACTATTCGTTTTAAAAAGGTATTCGTAATAAATCTGAAACTTGACTAGACGTTGCCTATAATTTAAATAAAAAGAAATAAGGTTTTGCTTTACTGTAAAATTCGTATTAGTTTGTCAGCTCCATTTTTTTCCATGTGTATTTGCTACTGTGGAACACAAGTTAGGTTTTGAGGTTCCATATTTATAAGTTTCAAGACCCTTTTCTCTGATTTAAATATGTTATTAGAATCCATACAAAACAAAGGATAGTTAGGTGCTTCGGAAAGCTGTAAACGGATTCGTATAGTAGTGCGGTGGAAGTGGCAGTCTACTAGTTGTGATATTTAAAGACACCCATTTAAAAACTCTAAGACTATAAAATATGTTGAAACGAACAGAAGCTGCAGCACTAGTTCCACTATTGCGTTAACCGTTAACATTCCATATTTCCTCTTCCGTTTCTTCTTCGTGCGAAATAATATCACGGAATGTTCTGAAAATCAACAACGAAACAGACTTCCTGCGATGCTAGCAAAAGAATTTGGTTTGTAGTACACGAATTTGAACCTGTTGCTTATGTTTTTCCTTTATGACTGGTGTTATATTTGTTAACGGCTTTACCGTTGAAAACTAGTAATGGGACATTAACATAACTTCTTAAGCATCCATCCTTACAGTCAGGATTTTCAATAGCAAAATATGTCAAATATTTTATGTTTATAAACTATACATTGCACTTGTAAAAGGACGTAATTGCGTCTTTTGATAAACACTTTGATTTTTCGATTTCATTCCCATTAGGGATACACGCTCTTGGGGAATTACGAGCAATGCCATATAGTGCATTCTTTAAAAGGAACCTAAAATATGTTATACACACTAATCAGTGTGGAATTCTTGAATTAAAGGGTGAACGCCACATTCACGCATGCACGCACAAACATATGGATATGTTTTTTTCTTTTTTTTTCTTTTTTTTTCCCGAGATAACCTGCAGCGGTGACTTCGATGCTTGTTAGTGGTGCACGTTATGTGCCATATGCGGGAGTATTTTTAGTTTTTTTATTTTACGCCTCCCTTTGGGTGCTTGTGTGCAGCGTAACTAAGTGTCACTTCCAATCAACTCCACTACACTCACGTACCTGGTACTAAAGCTCTTCTGGGATGGGTTACCACGGTGTTGCTCAGTCTTGCATGAACATTGAATCTCCCAGGCGTGGATTTGGCTAGTGGGAGGATTTGTAGGAGTGATCTTGTAATTGTTAAGAAAACACTTGTAACGTTTTACTGCTGTTTATTCTAAAGGAGTTTTGAAGACAAGCTCCTGGTTATACACTTTATACTGCTGACTGATGTTCTTTAACACTTACTCACAAGTACTTTCAATTACACTGTTTTAGTTAAGTACATGGCACAATTCACTTTCACCTAGTCACGAGCCGACTGTTAAATAGTTGAGCGACGTTACTTTACTTCACATACAGTTTCTTATTATATTTAAAATGACTTCGCGAACTTCTTAACAAACGACCTTGCCTCTCACACGGGCGAATTCTTAACATGCGACGACGTTGCCTCTCTCATGGGTGAATTCTTAGCAAAACGGCGTTGCCTCTCTCACGGGCGAATTCTTAACAAATCGGCTTCGATGTGCCAAACCTTACTTCTTAAATACAAAAAACGGTGTCATGGTGGCTTCTTTCTGATTGGTTGGAAGGTCCGCCAAAATGACACCATCGTTACCCAAAAACCATTGCAAATCTCCCAGAATGCGTCATAATAATCACGAGATACCACGAATATAAAGAAGAAGAAGTCCGCTTATGCGCTTTAAACTGTGGTTTCCCCTTATGTTAAACTCGAAAGCGACTTTCACAAAAGAAGCAACTTCTCACCCCTCTATCCAGTCTGACGTCATGATTCTGAGTAACTTTTAAGTAAACAGCTGGCTTCTTGGTTCCTATGCACACAACTTATTAAATATTAAATTTTTTTGCATACATTTAGATAATTAATAAAAATGCTTGTTATTATTATTACGACGCTAATTAACGGTCTGAAACCCATTAAATACGTTAAAGTTGCATATTTTTAACATTAATTAACACTTAAATTCCGGTTACACAATAGCGTTACTATTGTAACCATTTAATCAAAGAAAAACTCAGGTACGACTGAATACTCCCTATAAAATTCTGCAACCGTTAACGTGAATTATAGAATAGTCCACAAGACAGCTACTACAAGACTATTAATTATTGTTCTTAAATACTGCTTCATATTCAAGGCGTATTAAGTTTGCATAGCTGCTAGCTGATTAAGTCGACTGTGATTACAGTGCCAAGTGTATGAATATTTTTTTACAGGCGGATCAAACATTGAGCACAGCAAACTAACCATTCTTCGGTAATATGTACGTACTTAACCCGGCAATGTGGTGCGAACGTGAGTGTCTAAGAGCGTTTGTGGGGGGTATAGGCCACAAACATAATATCCTTCACTAAATGTTATCATTCAATTTAACAGATGTTGTTTATTCTCGCATCCACACCCCTGAGAAACATCTCTTAGCTCATAATTGGAGAACCCGACAGCAGATGCGAGGAGGACGACTTTAATAGTCGTTTCCTCTCACAAGAGACAATAAACCAATGTTAAGAACATTTCAAAATGATTTATACACCAACCGAAAGGGCGCACTCAAGAAACCCTAAAATATTACATCCTATCGTGCGAGTGGCAGAAAGGTAGAGATGTGGGGACGGGGTCTTTAGTGGCTAACCGGAGTGAATTTTGTGAATTGCTGGCGCAACGTAGACACTGATGATCGTTGCAAAGCATACGAGAGAGAGAGAGAGAGTAGGGACTGAGTGCAGTCAATAAATTCTAATTTAAAAATTTCTGTCGTAGTTGAATGCTTCAGCTGTATGAGAACTTTATGAATGATACAAAAGTCACTGTGCTTTTGTGAAAAAACAGATATTATTGCACTATAGGTGATAATACAGACATATATGCCACATTAGGACCCAATTTCAGTGCGTTTTGATGTACCATCTTGTACGTCAAGACACAGCGACCATCACCTCATTACACTCCGAAACACTTTCTCAAACACAACTGGTGTGATCTCAGCAACCGCGGCTTTATTCCGCTGTGTTAATTGTTGAATGCTATTGACTTTCACCTGGTATACCTTAGATTTGATAAACCTCCAGGCAGAATAGCCTAAGAGTGTCAGATCCGCTGAGTGGGAAGCCACATTATTGGAGTGGCACGGCCAATCCATCTACCAAGAGAAGCTTGATAAGTATGAATGAATAAGTGTATTTATTGACATAGCAATATCATACATAGAATTTCAACAATCACACGGGTCCACAGACACAACGTGCTGTTGTAATACACATTACAAACAATATTAAAACAACAACAACATCAAAGAATTAAAAGAATAAACACGAAAATAAAAAGACAAAGGTAATGCACAGTCAGAAACAATATAGTAAAACAACAATACAGAATTAAGAGTGAACACGTAAATAAAAATAAAAAGATATTCAAATATAGCAATTTAAATTTACAGCACAGAGTACACCTTCATAAATGCACCCTCTTATAATAGATAACTACACTTAAAAGAAATATATACACATAATATATACATCATATATAAAACCATAGCACAACAGTGATCTAAGTATGACATAAACATATATATATATATATATATATATATATGTATTGTAGTCACTTTTGTTTAGTTGATCTTATTCCTCCTCCCCTTCTCTATTGGCAGCCTCCACAGATCTCAGCTGTCTTGCCTTAAGTATAAATTTACTTAGCCCATCCATGTTTTCCGTGCCTGCCAGTAGCGTCCAACATGCTTCTAGCTCTACATTCGCAGTGGTAAAGAAAAGCAGTAAATATTTTTCCCGCCATTCCTTCGTACCCCTACATCTTGCCAAGATGTGAGTCCACGACTCTTCCTCCTCGCAAATCGGACAGATTCTCGTACCATTCTCGTCAGAAACTTTCGTGCTCCTCCATGCTCCTAGCCTAATCCACGCGAGCCCCTCTCTAATGAGTTTGGTACCCGTTTTGATGTATTTGCTCCATACCCCACTCCGATTTTAGCCCAGACTGTAATTCTAATGACACCTTCTGTGTGCATTGCACAATTATTTGCTGTCTGTCAATATCACAGAGGCGGTTCTTAATTTTTCTCCAAATACTCCCCCTGTTTGCCTGCCTCGCCATCCAAATTTATCCCGTCCCATTGGTTTCCAACCCTTTCTTTAATTTTGATGCCCATGTCGAATTACCTTCCATTCGCAACTGTTCACGGTTGCAGATTGCCCTAATTAGAGGTTTCCGTGAACGATTCTCATCCAATATTTAACTGCTCTGATTTTGCACTATCGTTTCACTATGTGCCCCGAATTCCCTCATTATTCCGCAGTTTGCCGTACCCCTCCCTACACCCAGAATTCCTTTCAAAAATTGGGTCCTCACTTGTTCCAGATTCCTTGTTTGTTCCCACCCCCTTATTTCTCCTCCGTATGTCATCGTGGATCTAACTGTCGCTCCATATGCAGTTTCCATTAAGGTTAAGGATATATTCGGTATTCTGCAGCGTATTCGGAGAGCTTCCGCCGCTTTCAGCCTTGCCTTGTGTTTCGTGATGTCAATGTGTTTTTTCCATTTTCAGTTCATTGTAAATGTGAGTCCTAAGTACACAAAAGATTTAACATTGTCCAGTATCTGTCCTGCATATGTCCAAGTCTCCTCCCTGCTATAAGCAGAACCTTTTTTTGAAAGTCATTGCCTTAGTCTTATTCACATTAACTGTAAGTAGCCATTAATCGCAATAGTTCTTAAGTTTGTCCAGTCCTCGTTGCAATCCGTTTACTGTCGTAGAACACAATACTAAATCGTCTGCGTATAAAAGTGCTGATCTGCAAATCCGCTACTACTGGTGCTTGGATATTCTCTGTTATCATGCTGGTGGTATGGGTGGTCTTCCTGGGCGCTCTTCATCTGTAACACTATCAGTATGCCGAAACTTACTAACCAGGTCCTTAAAGCCAGCCTGTGGGCGCTATTTTTCTAAATTTAAGGGCGAAGTTTGCCTGCGTTTGTTCATACGTCATATCACGGAGACGTGCAGACACAATAGCTATTCTTTCCTCTTTGGTGAACATATTGTCAGATTACCTGCAAGAAAAACGATTACAATAAATGTATCACTAAAATGTATAGAGACTTCTGAATCATCCTGTATTTTAGCTAAACATTGTCTGATCTTAGTCAGAGGACATAAATGGATACCCAAAATGGGAAGTAAGCGTCATCTATTGTTCCATTTTTACGTGAAATAGTCCATTGTGTTGTTGTATATCAGATTTGTTATTATTATTATTATTATTATTATTATTATTATTATTATTATTGGATAAATATCGATTCTGTTTGCAATATAATGTAGTTTGTCTTCTCTGGGCGAGAGTAGCATGACTGGCGTGATACAGTGGGCATATTAGCACGATAAGACGTGAAGATGGAAAACAGTAAAAACAAATCTTTCAGGTCTTCTCACTTGCCATACGAAGCATAGCCGACAGCCGGTATGTGTTCAGTATGACCAATAGAGTGATTTTTATTACTGAAAATAGGGATTATTAATTTACCTACAGACACAAAACACAAACTATCCATTTCAAAAAAAGAGTGAGGTGGTTATTTTTAGTACTTTTTTTAAACTTAAAAGTCTAATTAATGAGTAATTATAACCGTTAGTCTTTTTGGTCCTTTATTATTATTAATTTATTTATTTATTTATTTACAAAAAACTAAGAACGATTAGTTTTGTATGCATATTTTCAAATTCTAATTTAAGTACAACCATTTAGGTTGAATGCATCACTTGTATGAAAACTTGATTTTTGCATTAAACACTGGGTGATCTGTGGTCGCGGGCGCATAACATTTATATCCCTGAATTAGCCTCCTGCTTTTGTTGCTGTTCTTATTTATATTGCTATTATTATTATTATTATTATTATTATTATTATTATTATTATTATTATTATTAGTGGGATCTCCATTATGTATTATCTCCCATTAAAAATAATCGCTCATCAATGTTCCTTAAATATAATTAGCACTATTACAAAATGTGTAGCATTGATTATTTAAACATGCAAGGAGAATGAGCGCATTTTTTTACGTCTTAATGGAATTAGATTTTGAACAATATTTAGTTTTAGTTATCAGACAGAAGCCTCCCGGCCCATCCCCAAACAAAGGTAAATAGCTCTTGAGATTAGACTATCTAGCCCAGACGGGACTAGTTTACAAGAAAATGTATCTCCCTTTTTCCTTCATTCTCGTCCATCGGAAAACATTTCCTCGCGCCTGTACAAGATAAAAAGTTAAGATTCTGCAGCTTTATTTTGCTTTTTCATACAGTCATCTAACTCTGACTGGTGGAAAATTCTCTAACAATGTATCAAACTAAAGCAAAAAAAAAAAAAAAAAAAAAAAGAAAATGTTTCGGGTCACACCTCTCTGTTCCACAATTTCCTCCAGTTACTTTTCCGCAATCAGTAAGAGCTCCCTCCCCCCCCCCCAAAAGCAAGACAGCAAAATAAACTCAGTATTTTTGCAGATGTTCTTTTAAAAAGGAAATACTATTATGCTTTTTTTCTTTCAGTTGTAAAATTGTAAGCGTAAGCAACACCGAAGATGTCCGATCCCTGAAAACGAGCCTTAGTGAAAATCGAAAGCAATACCATGTTTCCTGAGCTCTCAGAGATCTGACTATAAATCCGCACGATGGTGCAATACCTCACATTTTCTCCCCTGCGTTTAGACGGTATTTAAGGGATGCTTTCATCAAGCATAGGATTGTCCCCGCTGGCTTCTTTGCAGCACCTCCTTCTTCTCCTGACCTTTTCTCACTTGACCTTTTATGCGTATTAGTAGAGATGATCAAAACAAGTTTTGGAAATGTTCAATCAAAACATTTTTAAACAGTTTTATTTTAAATTAAACACAACAGGGTTATTATTGGTTTATCCTTCTATCGGATAAGATGGCTCTGCGGTTGCGTGCGAGGCTTGCAGACGGATTCGATTCCCGTTGTGCTGGCCACTCTAACCTTGGATTTCTTCTCCTGTTTCCCTGGTTGGTTGGCATATATACTGCGGCGACTTTGCCAGTATCACATTTTCTGTTATATAATTTCCTTAAGTTTCAGGGTCAAAGGATCAGGTGTGTCGACGATGGGCGAGACTTGTTGCGGTAGAGTTTGCTTTGTGAAACACTCTGCTCTAACACTCGGTGTGATGTGTGGCCTTAGAAGGATTTTTCCGTAGGTAGGTCTTTGTGCCTGGGTTCCCTCAGGCGTCAAGGTGTAATATCCAGAGACGTTAGGGAACCCGCTTATTTTCTTGCTTGGCTTCCCGGATCTGGTCGCATTCTGTGTCCTTCGCTTCACCCACTCTGCTGCAGGAAGCGACTGTGCGTTTATTACCGAGATCCTTCTTCCCTTCCTGATCACAGGTAATGAATATGCTATACTGCGTAACCGATTTCAAAGTTTAGTGATATATGTTCGTCAAAGCTGTTCTTGTGTTTTTTGTCGAAAAATTACATGAGAAACGTCATTCTCATCTGGTAGATCATATTTAAAATCCAATATCCATTGTGTTCAGTTTCCGAGCCCCAAGAAGGAAAACATTGGGCTTATTTCCACTCTGTGTTAATGCAAATTATACGGTTAGTTTGCTGAGGAGTATGTTCGTGACATTGTAAACAGCTGTACAATATTTTTCATTATTTACTCAATAGTAGTTCTAAAATATTACTAGTAAACAAAAAAGAGGATGCTTTTATTTCCCCATCACAACCAGAATCTGGATATTGACTTGTGAAACAACTCCCTACTGAAGGGGGAAAAACAACTGAATACTATATAACTCTGCTGTACTTGACATTGTTCTGTAGTAATTATACCAAACAGAATAATATGTATTTACTTAAATAGCTTGAAAGATTGTAGGATACATTAGTCCCTTTATGAGGTTTGTGCAAATTACAAGGAAGGCACAGTAAGATGTCGTGGGTAGTCTGTTCCATATGCTTACATGTGTTTGCTCTTATTCCCATCCATCCACATCAGGGTGATCCAACTCTGCTCGGCTGAGTCAGAGTACTCACCCGTACGCAACAACAGCCCTCAAACACCGGCTGAAGAGGGGCGTGTTAACCAATACGTTAACGGGTAAAAGTCTGTTTGCACTTGCTGCCACTTCATTCCGACTTTTCATTCGTCCTGACGACAGCTTGCCCTCAATTCTGAGCTGTATTGAACGCTGCAGGCTGACTCCTGCAAGTCGCAAGTATCCGTTGCTCCTTGGTGTACTTCCAAACTGGAACAGCCTTATTATTAGATATTTTACTTTATCCTTTTGGTCTATGAGCATAACATCATTGTTTCACATAATTCATATATCTTAATTTTTGAAGTAAAGTACACAGCGTTACAAACTTTTGGTTTATACTAATGTATAAACAAAATGCTTGTGTATGAGTTATATAACATATGTGAGTTTAGTATCTAAAGTGTGATCTGTACAGTGGAAAATGCTTAGACATAGACGGAAATATAATTGTTCTTCATTTAAATGGGTATATCATCTTTGTCGATAAAGTTAACTTATATGTGGCTACTAAATCACACGCACATTTCTTGCTCTGAACTCGCAGATATTTTACTTCGAATTCTCGAATCTCTTAAGATTCGTGTATCTCTTTGGTGGTCCTTGTCTATTCTTGATATGTATATGGAAAAGATTGTTCCCCGATAATTTGAAAATTAAAAAAAAACAAAAAAAAAAAACAAATATTTGGTCTCTCATCTTCCTTATTAATATCACTGGATATTCTGATGTCATAGCTTTTTTGAGAGGCAAAGTTGCCATTCTATTTTTCCAGAGAAAATAGGATAATGATATTGAATAATTAATATGACGAAAATGCAGTATATTGTTTTGTTGAATCGCGTTTAACGCCCACCCTTGCAGCATAGGGCGATGGATACTGAAACTCAAAT